>CM068827.1:72433808-73173808 GCA_028554795.2 Sinohyriopsis cumingii | reverse complement strand
TATGTAGGTTTTCGTAGGCATCGTATATACTCGATAAAATGACGAACTGCAAACTTCACAGACCAGATCGGCCGGCGCATTTGTGCAGTTTGTTCGGAGTAATCAGGAGAACAAGCAACATAGACTCTGATATGCAGGCACATTTTGCGGATCAGGAACTTGTTTGTCTGCAGTTTGATTTGTCTTATAAGTGAGTATATACAGTATTACACCATTTAAATATGCTGAAAAAAATATCACCTTTTAAATGTGCTGAGAGATATCACTTTAAAATGTGCTGAGAGATATATCACCTTTTAAATGTGCTGAGAGATATGTCACCTTTAAAACGCGCTGAGACATATGTCACCCTTTAAATGTGCTAAGGGATATATCATCTTTTAAATGTGCTGAGAGATATATCAGCTTTTAAATGTGCTGAAAAATATCACCTTGTAAGATGGTTATCACCTCTTAAATGTACTAAGAGAGCTGTTGTTGCTGTTGTGGGGTTTAACGCCATTTTTCAGCACACGATAGGCTATGCATGGCGGCCAGTATTAATGGTGGAGGAAGAACCCAGGAAAACCCCGGGAAGAACCACCGACCCACGAGAAGCTTCTGGCAAGCTTTCTCACATACCCACATTAGCCGAATCCTGGACTCGAACCCACGCAGACAGAGGTGAGATGGCAGTGATCCGTAACGGAGAGCGCTTTAGACCACTCGGCCACTCGGGGCCACCTGCTAAGAGAGCTATCACCTTCTAAATGTGATGAGAGATATCACGTTTAAAATGTGCGATTAGGGTTATCACCTTTTAAATGTGCTGAAAGATATATCACCTTTTAAATGTGCTGAGAGAGAGAAACTGCACATAATACGACTTCAAGATTATTAAAAAACTTAATAGATACATAGATTTTAAAAAATAACATAACGAAACTATTAAGTTTGAGTTAATTGGGTCAATGTCATGGTTATTTTGTGACGTCCTGGTTTCATAAGAATGTGACTTCAGATATTTTGCCGGCAAACATTCTTTGAACGATATCCTTCGGATACAATTACATTGATTTCTAACTGACGGGAGCTTGTCATCCAGAAAGGCTGTTTCGCACTGACGTTTATTTTCATTAATCTCTTCAAATCAACATATAAAGAAATGTAAAAGATAATTTTAGTTTCACCAAGACACATTTATCAGACCTAATATATAATATTATATATATTAAATTTTAAAAAGTAGTTCTATCAAATATGACACATTTAATCCGAAGTGCTTGGTACCATATAAACCGAAGTTTGACTATCGAAGCCATATTTATTGTACAAGGATCAATACATATCCATTTTTAACGCTGCGATGATGACAACAGCAAAGGTTAACGAGTTTAACGCTTGCACAAGCATGATAGAAAACGTATTTCTTCCTCTAATGAATCATATAGTCCTAATCGTCGTTATAATCCAGTCTTTTCCTGCCTTTATATGCACTTCCATGCAGTTTCGTCCCTGCTAATGCAAACATTAGAGGATGTGCTTCGCAATATTGAGCGAGTAAAGGTTACAAACACCAGAACATGTTACATGTAACATTTAATGTTCATACCGCGTGCGACGTTGCCAGAAAATGTTACCATGTCAGATTTACTGCCTACAAAACCGCTCATAAACACCGATAAACATCATCCTTAAACCTTAAGACGTTTACTGGAAGTAATCTGAAAACGTACGCCTATGACCATGTACGCGTCGTAAACGCTGGTAATATTACAAATGACACGAAATAGCAAGTGTCTGAAACTCAGTGATAAAATTCCCGAATTGCTCCACTTTAAATACAGTCGTGCGTTTTGAAAGCGATATATTTGCTCCAGTGTACCTTCATTAATTTTACGGCCACATATTCAATGATTTCTCGTATATTTCAAAGGTGTCACACCTAATTTAACTTACTTTTAGATTTACTAGTACCATTTGTAAAGAGTAGTTAATGTTTAATAAACACTTTAAGCAATTTTTAGAAACATATATACAGTACTTTGTGAATATAGTTGTAATCTGAATAGTTTCGGGCAAGTATTAAACACAATTGCGTAAACGTTTACCACCACACTTTTAAGGCATATTGCAAATATATAACAAGATTTAAAGACTTGAAACTTCTCTGAAGCTGCTGACGCCTTTTATGCTTGTGTACATGGAAGTGTTGTTGAATTAGAAGTCCGTTAATGCCATTGAAGATCAGCTTTGGTGATTGGCAATTAAATACCAAAGTCTAACGATAATCTGGACATCCTTTTATGCAGCTGCCTATGCATTCGCAAAGTAGTAAGCTTTAAAAAGGTCAACAGGAAAGACTACACCTTCGCTATTTTATTGCCAGTCATTAGAGCAGATTTTTTCGGTACTGAAAACACCAGGATTAGAAACGTGCAAGTCTATCACGCTGGAGAATGTCAGGGAGTGATGAATAAGCAACATCGATCCAACGAAATTGGATTTCGTGGTATTGTGTAATTTTGAATGTTACGTCAATATATTTTTTTTAAGATGAACCGAAAAATGTACAGTTATTGGCAAGTAACTTTGATAACAATTGACAGTGTCACTCGTTTGATAACTATTGTCAGCAGTACGTGTTTGATAACTATTGGCAGTGTCACGTTTTTAATAACTATTGGCAGTCTCATGTGTTCGTTAACTATTGACATTGTAATGTATTTATTTAACGGCCCAGATACGAACGTCTTTAGAGTATCAGTGAAAACGATATTGTGAAATTTAAAAAAAAACAGCGAAGCTTCAAATCAGCATGAAATACGTATTATCTGAATTTTCGCACTTCATCCGCATTTTATCTGGTTTGTATACAAGTCTAATTGAATGCCGACAGTGTGTATAGATTTCCATGAAAACCTTCAAAAAATCAGAAATAACCGATTCCTACGATCAAGAGCAGAAGAACCGTTTTGCTGGTAAGAAACGGCGAAGCTCTCAACGTAAGGAAAATAGATATCTGCTAAAAGGCAGGAAAAGATGCAGCAAACCTTGATCTAACACAATCTTTGTAATAAATACACACCGAATAGCAATCACGCCACCTTTACAGATAGACTTTGAAAAGTTTATCATAATTGCACTGGACAGTTTCTTTCTGCCGTTTGATCTGAAAGTGAAAACATATGCTAAGAATGCAGTGGTTAAGAATTTAGGTAGAATGCTTGTGAAATACATTATGATTACAGCATACACTTGACATATAAATCTTAATGACTGCCTGTTTTGATTAGAAAAAAAGGGTTAAGCAGTGCATTATAAATAAAATGTTAATAAAGCTAGCGAGCAAACTATTTCCTGAAGGTATAAAAATATTTGTGTTTGGAAAAATGTTTAGAATACTAATTCCCATCCACTTTCAAACAGAAAACTCCTCACTGTACACTGAGTTCTTCCTCAGGATTTAAAATTAAAATAACACTTACAAAAGTCTCTGAAGTCCAAGAAGATATCAATCAAGACATTTATCGCAGAATAATTCAGTTGCGTCAGAATCGAGTGCAAAATCAGGTAATGACATATACAGGAATGAAATTTTTTTATTTTACGACTATGTTATGAGAGATATAGTTTTCCGCCTAGAGACCAATACAACATTGATTTACCTTACGCTTCATCCTGCCAGAATGAGCTTGGTGTTCTGATACTTTGTCACAACAGCAGAGAATGTGATCCTTGAAAGATTTACAACTCATCAAATCGAAAACAATTATCAACCTTCAGAATTTCTCTCAAATATGGTTTAGACTCAAGACTGTTATTTGGGGCAACAGATAACTGAATCTTTCATGCCAGAATAAATGCTGGTTTTGTCAACATGAATCGATAACCACTCAATATCAGTCACACTCTATCACCATATTTGTTTTTTCAACTTGAAGTTGAATTCTTACATAAACCATCTTGATACCTTCACCATGTTAGTCTAAAATAAATTCGATTGGTTGCTTCGGTTTTCTTGATTTTCAGACTCAGCAACACAAGGTTGTGGTCACATTTACAAAACTGTTTCTTCTGTACGTGTACTCATTATTCTTCTTTCCACGAGAGTTCTTTTTACACAAAATATAAATGTCATTCATCAATTTGAGAAAGAAACAAAATATTTCCTGAAATAAGGTGACGCTTTTTGTCTAACATTTGTATTCAGCTTTATGTTAGGATTTAAGCCATAACTGATGTTCAAAGATGACAGCTATGTGTAATATTGTTATTTTGAGCTCTTATTGTGTGTAAAGATTTAGATGTCGATAATTAATGTCGCATTTCGTTTTGAGTTTGAATGCACATAAAAAGCTGTGGTGTTGTTGGCTTTGTATTCTTATAACCCTCAAACAACATCACGTGCAATGGAAATGTACCTCCAAATCCACTTCTGAACTAATCGATATGATAGGCAATAGGGTTTGGGAATATGGTTTCTTCTACAAATATTTTTTCATCTGTTGCCCATTAAATGATTTTATTAGGCATATGTTGACTCCCGGATTATGCACATAAATATTTAATACCTACATATATAACACATTCATTGACCTTGACCTTTCGTATTCACCATCACATTTTTATCTGAACATCTTTGTCGAGATAGTATTCGTGATTTGCTACATAGTCGATATGCAGGATCGTGCTATTTCCACTTTTTATTACACCCTGAAATAGCAAGAAAAAAAATTGCCACCAAGCTTGTTTTGGTATGTATCATGGTTTTGTGGTCCAATCTTACCTATTTGATTAATTCCTATAACGTTGCCATTACTACAGACAGATTTACTTACAGTAGTTATCGTGGCTACTGAGCTATAGTCGGCTGAAGGTGTCTTTTGGGGATCTGTGTGCATATTTCTGTACATATTCCAGTGGTTGACAAGGTCAAAATCCATGTGAAATCACATAAACCTAATTTCGAATTAGATAGCGACGTCGGCGGGGATAGCTTATTTTTATAATGAGAAACAAAATTAGATACCCGATATATCTTTCGGTTTGCACAATGGGTTCGTCCTACTAAACTGTACCAATGAGCATCTTTAACGTTCAAGTGCATTACAGGGACATTCCTATACTTCTCATAGATTAGTATAGCATCAGCGTATTTTTATCACGTAGTAATTTTGTAGATCTCCAACTATCGTCAGGTTACAAGGTTCTATTACATTGTGTATGTAGTGGTATTTGTGATGTGATAAGTTTTAATCATTAAGCGATGAGCAATTGTTTATATATATATATATATATATATATATATATATATATATATATATATATATATATATATATATATATATATATATATATATATATATATATATATGAATTTGTATAGGTGTATAGATAAATGTATTTCCTCAGATATCATGACGACTTCCCATTTGTAAACTGTCTGTCTGACCTCAGTACTTCCTAATTAAGTGACCATGTGTTTCGTCGTCTTTTAGTTTCTTTGTCATTATTTTATCTTTCGCAGAAAACATATATGCTGAACCAAATTTTTTATATATCTTCCTAACGTTAAAAAATACTACATTTTGCATTTATCGATTATAAATCTATCATTTGTGGATTTAATTAACAGGCAGAGGTAACCATGATGGAATGTATTTTAATGGTCCAGATTTATCATGATGACAAACGTTGCAGTGACTTCGGCATTTAAGCTTCCGCACACGTCTAACGCGACACTCAATTGATTTACGAGTCGACTATGAGTATATTTTCCTGGTATCGCACCAATGGTATATTAAGCTTCTTCTGCGATTCCATGTTTGCAGTACCTTGTGTTATTTTCGCTCTTTAAATGCTGAATCTGGTACTTTGACACTTTCAGTAGATTCTAATTGCTCTTGAAGTTAGTTATGGAACCCTCATCAGGAATGTTTTCAATCAAATTACAAACATTGTAATGATGTCTATCAGATTCTACACATTGTAATAAAGTCTTTGCGTGTTGTTAATATTTGCACGAATTAAAACAGTAAAACATCTGTTTATTTGTTTTTGAGGATATCAATTTGGAACAATCTGTTGCTTAAACTTAATAGAATCTTCCATTTCTGTGTTCATTAGGCTCACTGTGAATCGAAATATAAATCACACGTCGACACGTCTTTGTCTCTCTGTTTTAGTTGTTTTGAGAGAATTGATTTACTTTATCTCCATAATGATGCATATCTTTACATATTTTCACTCTCATTAAAGGATACATCCAATTAATTTTCATTCTTATTAATATCCTCAATCATACCGGAGATCACTTAAAGTATGTCGCTCTGTCTATGTATGTATGTATGTATGTATGTATGTATGTATGTATGTATGTAATATGATCGTACCAAATTTACAATTTCATCTCTGTTTAATATGTTAAGAAGTGCATGGGTCATGTTCAACGAAAAGTTATAATTACTCTGCTTGCATTACCTCCTGTGTGTGTTGTTTCTTAAGTCTAATCATTAAGTGCAGCGGAACAAATTTCTTGCATTTTCTAATTTCTAATTTTCGAATTGACATTTAAATTTCTTTGAAATAAATCTATAAATCTTTAGTGATAAGTCTGTTTAAATTTTGCCTACTCATGTTAATACACATAATTATGAGTGATTGTCTTAATTTTGATGAATAATATTTTGACTCTATACGGGAGTTTAAAAAGCAAATCAAGGTTTAGTTCCATAAATGCTTACTTTATATCATACCGTGTGTAGTTTTTAACTATACAATTATTCCTCTTTTGACACGTTCCTTCCGTTTCTAATGTACAACACTAATACGTATCAATTATTCATGTTCCTCTGAATTTGCTTGCTGCGAACAGTCATCTTTGCCATCAGGATGATGAATGAGACTGATGTTTCCATACCTTGGTACAATACACGAGGCTTATACGTGGTCAATATTTTACACTGTTTCCATACCTTGGTAAAAAAAAACACGAGGCTTATACGCGGTCAATATTTTACACTTTAGAAATGCAGTTAACACCCACACACTTTCTTTCAACGTGTGTTCCTACTTGCATTAATTGTGCAAATCCGGTTGCCCGAGTATTGCATCTAATACATACCGTGATAGATACCGACAATACAGAGTAGTTGGTACACCGAATGTTTTCCTGATGAGGTCCTAATCAGATGGATCAGCTTATAACAGCAACAGTCAGCTTGCAGCTTTTGCTTTGGTTGATTATATGTTATGGCATGTACAATACTTTGAACAAGAGAATTTGTTTTAAGCAATCTTTCCACATATTTGTGTTGCAAACTTTTGTATTATGGCATGTATTATAAAGTAGGCTCGTTCATGTTTCGTTACGCCCGAACCTCCTTTCTTTTTCTCGCTGCCGTCCGCCAAAATTAATTTATTCGTGTTTATTATATAAAAATATAACACGTAAGTAGTTTTCATAGTTTTACTTTACACAGAGCTAATTGGTAGAGAATGCTGCAAGAGTTAAAATTCTTGTGAGAAATGCTCACAAGGCAGTTTTAATTATGCTCAGATTAGGGGAATGCCAGAAATGAATATCAATTGTGACACGTACGTGCTTACTTATACAAAAGATTAAGAACAACAAGAACTAGATAACAGGATTCATGTGCTGCTAAACGATCCAAACTTAATTTACTTCCACACACGAAGAGATGACATTTAAGAAAATAAAGTAGTGTTATATCTCCCTAAGTACACGCCAGCAACAATGTCTGGTCAAGGAACAAGATGACCAATGTTGAAAAATGACATGGAATAGAATACAAGAAAAGCTTTTTCTACACGGTAGAAGAATTGAAACGAGTATTACTAGAGCACAAGATAGAATTTTAAAGTACCAATAGTAATAAGTACTAATAAGATTCTAAAGTGGCAAATACACAAAATATGATAATGTATTGTAAAACAAATGAATGGGACCAATATATTTTTTAATTTCCTTTACCTTACAAACATTTGCTTATGGTCTGAAAACAAACTTGGCAGCACCAGAGAATGTTTTAGATATTTGAATGTCTGTTACGTTTAGGACCACACAGATGAGTCCTAGAAACGTTTTTATGGTACGAGACAAGGAAACAATTAGGGACATTGGTAGTAATTATACGAGTATCGAGAAAGCATTTGTATAACCTAGAAGAACATTTTACTGTAGATGAAATATTAAACATAATTAGAGACAAAGAAAGGACACACCAGAAATAATTACAGGGTATATGCAAAGCTTTAATCAGCAATTATTGTAGACGTATGCGTGATTTAATGTTGCTGTTGTTTTCACAGACAAGGATATCGTAGGGCATATATGACACAGATTAAGTTGTGATCAATGCGTCTCTGTATGCCTGACACTTACGTTCTAAACCTGGAAACGCAAGTCACATATGAATGTTTGGGAAGAAAGTGGCGTACAAAACCAACTGGTTTTTTTAGGGATGACTGTCACCGTTATCAGTAAGATGTCGAACCGCATTATCTACAGCGTATTTTCTTGAAATGTACGCAAACCGTCTTTCACACTTTGGTGCCATGATAATGTTTAAAACTGAAGTTATTTTACATGAAACTTCTTCAAATTTTGTGACTCAGTAACCTTGATTTTGGACCATACACACACACACACACACACACACACACACACACACACACACACACACACACATATATATATATATATATATATATATATATATATATATATATATATATATATATATATATATATATATATATATATATATATATATATATATATATATATATATATATATATATATATATATATATCCAGATATTAGTTTCTTCTTTTGGTCACTTTTATCTTGGTCTTTGACTTGTGGACATAACAGTAATAATTGTCTTTCTTATCCAAAGTGCAAGCTATGCGCAAAAGATTAAGATTTTTGATAGAATTATGAGAATAACAGAAGGGGGACACATTTTAATATTTCAAGATGAACAAGAATAAAGTCATAAAATCTTTAGTAGTTACATTAAAGAAGATGACCATGAACGGTACATTATATACCACCAAGTTTTGAACCACTCTAGTAGTGAGAGCATCCGCCACGGATGCAGGTGGTCGCTGGTTCGAACCCCGAGCCAAGACATACCAAAGGCTTGTACAAATGGTACTAACATCTGCCTCGTTAGGCGTTCAGCATTAAGCTGTTCGGCCTGGTGTCAGGATCATGTGACTGAATGGGACGTGTCCGCGGCATGAGGCCGCCAGTGCTCGACATTTCTTTAAACTGCCACACAGCAGACATTGTAGCGTTATGACTGAAAAATTATTGCGTAAAAATTCCAAATCACACACGCACCCATCCAATTCTTTAATACGTCTCCGTGTTTGCACTATTATAACATGATACTGAGATAATCGACCGACATGTTCTCAATAACATTGACCTTTGGATCAGGTATGCTGTTTTGAACAAATGTTATTGTGGAGAAATCATTATGTTTTAATTAAGCTTGTCATGACTGTGGCCTTTGACGTTTAGACCCAAAATTTAAAACTGCTCTATTACTCTCTGTACAAGTCAGCCGTAATAATTAGTGAAGGAACATGCTCGAGATCAAAAATTATTCTGCAAAGCCCATCTTCACAGAGTCACACTTGCATTTAACCTTTTGACTCAAACATAACTCGTCTTATTTGCATGTCCTTATCCATCGTTCGTCAAGCTCGTTGGAAAAAAGTTATAATGCAACAAAGAAAACAGGATTTTCAGTCATTCGTTCACAATAGCATTGACCTTTTACATTTTGACATCTGTCACACCCAATATGTAAGGCACCCAATAAAATATGGTGATGTATTTAGTTTTCAGTTTCAAGAACCTTGACCCTGGAACATTTGACATATAAATCAACTAACTTCTAGCTTACACCAAGCTAATTTTGGTGCACTTCTGCGACGCAAAACGGCTATTGCGCGGAAATCATTGGGTTTCTTCTAATCACAGTGGTTCTCAACCTTTTGACCCCTAAATCTATAGGATTCTTCCTTACCTTGAATGCAATCTTTTCACAAAGATGGGTAACAATAGCCGAATTAGAACTCAAGTTAATTTGCAGAAAAGAAATAAGGGATGGACGCACGGATAAGATTTTGAAGCGGGCGTATAGTAATATGATAGTAATTTATGTTGTCAATTATTTTGAGTGCAGTGTTAATAAGGGGCCAGAAAAATGCGCAGGGAAATGATATGCACCACAGTTTAGGTAATGTTAACTTCTGATGCAAGTTGAATTAAAAAATAAACATCACATTCGATCAATTCTTAAAATAATCGAGACATTCACATTTTGAATGAATCGATTTAATAATCTAGCTTAGTCATCAAACCTTATCCCGATAAAGACTTCTTATATTCTCAGCAAGATAAAGATTTTGAAACTATGCATATATCGCACTGCAAGTTAAACACGCTACGTTGAGTTCTTATTCATATACCGCACTGCAAGTTACACCACGCTACGTCGAGTTGTTATTCATCAGTGTCTATTACAACATTTAAATGGGTCTGGAGTTTAAAATGCCGCGATTTGTCAGATCGTTTCTAAAAGACTTATAATGTTTCTTTATGATATCTCACATTACAATATCCATTTGGAATTAGGGCTTTTTTTCTCTCGCGCAGTTCAAAGTCCATAAGTAGTTAAAATGCATTGATTGCACTTGCTTCCTTCTTTTACACACTTTGTCACTTTATTTTTGTATTTTATCAGACATTGTAAAATAGCTGCGATGATTTGGTTTGTTTGACAGGGAGATAAAGTAATGAATCAATTGAATAGACTACATTTATACCAGAACAGTAACAGCATCAGTGTTTTCTGGTTATCGTCGTTGTTGGGTCCTATTCATTAATATACTTTATTTCTCTGATATATTTATTGTGTGGCTGGCTAGTTTTCAAATGATACCAATATATCGATATTTGGGTTTCATATATGCATTATATTTACGTTGCATTTTAATGGAATGTAACGCATAATTTCGAGTTTATAAAGATAAATGAGAATATATTCTGTATATGGAAATCTTTGCACACCCAGTACGTCAGTTATTTATTTATGTAACCATTGCTCTAATTGGACACGTGCAGAAACGTTTTCACCTGTTACGTTAAATTTACTCATACTTCATACATCCAGCTGTAAATAGAAGTATAAATACATAGCACAGGTGATCGACGCTAAATAAATTTCAAAGGAAATAAAGTGAATTATTATAATTCAAGTTCAATAAACAAAATGATAAAGATCCGTTCACATCATAAAACAAGAATTTTGACAGCAATATATTTCAAATACGAAAGTTTTCCCTATTTAATTAAACAATTGACTAAGACAAGTAGATCTTGCTGAAATAAATTAAAAAAGAAACATTTAAAACAAAATATTGCAGTGAGACCGTCATAGGCTCGTTACGTCTGCGAGATCGAGATTTGGACGTCAAGCTGTACAAATAGTCATGTCTCTGTCTATTTTAGGGATTTCATTTAAGACAAAATATACTTTTTTAAATATGAGACGAGTTAGTTAAGGACATTATATAGCTTATATAATTTGCACGTAGCAAAACAAACATTGCCTTCGTTAACATTTTCGATATAAGGATATAAAATCGAGTCTCATCGTGTCATGCTACTGACACGGACTAACTTTATAATAACGTAAAAGAAAAGGTCAATTATTCCTAGCTTTACGTACAGCTAATTACCATGAAAAGCTTTTATGCGAGGAAAAGGGCATAATTTAAAGATAGCAATGCTAGAAATTCTCCAATATATTCTACTTTAAAAGAAAAGAAAGCAAGGAAAACGGATCATTCAATAGATTTCATTTTGAGACAGTTTTTATTTGCAGGCTGAGTGTAAATCAGACTAAATAATTAATTCTCTTATTCCTTTCTGGAATAAGTCTGTTGCAAGGGATTTCTGTTTTGACATAATTCCTGCTATCAATTCACATAAACTATAAATAAAGTACATCTTGTCTATTCGTCTTTCTTTATCAAATCTGAAAATACATATTAAAAGAAAACGTAGGTTTTTTTTCTCAATAACCAAAAAACGGGAACAAATGTGGATCCAATGCTTTCCTTGCAGACAACCGATGAGGAAAGTTGATCGTGTAAAACTGGATTGTGCTTTTAGTGGGAAGACTGAGAAAACTGTACGCAATATTTATGTTTTTGTCTTAAATGAAATCGAAAAGCAAAAGATGAAGACATCTTGAATAGAATATGGAAGTCGGTGTGGTCATTCGAAATTAGTGATAAACACACACACACACACAGATATATATATATATATATATATATATATATATATATATATATATATATATATAGAGAGAGAGAGAGAGAGAGAGAGAGAGAGAGACAGAGAGAGAGACAGAGAGAGAGAGAGAACATACATTAGAAAATATAATAATCTATTTATCTTTGTATCTACCTCTACCTATCTATCTGTTCGTCTGTCTCTCATTTTTCATCATTTCAGCCTACGAACCATTCTATCGTTTAAGTTCATCAATCAATTTCTTTGTCAGCTTGTCTGAATGACGTAACCAGCATGAATCTTTTATGGGTTCTAATTTTGAATAAAATTTAAGACAAACATTTTGCCCACCCTATAATGTACAAAATTGTTAAATTAGACACATGCCATTAATATTCTACTTTACAGGTTATTACACACATGTGATGTTAGGGATTAAACCGATAAATTTCAATTTCATTGCTATTTACATATCTCTACTTTGTTAAAGCTTTGACAATGCACAATTGAAACAAAATTAAACTTGTGCAATCTTCTATCCACAATAAATAGAAATTATCACAATTACACATTCTAATTTCACCTTCACCTGTTTGTATCTATTTCATCAACTGCATAAAGATCCTAAGATATGCATCGAACGCAGTAAACCAAAACACAATAAAAGAAACATGATGTCAACACATTATTTACATGTGTTAAGTCACGTAAGCCATGTATTACGTCATACATTTTTCTGAACCTAATCTCAATTATAGTCTGCTTGATTGCTGTCAAGACCTAAGTGCGTAGTGAATGGACCCAAATTGCTGTTTACTACGACTTACATCTTATCCTTGCATCGGTGGTGTTCACGCGCAGTAAATGTAAAACAAAATGTGCACATTAAGTGTAAAACGAAAGGTGTACAATAAATGTAAAACAAAACAGGTATAATAGATGTAAAACAAAAAACCCGAAATGCCTAAAATAAATGTAAACAAAAATGCGTACAATAAATGTGAAACAAAATGTATAAAATAAATGTAAGACAAAATGTGTACAATAAATGTAAAGCAAAATGTGTACAATAAATGTAAAGCAAAATGTGTACAATAAATGTAAAGGAAAAAATGTGTACAATAAATGTAAAACAAAAAAATGTGTACAATAAATGTTAAACAAAAGGTGTACAATAAATATAAAACAAACGGTGTAATGGTGAAACAGATGCAATTCAGGGCAAAAAAGTTTCTGGTTTAACTGTTGTTCTCAGACAATTCTTTTGTATCAAATTCAAAACCACGTCACTTTCTCTACATACAGTCTCAGGAAAAAAGTAGTGTTATAATGGTATGTTTGGGTGTGGCATATTGGTCATCTTTTTCTATACCACATAATTTCATAATTTTACTATTTTTAACCATATCATCACAGGCGAGTGTATGCGGTATGGATACAAATTACGTACGAAAAATAATTATAACGCTGAAAGTGTGTCAGTAGCAAAGTTAGATAGTACAAAACTATGTAACATTAAATTTTGTTGTTAAATAAAATTATTAACGTTTTGAGAAACTTATTTAATTCACCCCTTGGTCTTGTAACCAATTTGCAAAGGCCAATACATTATTATTGATTTTGACTTTATAACATACGTGAAAATTCCTTTTCTGTGTGATTAAACTGCTACTGCAGGAACAGGAATTTTGACCGCCACTATTTTTTTGTATAAAATATTTAGGTAATACTTTGTCGTTGTATAGAAATATGATTTATTGATTGGTAGAGATTCTGTAAGAAGTTTGTAATAATAATTGCCGTTGTGTATAATGTAGAAAAATACAAAGGTTGACGTGTATAGTATTGTGAAGTATCGAAGTTTGAATTACATAAAATTTTAAGGTTGAATGCAAAGAGCTTTAAAATTGTATCGCATTTAAGCCAGAAAAGTCTTTGTGAAGGGTGACTTTGACCTTTCTTCGTTTCCCCCACCCCCACATCAGTATAAACTTCAAAGGGACAGCATTCTGGCTCAGTGGACTTGACCGGGGTATCTTAACACGGTCCTTAGAAAGTAAACATTTGAGCTACCAACCCTAACCGCTTGGTAGGAACCTATTTCCACTTATCATTTTTTCAAAGGGAAATTGTCACGCACTGTCGTTCACAGATTCTGAGCTGTCTAAACCTGATGGAAGGAATTATTTCTTTGGGAAAAATTAGGGACCGTTGCTTACGATTGGGCAGAATAAATTAGGGCGTATACTTGAGAGCAATAAGACTTTAAAGTGACGGCCTTATTCGAAATTCTTTAGTCTGAACATTTCCTATAAGAGCAAATTTAGTCTCCACTCCGTGGGAAGCATAAAAAGATTAGTGCTTTCCTCGTGAAACAAGGAAGGGACCAGGTGGTCGTCTTGCAAAAGGAAAGACACGTTTAGTGCTAGGACGCACAAGTTCTGAAAGAGAACATCAATAAGGTACGCAATTTTAGTTTCACGTACTATTCTATTATTTGATTGTTTGTTTTATGCAAAATGTGTTTGCTATGACTAGTTTTATATATTTTGTATCGTTTATTCAATTCATGGAAATGTGTTGATGCTAGAGTTGTTATGCAATTTATTTTACTCAATTTCACGGAAAATGTTGATGCTAGAATTGTTATGCAATTTACATTTTAATTTTAGAGTTATTGGTTCATGGGTAGAATTGATTGCATGCAATCCAAATGTTCATGTGTGTGGCATTTTATAGGGTTATATGAAATAACTTCGTTTGTTTGCAGCGAAATCAGCCCACTATACTACTAAGATCATGGAATGTTTCAGCTGCAAAAGAGCTCTTTGAGATTACTAACAAGCTAATGTCAAGGAACAAATCAACACCACTTCCAACTACCTTCTCTCCAGTCGACCTTCCGGACATGTTTGCAAATTTCTTCCGTGACAAAGAACAAACCATTAGAGATAAGCCTGACACCACAATTTCAATTGACTCGTCGTCACCATACAGTTGGGATACAGAATTTGAGCGGCAACCATTAGCAGCTTTTGAACCTGTCTCTATGGAGTTCGTACGTACAATCCTGATGAAGAGTGCACCAAAGTCATGTGAAATTAATCCAGTTCCAACATCACTGCTGCTTGAGTGCTTAGATCCAGTATTTCATTCACTAACTGATGTTATTAATACCTCTCTCTCATTCGGGGAATTCGCATCATTTTTCAACGCTGCCATTGTAAAGCCTCTGCTGAAGGAACCAACACTAGACCATAACGATTTAAAGAACTACCGCCCAGTTTCTAATCTCCCATTCATATAAAAAATCTTAGAAAAGGTTGTTCTATCCCAGCTTGCATCTCTTCTTAATTCAAACAGTTTTTTTAGCAATGTACAATCTGCATATCGCCCTTGCCACAGTACTGAAACTACTCTTCTTAAAGTAGTTAATGACATTTTTCTACTTTGGATAGCAGAAAGATTACAGTAGTCACCCTCCTTGATTTGTCTGCTGCATTTGACTCAATAGACCATAATATATTACTTCACCGTCTCCAGCATGTATTTGGCATTCATGATACAGCCTTACTGTGATTCAAGTCCTACTTGGTAAACAGGACACAAATTGTGTCTGCAAATGGAATACACTACAGCCTAGTCGATCTATGTTGTGGTGCTCCACAGGGGTCTGTTCTTGGACCTGTTCTCTTTATTCTATACACTCAGCCGCTCTCAAGTGTCATAGATCATCATCCAGTGTCTCACCAATTGTACGCTGATGACACCCAGATATCCAAATCTAGCCACCCAACTGAAGTTGATGCTACCATCCAAGGTGTAGAGAGGTGCATTTCTGATGTGAAATCTTGGATGACATGTAACAAGCTGCAGATGAATGATGATAAAACAGGGACCAACACAGACTTTCTTATTCACATCCTTTACCTCAAACAATAAATATCAGCAACACTATCATTAAATTCACACAATCAGTACGAAACCTAGGTGTTACTCTGGACGTTACTCTCACACTGCACCAACATGTCATGAACATATGCAAGGCTGCATATCTTGAGCTGAGACACATCAACTCAATTCGCAAATATCTTTCAGTTGATGCCACTAAAACACTTGTGTGTTCATTAGTACTTTCAAGACTGGACAATTGTAACTCAATTATGTCTGGTTCATCTCAACATCTATTCCAGAAACTTCAAAAAGTTCAAAACACAGCTGCTCGGATCATACTTAGAGTACGACGATCAGAGCACACCTTCCCGCTGCTCTGTAACCTACACTGGCTATCCATTCGATCCAGAATCAAGCACTAAATTTGTTCTCTGTGCTACGTTTCACTGACGGACTCCAGTCCAACATGCCTATCCGATTTCACCCATGTGTGCACACCAGCAAGATACTTACGCTCCTCTTCTGACAATCGTATACTTATTATTCCCACTATGAAAACAAAGTCATATGAACAGCGTTCTTTTGCTTACCAAGGCCCAGCAACGTGGAATGAGGATGGGGTTTTCAGAATTATGGGGTAATTTTGTCCTTTCAGGAACAGCTTTCTTAGAGAAAGACGAGACTATCCGGAGACAAAAGTACGGAGAAAAAGGGCGAGGTCAGAATAAAAGGACCAGGAAGTCCATGAAGGGGCAAATCATAGAGTTTAGGAAGGATGAACTAGGATACATTGATGTACGGTCAGACAGGAAGGTGGTGCAAATCAATCGTGGACATGGAGCTCTTTTCACCTCTCGTTATGATGATGAAATAAATCCAAATTAGACACACCTGTTAAATTCTACTGATCTAATCTACCTTAAATTGGAATAGCCGTTATTAATTTGTTCTGATTAAATTTGTTATTTTCTTGTCAAAAGGAGGCTCATATTGTTTTATTTCTTCCCAGTATTCTCGCTCAGTTCTTGGATGACATTCCATTCATCTTTCACTCCTGCCGGGCTATAATATCGAGGGATGTCATCCTCTAGATAACGCCAGCCCAATTCAATTAACTACCCCTCTTACTAAGAGGGCGACGTTACAAGTATCTTGGAAGAATTTATGAGTATATACAATGCTCGAATCAGATTGGAGTGTTCCCAACATCACAACAAAGATTAAATCTATGTTTCATTTACATGCGTCCAACAGATTTGTCAACGAGGCTATGGAATCTATGATTTATCTAATACCTATTCGGAACATCTTGATACATTAACCATTTAAGAGATTCTATTGTAACAAATATGATATTGACTTGGTCAAATTATGCGAAAGTCTATATGTGGTATTATGCAAAAAAATGAAGTTGCTGACTCAGTGTAGCTACATTAAGAGTATTTTATGTATGAATTGTGCTGATATACCAATCCTTGAATATGCAATTGACGACATTGAAACAATCAGTGAATATAGTAGCACTCTAAAGATAGTGTTACAATTAGTAGCCAATATGTCGGTGATTTTAATGAAGCATTTAACTATGAATTCATTTACTGGCTTGGGAGAGATCATACTAAAAATAGGTTCACCTTATTAAGTCGTGGAGGATTATATTCATATGAGTATATCGAACGTTTCGAAACATGTAATTAAGCTAAGCACTATTGGAAAGTTCTTGTTCAACACTGACGCTTGACAATCTACACGCCGGAGTTTAAATGCATGCAATAAATGCCTCAACTGCAATTCAATGTGAAAACAACGGGTGATTTATGACTTGTACCTACGAACCGATGTGCTTTTGCTCGAGGGTGTATTTCGTAATACAGGTACGTGTGTATACAAGATCGACCCCTCACGCATCTTCCTATTATTGGGTATGGCCTGGTATGTTTTCTATCTAAAGACAAAAGTAGAATTCGTGCTTTGCTCAGACATCAGCCAACAATATTTTTATCGAACGATGGTGATATTTCTGTGGTAACTTAGCTTGGATGAGTATCACACAACCATTCAGAAAGTAATATAACTTTTATGAATTACGCAATTTGTATGTCAGCGATGATGAAAAATATGTCCACAGTCGATTTTCAATGAATGGATCCTCAGACGTAGACATAAAAATACATGCAAAAATATGACAAAAGAGTGAAATCGGTTGCCTTTTGGGATTATCTCGAGTACCCGGCCAATCTCCGCAGCAGGCACAATATATTAGTGTATGATAGTGGACGAATCCGGATTTCAAGTTTTTTCTAAATTTGAGAATAACAGCAACCTAGTAGCATACGTGCTTGATTTGAAATTATGTCTGCGATTTGGTAATCGTATACAAAGAATTCATCAGGTGCACATGTTTCGTCAATGTGCGTGGATGGCTCCATATATCAAGATGAACACGGATATGCATACAACCGCAACTGAGTTTTAAAAGAAATTACATAATATCATGAAGAAGGCTGTTTTCGAATAAAAACAAAGAACCTATTTGAAAGAATCTGTGTCAACCTTATCTGTGATACTGAGCTAGATAAAAATATCGGAGGCTTGTTGTAGACTCTGCGGTTGAGTCAAACAAGCTATTTGACGGTGGATTCATAGCCATTCACATAAGGAAAGCGCACCTACATTTAACGAAACATATCTGTGTTGGTCAATGTTTATTGGAGTTCCACAAGCTACGCATGTACGAGTTCTAGTACGACTCGATCAAGCCGTGTTACGGTGACTAATAAAATGCTATAAACGTATACGTATTCATTGTGATTGCATATCACAACTGATGAAGTATACCCAGACATGGAAAACTCATGTTTGATACACGAGTTAGCCACCCCTGATTATTCAACAAAACGGATGTTGGTAAATGAAAGGACGAATGTTCGGGTAAGCCTCTCGAAGAATATATGGGACCGAACCATAAACTAAACTCGATTATGAAACAGAACGTTCTGGTTCAGGCAACAATCAGTTTGATATAAAAAAATATTCATAAAGTTACATAATTAATTATTTGATTTGACTTAGAAAACAGCTCCTGTATTACTAGCCATATATATTGGTGGTGTGGCACGTTAGAGGCATTGAAGAACTGGTCAAGTTCTGTTCTCTTGCTGAACATTTCTTACTACATGTTTTTGCTTTCTAAGTTCGGAATTTTAATTTTTGGCCAAAGGTATTTGCAAAGCATATATTAAAATTATACGTTAGTAACCGATTTAGAAAAGTAAATATGACAATCTTTAGTATGAATAACAATTATTACTTATTTCAAGGTCAATATCGACAGCAGAAATATTGTCATAATAATCGATCTTCTTTGCATATATTTATCTCACTTTGTTTTAACTTGTCGAATAGACACATATTGGGTATCTGTCATTAATATACTAACGTATTGTGACTTAAATCTAAATAATCATGATCAAGGTCCTCAAGAACAATGTGGAATGTGCTGACGTATCCATCCTTGAATATGTTAAAGTGCAAATAGTCTTAATGTATCAGAATGGCATTGTCCAAATATTCCTTTGAAATAATTCGAAATAATCATGAATTATTATTTTAGTCCAAAATAACTTTATAATTCTAATGAATAATGCAAGCAAATAATTCCTCTCAAATTAAATGTAAACACAACATAAAATACATTTGCAGACTGATATTAAAACAAGAACAATACCAGAAAATAGGAACTAGGAAAGGAATAATTGTTCAACTCTGTCCTCCACGACTATAATACGACTCTAAATCGCAATACCTCAGTCGCAATATAACCCAGCTGACTCAATGGGAAAGTACTTCAAGCTTGTCTACAGGTTCAATATATAGCTCATTGCAGTATACAGCTATGGGTCAAAAGTGAAAGAATATATAGATATGAATAACATATTGTTGACGCAGACTGTGTAATAGATTTCATGTTTTACTGCCGCTGCATCTAGCATACAGATTAATTATGATGTTCCGTTATCAGTTTATTCATTGTTATCTTGTAGAAAGAGGTAGATCAAGTCAGTAGGTTAGTGACATAATTTATATCAGCAGTTGTCAATGCTCTGTCATATTCTACGGCTCCAGATTTAGTGTTCGTATGACACTTTTTAAGCTGGTAACACAACAGGAGTAGGCTACCCAAAATCTTATTATGCAGTTTTATGTTCATCGGGCCCATCATGTATCGAAATATTTTTTTTCTGTCAGGTGTCTCTAGTGGACGAATGTTCAAAATTGTTTCATGTAACTTTCATTGTCTTATGTCAATGCAACAGTTTTTTTTATTTTTTATTTTAATGCGCGACCGTTTTCTCTTGCAGTGAGGTGTCTATGACACATGACTCAATATTTAAGCTGGTTTCCAACTGGTAAGCGGTTAATTATTTCTTTTTCATGACACTAATGCATACTTTAAACCATTCATTATTTTGATTTCATAATTCTTTCAACTTTGGATATTTCATCTCTTGTTTGTCATAAACCAATACTCTTAATCCAAAATGATGTCCTCCATAGTATCTCTCCTTTGAAGTATTCCAGGTTGTATAGACTGATTCGCATACCATTATTTAGCTTATTTTCAATATTTCTCAAGTAAAATTAGGAACGTATCAGGTTAGAAAATTTAAATTTCGAAATTCTGTTCAATACAGTTCAAATTTAATTATTTCATCAAATCAGGAACATATCAATTCACACTTTTTTGACGTGTTTTCTTGATTGAACGTTTCAACTAGAGTCAAGCAGACTGATATATGAATAGCGAAACTGTTAATTAATTCAGTAAAACTTCAACTTATTTTTTGTATGTTGTGCAATATATGTTCACATTCTACTGTTCAGAGTTGTGTTAAACCTTTCCATTACATATGATTTATAGTTTGAGTAATTGTTTTTTCAATTCAGCGTATTGTTTGTATCATTTTACTCGGCTTAATGTGTTCCTACAATTGATTGATGCATATATGTAAGCAACAGGACTTTAGGGTCGTAGTAAAGGTTTCCTAAATGCTGTTCTTTTTCTGTGCTAGATATTTAAAACTGGACAACAACAACTGACATTCAGGGAATATTGTGTGCCTGATAAGTTGTCTTTTTTATTTTTAAGAAGACAATAGGAGATTCATCTCCAACAGGTAATTTGATTTTCTACCATTGGTAACATTTCTTCATTATTTTGGATGTATTAATAATTTCCGATTTATGCCAGATGTTGCCATTCCATTTCCTGTATTTCAGTCATGTGCATGTAATTCATATACTCTGTCAGCATATGCTGTTTTAATCAAACTTTTTCTCGTAAGTTCTACCTCCATTCTTTCGAACAGTTGTAGATTGACATTTTACTTTATGAGATCTTCAAATCATCCTGTAACTTAACCGAATACAAAATTGTTTAAATACATATAACAAATTCGTAATTTATTATATGCATTGCGCAACATTGGCCATTTCAATATAACTACTGTTTTGTTTGTTATATGATATAGTCACTGGATGTAATATTTGAATCTACATCTTTTCGAAAAAGTTGAAATTGATTTGGTTCTAATTTGGTCCGGTTTTTATTGCAGAACCATACATGCTGTACTTGAAATTGAGAAATCAACATTGTCATTCTGGCATGCTATTTTCTGACACAACTAAGTCTGACTATCTTTTTTTATCATATTTAAATGTATAGAGGTATGTACATTAACTTTTGATATCAGATGTGTTGTTTAAGTTTAAGCAAGAAATATTTATATCACTCTTCAATATTTTATTACGTTTATTATAAAGTAATTTGGTGTCATTATTTACATTTTATTAAAAATGCAATTATTTTATGTTAGATGCCATAATTTGGAAGGTGTTCCAGACAGAGATGACATTATCAGTGTGATCATTAATTGTGCTCGAAAGAAGTTCGCACTAATTCAAAGTTGCACGTGTGCTAGTGTTGAAGCTGTGATAGTGCTGATAACAAACTGAGATCGATATAAATAGAATTGAAAATACTGGACCATTTTATGTTTTATTTACTCCAGCACAAAATGAAATATAATAACACTTTAACAAATATGTTAGCTCACTCAGTATGTCAACTGCATCAGAAAATGCTCATCTTGCATATCACTGATTGAATTCCGAAAACAAGGCATGCGAACTGAAAAGACAGCGTGTCTGAGGGCGTGACATCACAACATGTTATACATCGTGAGTAGATTACAACTTTAACTATTTAATGGCACACCATGGCTGATGTACGTATTGTTAATTACATATTATTATTCCCTACCTCAGAGCAATACCATCCAATGGTCATCACCAAACCACAGTTATATATATATATATATATATATATATATATATATATATATATATATATATATATATATATATATATATATATATATATATATATATATATATATATATATATATATATATATATATATATATATATATATATATATATATATATATATATATATATATATATAGTGTGTTTCCTTATTATCGTGCAAGTCACAAGTTTGATCAAGAATATTAACAAATGTTGCTGTATGCGACATAATTATTTATTTCACCGGAACGTGTGCGACTAAACAATTATACCCCTTTTGCAGATGGTTATCATATGCACAATGCAACCATCAAGTTTCCTGAATTCCCATATAGCGGTTTAGGAGATGTGGTAACTAAGACGGACGGACATACATAAGGTATCACAGTCTTCCCAACACCTGGCGATACAGCGTGCGACCAATGCACGATACAGTAAATCTACGGAAAATTGATCCAATAAGACAAGTATAGACAGATAATTTTGAAGACAGTATCACTACATTACAGTTGCAGCACAATTAATAAAATAATATGGATGAACGAGAGATTCTGAGAGTTATTTGATAACGACATGCACTGAAACCATTTTAATGGTCTGTTATTAAAGAACATGCAACATCGGAATAACGGCCGTCACTATTTCAGACCCAGAAAGTCTCATAATGTATCTTGTATGTAATTATCAGGCAATTAGGTATCTGGTTCCCTTCAAGAACGAAGCTCCATAACTGGAATAAACTGTAATTTTGCAGACTTTTATTCATAGATAATTGTCATGACAGGTGTATCGATAATGAAATGCTGGTATCATAGGATAATGCTCAGACAGATTTTTACTATATATAAACACATAGGCTCTCCCTATAACATATTGATCTATCCGTATAGTACCATCATATAGCTCTAAACCACGATTCAATTGTACACTAACAATATCTTTTGCTAAGAAACCTATCAACCAATCACTCATGCTTGCAAAAGCACAAGGCGATATAACTTCTCATAAGCTGGCCTCTGAAGCACAAGTATAAGGTGAAACCTCAGAACCTGACGGTGTAACTTTGAGGTCTGGTCCTTCCAAGTGATGCCTAATGTATTCACAAAGCCATATACAGCAACGCACACAGACAAAATAGAGTTTGTCTTTATAAATCCATTTAAAAAAGTGAAGAAGAACTATCTGTAAGTAATATTTATTTTCTTATATTTCATTTTTAAATTATGAAAGAAAACCAATATAAATTTGCAATTAACTTATAATATGATACCACTTTTCATATCTCGGATATTTCAGTTTAGAAAGACTAATCTGATGTTAAAATTGTCTTTTCCCAGTTTCATGTTATGCACTATTCCTTCAGCTACTACTAATACTATTATTACTAGTGCTAATACTATTGTCGGAACACGTGTTATTCGTAATTATTCCTAGACACGTCATTCACTTACTTTGACTACCATGATTGTAATACACTGGTTTCAAATGAGCAATATATTTCTTTGTGCTTAATAGAAGCTAGACGGTAACTCTTTATAGAATCACCCTTAATAGAATCACCCTTAATATTTCTTACCCTCAGATTATATGCCATTATTAAATAACGATATCCATAGATGGAGCAGGCATATTTTTTTACAAGTCTATCAAATATAATTAATATAATTATGCTCGTTTGTGCATTCAGCTCATATAACGTCGCAGACAAAATGGACAATTCTTTGTAAAAACAAATGTATCATCGCTCTACATAGCAATGTATAATAACTGCACAATACAAGCAATAAAAAGGCAGAGATCTTTCTATATATTTTCTTCCCAAGCATGAAGATGGTTGAGTCGAGTCTTTTTCCTGGGATAAAAGCATTACACAGTGTTATAGTAGTCAACAGAATGGCCACGACGTCATGTTAGTTTGTACTGTGTAATAGTATCTTTTTATACGAGAAGAAGTCTTCGATAAAAGGCATAGTTCAGTTTAAAGTTCTTTCATTATTGATCATCCCACCAAAGATCAGTCTAGATGCCAGTTTTGTAACTGATTTAGACATATCGTGGTACCAATCAAGGACCGGTACATATCCCAATTCAGTAAATGTTATCTCGTATCATGATACTCGCCCTTGAGCTTTATATATGCTAATTTAGCAATTGATTGTGTAGAATGAGCCATATCATGGCACCTTTAAAGAACCGGTGTAGATACCATTTTTGTAACAGCTTTATCAAGCAACGGCATCCAAAAGTATCAAACAGCAATAACTTAAACAAAAATGTATAATTTGCTTTATTTCATTGTTTTGTCAATACAGTTACAGGTGCAAATGTTTATATAAATTGCTGTTTTGACAAAAGATGTGTTTTTGTCACGCTCTGTTCCTGGGTGGGACATGATACTACAAGTCTGCGGCATGATGCCCCAGTTATAGACATCACTATAAGCTGCCACGCTGCAGACATCCTAGCGATATCACTGAAAAATTGTTAAAACTACGTTAAAAATGAAAATCACGCACCCCCACACATTATAGCATTGATCATACCTTGCATCTCTCTAAATTTGTATTTCGCTGATAGCTTAAGTACAATAAATTGGGTCTGCCGAGGATTTTTGGAATTGACCGTGCTTTTGCATTAGAATGACCTTGTTTCAAGTTAAACAATTGTTGTTGAGGCATACGACATGTATTGAGTCAATATTGTTTCCTTTGCATCTCTGTACTTAGGTAGAGCTGAACGAGTCTAACAAAATCATGTATAAAATAGATTTTCAATAAACGAGTGCTTTGGTCAGAGCCGTCACGTTTTCGCTAGAGGAAACGTTGCCTGGTTAGCGTCACAGTCATACAGAACACAGGGTACAGTGATGATAAAAACATGAAAGTATCTCAAAGCGTTCAGAGTAATTAAGTAAATAAAAGTGTGAAGGACGGATGCACAACCCGAATCCAGTAGCTCAAAAGGGATTGCTAATTGACAGTTATATATTATATGAGTCAGGCAATAACATACAGCCTAAGGCAAGTATCGGAGCATACCAACTACTAGACATCTATTTGGACACTTGTATGCATTAATATAGGAACCTTATTTATAAAAGCTGCTTAGCATATTTATATAAATGTATGTCTTAATCAATGATAATGACATCTGCTGATTTTTAATGTTAGGAATGAGCGACTTTGTATTATTAAATTTTAAATGCCTCTTAATTAACCATACCTATTACCATACTTTAATCTAAGAAAATTATGTCTTCTGTTTATAATTCTGGAGAAGAGCCCTCCACATCTGAAGACTTATAATCATTGGTGATACTGGTAATCTGCACTAGCATTGCTTTTGCGAGTTTTTTTTCTTCAACTTTTCCTTTTGTAATTTCCCATAAAATATCACAGTGAAACACGTGGTTTTAAATTTCAACATTTTTTTCCAATCACACACTTTGTTATCTGGATATGATGTCCATGCATTGTCAAGTCACTAAAACTAGGCCAAAATCGATAGGAATTGATTTATTTTTACCAATCTGAGTGAAGAGGTGACACAAATTCACAACGACCCCGCTTTGGGTCACATGACTTCATATGACATCAAAAATATCCAAACAATAAATTGGCGTAACCTTTCAACATAAGAGATAACAGGATATATTCATGTAACCTTTGATAAACATTGAACAGCTGCAATACAATAAAAATACATGTGAACTGTTTTTGTTTTTAGATAATATCTATATTATGACCCACCATATAAAATTTGTAGCATAGGCAAAATCTTTATTTCTTACATGATACGTCCTAATTAAAGATTATCCTGCTGAGTTTTAACTGTTATAGGGAAAAGGGCATATAAAACTACGATGAAGATATATATATATATATATATATATATATATATATATATATATATATATATATATATATATATATATATATATATATATATATATATATATATATATATATATATATATATATATTCGGGTTTATTCTAGTCCACGCCACTTATATACGAAATGTGTTTTGGTGACAAATTGTACAAATTCTCTTACAAATATTGAAACAGAACTTTTCTTACAAACTCGGTGTGTACAATCACATCTCATGAAAACATATTTCATTTTTGGTTAACCAATGCTTGCCTAAATTCCTTTCTGCCGATATGCTTAGCTTAATTTATTATGGACTATGAGATGTTCAACTGGTTTACGGTCATGTTTATGATGTAAATTTTCTAATAGAGGTCTGAAAAATGGAATTTACGAAGAATAAAGATAGAAGAAATAATAAACAATATAACGCGAAAAGGCTAGCCATCTACTGTTTATAGTAGTATGAGTTCCGTTGATATTTCTTATATTTTCTTAAAGCTTTTTCTACTTTGATTTGATATCACTGTTACGTAATGAACCTTACATTCTAGCAAATGTAAGCCAGATGAATGACCACCATGCAAAGACGCAAGTTCAAATTAAATTTAAAACGTTTGGAAATAATTTATTCTACTTCAATAACGCTATCTTTAAATCTGACGCTCTCCGGGATAAGTGAATTAAGAGAAATTCGAGAAAATGGAAATTGCGGCACGGTGCATTGTTACTGGGGCTAATAGCTGAAGTAACAATACACCTTGCCGCATTTTCTACTGACAATCTGTATAAGGAAACTCAATGGCGATGGGAAACTCTTGCGTCCACATAATATAAGCAAATATGGTAAATTTCTTGAAAATGGTTCATAATATTACTTCACTGTATCTTCGTATCTTTCGTCCAGGAGGGCAAGTCAAATAAACAATCGGCAACAAAGAGGGCAGTCACCTAGTGTCGATAGAATAAAGCACAACCATTTTAAGCTATCCACGTATAACAGCGTTCTATTTCTTTTGTATTCTTCCATTTAATAAAATTAGGCAACTGCAGTGGGATAATTTGGTTTATCCAAAAAAATGGCTATGATGTAAAAATTAACAATTTAGAATATTAGCCATAATTTGGCTCAGCTGTTATACTTCACATGTATTTAAATCCGATAGCCGCTAAAGTCAAAATTTATCTGAACCTTAATGATCCCAAAAAGTATCTAACATTTAGTTCAGCCATCATGACACCTCAACTTGAGCAAAAAGTTTGATAAAACCGTGTATTAAAAAGCTTTTGCCAAAGTTTTTTTTAGCCTTGATGGTCAAAAAATCTATCTAAAACTTAGCTAAGCTTTCATTTTCCATACCTTTGCCAGGATTTGGCTAAGCCTTGATAACCCAGAACGTAAATCAAATTTAGTCTAAAAATCAGTTGTAAAGAACTTCAGCCAACGTCTTGCACATCCTTGATGGTCACAAACTTTAGCAAAATGTTAGCTAAGCTTTCATTGCCCAGACCTTAGCCATATTTTGGCTAAGCCTCAATAGTCTAGCTCATGAAGAAGCTTCCTTATCTCATCTCAGTATTGTAACGCAATTATTCCACCCTCAAAATAAGTTTAACCGTTATGTTTTATAATGATGCAACCTTAAGTATTATTATAGAGTTATGCATAACTCTTCTAGTATTGTTCTGCCACCCAATGTATTGTTTGCACTCATGCGTAGGTCTTCTTTGTATTGTTCTGCAAATACGACATTCTCAATATTGCTCTGCAGTAATGCAATCTCGTCTTTTTCTGCAAGTATGTCTCATTTTTGTACAGTAATTTATATGTATGTTTTATTATATGTGTTATATGGTCATGCTTGGGTATTTCATCTTGGCATGGACCAAGCAACAAATTCCAACTGCCTCAAACACAACATACATAACTCTGAAAAGCTGGTTATTTTGCTTATCCGTTCTTGTGAGATGAGAGAATAGGATGAAGATATCTCCAGATCTGAATCAAGATAACAACCATGTCCGACTATAGAAGACTGATAGAAGTAAACTGTTCTAATTACCTTACCGTTTTCAGTTTGGAAAACTGGATACAGAAAGTTGGTTCAATACTTCAAGAACCATCAGTACTTCAAGAACAATCACATTACGCAGTATGCTTGTTCTCATCAATCATGCCATAATGTATGTGTTTCAGCGTGGTAAGTTCTGAAGTGTTGTTGACGAAGGGGCGTTCACCAGCTATTTAAACATTTCCAGATGATTAATGCATTTTGTTGTATGCACAATGCACAAATATCCAACGGTATTGTTTCAAGTGTATTTAAACAAGAAGCTTTGTATAATTTAAAATGTTAAGTTTCTGTAAACATATAATCTAAATTTGCATTTATACTAACTTGTCCAGATCCAACCTAATCCAGTTCTCTGGACACACACTTTTCAAGAAAGTGTTTAATATTCGTGTCCACTTATTAGAATTGACAGTTTGTGGGGAACATGAAGAGTATAAAGTATAAAAGTGTTTTATTAATTTGTATTGTTGGTTTAAAGGAACATTCATTAATATGATTCATAATGTATAAGATATGTAAAATTACTGAAGATAATCGCAACATATGGCTTTGCCAATCATATAAATATTGAACATTTACGACTGGAGTAACGGATTTGAATGCGTTTTAGGAACTATGATAATTCGTGTTGTAGAAAGCTAATCAGGTAATATTAAAGTTCATATATAAAATATTTATATAGCAAATATTCTGTAAACATAATACTTTTCAGCTTTATTCTTGCCAAGTAGGATCTTAATGTTGATTATTAAATTAACTCTTGGAATAGTTATGTAATAAAGTGTTAAATTGTTTCATTTCTTTCACATTTTATAAATATGTCTTTTAGGAAAGTCGAAAGAGAGGATATTTTGAAAACATAGTTTTAAGGAAGAGGCTTTGTAGTCGCTACTTTTCCAGCGCTGCTTAAAAATGTGCTGATAGAATTTGTTATCCAGCTGTGCAATACAGTTTTAACTTTACGTCTCTCTTAAAGCATACAATCTTAATATTCGTGTCCACTTATTAGAATTGACAGTTTGTGGGGAACATGAAGAGTATAAAGTATAAAAGTGTACAATAAGGGTAGTTCAAAAAGACCAATGGTCGAAGAAACCTTTTAATTACACTGGTCAACAGTGAAATCATTACTGACTTGAAAAGGCCCTAATCTGTAGTATTTTGGTGTGCCGAACACGAATATAACCGTGAAAAATTTGTATTGGCTCTCGTTTTGAAGATATTCATATACCTCATTTTCTATGTTTCACTGTGTAAATTTCTCCAGTAGGACTGCAGCAACATCCGGAATAATGATGTAACATTGCATAATACCATCATGCTCACATCATCCACAGTTGATTGCATCATTTTCTGATGCAATGCAATACTAATGCCATGCGGCTGCTGAAGTAAGTTGACGTCAGCAGTGTACTATACATGTGTAGGCCTATTATACTAATGCCAGGCGGCTGCTGAAGCTGACGTAAGCAGTGTACTATATAAAGCCCAATCAGATAGGTTCAGCATTTAAAATATTTTAGACGTTGTGCGAGACAGTTCAAGCTACTGTTACATAAAACTTATTATTTTATCCATTTACGTACAATAAAGAACAGTAATGCCTCGAAAGTGTGTTAATACCGCGGACAATTTTTGCTATATTTGTGGGGAAGTGACATTTGCCAACCAGAAGAAAAGTATCAATTCTCAAGTGAAGAAGGCATATCATCTTTACTTCGGATGCAAGGTTGGTGACCAAGACAAGCCTTGGGCTCCGCATATATGCTGTGCTACATGTACAACACAGCTTTCACAGTGGTTGAATTGCAAAAGGTCATCAATGCCGTTTGCAGTCCCAATGGTGTGGAGAGAGCCAAGCAACCACCTAAATGACTGTTACTTCTGCTTGGTTCCTCCTCTTTCCGGCGGAATAACGAAGCGAAAGAAGTCGAGAATAGTCTACCCAAACATTCCGTCTGCATTGAGACCAGTTCACCATTGTGAGGGACTTCCTATTCCAGAACCTCCAGCAGAATATTCTCTTGATTCATCTGACGAAGACAAAGGTGAGTCGACCTGTTCTTCTCCTGGTCCATCAGCATGCAGTGATCCAGATTTTCACTGTGGTGCATCATCAACCCCACACAGAATAACACAGGAAGAACTAAATGACCTGATTCGTGATTTGGACTTATCAAAGAACAAGGCAGAATTGCTAGGATCAAGACTCCAACAATGGAATCTTCTAGAAGAAGATGTCACAATTACTGCATATCGAAAGCGCCACCAGCAATTGGAGCCTTTCTTCAGAAAGGAAAGTAATCTGATATTCTGTTCCGATATTGAGGGCCTCATGAATGCTTTAAAAATCACTCATGACCCACAAGAATGGAGACTATTTGTGGACTCTTCGAAACTGAGTCTCAAGGCTGTGCTTTTGCACAATGGAAACATTCTTCCATCTATTCCAGTAGCGTATGCTGTCCACATGAAAGAGACATACGATAACTTAAGGCAGCTACTGAATTCCATTGAGTATAACAAGTACAGCTGGCACCTCTGTGGTGATTTGAAGGTAGTTGCCCTTTTAATGGGACTGCAGCAAGGATATACAAAATACATGTGTTTCTTATGCGAGTGGGATAGCCGAGCAAGGGAAATGCACTACATGAGGAAGGAATGGACTCACAGGCAGAATGTAGCCATTGGAGAGAAGAATATCCAACACCCAGCTCTGGTTGAGGCTCAGAAAATCTTGCTACCACCCCTTCACATCAAACTAGGTTTGATGAAGAACTTCGTGAAAGCCATTGACCGGACTTTGCCAGCATTCCGATACCTGCATGAAAAATTCCCTCGACTCAGCGAAGCAAAGATTAAAGAGGGAGTTTTTGTGGGTCCTCAGATTCGAGAGCTTTTCAAAGATGACCGGTTCAACAACTTGCTGGAAGGTGACGCGAAACAAGCATGGAATGCTTTTCGCCTAGTTTCTACAAACTTCCTCGGAAATGTTAGGGCAGAAAACTATAAGGAACTAGTAGAAGACATGTTGATGAAGTATAAGAAACTTGGCTGCAATATGTCTCTAAAGATTCACTTCCTTCATTCCCATTTGGATTTCTTTCCTAGCAACTGTGGTATTGTTAGTGATGAACACGGCGAACGTTTTCATCAAGATATCGCAACAATGGAACAAAGATACCAGGGAAAATGGTCCACTACAATGCTGGCTGACTACTGCTGGACACTCCTCAGAGATGCTCCCGAACAGCTGTACAAGAGACAGGCGAAGAAATCTAAGATGTAGTCAATGACTTGATTTTTTATAGGTAGGCTATTACAGTTGACCTTTTACTATTGGAATGCATTTCGTTATGTAAACATTAATTTCTTGCCGATTACAAAAAAACTAGAGCCAATTTTGCAATTTGACTGTCATATTCGTGTTCAGCACATAAAAATTGATAAGAATTGACTAATTTTATTTCAGTAACATGACTTTTGTAAAAATTTGTTGTCCAGTGTTACTTCTAAATATCTGATGGGATCTAACATAACGTTGATAGGCTCAGTCAGTGCTGTTGCAAATGCTCAATAACGGTTGAACTTTAATCAGTTGATTTCGTTTTTTAATAGAGTTCTAACAAATATGTCGGAGAGAAGAATTTATTGGCAACATTATAATGTCATCTGCAAGATTTATTATTACTGGCTTACACGGATAATTGCACTGAAATATCTTGCTGTAAAGAAGTAGTTACAAGCAATGGATAATGTAATCATTTAAGCGATTCCGGATGCTAATCAGTCGGAAGTTAGTATTAGTTCATGGGATTGATTTATTGGTTTGTCCTTTGTTCGTAACAACTACCTTTAACTACGCTTCTTATAGGGCCTAAATTCCCAATTGACATGTTTTGCATAATTTATTATATTTCACTTTAATTGGTTCGACGCTTGATATTTTATAACATTTTATTGATTATTATTATTATTATTATTATTATTATTATTATTATTATTATTATTATTATTATTATTATTCTGCATCATCATTCAACATAGTCATAGCCCATGATTGTCACACCCAACGAGTTTTGTTTCTGCAGGGTAACTAATTATAATAAATATTGCAAACTTGGTATGCAGTTTGATATTAATGAGGCCTCAGCTAAGTGTGATTGTGACTGTTACACATAAATGTTATGCTAAGTCATATCCTCGAACATTTGGGCCATTTAAGTTAAATATCATCACAACGCGTTCGGGTACTTTCTCAGGTTTAGGGACAATGTTAAAAGAGATGGTATGGGGAATTGTTCGGCTTGAAACTATAACATTGTAGAGAACTTTAACATACTATTGCATGCATTTGACCGATTTGGATTTTCATCAATATGTCGATCACTAGAAGGAAAATTAGCTGACGAGACAACATCTCTGTGTGCTTCGGAAATTAATTTGAAAGAGCTCATGATTCACCAATCTTGCTTATTCTCTAAACACAGAAACAGATTTTCACGGTGTCGGTATTACTAATTCCACCCACGAAATTTGAAAATGTCACAAAATAATGAAAAATCAATATCGGACTGGTTTGTATAACCTACCCTAAAGGTCAGAAATACAAAGTGGCCACTAAGAACTAGCATTCCTCTGAGAGATGCATATTGCAGGTAAAGCTCGGTTTTCTTATATCAGACATTCAGTTCAACAGTATGCCTGCAATATATATACATTTGTTTATCTATATAAATTCAGGATATACATTTTCTTAACATTTTAAAACCTATGCAACCTTTCTGTGCTACATATTTGTACCTGTAATTATGATTGTTTTTGCATGATAATTAAGCTAACAGCTTGACATTGTTGGGCTGAGTGTGGTTATCAGCATTCTATGTCGCTATTTAGCGGATTAATTTTGGAATTAAACTACATTTACTAGGCAGCTTCATATCGATGGTTGAGTTTCGTTATCAGTGTGCATCACCAAGAAGATCACAATCATCACATAGCCCCTTCAGATACATTACTAAACTGCCCTACTTACAGTGAAAACGATACACATAAATGTTCTGGAATTTTCTTATTTTCTAAAGAAAAATCATTCATACATTATTAAATTTAAAACATATTTATCATTTCCCCCCTGAAGAAGAAAAAATCAGCAAACGTAGAATAGACATTTTAGACAATCTACAATCAGAGCATCCTCTGTTTTATCTACCGTGCAACCTTGGTATCGAAAATGAGACTCAAGGTGCGGGGTGTGAAATGCGTCACCTACAAGCAGTGGCTCACTTAAAATCCATAACGAAAAATGACATTATTTCTCTTATATTTGAGTGTATTAAACTTTAAATGACGATCCATTTAGTTCATTTGGTCACAGGTTTCACACATACCCCCGTATCTCGCATCGTAAGTCATTTTATCGTTTATGCTATAAATTTATTGTATTTATTGTTCACTGTGATTTCATTACAAAATAATGATATACAGTTAATATATAAATATATATATATATATATATATATATATATATATATATATATATATATATATATATATATATATAAACTTGCGTGTCGGTAAGTCAAGGGGAAGGGTGCATCTATTTTCTGGTCTATAGAAGTATTGCCAGTCACAAAGACGATGATCGCAATGTTGCTCGTTTTTTATAGAGGCAATCTCTTTTCTTTTAAAATAATGTTATATTGTTATCGACGCGTTATTGCACATTATGGATGTATATTCTTTGTTAACAAATTGGTAGAAAATCTCAGTTTTTCACATCAAACACCATTCAGTTTTCTGTAACCATTTTCCCATGTCCTCATCACTGATGAGTGACGCAGTTTATTAACTTTACACTAAGGTATTAATTTACTGTCATCATTAACCATTAAACGTCATTACAACTAATTCAAATTTGAAACACCCAACTGTATTGCGCGTCTTCTTTGATGTTGCCTGTCATATTCTCTTGGGAAGTTATTTGATCAAAATTATACGTTCTCACTATTAGAATGTTTAATCCTCAGAATGTTTTAATGAGTTTTCTTCCTATTCATCGCAGAATTGCATAAAAATGAGTTATGAAAACAATTCAAATGCTGATCCACCATGTTCTTTAGAACACATACACTAGGCATACATCCCGAGCCTAGCTTTGGATGAATATTATATCATATAAACCTTTTTCTCTGGCAATATTTATTATGTGTCTATACCATTTTCATTGATGCGTTACGTATCAAGAGTAAAGATACCTTGTCGTTTTCGATCAACTAAATTGGGAATAAACTATAAAAGTACAATCAAATAATTATAGTTAAGAAAACTTAAACTTGCAATGAAACTTCTGCTATCCAGTTGTTCCGTTGACGTTTGTACTTCTCATGCTGACGTGCTTTTATATATGGCCGCCATTGCCGCATATTGAAACTAACATGATATATTAGAAGTAGTAATTGAAATGTAAATGTATTTGCATCACTGAAGTCTATGATTAAATATATCAGAAATCATTTGACTTACCACATGCTCTGTCTAGTGTAATAGCCATTACTGCCAAATGAACCCTGATGTTTGAATCATAACCCTGTTCTGAATGATTAGATTATATAGGTGTGTGTTACTGACCATATTTTCCTAATCCAAGTGCTCAGTCAGTCTTAGATTTGATTTTAAGATTGTGTATAGTAAAGTCACCTTAAAGAATGCTCACTGTGTAAGTATGAGTGTGCATTCTTTGGACTAGAGCATCCTCTTAGAACAATATCCAAAGATTTGCATCTGATCAAATCTCACCTCATCTTAGATCAAGATCCAGTGAGTTTCATCTCATCACAGTTAGCACATTGATGCATATGTAAGATATAAAACATAAATTTGCATGATGTGGTATTTTAGGGAAAATCACATGATCATTCTTCCGTTTTTCATCATTTAGTCAGATCTTTCATTATAAAAATCAAGATTAATATTGGCAATAAAGTAGGTAGAATTTATAGCATTTTTCACGTCTCTGGGGTCAAATCATTATCATATATTTATCTGTATTATAAAATAAAATATTCACAGAGGGTTTATTTTCATCTATTTCGTGCGTAAGGAAGATTTACAGACTTAAATCCACCTTCAAAATTAGCAATGATCAAAACCACGATAAAGTGCGACTTGGTAAACATGTATCGCTATAAAACATCCATTTACAAACAAAACTCGAACTATTTGTCTATGCATATTTCAGATGATCAAGGTTTTTGCATCTAAAACTCTTTTATTTCCGATTATGGGCAAATAAGTACGCGTCTTAATGGATAAAGACTGAATAGCCACATTGTATACATAACCAGTTGGCATCCGTTAGTCTCGAGATTGCGCCCGTGAGAGAAGTCTCGGTTGGTAGTTATGCAGTGTCTCCTGTGGCTATGTAGCCGGACGCGGCAGGTTGAGTCTGTTGTGGGTTGAAGCCGATTCGTCTTCCACTGCGATCGCTTTTCATCAGCTAGCAGGCGTAGCTTGTCCTCGCCGGCTTTTAGACCAGTGACCAGAGCATGTAGCCAGCTGGGCCTGTATAGAGCAAGCTCTTGCCAGGTGTTGACATCGATGTCAGTGGCTTTCATGTCGCGGTTGCAGACATACTTGAAGCGGAGATGTGGCCGTGATATCGACCTTTTGCCAGAGGCACGTTCCGAATAAAGACTGTCTTTGGAGATCCGTTCGGCATCCGTCAGACGTACATGGCCCAGGCAACTGATGAAATGTTTGCGGAGAAGTGTGATCATGCTGAGAATTATGGCACGTTCAAGCACCTCGTTGTTTTTTACTCGATTGCTCCAAGTGATCCCGAGTATTCGTCAGAGGCATCGCAGCGAACTCATCCTTGGTATTTGCAATGGCGTTTAGTGTGGGAGCTTAAACACCGATCTGATTGAAGGACACAGTTGTGGTGTGGAGGCGGAGGGATAGCAGTCTTCCGTTTCCTTGTCGGCAGGGTTCTATCATCCTCAGCAGAGTGTTCATGACGCTGAATCCAACACCAAATTATCTGGCTTCGTCAGCGGTCTTTTTTGCCAGAACAACGTGTAGTTTGTTTCTCTGAGGGACCCGGAATCTGGTGGCAGTGTCCCCTGTAGTGCGGTCTTGCAAGTTCTTCGTTGATGACTGGAGTCTTTAGAACATTGTTGATTGTCTGGAGATCATATGAGAGTCCAGTCAGCGTTGTCTGGACATTCCAAGTACCTAGCTTGAGGATTGAAGGTTTCCTTGTTGGTTTTCGTTTGTTATTTCTTGGTGCAGTAGTTGCAGTCCGCTTTTCAAGTACTCGCGTACCTTACGCCTTACACACGCAGTAAGGTAGGCGAACTGTGACGGTATGGCACCTTATTGGCTGGGATCTGCCCATCTTGAGGCGGGCGGTAGCTGTCCAGCGATGCCTGTTGCTCTCTCTCACCGTCGGAAGCAACCCCTGTGTCTGACTACGCTAATCGAGCGGTGACTTATAACCCATAAACTGCTGATTCCCGTATTGTGTCGACGTTGTGGAGCGACGCTTGAGTGTCCTTTCCAGGACACAAGCATGTTTAGGGTAAGATGGAGAATCAGATGTTGCCCATACAGCTGATTACCCCTCTCTATACAGCTGATAGATCCAAAAGAAAGGACAAGCCAATACGTTATGGCACCAGCTACGTCGCAGGAGTTGCAGAAATGACACTGAAAGCAATGCCAAGTCGCCTTAGGGACTCCGTCTCCGGATTTTCTGTTGGGGTTTACATCCTTAGCCTTTCCCATGAAAGAGGTTAGTCGCAAGACATCGAAGGTTTGAAATCGAAGTTATGTTTTCCTAGATGTTCGTTTACCCAAGGTTAACGAGCCCCATCTGCACGAAACGTCTGGTTTTGAGGCCAAGAAACTCGCCTGTCATCCCTTATCCAGTCAGTTTAATCAGTATTCCGCCAGTCGTGAAGGCCTGGAGCTGGATTTGGTTGTCAGAGACTCTGTCAGACGAAAGCCATTGGGTGATTTCCAAGGGAAGTGGGTGGTTATCTCCCAAATACGTCCCCGGCGATAACAACCCTAGGAACCTCATCATAAGTTGACTTAAGGGGCACGATGAAGTCGGTTCTACGATGCTCTTCGCTGATGGGTCTTCATGTGACCTATGAGTCCGATACTAGATGCGCATGTCCTGGAGCCGTGTATGCAGTGGAGGCATGGTTTGGTTCTTGACGTTAGGGCCTTGCTGCATTCCTCCCTGGCGTCGGCGACTTTCGTTCCTCGAAGATTTTGCACCCATTGCAAACTCCTGCACGCCAGCCAGATCTATTTTTGGCGCATGATTCGATGTCTGTCACAGGTATCGGTCAGAATCTCAGGATGTCTTTGATGAAGTCGTTCAATCTTTTCTTCGAGCGACCAATTTTTCTGTGTCCACTAGATAGATCTCCATACAAAATCTGATGTGGCATTCGTGACTCCTCCACTGGGCTATATTGCCCATCGCTTCCATACTGGTTTAGCCTTGTCTATCCAGCACTTGCTTGATGTGCTTCTTGTATGTTGTCCAGGTCTCACATCCATATAGGAGGATTTTTAGAGCAACTGCTTTATACACCCTTATATTTGTGTACAGTTTGATATTCCCGTGGCTCTACACGCGAGAGCGGAGACGTCCAAGTCATTGACTGGCGCTGCTGATGTGTGCCGTTATCTCTTTGACTTGCGATCCATCGGACTATATGTTGCTTCCAAGGTACTTGAAGTGATTGACAGCTTTCAGCTGGGTGTCTTCGATAGACACAATGGGGAGGGGAGGGGCGAGCTATGGTGCCTGGGACGGGTTGGTGAAGTACCTCTGTCTTGCTCAGACTGGTGGAGAGTCCGAAGAGTCTCGAAGATTCCACGAAGCGAGTAACGATGAACTGCAGATTTGCTTCCGTGTGTGCCATGAAAATAGAGCCATCCACGAAAAGTGCTTCAAAAATAAATGTCTCCATTGTTTTGGACGGGCATTCAGTCGGCGAAGGTGGAAGAGAGATCCGTCCAGTCTGTACTTTATGTACACTATTTTCTGGAGATCACGTGTTGCATGGTTCTGTACACATGTGAAGAAGCGATTGAATAATACTGAGGCGAGAACGTAACCCTGCTTCACGTCGTAAGAAACGTTGAATGGCCCAGAAATATTCTCGTTGTAGAGAACGAGTCCCATCATGCCGTCGTGGAAAGGTCGGATCATCTTAATGAACTTCGTTATTTTCTTCAAACACGTCTTGGTGGACTTTTCTTTTGTGTCCCAGGATGACCTTCGCAGGCTCACTGAACATGTCCTTGAGCTGGTTCCACTTCCAGGTTGGGTCACCAATTCGAGGTCCGTGCGCAGTCAGTACGTTTGCAATGTGAGCTTCATATTGCTCTCTCACCTGCGGATGGTTCAGTCTTGCAGTGTTGAGCTTGATTCGGGTAAGCTTCGTCTTATTGCGCTGTGGCGGGACAATGTTGAGATCAAGGATAGCCCTGACAAATCGGTGGTCCGTATATATGTATACATAGGAGTTAACAATACATCTGCATATATCTGCGTATATAGTGCCAATCTGCTAAACGACGTTCATAAAGAATCTGTTGTAAAAAGCTGTAATTCAGATTTTCCTTGGTATTTTCAATATCAAGCAGCACATAGCAAAGGAGTTGAATGCAAAACTAATACAGAGAATTATTTTCCATAAAAGAAAGTGACTGGGTCCAATAAACAAGGTTTAAAACGTCAGTCAATAACAAAATATAATACTACCAGTCAAATTCACCCAATGCCCTGATTAACTGCAAACCAACTTTGCTTGAAATGAAATCAGAAATAACGAATGAACTCTGTAGTTTCTTAGCTTTTTCATCTGGTTAACTACTTGTTTGATACTAGGTACTCACTATATTTTCTCACTGGTAATACTAGCGCTGCATGACTATTTTTACTTTCTCAGGTAAAGAGTAAATATATAAAATATAAGCCGATATCGTTCGTAATAAATATTAATAAGTCTAAACTTCATAGGTGCAACTGCAGAAAATAGTAATGCTTACGCGCTGGAAATGTGTTTCGGTATTAAAAGAATATACAACGTTTATAGTTTACCTTCTTTTTAAGTTCATTTCTGTGCAAATAAGAGATGTCATTGTTGTCAGACCAGTTACCTTGAAGTGTCCGTAACATAAACAACATGTAATAGTATGTAACATTTTGGGGGCCCCGAGTGGCCGAGTGATCTAAAGCGTTCTCCGTTACGGATCACTGCCATCTCACCTCTGTCTGCGTAGGTTCGAGTCTCGGATTCGGCTAATGTGGGTATGTGAGAATGCTTGCCAGTAGCTTCTCGTGGGTCGGTGGTTCTTTCCGGGGTTTTCCCTGGTTATTCATCCATCATTAATACTGGCTGCCATGTGTAGCCTATTGTGTGCTGAAAAATGTCGTTAAACCTACAACAACAACAACAGCAACAACAACAACAATGTAACATTTCTCCACGACGTTGCAGAGCGAACGTTTATCATGACACAACCCTTTGAATACTGTCCAAAACCTCAGAGCGCAACTAAAGGCGTTATTGTGTGGATATAAAACTGGATGGGTCCAAGAATTGGGTGTTTAGCTCTGCCAAAAAAATGATCTCGAACACATGCAAGAATATTCAACTGAAGCATCTTTCATACTAATCTGCATGACAAACTTGCAGTAATAAATAAGGGATTTATGCGCGGACAGAGTAGACAATTTCTGCTACACAGTGATGTAGAATGCTGATAATAAAACTCAATAAAATTCCCACCAATATCAAGACCTTAGCAAATTAGATTCAAATGTGACAAATGTTGCAAGATAGTGTTTTAATGGCCATTATAAGCTTTAACTAGTTATCGATTTACATGCCGTTCCTAAGAGGCATTCCTCGTCAGACGTAGTAAGCCGTACCTTTAGCAGAAAAAAACATTAATCATTGAGCATTGATTTTGTTATATTGTGATATATGCGTTTTGTATCTTACAATTTGTGTATTTTAATGTTAGCAAACGCTATCAGATTTAAGAGGAGTTATAGAGACATGCTAATTAAAACATCTTGTTTAATGAACAAATGACAATTTCTGACTGTTTATTATCCTGGATATATTTCGTAATAAAGGTATTAGTGATTGTTTTACTTATATACAACAAATACTTATTTGTCCTAAAAGAATGCAGTGCAACTATCAATGTAGTTTAGTAGCAGTGATAACTAAACCTTCCACCTGAAATTCGAATTTTCAAAATATTCTTTTCTCTTACAAATATTTCAGAAATGTGTTAGAAAGCCACAGGTACAAGGTCAACTATGTATGAGTAGTTACACAAAAAGCGATTGATCCTCTACACATTATGTAAAATAATTCTATTTAGAAAATTGTTTATTTGTAAACAAAAATGAGAGAAAGGAAATATTAAATCCCTATTGCACATGTACCTAAGAACAAAGCAGATGAAAACTCCTCTTTAAATCTGATTTTTCAAATTACCCTTTATCTACTTTTGTTAAATAGAGATTGCAAAAAATATGTGAGACAATCGAAAAGTTCTATTCCTCTATAATATTCAATTAAAATGTTAACATTTAGATGGTCTTTTTTTAAAACATTTTGAAACAAGGGAAATCTGGAAAATTGATATATTTGTAGATAATATTGTCACTTAGATAAAACAGAGGAAATAAATAGCTATAAGTTTCAAGTTTTAATGTAAACTTCAAATTTTAACAGATTTGCTTTCTGGGATACGAATTCTCAAAATTGATTAAAATACGTTCGGCAGATTTCATCAAGTTCGATCATTTACTCGAGTCCTGTGTTTCGATTAAGTTTTTCGTGTGCCTAAAACAACTCATGTCATAATGCTCTTTTAAAAAAGATATCTTAAATTTAATTGAGACATCCTCAATACAGTAAGTTAGTATAACCTAAGTTGATTTCTACTTTTTGAATATTGTATCATTTGGCCTAAATTTATTACATGAGGAGTTATTTTATTCATGGTACAGTGGAACTGTTCAACAGGGTAGCATAACTTCTTAACTAAATTCTTTCATGACCCGAACTATCTAGGTATAGGCAAATTCTGGCTAATGTTTCGGACTGTCATTACTTTGTCAAATGATAAACTTTGCCAAATTTAGAATAAGGTTGAGCTATCAAGGCTTTGCATATTTTAGCTAAACATTTGTGCAAAGTTCTTGACAATTTGAATCGAGGCAAACGTTTCATGACATTCTGGTAAATGGTTAATCCTTTGTCTTATATATCATATGATTCTGTTGAAACAAATATCGCTTCAAGAAAACCAAATATATGATCGTCAAGAGATTATCATGTTCCAACCATTGAAACTCTTCTAAATGAATATGTGTGACTATGTTTCGTGTGGTTTCAATTCTTTTTGACTTCGTGGTTGCTGAACACAACATATTTAAGGCTCCAATGAACAATTTCATCAACGAAAGTAATAGGACAACATCTACATTCCACGAATTTTAAAGTACCAGCGACAATGGCATGTTTGGCAAACCACTAAAATGTATACTCCCCAAACATTTTATTCACAAAATCTACCTGAATCGGCCATTATTTTAAAAAGATGCTTATTTAAATTCATATCCCGGGCCTGCCTTGTTAAATAGTTTATAATTTTCATGCTGCTGACAATATTTATTTGAATTTTCCATTGAAAATAAAATACATCCAGGACATTGTATTGTGTCATTGGTCAGGTAACACTCCGACTATAAAGTAAACCGGGTCAACCATTATTCATTTTTATTTTAATATCAATATGTGGAATCAATTTTAGTTGTCAGTTATAATTTGAAAGGAGTTATTTATTTACATTATTAATTGAAATTACAAAATGCTCTTTGACGTTTTGGATTAAAACACTAGTTTTGTATTTTGAAGACTCATTCAAAGACATTCTGAATTATATCAAAGTTATACATCGAGACCATTGGTCTATCAGCACTGTCAAGATTATTGGAATTTATTCGGAACATACTTTCCTGTTAGACGAGTAGCATAACGCTTAGGAATATTTGTGATTAATTTGCAGTAAAGTAAGTGTCTTTTGAACTGTGTACTTTGTATTCTAGGAAAAACTTATTTGTCGAATAAAACTTGTTGGTTTTGCATCTTTCTATTACTTATTTATAAACATTACAGTAAGTAAGAATATCTACATAATAAATTGTGAAGACATCCATAGGACAACATAATTGAAGGCACGTTAGTTAGGCTTCCTTTGAATTTCTACACGTACTTCTCTTAAAGTTACAACCAAATATCACAAGTTTTCATTCCCCTAAAAGTAAGTGCTCCCAATTTAACTTTTCAATCCAGTAATGGATGCAATTTAGCTTAAAGTTCTACCTTCTCTGCATTATTAACTGGTGGTTGAAAATTCACAATGTTCAATGTGATATCTTTATCTACAATTGACCATTCTGATATTACCGTTGCGCGACATGATTTTGCTCTTATATTCTGTCCATTTCAGAATCAAATATGTCTGATAGGTTGTAATGATTTTTGCATAATCCTTTACGCCTTCCTATATGGTGAGGCAATAAACATATATTATCAACGTTTTGAGGTACTTTCAGTTCATTTTAAAGTCGATCAATAATATTGGACTATCGAAGCTAAAATGTAAAATGCATTGACTATTTGGTTTCCTTATGGGCTTCGTTGCTAGCTATTTGCATATTTTAGCATGTACCTATGCACAAATCAGATATTTTGGGTACAAAAGAGGGCAGATGAAACCAGTTAAATTTAGAAACAAAAGTAACAAACATAAATAATCATATTTAGCAATAGAAAGGGTGGATGACTAATTTTACTTATCTTTATTTGTTATCTACTGACTCAGCACACAGTGCACATGAATTTGCGTTCGGTAAATATCAAGAGCTACCATTGTAAATACAAAACGTGCCATTGCTGCATCTAGATATCCGGACGTTTATTGTTTACTTTTTATCTGAATAAGTAGCACACAAAATCATTATTTAAGAATTCACTTACCGACATGCCTGATTTTTACGTCATGTTTAAATGAATCAAAGTGTTCATTTAAAGCTTATATTCTTCTCTATGACCTACTTGTTTTCATATAATGCTCATTTCAGTGCGGATGATGCGTGAGTTATGATATAGAATTTTAGATGGAGATATAATTTCATACTTCATGTTGAATCATGCAGTGCGGATGATGCGTGAGTTATGATATAGAATTTTAGATGGAGATATAATTTCATACTTCATGTTGAATCATGCACTGTCGTTTTTTGACCATCTACAATGTATATGTAATGGAAATAGGATTGTTTGTCGTTCTCTTCACAGCGAGGGATGTCTTTTCTCATCAGCATACACATGTAATGGTTTCTTGCTGTCTTTCAACGAATACAGCCTATTTGTTCAGGCATACGTATTTCAATGTGTGAAACTAAACGAAGTGCTGCTGAAGGTAGTTAATGGTACCCAAATCGAAAAAGAATTATGTTTCTCAAAATGCATATCCTTTTAGGACCTTATGTACAGTATGGTATTATGCGTCATAAGATAGTGCATTCAAAACGAAAAATGAAAAAACGTCCCTCATATTAGGAAGCCTAAGAGTATATATATATATATATATATATATATATATATATATATATATATATATATATATATATATATATATATATATATATATATATATATATATATATATATATATATATATATATATATATATATATATATATATATATATATATATATATAACACGTTATAACGATTGATGCAAATGCAGGCTGAAAGGCAACACTTTGTAGCGCTTTGTTTGAAGGCAAATTTTATTTAAGCCTTCCTCGTCCGTTGCAGCTAAACAAGTGAGTACATTATTTATTGTGAGACGCTTATTAACCGGGTCGTTTTACGTACACGTTATGAATTTGTGCAAAATACAAATTGGCCAAGTTTTCCATTACTTATTCAGAAATCTCTTTTATTCTAACTGCATATTATGATCGAAAGTGTCTTTGGACACAAAACGTTTCATTATTTATCTCTTGCGAAGGTATGGAACGTGTCATATAATAGGGTTGGAAGGATGCACTATATGCAGATTACACGTGGTTCTTTAATACAATAACAAAAGTCTAGTGCGGCAGAGACATGTCTCTCGATGTGTTTTTTAAGATACACTTTGACTGCACTACATATCAGTGTATTTTGTCTCATCACTAAATGAACTAGATATAGATGATGTTACAGGCATCCAAATCTGTACCATTCAGTAAAATAAATTGTCTCAATCTACACAGTCAAATAAGATTATCGGTCAGTCTACATTTAAATGTGGTGATTTAACACCTTAAGTTCTAGTAATCCCGACATATATTTCTAAAAAATCGCACACAAAAGATAAACTCTTATTGCGTCTCTTGAAAGATAGTGTTGAGGGATAAAAAAGGATTAACTCAGCTGTGTCATTTTCCTGCTACTGTTGAGTTTTTTTTAAAAACTCCGAGTAGGCATCGGATTAGTCAACTGTATGCTTTACTGTTTTGATAGATATGCCTGGCTGCTTACATAGACAGGCGCAACACATGGATTTAGTATCTAATGATCCAGACTAAAATGGATTCAGTAGAATACATCAATATGTTTAGGGTAAATAACAAATCCAAAGGACATCTTACTACATCTATTTACTGTACATATTTTCAAGAGATATGCTGTAACAACGAGCCAAAAATGAAAACAAATTGTATCGTACACTAAACCAACTACGTTCTTGGCATACAAAGTCAACTCCTTAAGAAGCCTTTAGTGCTTTGTCTGCACTGTATTTTTTCAAATTATCTTCTTTTTGACACCGCTATAATGACCATTACAACACAAAACTAGATGAAAAAAAAAGGAAACCATATTATGCTTCTGTATCAATCAACTTATTAGCTAATAATGTTTCAGTGAAACCCTTCAAATAGCTTGGGAGAAAGCAATCAGAAACTTTTTTGACTTCTCGAAATAGTCCTTTTAAGGCGTTTGTTTTTAAAACACTGACCCAACAAATGTATCCAAAATATATGTTGGTAACCTTATTGTGTATCTAGAACGAATAGTTTGTAAAGCTTAAACTTTCAAAAATAATGCATTGGAGTAGCACGATGACAAGATTCAACCGATTACGGCTCTTCGAAAAAAAAGCCTTAACCTTTCTGGCATTTTAAAAAATAATATTAACAAAAAGTGTAGTTGATTACAAATATTAAAACGTTGTTTATCTGCATTAAATAACTACTTGTATATTCTATAAAGCATCAAAAATTATTTCAGCAGCGATGGTGAAGAACCGAAGACAAACATCTTGTTTCAAGCGTGAATTATCATCATAAATTTTGGGACCAATATTGAAAGACAATTACCATCACTCCCTCTCAACAAGACAAACGAAAGAAATAAAAAAACGTTATGACTCATCAACATCCAACTACCTATTTAGTTCACAAAGTTTAATAGCAAAAATCATATCAGCATCGAACTAGAAGAGGTCTAGTCAGTCCTTTCCAAATAAGAAGCAAGTGGAAGAAGTAAAACCTTATTGGAGCATTACATCAACCACGTATTTAGGCTGCAACGTTTTATAAGGATAGTTCGGGGGGATTAGGAACAGAAACAGCTAGAAGCCTTATCACAAACAGACAGACAAACACACGTATGCGTGGGGTGGTAATCACAATATCCCCGCTCTTCACTAAATTGCGGAGATAATTTAAATATATTTACAAGTGTCTACACAGTAAATACAAACTGAAATAGCACAAAACTATGCATTCTACAGCCAATCTACAGCTGGCGACATTGAAGCCCATCAATCGATGCACACTACTGGCAGATAATCAACATAATTTCTTGGAGATGATATCGAACTGTTACTCAGCTTAAATAGTCAATGTGTAAAGTTTTCTAATGCATTTCTTGCCCCGAGATATGAATAACCGATAACAAAGATTGTTTCAGTGGATATACATCAAAACCAAATTGATCAGACTGAAATATTCAAGACCTGATTGAAGTCAAACGAAAAGTTTCATAAAAGAAGTATGAACTAAATTCAGGAAATAAAACCTATAAATATGACTTAAAATTGTTTGATTGATAATTGATTATTTCAGACTATATTACTTCTTCAGAATCTTCAGACGTATATGTTGGACTGTAAGATATGATAGAACCCGTAGTGAAATATTTGAACATTTGGTTCAATATGTGAGTGGAGTGTGTGCATGAGGATCGCCATACTTTACACTACTACACAAAACAAAACATTATATTCAAATTTAATTACGATTTATGTAAGTAAAACCTGTACAAAATATATTACATTTGAATCATTCCTTTACGCATAGATATGAAAGCTTGCATGACTGATTGAGATGATTCAGTGTAAGATGGAAAGTGAAGATATAATTTGGGCTGTCTGGTGTAACGTTGTTTTATTCAAATTTATAGAATATGGGTGTGGGTGTGATTTAGATTTTTAACGTAGCTTTAACAATGTTTCAGTCATATCACTACGATGTCTGCAGTGTGACAATTTATAGTGATGTCTAGCACTGGGGCATCATGCCGCAGACCTGTAGAATAATGTCCCAACAAGTCACATTATCCTGACACTAGGCCGACCAGTCCTAACACTGACCTCTTAATGCTGAGCGCCAAGCGAGGCAGCTGTTAGCACCATTTTTGTAAGTCTTTGGTATGACTCTTTCGGGTTACATTTTATTTCATTTCCATGTACGCAATACACCCCTTTTCAGAAATTGTAGTCACGCGAAATTGTCCTCCTGATTCAATGTGGCCACCTGTCTGCCTGCAGGCTTTCTAGTACAGACGTGATGACCGAATTATTACCAACTTGTATTGATCCAAGACTGCTTTTGACAAAATGGCATTAATTACGAGCTAAATAATTGGATGCCAGACAACATCACTGTTGGTAAAACTGCAAACTATTCAGGTTTCCCGTCATGTCGTTGGTAGGTTGTTTTATTTTGGCATTGTGATATTTGATATTCAGAGGTCGTAAGTCACATTCGGGCGCAAATTAACGGAGAAATGAGAGAGTTCCTAAAGTTCAGAGACTTTAATCGATACCGAAGAAACCTTTATATACCAGAAATACATTTTTCAACCAATGATAATATGACTTAGCATTGAAAACCCGTGCATATCTGTAGCAATAATCTGTTTTGAAAAAATAAGATTACACTAGATAGCCTCACTTATAGTCCCGCTTTCTATTCTACACTGAATTACCATGAGGCATCGCTTAAGATTTCAGACGTATGCGTACTATAGGAATGATTCAAATGTAATATATTTTGTACGTGTTTTACCTATCTAAATTTCATTTACCATTTAAATATATTAGTTTATTTTTGTGGTGCGAAATTCAGTACAAGACCAAATATGGAGCAATGCGATAATTCGTTTATGTTTAGGCTGAATATTTCCATTATAAAGGCGGCAAAAAGTCTCTTGCTGTATCTCTTTTTGTCAAAATTCAAGTAAATTTAAATGGACATTATCAGAGACTTTGAGATATTTACGCACAATAGTTTGCTTTTGCTTTCGATAATTGCTGATACGTCAGATCAACGTCCTGAATTGTTGTAACAAAAGCTGGGTAAAAACCAGTACATACTGAAAGCCATTACCGTCTTTTTTGTTGCGTCCTTTTTTATATTTGGTAGATTTGTATTTAACAGTATATGCTGGCCGTGGTTTGCCTATTTTATGCAGCAGGTTTGACATTGTATGTAGCAATTTGGTGATTATATCCGATAAGTTGGATATTACATGCAGTAGTTTTACCATCAAATGCAGTAGTTATGTTATTCTATGAGGTTATTACGCTGTAATATGCAGCGTCTTTATCAATATATACGGTGATCTCTATAATGATTGTGGTGCACTTTTTGTATATTCGGCATTCTTTTTTTATTCCGTGGTTATGTCTTCATGTGCAACACTTGCTTCTTTATATACGATGCATTTTCATTATACGATTTTACTATGAGGATGATGATGATTGCCGTAGAACTTCAAGTATCTAGCAAACGTTACCGATATATGATTATTTAAAACAGGTTCAGAACATTTCTACAGATATTTATATTAATTATCTTTTGAAGACTTGACATTGTTTTAGAAGAAACAGATGAGTAGATTAGAACAATGTCTTCTGCCAGAGAAATTCTGAAAGGCGCTTTGGAAGAGATAGGCCTTGAGACGCTCTTTGAGCGACTTTAAGAGCAGCTACGTAATATAAAAATGGTTCTAGCACTGTCCGACCCCCAGTTGGCCGGTCTGGTAGTCGTTACTATTGCATACCATATAAGATTGAAAAGACTGCAGTTGCGTCAGGGGCAAGAACGGTAACGTTTGGACTTAAGCGAGATAGTGCTAAGTTGTATGAAGAATTATGAAGACACCAAGGTAAATACCTGTTTTTCTTCCTAAAAATGCAGTTGTGGAGGGAATGTTGCAAACATGAATTTGATTATACTCCCCATCTCGCTTAGCATCATAAAAAGTAATGAACATTCATAAGAATTTTTCTGAGGAAATAAGGTAATGTTAATTGAACGTGGAAAGGAGCTGAGAGGTAATTACACACACAGACCTGATCCACTTTGACAGGTCGACGTGATATAAAATTAATACACATGGTATGCAGATCCATTTGGAAAAACTAGTGAGGTCATATCACACCTCGAAGGTTCACTATAATAATATCTGGTGTTATTCTCTCTCGAACAAAATACATTTGAGTATAAAAAATGAGGTAATATGCTGACTACTAGAGAATTACATACATTTCATCTGGTGGGCGAAAACGTAAATATTTCACTCAACAAAATATGTTATTACTCGTTTGAAGCAAATTTTCCTATCTATATTGTCAAAATTAGCACATATAAAAAGGAAATCCCAGCATATATTAACTTCACAAATTTATGATTAAAATCCACCCAATATAATAAGAATCTATTACATGGTGTTGCGTCGTGTTATCAACATTTCTTAACCAATAAGATGTGATTTTATTTAAGAAATTGAAGTAAAGCTTTCTTCAATATTCTGTATCATATCCATACTAACTTCAAAATAACGCAGTTTTGCAATAAATTAAAACCGTCATTAATCGGTTTGAAAAGAAAACAGGTAGGTTTGATTCATTCTCTTGCTACCATTTATGTCCCACCTTCGGTCATTGCCAAGAACTTTGCTCGGTGGCATCACATACTAGCTAAAATTGCTTTGTATCCATTTTGCATGAATCCAGGGACTTGGGTTCAGATGCACGAAGACCATGTTACTTATTTTAGTCACTTAGTTGGACCAACAACGTTTCCAAAATCAGAAAAAGATATATTGTTATGTTATATATTTTGGAAATAGCTACGGTTGAATGAATGGTTGAACTAACTTTTATGCACCTGCAAAGACATGACTATTTACTTTGACATTCTACGGAAACGTCAAAAGGCTGGACTCAGTAGACATGTTATCTTCTGTTTAGACTTCAATACTGCTTTCAGTTTCATACAAGTAACATTCTTCACTACTTAACATATCTTTAAAACAAATAAAAAGCGAAGATTATGATAGCTTGAGGGACTACAATAGAACGTTATAATAGTTCTTGCATAGATCAGTGCAGTGATACGAAAGCTAAGTTACTATTTAAATAAATGACGACAACCTAAGTCCCGAGATGTGATCCATGGCGCGAGTATCCGATACACTAACATGAATAATAGTGTTCGATAATTTCCATGAGGCGACAATTTGAAGAAGCAATAGAATCCGATATTACTTTTTTTTAATTGCAAATGTCAACTTTTTCTTATATGCTTATATAAAGTGTGGTATATAGAAAAATACTGGGAACATATTTTCAGATCTTCCTATTCAGATGCGAAATATATAACTCATATTTCATACGTGCAAATGTCAGACTTTCCATCATGCCATTCGATGCTTGATTTTCAGTGCATAGAGAACGTATAGATGCAGGATGATTTGAGCAATAATAACTAAACGGAAACTGCATTACCTATCAGTCATAGAAAGTATCTTTTCTTGAAGAAAATTAACTCGACCCCAAAGATATTTTCCTGTAGTTGGAAGAATTTTTGTAATTGCCAGCAGTTTTAAAACTCCATTATGATTGCGATGCATTTGTTGGAGCGGCTTTCGTTGCGGTCAGACAGTGTAAAATAATTTACAAAATGTCAAAACGTAATTTATTGCAAAATTGTAGGTCATTCCAAGACTACCACTCCCTTAAATAGATGATATTTGTATAATGAATATGGATGAAAGTGAGGTGAAATTACCATAAAGAGAATATTGGTTGTACGCTAAAGAGTGAATTTAATCATATCAGCTTTGAGACAGGAACTATTTTTTGTATACAGTAAAATAATATTTTCTTTTCCCGCGGTAGACCAGATATATTTCAACTTGTGGCAAGAGAAACTGTACCACACCATGAAATGCATCAGGTATTAACGAAATAAAAGAAAAATAAAGCACAGGATAAATGTGGCCGTAGCTGCAGGTGCTTTTCAATATTGTTAATTAAATGCTTGGGCTCAGTATTACATCTTGTCATTCAGGTTTCTCTTGATGCCTATCATTCTTAATGACACTACCTTCGCTCCGTAGTACACCAACATCATTTATAATATCACCAACATCTTCAATTTAGACATAAAATTTCGCTATGTGCGATAATTTTTTAATTTATTTCACCACAATGTTTTCGAGATGTATCTATAAATGTTCAGATATTTTAAAATGCGATTCGCAGCTATGGTCTTATCTTTGTTCACAACAAATTGTTTCTTTCAATTTGCTGTGGATCTGATTTAATCATCGAACACGACAGTATCGGTATTGACCTTGCCGGAAAGCTTAAAGTTCATGATGTAAATTCAAACACAATATTGTATATAAAAGCTTGTACCTAATTGTTTTAATACATGTACAATTGCACAAATCGTTAGAAAATGAATAAATTGTTACCAACATTTAATATTGCGAGAAATACAGCTATTACCAGGTTCATGTAACATAGCCTGCATTGATGCTTTTAAGTATCGCATTTTCATATTACAGCCCTAACGTCTATACAGATAATTTTCTTCTTAGTTTTGTCGTTTTGACGCCAATCCTTTAATTGGTTAATTAATTAATCCTTTCCAGTATTTATATATCTGTGAAAGAATGCTTGTCGAGAAACTTATGATCGTTATCGTTGTGCGCGGACAACGTTTGGCCTAAGAGTAGATTTTAATATTTTGCTTGGACGTCAAAGAATCATTGAGTAATGAATATCATTTATTAACGCTGTATCTCTGAGGTTCCTAATCATTTGTATACTGATCCTGCCCCATTAGAATGAATGAATGAATGAATGAATGAATGAATCAATCAATCAATCAATCAATCAATCGATCGATCAATCAATCAATCAATGAAGGAATGAAGGAATTAATGAAGGAATGATGACTCATTTAGACGACATGGTCTATATAACAAACTTACATCTAAAATTACTAATGAAAAATATTTAATAATTAAAATCTATTTGAAAAAATGGCCTCTATCCTAAATTTTTAAGTTTGTATGGCTATTATATTGAATTGTATAGATACAATCAGCAGTTTTTCGAAATTGGAACCACAGCTGCATCGTATTTGTTCTTGTAAGGAAAGTAATATATTTCAGTGGAGATAACAGAACCTTAGTTTACAACTGTATTAGCATTTAGTTTTGTTCCGTATCTACTGTATATTGGCTAGTTCGTTTATGTTACGTTAAAGGGATATATAATTAGCAGACGAGTTTACAATGGTTAGAACAAAAAGGAAACATTGTTAAAGAAATTTGTGGAATTTATTGACTCTTCCAAGCCTTTATCTCATTAAAAACGTATATAGCATGCCATGTCACGTTCATTCTTTTCTTCTGCATCGTTTCTTTCTTCTTCCATGGATCAAGTGTGTTGTCGATAATTTATCAAGCTTTAGCAAAAAAGAGACATGTCAGAAGGTTATGATGCTAATAAAACGTATCTGTGTAAAAGGAATGCACAAATATAAACAACAAATGTTCACGTTTGCACATTTGATAGTTTATAATCGGTTAAATAAATCATTTCCATACATTTCCAGGAAATTTATTGCAAATATTCATAAATTTAAAATTTCCAGCAGACGTTTAGAATGTAATTCGGAGTTGTTTTCCATGAAGTCATTTAGCTAACGACATTCAGTATAATGCAAAGTGTAATAGCGATCCAGATTTTAAACCTCATTTATACATATCTTCAAGACTTTTGACATCAAATATTACGGTCATTTTACTGTTACAGAAACATTATTTGAAACAAATGATTTGTATCAGAAACATCACTTAATGGATCTTTGAATGTTCTTTGGTTTTTTAGCCTACTCGATGCTGAGGGTGCAATAATATTTAGGAAAACTGACAGATATCTAAGCTCCAACTACCCACCACCAGCTACCAGTCAAACTTTGTTTTTTTGAACATTGAACTGGACTTCTTCCCACTCCAAAGTCGGGCTCCATTTCATTTGTTGTTCATAACATATTGGGTTCTAAGCTTGTTTGATTATAAACCGATCTAGTTCAATAATTGCCTGACACCTTAGGCCTGTACGACCTCTGCGGCTCGTACACAAAATCACACTGTTTTAAGTTTACTATCTTTCACCAATTCTCGTTAAATGCTCATTGTAAACAAAAAATAGTACTTAAGTATTGAGATTCATGTTTTAGAGGACATGTGCAATCAAGACGCTTGGAAATCAATTACACACACAGGGAATGAACGGCAATAGCGAAACAAAGGTTACTAATATTTAGTGCATTATCGTTTTTCAAACCCCATGTTTTCACGAATCTAGTAAAATGTGAAGGTTAATTCTTATAATTATAAATAATGACAAACATAATAAACGGAAATAAATAAAAGAAGCATATTTATCCACTGTTTTCATGGTTTACAAAAAGTGCACACAAATACATAACAGGCGCCTTTCTGATACTTTTAGGTAATACCTTATCGTTTTTTGACGTCACGTGATTATATTATGAACAACCAAAATGCTAGTTACACTAGCTTTGTAAAACAAAATGTACTTATGCTCTTATAAAATGGTAAAATGTTCGTAAAAGAAACCCCACAGGGGGTCAAAGCCTATTTCGTGCTAATTAATATTGTCTGCAATTTGGGTATTCATAATATTCTAAATACTATTGGATACGACCAATATTGACCATGGTTAGCACTGTCGCATAAAGAAATGTTGACAGTGCCGAATATCATATAATGTTTCTCCATTTATATGTGAAACTGTTTAATGCTTCTTGACTAAAAAGTACATTCCTATTAACGACGCGTTGAAATCTAATCAAACTGCCAATTGAGTTTGCTGTGTGATTCTTTGCGCAAGAATTGGCGGTCTTTGATGTAATGGGCGCTATACAGTTCCTCGTTCCCACTTATCTGCCTTCACATTTTCTGACAGTGAAGATTGAAGTACAACTGTTCAGTAACTATTGATCACAAGACGTTTCTAGATGATGCTTAATATATAGGTTGTCAGATGACATTGACTTTAATGACATCTTAGGGCAAGCCGGTGCATACAAAAACTGTTTACGTTTCCAAGATTTATTCGTATACAATAATTAAAAAGATAGGACATGCATTCATCGTCAGGAACACGTGACTTTTAATCAGGTAAGTGCAATATTTATTTTTGGTACTTATTTTTCTGTGAGGTTAAATTAAATTCGTAGCTAACCTAGGATTGAATTTCGAGTCAAATATTGTCTTTTGATTAGGCAGAAAAATACTTTATCATTTCATATTCTTTTATACTACACACCATTTAGAGAATTTCTGATGTCAAACACTGCGTCAATAACACATCACGCTGCCTAAAATATTTCCATTTAGCTTCGAAACGTATAAGGCCTTGCTGCTGTTGTTATTCAAATAAACAAAAATGTCTGAAAGAACCGGTTACAAGTGATTTTATGTGACCAAATTATTTGTTTCTAAATATTTATATTCATACGATCAAATTATATATGATTCAGTCTTAAGAACTGCGAGTAAAATAATGTGCTATTTCTTTTATGCATTGGCTGTAAGTCGGTTTATGCGTTATTCTGTTGAGCGACGGCAAGAATATGTAGTCAGTGAAATCATGCATGAGCAGTGAAGCCAAATCGGATGTGTCTGTTGTTTGCTCCGAACTGGGCATTTCAAACTTTATTGAACTTGTTATGGTGTTAAGCTATGCGTTGTTATGCAGGAAGATTCACATTTTCTTGTAGCAAAATACTCATGAGGAGTTCGTATGAATTATTATTATCATTGTTATTATTATTATTATTATTATTACCAACAGCAGCTGGAACAGAAATTGCAAAATAAACGTTGATGTCCGTAACAGTAGTAGTAGCGTTATCACGAATGTTGTGAGTAAAAATAAGTTTATTTAAAGTATTTCCCGGAGTCTATTTTAATAGAGCAAAATAAATTTCGTCATGTAATTCAAAGTTAGATAAGATTATATCCTGACTGATTTTGTATTCACAAATAATGTTCTACAAAACATCTGAAATACTCATTAACGTATTTTAAACAATGTTTTTACTTTTTCATTAAATGAATGGATCAAAAACAACAGAAATATATTAAAACGGACATATCTTATAATAAAGCTTAATGGATGATATCATTTTAATTAATAATTTAATGAAGTGAGATCTGAAGAAAATTTGTAGAATCAGAGTCATAAATGTAGAAGAGATGTTAAATACGGCTATCTCACATATAAGACATTAATTATATTACACAGAGGATGTTTAATTGCGACGAGTGAATAACATCTATATTTCATCAAGTGGGTGAAAAACTCATTGCATTCACCCACAAAATGAAACATATCCGTTACTCAGTCGATAGCAAGCACATTTTCTTATTATTTTTTGCTACAACGTATTTGATGCAATATGTACTTCGTGTGGTGTGTAGTCCGTGTAAAATGTAAACAGTTATATTATTCTCCTTCCCAATTCAAAGTAAAATAGTACATCAAGAATATAATTTTTGGCGCTTGTTGGATTTGAGCTGGAGTCAGCTTTAACGCAAGGCATCCACTGTACCACACGATTCCGAAAGCATCCACGAATAACTTCGAATTTCACGCTTATCTTGCCATCGACGGCACTGAATTGAAATTATTTCTGGCAATTCACTTTTATTTTATTGTACCTCGTTTTCTTTATATCATTTATATGTGTCGTGTTGTAGAATAGAATAATGTTCTCTTTCCAGTATAATCACTTCTGTTTTTCATTTTACGGTCATTTTACAATTAAGGATAAATTTACTTTTGTGTGAGTCATTTCGAACGATTTGTCGCGTCGACATTAAATTCGAATATTCATTAAGTGGTAACAATTTTACAAACTTATGCGTCCTGTTGAAAAAAAATCGATGTTTTTTCATATGCGTTTGCGCATTTGTGCTTTGAACCTGTTGAATTTCAATACACATTTAATATATCTATAACTACATGAAACAGTACAGGGTTTAAACCACATGGACTATTTCATTAAATTTAAAAGTGACATCTTCGTTTTCACTAGTCGTAAGTTTCTAATTGCATCTTACACAAATAGCACACATTAAATGAAGGTTTGTGTTATGAGCGTTAAGTGCTAGAAAAAGTATTGACGTTTTGAGATAATTGGCATGCTGCTTGTGTGCATCGCAGAACATAAAAAATGTACCGCTATCTGCATGGCACGCTGCATTCATGTTCTCTATTTGAATTTGATCAACATTAAACTTAATTTTATACGACGTTTTTCCTGTGATGTAAAGAACGAGATTCAGAATCGATTGCTTGTGGCGTTGTGAAGATAACTGTAGTTATCTTTTGTCTTAAAGCGAACGGGGAAGCATGATCTGATATATAAAGGATTTATGCGTATTGATTAAAAAGGCAGTGCGCGACCAAAGAGCAATGCCGATATCACTTTGGATGAAGACGGAGCAAGAACACATGACTGTTAACTGACATCTAAGTATACACAGGTGCCCAATATTTAATTTCGAAGATATTCTTTAATAATGAAGTAACTGGTATGGAAATGACGTTCCGTGTCGAGGAAACTGATGTGATCTTGCGAGCGAAATGCTTTTTCTGCTTTTTAAATGCCTCTTATTCAAGAAAGGTCAGTATAGTAATTGTTAATACTTATGAATATTTAAAGATTTCAACTTATCATGATGCATTCTTTCATAAGGCCATAGACTGCAGAACTTATTCCTTTCAACACAATCGCTATATTTAAAAACCTCTTCATCGGTATCATCATACCATTAATCGATTTGCCCATAAACAGTACAATAATGAATTATATTATGTATTTTCCGATTGCTGGATTGCTTTATTTGACATATGCAGGACTTGTTTTTAGATATTCATATCCTATGATTTTTAATCATTTCGTTTCCCGAACTCGTTAACTACTATTTCAACTCCTTTTATCTGACTTGTCTTTGATGTAAACTGACACTTCATAATGAGGGATTAGGTACATACCAAGCTGCACACCAGTTATTTAGTTCACGGATGCTGTTTGCGTAACAGCAGTATGGTATTAATAGGGAGTACGCAGGTCATGTCATCTGAAAACCGATTTCTTCCAAAATAATAGCTGTTAAAATATAATTTACAATTTTTAATTTATTCGTAGTATAATGTTTCATACTCACATTTTATTTTGAAGAAGTTTCTCAATACATTTTATTATTCTATTAGCGCAGCATTCTCTTGTAAGTAGCCAGTGTTACGCTTCATACATAACAATCTTATAGCTTAAGGTTGTTATAATGTTAACTAAAATTATAATGCTCGAGTTATATTCGAAAATCTCTTTAACACTGATGGCGGTTCATTACTAAAATAAGCTGAGCTTAGTGGCGGCCTTGCTATGAACGGCATCAATCAGATTATGTAGACGTAATGAAACATGTTTGCCCGAATATCAGTAATTAGTAGGCTTCCTAATAACCCAATCATCTCACTATCTTGACTGTCATCCGTTTCGGTTAGTCTCATACGTAGTTAAATCTCTGAAATGCATTCAAATTAAGTCTTAAAAGACATATCACACTCGGATGTTACACAGAAGTCTTCATTGTGTCTTTCATTCGAATTCAGATTCCATATATGTTTATTTGTTCATACCATATATAAAACATATGTAAAATATATGTAATGCAAATACATGTGAAACACATTTAACTATATCAACCAGGTATCACTTAAGCGAACTTCCTAAGCCGAATATGATTTACATATGTAATGTTGCATATTTATTTAACAACGTATATTTGAAACTTGCTTTAGCACAGAGATATTCGTTTAAGAATATAAAATATGAAGCAGATTTTACAGCGTCAGATAATGTTCTTTAGTTCTATGTAAGAAATTCAACTGGCTAAAGAATGCATTGATAATAGAAGAAATTAAATAAAATTTTAAAGCATACACTTCATCTTCATGTAAGAATTTCGAGACTAATAATTTTTAACATAATATTTGTGTATGTAAAATCGATTATTGTTCTAAAGATAATAACAGTGTATTTAAAGACAGTTAATTTCTTATATAATCAGACGATGAAATTCTTCCATAACAGCAGTGTATGGACAGACGTTGAATTTCTTGCATACTAGCAGTGTATGGACAGAAAATTAATTTCTTCTCTACTAAGAGTGCATGGACCGACGGTTAATTTCTTAAATAATATCAGTGTATGTACAGAAGATTAATTTCTTCCATACTAGCAGTGTATGGAACGACGGTTAATTTCTTAAATAATAGTAGCGTAGGTACAGAAGATTAGTTTCTTCCGTACTAGCAGTGTATGGAATGAAGGTTAATTTCTTAAATAATAGTAGCGTAGGTACAGAAGATTAATTTCTTCCATGCTAGCAGTGTATGGAATGAAGATTAATTTCTTAAATAATAGTAGCGTAGGTACTGAAGATTAATTTCTTCCATACTAGCAGTATATGGAATGAAGGTTAATTTCTTAAATAATAGTAGCGTAGGTACAGAAGATTAATTTCTTCCATACTAGCAGTGTATGGAATGAAGGTTAATTTCTTAAATAATAGTAGCGTAGGTACAGAAGATTAATTTCTTCTATACTAGCAGTGTAACACAATTTTTTATTAGAACATCAGTGTCGGTAACAAAATTCATTTTGTAGCAGCGCATGTACACTATGGGGCCAATTGTGCTCATTCTATACGGAACTCTCTTCAGCGCTTTCACATTGCCTTTCAAACGTCGCTCTTATTAGCTACCTTAAGACCATTACGGTCACGTATATTTCTTCGCTTGCTGATATCCCATTAAAGATAACCACTATACGTATCGATTTGTACTGGGGAGAAATTTTGTATAAAAAAATAAACAGCCTCACAAAAACTGCGTATTGTAAGGACTGTATTCATGCCTATTCATATAACGGTAATTGAAAAAAGAATGTACAAGTAATGCTGCCTAAACTGTTCTATAAGTAACACTATCAAGTATGGACTAATAACTGGGTTCTTGAGTAAAACGTTATTTCAGAAGAACAACGGAAAACCCACAACGGGCAGTATAAATGGATAATGTGTGACATATAAATCTATCATAACAACTTTTCGGTGGTAATTGAGTTTGATAAGAGCTTGAAAGCGAAGATATAACTTAGAAATGTCATCTTATTTTATTACATGAAGCCTGGTTGCTTCGTTTGATAAATCATGAGATTGAAAAGGAAAGAACTTGACCGAAGTATGGAATAAATCTAGACTTTATTTAAAAAGGGTTATTCAAAGATTTGCATCAAGGTTTCTCTTCATTTTAAAATGAAAATGAACAAAATTTTGCTACGTGTAGCTTTATTTAATACTTTATCGTCATTACCTTTACTTAATGCGTCAGGTTCACTTGTAATAATTTTTATTTGATATATGTCTATTTCTTGGCCATACAGTGTGATATGTACTTTTCGGGTGATACGTAATTCGTCTTTTTCTTTGTTTGTTTGATTATGGCCTCACCGTATGTAGGAATTGCATTTTTTCTAATCTGAATTAGATAACACCCAAAACAAGCCGCTAGAATTATTACAAGAAACGACTATCCAGCCTCAAGTATATTCGTTAATTTAAAGTGATTACCTATTAATTATACATTACTGTAAATCCATTTTGACATGTAAATCTATTAATAACATCGCTCAACGATATATAAATCATATCTTAAGTATACCTTCCAGCATCTGTTTCGTACTAAAAGAAAGTCTTCATTTGCCTAAAATGAAAGAGACTCTGTACAAAACCTTTTTAACATGTTCTGCAGCAGTGTTACGTTTGAATGTATGTATGTATGTATGTATGTATGTATGTATGTATGTATGTATGTATGTATGTATGTATGTATTATTACGAGTCAATGATTTTAAAATGAGCAACAAAAGAGTAAAGACAACAAGCTTTGTAAAATGTAACAAATAATTTATTTCCCTAGAATACAGAGTGAAAAAATGAGAGAAAAGAACGTACGGTATTGCAAATTAAATCCAAATATAATCCAAGAATTAAAGACACAAGTCCTAGTAATAAAAGCCCTGAATAAAACTCAGTTCAAATCCCGAAACGTTCCAAAATTGAAGGCGATGACGCGTTTGCTATAGCCATCGAAGTACTGATTTGTCAACAGGCTCTTGTTGAATCACATACATATTATTCCAGGTTTAAATTCAGTATAAATTCCAAAGAATGTCTTTATCCAAGATTTCTCCAGAGCACTTTTGTACTTCCAGAGGAAAATATTCGCTTGAATTCAATAATTTGAAGCAAATAAAACTCAGCCCAGCCTGGTCGCAATATAATACAACTTAAAGTACTAGATGTTAAAGCACGACTGGTAAAATCCTCGCAGTCACAAGATAATATAGTTCTCTGCTTGACCTCTGGTCACATTAGCATTTTCTGAAAGTAACCATTACCTAATGAAGATAAACCTTCTAGAATGATTTAATCAGACTTGTTTACAATACACTAGAATATAAAATTCACTTTGAAATCTCTAAAACCCTGATCCAAATATACATGTTTACCTGAATAATAATTCGGTGAATAAGCTCAAACACAGAGAGAATAATGAAGCAATTAATAGTTTTTTTTTTACATAGATGAAATTAAAATAATAACAAAAGTCAATCAGGTCAAACAGAAATAAACTCAAGTTTGGACAAGGTCAAGTTCAGCAAACAATGTAATAGAAGATGATTAGACGATAAGTGTTGTATAATTTCATTTTGGAATATGTATGCAAGTATTAAGTAAAGAACACTTATTAATGGCGGGTGGTGATTAACGATCTATAATCACAGGCCATATAATGTATGTATGCATGTATGTATATGTATGTATGTATATATGTATGTATGTATGTATGTATGTATGTATGTATGTATGTATGTGTGGGCATGTATGTATGTATGTGTGTGTATGTGTGTGTGTGCGCGTGCGTGCGTGCATGTATGCATGTATGTATGTATGTGTGTATGTGTGTGAGCGTGCGTGCGTGCGTGCATGTATGTATGTATGTATGTATGCGTGTATGTATGTATATATGTATGCATGCGTGTATGTATGTATGTATGGGTATGTATGTATGTATGTATGTATGTATGTATGTATGTATGGGTATGTATGTATGTATGTAGGTACGTATACACACACGCACGCTCGTATGCATATACGGTATATTGTACTTTTCTGCATAACTAACTTTTAGAGATGCAGTTCAACTTCGATTAACCATACCTATGTATGTCAAGAAATCGATATTTTCCACATAATCTTTTATCTCGTTATGACGTAAGATAGATGCAAGTCGCATTTCGTTAGTTTTCTTTAATGACACGTCCAAATGTGGGACGTTCTACTGCACAAAAACCTTTTTCTTCCTCTATCACTCTGAAAAGAATGTATTGCAATGAAGCATGCTAATTCGTTCAACATTCAAACCTATTTTAACTATTCTTGTCAGAGAAGTGTGATCGACAGCAGTCGATGCCATAAAGCGGGATCAAACATTGTACTTACGCCTTCGAGCGTGCGAAGATGTAATTAGTATATATAGATTTTATAGCGGCACGCGAGAAACGAAACGAAATATCGATTTGATTATTTTATATCTTTATGGTACCTGATAGCAATACGGTTTAATTGCATCAAAGTTTAACTATTGCTAAAGATTAGTACCATTACACAAACACACAATCCAATGATATATATTTGGTAACCTCAAAATAATTGTTCTTATTTTACTTATTATAATAATAGAAAAAATAGGAAACAAAACTTGTATATGCTTGGATGTAATCAAATGCGCCAAAGAGTATAATTTTAGCCTTGGCTTCACAGATGTCTAGAGATAGCTCTTTATGAACTGTTGTAGTTAATTTGTTTTGAGTTGTATGTTTGAACCTACCAACCCCTAACAAAGAGAGTAGAAATAATCATTCATTTCCAATGTTTAATTGAAATAGAATTAAATTAAACATGTTTAATTTAAATAGAATTTCAAAATTGGTCTAAAATAACATCTTGTGAGAGTCATCAGAAGCCACAGATTTCCTGCAAGTCCACAATGTTACCACCTACAGAGCCAGATGATTCCTTGTGATAGCAGAAGAAGATTAATACGCACTAAGTGAATTTCCGTAGGGACTGATTGGCGGATTTTCTTTCGTTTTCGGATTGTCAGCAAGATTCCGGTTTTGCATACAAACACCGTAGTTTTGCTTCCTGGCTTCCTGGTTTAATTACTCTGGTATCAGATTGTAGTCAACTTTTATATAACGTTTTTAGTGTAAACAACAAGCCTTAAACATTGAAGATTACGTAATATCTTTTGCGTAAAACGCTTAAGCTGTCAATGTTGTTTTCTCCACTTCTGTAAGAGTAGCAGGGGAAATTACATTAAGTTTGGCGTGGGCGTATTACATGAATTTGATTTAGGACCGGAAGATTTGTTTAACACAGAGCTGGAAATATATGTCAAAGTTAAGAAAATGAAGCTGTACTAAGAAGCTTGTAAAATCTACTTAACTGTCCAAAATACCTATGTTCTACTTCAGAAAATGAATAAGGCATTTTAGTCTTACAATCTAAAACTGTCTAAAAAGAGACGAATCCCGATAAAAAATCAGCAATGAGTTGCTAGCAAATATATTACTCCTACATGCTATAATGCTAAAGTATTGTCATTAACGGTTCTGTAGTGAAGCTAATTATTGTTAGATAGCACCGGTACAACCAAACTTTATTTATAAACCTGATTTTCGTTTAAGCTGTGTCAAGTACACAGCAAACCAGCTGAAACATACATACATACATACATACATATAATTTTTATGTTTTTATTTTTTTTATCCATTATTATTTGATATGTAAAATTGTATTTTGTCAAAAATCAAGTTCTTTGTGTACCTGACCAGTAACTTTTATTGTGAATATTTTTATATGAGAGTGGGTTAAAAATTAGGCTCATTATCAATGGAGGTGAACATGTTTATTTGGGTCTGGATCTAGGACATTGGAATTCACCGATGAAGAACATGTTGTACCTGATGCTGCCCAATCTTATAATTTTAGCAATAGACTTTGTCTTATTGACAACTTAGAATATTCTAGAAATCAACTTGTGATCCTCATCTTGGTTCCAATTTTGAGTCATCGCTTTTTATATAATGTTGTTCACTTGAGAAATTTCTCATTCTTGCATTTAAGATCTAAGGCAGAATTAGTCTTATTGTTGGATTCAGTATTTCATTTGGGTGGAATTATTTATTCAAATTATTATTAATTGGAAATACAAAGTGCTCATCTATAATATTCTTTGACTGGAACATTAATTTGGAATATAGTGACTTCAGACAAGAACATATTTGGATTATAGTATTGTGATACATCAAAACACTGTTAGAATATGGCCACATTAGAGGCCGTTGGTATATTATCATATTCGGGACTAAAGGCACGTGAACACTCAACTTCACATTGGAACGTATTTGCAATGTCACTGGAATACAGTAGGAACTTTATACATTTTGACTTGCAACAAATCTTTTAGGACTATTTTCAATATAATTGGCTTTACTGTAAGTCGTTTATAAATTTTCACTTCGTATTCTAGGAAAATAGGTTATTTTCTGATTTTTGCACAAAAAATTCTTTTCGCTCTTTTTTCTTAATTTAAGACCAAACCGTCGAATTTATATATATATATATATATATATATATATATATATATATATATATATATATATATATATATATATATATATATATATATATATATATATATATATTATAATGCGTGTGGTGTCCTTATGCTACGCAATCTGCGACGTAAGCATATAGCAAAATATACATATATCTTCCTATCTTCGTTACAAACAATTCATTCCAACCAACAAATGGCTACAATCACGGAAAGCTTGAAAAGAGATTGTACGGTCTCAAGGCGTACAGTATACGGATACGATGCAGAAGGAAAGACATTGCCCACGCCATGATGAAAAAAAGAACCCTAGACAGAAATGCACTTTCTGAAATATAGACCTAAGAAAACCAATAAGCGCATCCCCTTCGTCATTTAAGCAATGCCACAAACGTCATTTGGAAGCAATGGCACTGATCCGAACGTCTAAGAGGCATATTTTCAAATTTTCAAGGACCATCTCGTACGTGCCCATATAACTCTCGGACAAGACCACTGATGCAGGCACAATTATACCTGCTAATAGGTTCTACCTAATCTTCTAAAATATGCCCGTAACCACATTGTACATCCTTCTGCATCAGAAGTCAGATTTACTATCAGTCAGAAGTTGGGTTGTCGATCGTTTAATGTAATTTATCTCCTGACGTGTGAAATCTGTGCAATCCAATATGTTAACGAGATTGTTGACTTTAGAATACGAATGAATAACCATATGAGTTCCATTAGAAATAAAATCAATACGAAACTTGCAAACAGAGATGACTCAACTGGACATTCAGCAGAGTCCTGGAAATGCTGCCTGTAAGTCAATCCCAGGGAGAAGACCCATATAAAAAACCCACGGGTGGGAAACGATATTCGATTCTACAAATGAGATATCAAAGTCACTTTGGTCTAAATAAAAAAATGAATATGTTCAATTAGATATTGTCCAGATTTCAATGAGGGGACAGTTTTCACCAGTACACACATCTTTGAGACAGTTTGCACCTAAGCAAATAATCCTCGACTCTTTCAGTTAATGTATTATTATTATTATTATTATTATTATTATTATTATTATGTTTTCTTTCGATAGTATTGGCGTCCATTCTTTGTCTTTAGGCTAGAAATAGATTCAGAAAACGATTGGATTCATTATTCTGATCATGCGCTTTTACGCTAATCACGTCACTGTTTATTAAAAACAAAAAACAAAAACAAACAAAACAAAACCAAAACAAAAAAGAAACAAAAGCAAAGCAATCAAAACGTTTGTTTTTAATCCAACACAAAATAGAGATGCAGTTTACACATTCGGATACTGCTTTTCAACTGATACTTTTATTACGTAACTCTCGTGTTGTAAATCGCTTCTGTCTTTCAAGCTGGATTTCTAGTGGTATTTTGTGTTACGTGTTGGGTTCTTTTGCAAATTGTTTCTTTCTCTGACAAAGAACGTGATTAGCTCTCTCTCTCTCTCTCTCTCTCTCTCTCTCTCTCTATATATATATATATATATATATATATATATATATATATATATATATATATATATATATATATATATATATATATATATGTATATAAATATATAAATATATATATATATATATATATATATATATATATATATATATATATATATATATATATATATATATATATATATATATATATATATATATATATATATACAAAGAATAAAATCATGTGGCGAATAACAGTCCTTTTAAGTGCACTGGATCCAGCAAGTAATCACGTGTGTCAGGGATTGATTAAAATTTAAATATAATAAACTGACAATGAACAGTGCAAAACCAGTATCTAACTGGCCTAAGCGCTTTCGACTCTCAATGGGTCTTTTTCAAAGGCAAATACAAAACATAGACAAGACAAACAAATAAAACACAAAAACCATTGTGTTTCAAAACTTTACATGACTGTTTCTACAGGAATTAAACCTTTTAATGTGTTATATTTCAACTAGTTTATTTCAATTTGTTGTGGATGCTGGAAAATACTTTTATTGACCTTTAAGTCGATGAGACATAATGACATCTGTTGTTTTATTAAATTTATGTAAGAACAAATTACATCCCAGATATTTCATTGTTATAGTTGTAATTATAGACTATTAAGCAAACAGGGCTCCGGAGGATTAACTTCATTTTATATGAGGTGTTTCTAATTACCTAATACCTCATAAAAAGCAAAGCAAGCGAACCATTACTGCCAGATACATTGCTTGTTTCCTTAGACGTCACATCTTTGTATACTAAGATACCGCACAATGAAGGGGTACGGGCGTGTAGAGAAGCATGGGAAACAAGAACTGTAGACAACCCACCCACCCCCTTCCTAGTCAAACTCTTGGAGCTTGTCCTAAAACTCAAAAACTTTGAATTTAATGAAGAAAACTACCTCTAAATCAATGGAACTGCAATGGGTACGAAAATGACCCCTTCGTAAGCTAACATTTTTATGTGAAAACTGGAGAATCAGCTTTTAGCATCGGGTGAACTTACACCATACCAGTGGGTACGCTTTATCGATGATGTAGAAATGAAGTGGCAACATGGAAGAGAAAGTCTGGATGATTTCAAATCAAAGGCAAACAACTTCCATTCTTCAATAAAATTCACGGAAGAAGTCTCCATCTCAAACCACGTTTTCCTGGACACAACACCCAACTGGTAGAAAACAAACTCCATACAGACATATAGTCGAAACAAACCGACAAACACCGGTATCTACTTCCAACCAGCTGTCATCCAAAACACTGCATTAAGAACATCCCATATAGCCAGGCACTGAGGATACGCAGAATTTGCTCTGACGATGAAACATTCCTAAAAAGGTCTGAAGAGCTATCTAAACATTTAATTTACCGAGGCTACGACAAAGACCTAATTAAGGAGGCAACCCAAAGGGCTAAACAGACAAACCGCGATGACCTACTAAAATATGGAAAGAAAAAAAAAGGCTGATAGGATATCATTTATCCTGACTTACCATCCAGACAACCCCAAAATAGGTAAAATCATCGGGAAACATTGGTCCTTCGTGCAATCGTCGGGCTAACTAAAGTTAATCCTCCAGAACAAACCTGTAGCAGCCCCTCGGAGACCAGAATCAAGGACATCCTAGTCAGGGCGAAGCTAGGGCCAATCACTAATCAAGACCACCCTATTCAATATGGCCACTGTGGCGATAAAAGGTGCAAAGCCTGTCAACATATGATAGAGACCAGGACATTTTCTAGCACAGTGACTAGAGAAAAACTAAACATACATGGTCCAAACAAAACGTGCAAAACAGAGAATGTCTTTATCTCATCACATGTAAGATCAGTAGCCTTAAGTATGTGGGATAAACTGAAAAGCTACACAAAATGATCAACCTTCATAGATCCGATTAGATGACAAAAATCTGTACAGAAGCCCGGTCGTAGAACATTTCAACTCCCCTGTCCACACTTTCAGTGATATAACACTTACTGCAATTGCTCACAACCCCAGCTGGAGTTCCGAAACCAGGAAAGAAAAGGAATCTCGCTGGATACGCCGCCTTAGAACATTGAAACTAAGCGGTTTAAACAAAGATGACTAGAAAAAGACCGCCATGCACAAATTAAATTATCTTTTGCAGCCGACTAATTTTCTTTTAAATAATTCTCTAAATTTGCTTAATAGGCTATACTTACTACTATAACAATGAAATGTCCGAGATATAATGTGTCCTTACATAAATTTACATAAAACAACAAATGTCGTTATGGCTCAACGATTTCTAGGTCAATAAAACTATTTTCCAGCTTCCGCAGCAAGTTGAAATAAAATAGTTGAAACATAATACATTAAAAGGTTTAATTCCTGTAGAAAAAGCCATGTAAAGTTTTGCAAACACAACTGTTTTTGTGTTTTATTTGTTTATCTTGTCTATGTTTTGTATTTGCCTTTGAAAAAGATTCAGTGAGAGTCGAAAGCGCTTAGGCTAGTTAGATATTAGTTTTGCACTGTTCGTTGTCAGTTTATTGCATTTATATAACTGTCTTTCCAAAGGACACCACTGAAGTGTCCGAACTGGGCTGGCTTGTGCTGGCATAGAACTGGAATTGCGAGTCGAAACATACCTAAAGATACCATAGATAAGATAATAATCATTGGTTACGAGACCCACCTTTGTCAATTGATGCCATAGTTACAAAATTATCAGATTGGATGCAAATACTTCGATAACAGTTAGTACCTCTGTTTCATTTCGATGAAAGTAGACCGCTATAGGGGTGCTTAGTTCCCAGTAAATCACTGATTGACCACAAATAAATTCTCCGTACAGGGAGTATGTAAGGGTCATCATTTTTCCGTATGATAACGCAGCCGTGTGATAAAACGGAGTGAGGTTTCAGTTGGTGGCGCCTATACAATGCAGCGGTTGGATATTTCTGTAATGCCGGTGTTGTTCCTATCAACTCACAACGTAGTGTGCAATCATTATTTGAAAATAACTCTGATGGTCTCTTGGGTACTTCACACAAATAAGGTCATCATTAGCAATAGATGGTGTATCCTCTAACGATGAAACGGCATCCCTAATGTGATTTTCCGTAACTGCACTTGTTATTATACCCCGAGCTAATTTCAGCCTCTTTTTGATGTGGTTTAATCTGCTGACCATATCGCAGACTTCTACACTGTTTGCCTCGATTTCTCTTTCTGCCATTTTCTGCCAAAAGCGACGGTATAATGCAAAGGAAGCAATACAGGATAAATGTTCCTGTCTAATGCCAATCTTGTGGAGATAATTGCAAGTCAATGCTGCCTTCAGTTTTGCGCTAGAGAAACAGCTTTCCTTATTACAAACGGCTGCGGAGTCAAGCAAATGGGTCCCTTTTCCTTTCTGTCCCCGTAGCCTTCATTACTTCTGTATCCAGTAAACGCCTTAATTGGTTGCGAGTGGCGGGGGGGGGGGGGGGCAGAACTATTTTCGGGGGTGGGGGCAAACGTGCAGTGGTGAGCTATTAAGTTTTGACGGATGTAGACCAAAACATATTTTGAGAGGAAATCCGAGGTAGGGGAGACACTTAATCTCCCATACCCCTATGTGCGGGGGCCCATGCCAGGTGGAATAAGTACCGGATTACCCATTAAGCACACTATGCACGTGCTTGAAACACGAACCCATCAAGGGCACCTAAACAAATTTTAAATTAATTGTTGATGATAAAACTGAATGAAATACATATGATCATTTCGATCGCCATGCACGAGTATTTTGATTTGGAATGATGGAAACATGGTATTTTCCCACCTTTGAAATTTTTAATATTGTCTTTTATCGTTTCATTGGGGGAGGGGTACCATAATAGTTTCAGTGCCTAGGACCCTGAAAGGCCTTAATGCGGCACTGGGTGGAATATACCTCTTGGTATATTAAACACTTTCCAAGCAAAGCCTCTTAATAAGACCTATAATAACGAAATTAATTGTTTCATGTGAGGTAGATTAAATAGTTTAAGCTTTAGGTCCTTGAACTTACGGCCTTCGGGACCTTTGTTAATCATATTTGAAATCAACGGCCTAAAACCCGACTTTATATTGACTAGATAGGGGTCTTCTGCTTTTATTTGATCGGTTGCTGAATTCTATTGCATTTATAACCGACAGAACGATGAGATCTTGTACATCCAGCGATAGAAAACATACCAAACGTTTATATGCAAATAGGACTGCAGCCAGTAGGACAAATACACTTGGGGTGTAACGTTTCTAAAGAAAAGGAACGACACAATTGCTGCTCTCCATGCTAGATTAATAGTATATATACGTAAACACTATTTAGAGACAGAGAAAATTGGGTCTGTACTTTCTTTTTCTTTGTCAACACCATCCCAGTACCTGCTTTATATCATATCAGCGATAAATAATTTACTATCTCTCTCTGATCGTATCTGTTCTTTTTTCATTTCCAATCTATTATATACTTCATCTCTCATTTATATTATAAATTTTTTACTCGCCGTGTGATTTTGTTTTGAATGAGCGAGAGAAGATTGTAAGTTCTTTTGAACTTGTTTCCTATACTTTTGAAGATATATTACTTGTATGACAAGAGAATTGTTTAAACTAATATTAGGGGTTGAAAGTGGCGCCAATAACATGAACTTATATGAATCTTCAAGTACAAAACGAACATGTTTTTAGTAATTCTTGGCGACCGTGTCAAGGCTGTACTTTCATACTAAAAGAACCGTTACGAGTTACCAACCAACAAATTTTGAGATATATCTATCGTGTCAGATTTTCCAGAAAATTTTTGAAACTGCAAGGTACTGACAAAATGAAAGTCCTTGCGTCGCTTTAACTATCTGTCTCTGTCTTTCACTGACTCCCCATCCACCCCCACTACTCTCTCTCTCTCTCTCTCTCTCTCTCTCTGGAATTTCGCACGGTGACGTTTGTTACAAAACTTAAATATATTTTATGTCCCGCGCAAATTGGCGATTTCCAGGATTGCTGACTGGAAGTGCAGTAAAACGTTTCCTCAAGGTCACTTCTCTGGCTCCAGGCGTCCTTAGCATTAATAAGTGAACAATAATTGTGTAGTGTTTATTGATCCAAAGCGTTAGAATCGTGCGACAGAAAAGTATAGTCGATCACTGTTTGATACATTATCAGTCAGATAACATTAACCCATATGCAGTACAGCAAAAGCAGACGCCGATATTCGGATATCAGTTATGGTGATTAATATTTAGAGGACGTGAGAGGGTGAGACTGGAGCTTATTCGTCATAAACATGATTTCAATCAGGTAAGTAATATATTTATTGGTAGTGTATCAACTTTAAGTGTATTCTTTTTATTGGGCTGTGAATTGCGTCATTCATTGGTCTTTTTAAAAGTGTTTAGGACAATATTATGATTATAAATTCTATATGGCCACCAGTAAAGGTTGTTTTAAAAAGTCATTTTTAGATTCAAGAACATGACAGTCTTGAAATTTTCATCTCATGACATGATTCACAATAAGAACTTTCTTGTTTGAATTTTGTTTCCGAATATGTGCGTTTGTTTGATGACCACTATAGAAATTTACGTGGAACTTTTGGACAGGCTAAAAGCCCAGTGCCAGTTAAAGCTATGTTAAGTCTTCTAATATTAGGTCCAGAAAATTACATAAAATATAGACTTCCTCTCCAAACAAGGGACAAGAATGTTAAGTCAGTGTTTTCTTTTGCTTTATTTCAATAATACTACCAATATTGCCATTGCGGTTCGTTTCTTAAAATAAAAAGAAAGTTGTTCACATGGCCAGTGCTTACAATGAATAAATGTACACTTATATTATTTAGAAAGATTTCAATAAGCTATTTTGTGTGATTAAAGTGTTTCCACAGCTTCCCGATATCTTCAGCATACAGACCGGCCCTAGGATGTGCGGGGCCCAAGGCAGCAATCGATGAGCGCGGGGTCCCAAGCCAAAAAAATTGCATTACCTGAAAGTGCGGCTCCCAATGCGATTGCCTAGTTCGCCTTGCCCTAGGGCCGGGCTTGTCAGCATATAACTATAAATGTATCAGATCCCAAGTGAGAGTTCTTGCCAATTGGAACTATGTACAGCTATCTTAGTTCCCAAAATAAACAAATATTGACCAATTGTACGTTATTTAATTATTGTTCATTAGCTGTTTTTCTTAGAGCATTATTCTCTTGTAGATTGGTTCAATTGTTTCTTAGATATATATTCCTATTACAGCATTTACAGGTCTTTTATTGTTTGAGTAAATGTTAGTCTCCGAAAAAGAGTATTGCCATTGTTTCTTTATTTTATAATTTTCTTCATGAAGCTTAACTGTAAATTTCCTCAAGAGGTGACCCCTATATTGCAATAGTTTAAATACTGCAATACCAATAATACTGTACTTTGATATCTAATATTTTTGTCTGGGTGCAAACAATTTAACTGAGATCAATAGGCGAGTATAGTATAGACAAGAGCAGAAATGAATAGCTGACTTCGAATACATTTTTTTAAAAGAATAATAAGTTTGGAATTCTAATTTTCGTTTGTTTATCTAGCACGTTTGGCATCAGTTTGCTAATTATATAAACCTGGAAAATGTCAGAAAGAACTTAAAACCTGATAAATCAACAAAAAACGAAAGGCCGACTCACAATGTGATCATAATTACAAAAATTCTGGCGAGTCACATTACTGTTCATTTTCATTCAGGCGATTTTGAAAATGTGAAAAGACAAAAGCAACTCGTCGAAGAACATGGTACAGAATATGGGCATTATCAAAGTCAATAAAGCGTCTTACGTGCCAAGAATAGGAGTCTATCAAGAAAGCGTCTTACATGCCAAGAAAAGGAGTCTATCAAAGTCAAGAAAGCCTTTACATACCAAGAATAGAAGTGTATTAAAGTCAAGAAAGCCTTTACATACAAGGAGTCTATCAAAGTCAAAAAGGCTTTTACCTACCAAGAATAGGGGTCATATGAAAGTCAAGAAACATTTACACATCAAGAATAGGAGTAATATAAAAATCAAGAAAGACTTGACATAGCATGAATAGGGGTCGTTTCCAAGTAAAAAAAATATAACCTTTTCATGCCAAGAATAGAAGTCATATCAGGGTCAAGAAACATTTACACATCAAGAATAGGAGTAATATAAAAATCAAGAAAAACTTGACATAGCGTGAATAGGGGTCGTTTCCAAGTTAAAAAAAATATAACCTTTTCATGCCAAGAATAGAAGTCATATCAAGGTAAAGAAACATTTATACATCAAGAATAGGAGTAATATAAAAATCAACAAACCAAGAAAAAGGAATCATATTAAACTCAATAAAGAATTTACTTGACAAGCAGCCAGAGCTCTGGAACATTTGTTAAATTTTACTGGACACTAGTTCCATAACGAGCAGTCGCGATCTATACCCTTTGCCATTATTCCCAGTCAACCCCAACACCTCCCACACATTTGATGTTTCATTCAACTTTTTGAAGTCATTACACAGTTATATAATTACGAAAATACTTACCCTCTCACACTCTCATTCTCTTTATTTTCTTAAATATCAGCCTCGTACCACTACGATATGCTTAATCCAGTTGACATGACTTTGGAATATAACATTTAAGATGTACATGTCAAATAGTTTTCTTTTCGAATAAACCATACTACTCTCTATTATTGGTGTACAGTACCACAACGTCGTTATAACGTCAACGTCAAGATTGATTGTATTTTAATTTCTGGAGGACAGCGATTATTCCTCTTTTTCTTTTTGTATTCGTTTTTGAAATGAACGCTCCGGTAGCCTAGTGGTATTAAGAGGTTAGTGTTAGGACTGGTCGGCCTGGTGTCAGGATAATGTGACTTGTTGGGACATCATTCTACATGTCTGCGGCATGATGCCCTAGTGTTAGACGTCACTATAAACTGCCACACTTCAGACATCGTAGCGATATGACTGAAAAATTGTTAAAGCTACGTTAAGAATCCAATCAGCATTATGCTAGTTGTAGGACTGGTCGGCCTAGTGTCGGGATAATGTGATTGGGTGCGACATCATGCTGCATGCCTGCGGCATGATGCCCCAGTGCTAGACATCACTATAAACTGCCACACTCCAGACGTAGGGATACCACCGAAATTTTTTAAAAACTACGTTAAAAATAACATACATACATACATACGTACATACATACATACATACATACATACATACATACATACATACATTATCTGACCTGTGATTAGATCGTTAATTACCAACCCGCAATTAATAAGTGTTCTTTACTTATTACTTGCATACATATTCCAAAATGAAATTATGCAACACTTATCGTCTCTTCATCTTCTATTACGCGTCTCCAGTATCGAGTGGACGCAGCATTTCATAGCATTTTGATTGTTTAAAACCACAATAATTAATTAATTATTCTGTTGCATGTGCAAGCGATATGCCATTCTGTGCTTTCCTATAATTGTCTTCACGAGTCTTGCTTTCCTAGTCGCATGCGGCAAATCGTGGAACAAACAGCGATCAAATTAATTTCAAATTTATTTAAATTGAAACCATCCGCATATGGTATAACGTTCTTTCTTCCAGAAAACTAAGAGAAAACAATAAACTTTTGATGACATTTCCGAATAGAAATTACTGCTATTTCCTGTTTTTGTTCACTGTGTCGGATTAATTCGTTTATGGTAATAAAGGAATATGCAGGGACGCTAGCATAATTTTCTTGGGGGGGAGGGTGGGGGGCGGGCAAAATTGTAGTGGTCAGCTACATCAAATATATTATATTTGTTTCTCATATAGCTGTGTATTTTCATTGAAAATTTAAATGATATTAAATTAGTTTAATACAAAATTGGTTTCGTAGAATCCGTGCATCTTGAATTCGAATATGATATTTTGATATGTTCTTTTTTATTTAGAATGCCCATTTTGTATCTTCATGACAAAATTCACCGCTCCGATGGCCTAGTGGTTAGAGCATCAGCCACGGATGCGGGAGGTCGCGGGTTTGAACTCCGGCCGAGTCATATCAAAGACTTTTAAAAAATCGTACTAACAGCTACCTCGCTAGGCGCTCAGAATTAAGAGGTTAATGTTGGGACTGGTCGGCCTGGTGTCAGGATAATGTGACTTGGTGCTACATGTCTGCGGCATGATGCCCCAGTGCTAGACATCACTATAAACTTCCACACTTGAGACATAATAGCGATATGACTGAAAAATTTTGAAAGCTATGTTAAAAATCCATATCACACACACACACACACACACACACACACACACACGTAGAAAGATTTCTCAAGGTAATGAAAGACTTTCACAATATGTCAACCAAAAATACAAGAAATGCAGCAATCTGAAACTAAATGCCAGTCGCACTCGTGCCTCACAAAGAAGACTGTTGACCTTATTTGGGATAAAACTTGATTGGACATTAAGTTAACTGTTGATCGTAAATACATAAAAATATAATTCATATTCATCAGTCATTAACGTACACACGGTAAGTATCGTTTTGTATCGATTCTTTGTCTCTTGTATCGACATGTGTATCGTTACAGCAAAAGTATCGGTGAATCGATATATTGATGAATCATTTCACCCCTAGTAATTAGCGTCATGGCAGGGTCAGAAAAAAAGAAATTCTTGTCGTTGCTTGTGAAACATGAACTATTAGCTTATATTTCATTTGCATAGTTATTTAATCATTCATGGAACCGTGTTCTACATACATTAAAAACGGTATAACGTGGCCGTTTTTTAGGATATATCTTTATAATCGAACATCAGTTCATACCTATTTGGGAAGTATACAACGTGTGTCCCTTTCTATATATCGCTCTAGCTCGGTGTAAACAAACAGCGTTATAGAATAATTTTTTGCTTGTATAATTAACTTTTGAGGATTTAGGAGAAAGATGTGATTTCCTTAAAGAGCTATCTGCTCAGTAGGCGCCTATGTAAAGAAATATCTCTAAATGACATGATGCAAAAGTCTTCATTTAGCAGCATAAGAATAAAGGAATAACTAAATACAGAAGTAATGCAAAGAAACGTACAAGTTCATAGTAGAAATGAAGAGCAAAATGATTCATTTAAAGTTGCTCTCATTGAGTTACTATTAATTGTAAACAAGTCTAACTTTGGATTTACTGACAGCCGCGGTAGCTCAGTTGTTCGAGTTACATGTCCAAGCAAGTCAGGTCGGCTGCATAGGTTTTCCGTTAGGAAAGACACTTAGCTCCCATTTTCTTGGCGTGATATAAGCAAATAAATCGCTTAAAGTGCTGATTGAAACCAACCAACCAGCATATTTATCAAACGACCGTGGTTGGTATTATCATGAACCCGTTTACTTGTTATGATAAAACTTCGGACCTCATCAACTTTGTATTTACTTCAACGGTCAGTAGTGGACCTCCATGCTACACACTTCTAGTATGTCTGTGATGGTCTATGGGGTCTATACAGGTGATACTGAGTGCTGAGTATTTAATAATAGTCAAACAGTCGCAGACTTTTCGCATATGCAAGAATCAAAATTCCTAAGATGGCAAGAAAACAAATCTGAGTTCAGATCTGAGTTCAGTGAGCTACATCCCATTTAGTTTAAATTGCTATTTAGATATCGCTTGAACATGCAACGGGATGAGTAAGAACAGTGGCTCCCATCCGTTCGAATATGACGACCCCTTCTTAAGTTCAACAAATTTCGCGGACCCCGACATACTAATAGCTGTACTTTCAGGTTGCGTTAATTGAGAAAATACATACCCATTGGAATGACCCAGGGCACCCCCACCCCCACCTACACAGGCCCACAGATTGGGTACTACTGGGTTAGATTATATGTTCGGAGGAGGGAGGAGGAGATTCCACCTTCTGTCGCTTTTGGTGAAAATAAGCAAGCAAATTAAAAAAAAATTGTTATTGTTATGTAATTGTATATTAGTAATTTTTCTAACATAACCCTGAACTAAAGCGTAAGTTAAGAAGAAGCATTATTATGTATAATTTTAACACAGTTACCATCCCATGAGTATATCCTATTAGTTTACCATACAGTATCCTTAAGAAGTTTTGTAGCTGAAACAGATCCAGTGGCTCTATTAAAGATACTTACCGGAACAGTATAATTTTAGCGATTTACTCCTTTTGCATTATTAGTTCAGGTATCCCAGACTATGTCGGTATTTTCAAAAATTAGTCTAATACATGCAGAGTATCATGTTTCCATTGAATTATTATTCGAATAATTGATATAGGCTCTTTGCCAAGTAACTTTGATAATTTCAACACTAAGACTTTGCCCAAGACCTTTAATATCAGAATGTAAGCCGAAAGGATTCTGATAATTTACTCACTGGATTAAAATGTTGTTTAACAAAATAAAGTGGATGCTGTTGGGGAACGGATTTCTTGGCTTATAATGATCTCTTCAGTTTTAGAGTGACTATCCACTTCTTAGCTCATTGAACAATTCTTTTTACTGTCAGTGTTAAGAACATCTACAAGAATATTCTATTACTATGTGCATTGAGGTATTATCAGCTATTAATTGAATGGAGGACTGCATAAAAGCAACAATGCAATTATTTATAAAAGGAAATAAAGATGACCGATTACGTGCCTTTGATGAAAACCCTCTTTACATACTGACCATCACTGATGAAACCTTCATTTACCACTGATTGGAACGATTTTACCGGGAACTTCAAAAACACTTAATAAGAAAGCCAGATATTCATCTTTCTCAAAGTCTGAAGAATAGGTCTCGATGCCAGACAGTATCGAACCCATTGCTTATATCACACAACAGAACTCCTCCCCACCCCCACCCCCAACAAATAAAAACAACAACAAACAAACGAACAAACAAACAAACAAAACGAACAAAATAGCTCTCGCATACTTTCCATCATCTAATGTTTGTATGTTGAGTATATTGGAATAAATCTTGATTCTTGAAAGATTAAATGTTATTTATTCACAAGAAGTAAAACTTAACTTAAAACGTACTTCTCAGGAACATACCAAGGCTAGTCATTAAGGAGATAATTTCATAATTAGATATACATGATTTATCTCCCTTGTTCTATACAGGAAAACTGCTTTTATTTTCACACAGCTTGGACCTAAGATGGGTTTGGTCTTGTACGGTTTGGCGCCTTTTCTCATCACATTATAGGCTATACGTTGCTTCCATCATATTTGCTGAAGACAGAACCCGATAAAACCCCCAAAAAGAACTACCGACCCAAGGAAAGCTACTGGCAAGTTTTCTTGGCGGGATGTATGTGTGATCTGTAAAGGCAAGCTAATTAGAACACTCAGCCACCAGAGGCCCCTGGGAAATAAGTTCTCTTAGCGAGCTTGTGAGGTCTCCATCTTTATCGAATATGTTTTCTAATCTCGTTGTCAATCCATTGTGGTTCTTGTAAACGAATACGGACTGTATTGGATTTAATGGAATTAGAGGCTCCTGTAATGTTTTCATTTACTAGGTGAACCTAACCATCAGTGTTTTAGTCTGTCAATTGCAACTGCTGTTAATTACTCGCAGAGAGCATACTATCCTGGGCTGTCGTTTCATATTTTACTAAAATAATAGTGCTGTTTAAAGTATGTAAAGTTGTTTTATGCAATATACAAGACAAAGCTCACTACAAAATGCGTGTAGTACTTCTTTATCATTGCACTTAGTATTTTAACCGAGTAAAATTCAATGTTACAATGTTGATATATTGGGACTAATCCTAGTGGATCATTCGTTGATTTGGTCCTAGTCGAATTAAATAATTAAATTATTCATATTTTTGCAATGTGCAGGAATGAATGCATTCTATAAAAAAAATCACATTCAATAATAGCACAATCATGTACCTGTTTACCATGCATTGTCAACAGAAGCTGCCTATGAATTCCAGTCAAAAATTCCTTGGCTGGATATGGAACTGACAGACATGTGTTAAAATAATTATTTTTCGATGCAAATAGCCTCCAAGTTTGGAATATGCAGATCCTTCCGGAGAATAACTGGAATACGGTTCATGACATAAACCACAACACCGCCATGTTGTCGGTTTATATCAGCACGTAATGGAGATTAAAAGTTAGTAAGAGATATTGAGTGGTTCGCACGCGGCTGGTCCTGCATTGTTTCAGTAATTGTGATAATGTTAAACGTAAAGAGCACTAGCATGCTATGCTTTATACATTCACATCGCTTACGTTTTAGAATCCCGTCCCTTGTTAATGTATAGTGGAATGAGTTTGGCGCAACATAATTTGCTGTAAGCAATAATACAAGTAGACAAGGTTGATGAATTTGAAATTTTTCCATAATGGGTTAAACGCAAGCTTTGGATTTTATAAGGGATAAGAGGCAGCGACAAGTTAAAAATCATTAAGAAAATGCAAAATCCTAGTTCATCAGAATTGAACAAAATGTTTCATAAAAATGCAGGTTGATACCGAACCAAAATTGTACCCTTAGGTTTTGTAGAGGTGCTGTAATGGCGCCACATTCTCACTCTGTATTCAGTTACGTCAGAAAAATGTTTCTTGCATTATACAAATAAGAAGTATGTGTCTAAAGGAACAACATCGAGACATACTGTGTAGTCTTGAGATATATGTACATTGAACTGCCTATGTTCAATAACCAGTCCTATTGAATTATATACAGCTAGTGTCGCAGCTTCTGGCCAAGAATTTAGGAAAAATAAATCAATCAATCCAGCTTGACCTGAGGCAATAGATAAATTGATACATTTTGATATTGCAACCTTAAAAGTTTTTGGGGAAAAAACATAACTAAGTAGATGTAATAAAGAAGTATATGGAACGAGCACTTCATGGACATTGCTTTTATATATAGACATACCTTGCCCTACGTATAATAAAATACGTCTTCAAAAGAATTACCGAAAATGCATGGTTGAATACGTATATAACACCGATCAGTCGTCTTATTACACTAAGTATTACAATCCTAAATGTTTATATACAGAAGCTGAAGACGAGGACGGTGAAGATGAATCAGAAAAATATATGAAAAGAGAAAGAATTATGGAGAGAGAGAGAATGGAGGGGGCAGGGGGAGCAAAAAAATGTTAGAGATAGGATACATGTTTGCTACAATTATGATAAATATATTTTAAAACGATTGTTGGTTTTACTTATCTTCACTTTCAATGTATTACGTTACTTTATTCATTCAGGTCACGTGATGCAGTTTAAGTGAGAATTAAGAACATTTAGCTTCAAGTAATTCAAGCTTTGCTTTGTGTATCATTTTCTAGATTTCACCAGACTTTTTGACATAAACTAGACCATCGCAAGTCAAGTAGCATATATATATTTTGTACTTTCCTTGACTGTCTTGCCGGTTGGGCCCTGTGAGGGGGCTAATTTCTGTCCATCTACCAAAAGCACATTAGTTTTGGATCAGAGAACAATTAATTATATTTATGGCGAGAGGTGCTTGTTAAATCTCTATACTGCAATGATTTCTAATGTCTGGTCGGTTGAGGTAGAGATTTTTAAATTAAGCATTCGTTTACTTAACCGCAAGACGGATTATTAGGGACAAGGTTAACTTCGATTTTGTATTGGAACTGTCAAAATTGAAATTGCACAGAACTGTTATTCTGGAGTAGATGTCAAGTTGACCACAATTTTTACGCCTGGTAATAAAAGGCGGTAAATATATTTTATCCTGATTGGTTACTCTCAATAAGGGGCGTGTTTCCCACAAGAAATTTCTTAGCTGTAAATATTATCCCCCCCCCCCCCATCGAAAAATCTAATTAGTCTAAGCCTTGCTGCAAGAGTAAAGCACAGGGTCTCCGAGAGTCAGTTTGGAAGAAATTCTCTTGTAAAACATTTGTCCAAAGGACCGGATATCTAGAGGATCGACGGATACAATTTTGACGGTAGAAGCGAGTCTTGTTTTATAGGAATTAGGTTCTAAGAATTTTATGCATTACTTTAGTTAATATGAGTTACGAGAATTCGTTTGAATTCGCAGATCTTGGGTAATTTCACGTATGGTAATGACTTGAGAACATACTGACTGAAATTAACGTTGTTAAGCCATGAAGTGTGATTTCATGTATGCTAAGGACTTGAATGTGCGTATTCGTTGAACATAAGGTAGTTCAGTCATGTAATGAATTCCATTCATTCGTTTGTATAATTGAGACTAGAACGGAACTGTTATGTCTCGCATGTTAATGCGAAGTGATGAATTAGCCATTAGGAAGTACATTAATCTTATGAAACTAGGTTTGTTTTGGTCTGCCATGCTTGGGCCGACTAATAGCTTTGATATCTGTTTCAATACCGATAATAAGATCTGATAACGAGAGGGGATTAATGTTCTAATCCCTATAGAATAACCGACAAAAAATTTAGGTTGTTTTCTGTTTATTTTAAAAGGGGAAAATAGCTCTTCAGACTATTCCCAGACGTATCCTCAGATGTACCTACGTACTGATTTATTTATCCAAGTATATGTGTATCTACATGCTTATATATCCACCTACTCACACAAAGTTTGAGGGCCGGAAGGAGGCGAGACAGTAGGGAGGTTGGGAGAGAAAAAGAAAGGAAAAAGGCGAAAGGACGGAGAACAGCTACAGTGAAATCGGTGTGAACCAGAGCTAAGCAGGTTATGCAATTGTACAAGGCAATGACTTCAATTATTCACTCGATCATATGATGAACTAATTCTATCAGTAAAACAGATCAGCTTTTTTTATAAATATATTTGTGTTTTGAAATTCGGTGAAAGATTTTTCCAAAAAGGAAGCGTATCTTCCTAATGTATTCTATTATCACCATTGTTTATGTAATTGATTAGATTTTTATTTTTAATGTACGGGGGCTCGAAACGTTCTGTTCTATATATCTGCTCAGATCTATATTTATTCTACCTATAAGTTTACTCCATCCGGGCAATGACACCGAGGGCGATCATCTACTAAATAACGAGAACTGAATAAAGCGGACACACTGAAAGAAGGTACAATCCGCCAATCAACCCACACCCTTTACAAAGAGTGGGGCGTTACAGGCCCATTCTGCCTTTATCTTCATTGATGAAGATTTGAGCTCTTATCCCACCTCACCTCCATCGCTTAGACCAGCGAACGACCGATATTACTCAGAGCTACATTTTCGTGTCATCAGTTCGGTCATATAGATAAGGGAGATAGTGTTCCAGTGGTACTGTGGTGTCTAGTTTTTGTTTCGTTTACTTGAGCGAATACAAAGTCGATGACTGTGCCATAATGCAACAGGAGACTTATTTGCACCTGATTTCCTAGGCAATTCCAAACCTATTTATCTATATTTTATTTATCCTTTCCACTGATGCCGTAGATCCATCATGCATCATTTCTCCATTCATGCAAAGCCAAAATCATGTAATTTAGCTGACTACTTATGTTTCGTCATCTTTCTCATTGATAGTCTTGAAGTGTTGGAATATTCCTCGAACTCCCATTCCAAACTCTGCGTGATAATTTGCACGACTGGGGTTGCTATTTAGTCTATTATTTCATGGATATGGATGGTATTAACCATACTAGTATGCCCCCCCCCCACACACACACACTTGATACCCACACGCTTTCTACCATGGGATCAGTGACAAAAGGGTCTCAAACATCAAAGCATGCACCGTCACTACCATCTGCTGTCATTGTTTCATGTACGTGCAACTTCCATCCTGGAAGGGAAAGTTAGTAATTTTTAAAGCCAAATCATATGATGTAAAATAAATATATAAAACCAAGACATGCGCAGTAAGTCGTACATGCATACTCTATATAGTCCACATATCACTTGCTGCGATGGACTCAGTGATTAAAGAGTCTAATGTCTAAGTATACACCTTCACTGTCACCTCCTGACAGGGTCTCAGTGATTGAAGGGTCTATACCTTTCGAAGTATTCACCTTCACTATCACTTGCTGCCATGGTCTCGGTGATTGAATGGTTTATAACGTCTAAGTATTCACCGTCACTATCACTTCCCACCATGGTCTCAGTGATTGAAAGACCTAACAGGTCAAAGTATTTCACTACACTGTCACTTGTTGCAATAGTGTAAGTGACTGAAGTATCTATAATATAGCAGTGTACACTTTCACTGACTTGCTGTCATAGTTTCAGTGATTGAAGGATATTTAGGGTTAAAACGTAGTCACTTTCACTGTCACATGCTGTCACGGTATCAGTGATTGAAAGATCTATCTATCTAACTATCTATCTATCTATCTATCTATCTATCTATCTATCTATATATATATATATATATATATATATATATATATATATATATATATATATATATATATATATATATATATGAGTGTAAAGAGAGAAGTAAGGGTGTATACGTAAGTATAGATCTGAATATTTGTACATGTGATAGATTTGTTTTACTGTATATATCAAACGTGCCGCCATCTACTTCTGTACCAAGGTTAAATATATATGTATATACTTAATGTAGGTCAATCGGCTAAATACAATTAAAAGTCATATAATCCTAATTAAATTTTGTGCAATTTTCATTTTCCACCACATAATCAGACGCTAGACCACAGAATGTGTGCTAAACGTATTGCTTCTTCATGTTGCTTTTTCTTGTGTTAGAGATGACTGGAGTGAAAAGTGTTGACGAAATAATCAATAGATTAGTTCAAAATATCAGCTAACAATATTCCTGCTGCATTTACTCCCGGACTACAGATTCTAAGCCACTTTTACATCAATATTTAATTTTTGTCCGGGCTTAATCGTCACTGACAAAATCAAACTGTATGTACTCGCCTATAAATCGAGTAAAACTGCACACAAAATAGTTCCTGATGTAGCATAATGCGCCTGCAGATCAGAATTTCTATTGTTTGTTCAATTGTTCGACTGATTACTCCCTACGAACTGCACAGACCCAGATCTCCTGGCGCATTATACGACGGCAGATATGGATATGTGCAGGTTGCAGTTGAATAGTCTTATAAGCGAGTACGTATGGTGATCCATTAATACAGTAATTGGTTGCTTCTGACGTAAAATTTACCTCTAAAATGTATTTGAAGTTAAAAGCTTAATTGAGCATCATCATTTTCAAAATTGTGAATAATACGATTTATCGTAACTTCAGATCCCTAAAACTAAAAAATTGAAATAAGGTACATTTTAACCAAGGGAGATGATTAAAACAACTTAAAATAACCTAGGTCAATGTCAGGAATAGAAAAAAAAAAACTAATTTTAAAAATTAAAAACTAGTTCGTTCATTTTTTAAACCCCGCCCACGATTATAGTTAGGTAGTGGCATAAAGTGAAAAATTAGGGGGTAGCATAGACTACTTATATGAATGTACATTCTCTGATAATAGACACGACGATGAGGAAAAAGTAGAGGCCTCGACGAATCTATATATATATATATATATATATATATATATATATATATATATATATATATATATATATATATATATATATATATATATATATATATATATATATATATATATATGGATTATGATATCAATTAAGTATACAAAATGCTATTGTGTGACCAGTAAAGCACACCAGGATCGATGTTCAAGTACGAATTATTTTAGGAGAAGACACAAAATATGTCATCAGCATATCAGCAGTATTCAAAATGCTTTTGGTAGTATAAGAAAATTATGCATGAAATATGATAGATGTTAATGCATGTATTAATCGATGAAATGAAGATGTGGTGACAGTAACAGTAAACGTAATAGCGGAGTGATAATAATAATAATAATAATAATAATAAATTGAATCATGATATTTTATATAATACTAAGTAGCAATCATGATACGATGATGTTCCAAGATTTGTAACCTCTGCAGATTTTATGGAATATAGTAATTTAAAAAATCTCAACATACTCGGGTCTTATCCACACAAAAGAGAGTTCATCTACTTTTTCTTTTAGTGGCAATTAACAATTTCATTCATATACAAACACCCATCTTTCAACACGTTGTAAAAATCCAATTCTTTCGATCTAGTGGGATGCAATGTGGTTTTCTCTCACTCCCTGATTTCATAAGTAAAGTAATGATGGCATACATCCTTGTATTTGAAGGTTTTTCTAAATTGTGTCACTGTTACTACACGCAAAACATCCTCGCAGCCAAATTGTGATGACAAATTAACTAGCTCTTGAAGCTTCTCTAATTCTTGATAGCCAAGTTTGTATAAATTGGTTAGCTAGCCATTGTTTAATCAAAGATTAGAAAATCTTTCTGTTCCAGCAGCTTGATTTATGATGAATCAACACTTCCCCAGACTCCATACTAATTAATAAATCCCGCACTAGCGATGCCGAATGTGTTTCCAGGGCGGCTTTCTTTGTCAGTAAGAATTAGTTTATATATGGCAGATATAGTTTTTCTATTAGCTGATGATCTAAGCGTAGTCCAGTACTAAAGAAAACGGTAATATCTATCGATCTGTGTGTCTTCCTCAACACACCATGTACAAAATTATTTTGGGTTGATTTTGTTAAACCCAAGAACAGTTTTTCGCAAAGATTTAAGTCAAGAGCATATCATTCCGTAAATCTCCATACTTTTATTATATAATTAAGAATTGGTTAAATTAATATATTAAAAAATTTCACAATTTACCTTTGGGTGAACATTTCCAGGCTTATATAAATATGTATCCAGTACAAAAAAAGCCTCTGAAGCTTGCGTGCCTAAAGCTTCTTCAGCAAGTATGAACATATTTTTGTAAGAAACAATTCTAAGAAATTCAGATCTGTAAACAACTTCTAGCTCTAAAACTGTATAGCCAAAAACACGAATAAAGGACTCATATAGTGGTCAAAATTATATCCGACCTTCTAGCATAATTTGTCTATTTGTATTACCTTTGGATAAAGACTTTCTGAACGAGTCGCGGTGGCTATGTGGTTCCTGATTTCGCAACGAGAATGATGCGGATTCGAATCCTCCTATCATAATAGCCACTCAGCTACTGTCTGGTGTCACTGTGCAAAGTACTTTACTCCAATTGCCACGGCACTAAATGACCGTCATGTGTTACTGTTGCGTAAATCACTAAACCAAACCTTAGACGTTATATCCATATTTTATTAATACTTATTCTAGTGTACGTTGGGCAGTCTTTTTGAAAAATAAAATCAGCATGAAGAAATCATTGAAATTAAAATGTTTGTGTCAAGCAAAACGTGTAAGCCCGAAGTCGTAAATATGCCGATTTATGTCAGTTTGTTCTTGTGCTTTTATGAATGAAAGAACAAAGGAGGCAACGCAAATCCGTTTTGTTAAAAGTGCTTGCAGTTAATCCTGATAGTAAGGACCTCAAATGTCAGTTCTGATTCTTCACATAGCATGAAATCATCGTAAAATAAAAAAATGAGTTACCGCACTGGGTGACACCAACTCTAGTGACGCCACTGGGTAGAAATATAAATTGCTCGACAGGTCAGAACAACTAACTTGCAGCTTCCGGCAACCAAGAATATCAGTCACAGAACAGTCGAGGAACTAGATTTAGATGACTGTTTTGTATCAATATTACAGTATTACTAGGCTATTACTATGAAAATTCAGTTGCTATGGGCAACTTTGGAGGAAAAGATGTAAGAACAATTGGGTTGTATATTAGCCTGATGTCAGTTTTGACGTCATAATACAGCTTTACGTCATGCACATTATTATTTCATTCTTTTATTCATATTACCATTTTTTAAAAACGAGGTATATATATATATATATATATATATATATATATATATATATATATATATATATATATATATATACACACACACGATGTATCTATGATATACCACGAGAAGTATACATTTTTCATTAAAAGAAAACGAGTTTTACCGAGTGCAGATGATATATTTTATTTATATCACATATAAGTACACATATTTGCACTTTGATAGGAGTTAAGATTTCCTACAGGCAACTGTGTATTGAGCAAGTGAATGAACGCCTCACATCCCTAGTGTGTCCGCTATTAAAATGTAGTTTATGCCTTCTGTGGCTATTCCCAGTCACCTTTGCATATTGGTAAGTCGATTGTTTTCTTTTTAGTTTAGAGTTTTCTTCACATCGATTAAATCAATATAATACACACTTACGATTTAAATATAAAATATGGTTTTAAAAGAAGAAAGTAGAGCACTTCAAACACTGAACGCTTAGCAATTCACGTACCGGAGCATGGAAATAAGTGTAGCGTAGAAACTAAGCGAAATGATGAAACAGCAAGAGGTAATTAAAATATATATTATATTTACAATTGGTCTAAGTCATTATTCTGCTTTAATAACGTTACTATTGACCATAAAGTTCTCTCTCTCTCTCTCTCTCTCTCTCTCTCTCTCTCATCCTTTGATCGATTTGACTTAACTTTCACCATCATTCATACGTCTAGAGAGATCGTTGTAGGACACAGACGAAAATCCAAGCAAAAGTCCTCTACGTTCGAGTTTTTTCAAAGATTATATAAACACTATTATAGATAAATCTCTATGAAAGTGTACACATACCGTGACAACGAACCATATTCTTGTAATTTACTTGGTGTAAGTTCAGTTTCAAGGTTTTAATCCAGCACAAATTCTTTTTCTCTCTCACTCCAGATTTCTGATTAGTTTGTCCCTTATGCATCGGCCGGGGGAAGGGGGTGGTCGAGAAGAAAGGATTGTTATGAAATTGTGTACCATATTGAATTCATTTAGAAAACGTGGATTAGTAGTACTTTTATCGTCATTTTCATATATAACTAATGATTAATGAGCGGAAATTCATCAGTGATCTAGAATCAACAGCACACAGTTGCGTGAATGTTTATATATGCGTAGTATTCTGCCATGGGCAGATCACAATTTGACGTACCAATAATACTGTTATATAAAATTGCTTTATACCAAAACCCGTATTTCTATCAAGAAAGAATCATTCTCCTTTAATTTACGGTAAGTGAAATTCATAAAGTGTACAAAAATATCCCACGTTTCTATTATAAATGCATATGAAAATGTCATTTCTAAATTTCAATTCAACATGAATACCCTCTCCATGACTTGAACTTGTAATCCCCAAAAAAACTATTTAATATTTGTCTTTTTGAATCATACAAATAAATACTTTTTTAAAGACATCTAAAAGTTTTCTTTAGAACAATACTACATCTAAATTCAAGTTTCTGACTTTGTAAGTTGTCTTACACCTACTTCATCGCCTGCTAATCAAGTTGTCATCTTGCCGCTAGAAAGGATTGTCAAGAAATTCCCGAGCATATAGTCTGTTTCTTAATTCTTTAGTATTTTCCCGCATAAACGAGACGTTGTAAACAAATTACATCCTATTGATTGTTGTTTCTCTTCAACATAATACTATTTTTATTAAATGTTTAACTTTTACTATTTCGTTACAAGATCTTTTTAGCTTTCTTAATATCTCTTGCCATTTAGTGGCATTATTACGTTGAATTTTCAAAACTAGCTATAAACCTGACCTAGTTCCTCAGCTAAAATGCTGCCATGAGTCGAAAGTAATGTATTTCATTTCCATAGCCCGATGAATAAAGATTGCGTCTTGTCAAAGTCATGCGCAGAATAGGCCGACATATCGCGAGTCATGAAAACACAAAGGCTTGTATCCCGTGTGTCCAAAATTAATATTATTTCGAACAGAATACTCTGGTGAAAATTGCCACTTTTCAAATGGTAAGCATTGCAGCATTTTATTTTTGTCGATGGGTCGAGTTCGGTATTCATTTTACGCCAGTTTTGGCGACGGAAACGTTACATGTAGTACAAAAACATAAAATAACCTGAAAATTAAAGATCCAGAAATGCAAAGTAAAAATTAATTTTAAAAAAAAAACAGGTGCTTGTAAAACATCAAACAAACAAACATATGAATATATAATAACTTAAAGCAAAAGTTACGCAGGTTATGGAGGCGTTCATTAATGGGTGTAATTTGGTAGAATTTTATTTTATATACCTTTAAATATAACACTTATTCACTTTACTGGAATCCTCATACATCCATACTTATTTGGTACGTCATTATTTACACTAACATCTGCCTCGTCTTGCGCACAGTATTAAGAGGTTAGTGTAAGGACTGGTCGGCCTGGTGTCAGAATAATGTGACTGGGTGGGACATCATGCTACATGTCTGCGGCATGATGGCCAAACTGTCACACTGCAGACATCGTAGCAATATGACTGAAAAATTGTTAAAGCTACGTTAAAAATCCAAATCACACACACACACACACACACACACACACACACACACATTATTTACACACCCCAAGGAGTATAGCCGATAAGATCAATGTTAAATTACACTCGATGACGTTTCAGTAATGATATGATATACCGGACCTTTCAATTTGTAATACATTTTATGCAACATTGCAATGAATTTTTTTCCCTCAGAAATCATTCGGTTTCAATAACCTGAAACTATTGCGATAGGTGACGACATGTCATCAAGTTAGTGTAACTTCAATGGGTTGTTATGACATAGTATCAACAACTGGTTCAACTGCAGTTAAAAATGGCCATTATGTGTTTTTTCCTGCATGTGGTTGTAAAAGCTGAATTTGTTCGGACTGCACTTTTTAATGCGATGAACTCAAAACTTTTCCACAAATAGGTGTATATTTGCATTATTTTCCAGCACCGCAGGCCAAGATTAACTTTCATGTAGTCTCAGTCTGCCCAGATTGTATCTACGTTGAGAATTTGCGGAAAACCAATGCGGTCCTGGAGTTCCACGATAACATGAATGCTTCAGAATATTTGCCTAGTTGGATAAGTGCGTATTGGAGCCTTGCATATGTTAGTTGTCCAATTAAATCCAATCATGGGACATTCATAAGACCGCTTTTGCAAAGCAAGAACAATCGAGACCATTCAATTGGTTACCTTAAGTGGATGAAGTATTAAAGTTGCTAGAGCCATTCGTCTTGAGGGAAAACTCTTTTATCATGACAAGGACGCAGAGACTACACGGAAAATAGTCTTTAAAAAGAACGTAAATATATACATACACACAAAGACCTACCTACCTACACACACACACACGTATGTATGTACATATGTACAAATTGCGAGGTCCCATGTTAGGCACGTTAATAGTTACAAGACGATTAATTTACCACGTAAAACTGCTTTAGAGCGACAGTTCCATGCTATGGACACCTGTACAAAAATGACCAAAAAAGTAATGCCTTGATTTTTCTTTGTAGGCAGATTTTACTGTACAGTGGAATGTATCGGAACACTCATAAAGAGGCATTTAAAAGCATTTGACGCCTCTGCAAGAATGACCTAAACAAAATCAGCCAGACTTTTATTCTGATTTTATTACTTAAGAAATTTTCGCATATTGGATGATAAAGCATTTGTACAGATCAAATTTTGTTGCTTGGGAATCAAAGCATGCCCTTTGAGGGATGAAATAACATGGTGAAATATTGTTCACTCAAAAACTCACCCGATCTAAAATGCTTCAATGCTATAATTTTGACCGGAATTTAATTTTGTGGATATTGATTACCCAGTTATGGGGGAAGAGAGGGGATTAAATATGCCACGAATATATTCGATTTTACAGTAAATAGTATTTGATGCTCGACGAGAGGCTCAGTCAGCTAAGTATTGGACTCATAATCAAGAGATAGCATGTTTGGTACCCGCTAAGACCGAGACCGGGTCGGTTGGCATGGTGTGTCACTGGTAAAGGCCGAGACCGGGTCAATTGGTATGGTGTGTCCATGGTAAATGCCGAGACCGGGTCGGTTGGCTTGGTGTGTCCATGGTAAAGGCCGAGATCGGGTCGGTTGGCATGGTGTGTCCATGGTAAAGGCCGAGAGCGGGTCGGTTGGCTTGGTGTGTCCATGGTAAAGGCCGAGACCGGGTCGGTTAGCTTGGTGTGTCCATGGTAAAGGCCGAGACCGGGTCGGTTGGCTTGGTGTGTCCATGGTAAAGACATTTCGTAAGCAGAATATATCCAAAATATGCCTTTAAAGCAAAAAACAAAGAACAATACCTATCTGTGAGTCTGTTTCGGACAGTTAGCAATGTCATTAAAAATGAAATTGCATTCAGTCATTTAAAAGTATCGTTTCACTGGATGAATAATTCTACTTTCTAATATACTATAACTTTGACCCAATCCCCAGAAGGTCAATCCAACACTATTACTTTAAAATTTAATATTTGTAACTTGCTTATAAGGAATTCTTTCTTCTTGATGGTGTCCTATAGATAAGGAAACTTTCTTTCCTTGACCAAAGTATCAGCTTAAAATACGTAACGACCATTCATATAGAATGAGAATGTTTCATGAGATCTTGCACGATAGTGGTGAACAATATATTGACCTCTAGCTACAGTTCGTAAAATTGTTAGTTGAGGAAATTTGTATATAGACATACAATAACATGATAGAAATCAATCAACAACGAAAAATGAAATATGGTAATAGCCTTTACTTAAGTTTAAGGATTTTGACTGTCGTTACTAGTATCATAGTTTCCATGGCTTTCCTGTTTGTTTGTTTTTTGTTTTGTTTTGTTGTTTTTTTTTGTTTTTTTTTTTGTTATATCATCAATTTCATGTTGTGCCAAATCATGGCGGAAAACTAATGCAAGGGAAACTACTTCGCTAAAAAAAAATATGCAAGTATAGGAATTGCATCCCTTACCGCTTTGAGCTATGTAATGCATGTCTTGTGTTCTACTGTTCGATTCCCACGTGTTATTAACGACACCTGCAGCAAGGAAAGTGCAGCATAGGTGCATGCAAAAATCTGTAAATTTTCTTTTCTTATGCATATGAGCACTAACTTCAACTACGCTTATATATCATTTTTGAAGTAGATGAATTTTTTTCGAAAAATATCATGTTCTGTTTGATTAACAATTTCTCATGTGAAATTCACACACGTATAATGCAGATTTGCAACATTACATAAAGAGAAGACGGTTAACAGAGACAAAATCTAGCGTTCTTGCTACTGACGCCCTTTGAATACAGTATGTCGACTAATACTGCGCGACCTTATAGGAATTTGTTACAATACATCGCGTGCCATAGCACTCGAGGAACAATTTTGTCAGAAACATACGATTAAAAATGAATTGAAATAAGATTGTGATAGCCATACAAAACCACTGTATAGCTTAATGGCTCATTCATGCATTAAATGAAAGACAAAATGAAACTTCCATTTGATAAAGCAATGACTAGTCGTCTTTAAATCCTAATATGATATGAAAGAGTAATGCCAGATTAAAGGACTTATATTATGCGAAAGCAGACTATAATTTCATGCTACGTAGTCTTGTTCCTTAATCTTTTCTATAATCTGTTCGCTTGTAGATACTACATTTACTTGCAGAGTTAACATGTTTTTCGTCTTTCTATGTCCCTCAACCAACATGTTTTGCATTTTGTCAGTTCGTTGTAGGCGAGTCAGGCTAACTTATAAAGACAATTATAAAACACATTCATGCTTTCAGTACCACAGTTTACTATTGTGCAGTAATTTGTATGAGTTGATTTGACATTCATAGTAAACCCTAATGGAGTGTGCTTTGCTGATTGGCTCGCCTAGGATAAGATGGGTTGATTTTTGTCATCATTGCAATCATTGCAATGTATTTTCTGGCTAGTAGATTAACACAGCTTGTTGTGATCTGGTAACTTTTCTGGCGCATTGAATAATGTCAAGGATTTATTATATATATGTATATGGTGTCCATGATATTTTATACTACCTGGAGAATCTTGCAATTTAACGGTATTATTACATATTTCCATTTCCATCATTCTAATTGACCTAATGCATTTACCTTCAACTATTTCATACACATTGTACTATTCCAACCGATGACTGTATGGTCTGTATAAATGTTATTATTATTATTATTATTATTATTATTATTATTATTATTAACTAGCGATATACAGATGGTAAGAACTTCAAAGGATTAAACTCTGTTAAAGTCGTTGTATGTACTGAATTGAAAATAGCTAAACCAAATGATTCACTGAAAACTTACAGCAAAGACGGATAAAGATAAGAACCGTGTTTTCAATATCAAGTTGGTCTGAGATTTCTTTTTTACCATTTCAGAAACCCATCTCGATAATTGGTCTGTGAGGGGAACCTTTTCGTTCTTTTGACTTACACAGAGAGCAAGGGTCCAACATGGTATCTACAGGTCAGAGAGGAGGGGTAAGTGTTGTAAATACATATGCTATGCATATTGTTACGCCGTTTCAATGGAAGGACAAATGGACGGACATACTACTAGATGCATTGATGACAGAGTTATTATATATATATATATATATATATATATATATATATATATATATATATATATATATATATATATATATATATATATATATATATATATATATATATATATATATATATATGGTCATAGCTTGTGTTATCATGTTATTATTAGAGGGTACTGGTTTATCTGTATTAGATATATTTAGTCTGATGAAATACATTGACCTGACTGATCTACATGCCATTGTGATTGGTAAGGAATTACTTAAATTAACTTGAATACTGACGTGCTGAGCAGCATCTGTTTATTCACAAATATAAATTGAATAAGAATTTCCGAGACCATATGGAATAATTTACATCAGACCGACGATCTGAAAGGCAAGATTATCTTTTGTTATCCCGATATGACTTTCCAGATCAATTTCTTCTTCACCGCAAATGATGCTGACTTTTAAATGAGATTAACAAGTTATTATTTTAATTAGCCAGAAATAATCTAGCATATAACCATGCCTGTGGAGCTAAATAGGCATACAGCACTTGTGCACTGTAAAACCACAATCAACATATGGACAACTCATATGAGTGGGTTTTTTTAGTATGCATTATCTTTTGGTGACGTATAAATGAAGGGTAAGACTGGTACAGTTAAGAATAATAATACAGTGTACACGTGAAAACCCTGGAGAGTTTGAAAATCTAGTAAATCATTACGAATGACTCCAATGTTAGCTAGTTCAAGAATGAATATATACCCACGTCCGCTGGTAAACGGCACCCATCGCCTTGACTGGACACAGGAACCCTTATTCCCTCACAACTAAGCTCTTTAAAGTACGTCGATTTGTGTGTGTGAGTATGTGTCAAAATGTTTTGTATGCTGTGTTATCAAAGATGGAGAGACCTTATGTTGCTTTATGAGTGAATTCATTTTTGTTAAATATCTGTTGTTGATGTTGCTGTTGTTGTTGTTGTCATTGTTCGATTTTATAACAATTCCGTAAGGCACATCAGAATAAAACAATGGTCTCTTCTTTTTAAAAGTGATTTCTAGCGTGTGGACACCATGGCCGAGATAACCAGACCGAGATAGGAAAAGTATGGTTAGCAAAATAGTTAGTTTTCTCTATTGCATGGGTGAGAAAAACCAGGCATATATGCTCAAAATATATTGTTTTCGTCAATGTTTGTTCAAAACACTTGCAATTATTTTGATGACGGTGTACTAACTTTACATAACGTGCAAGTAAATTTATATTATACAACAGACACTATCTAAATTATTTGGAATAAAGACAATTCTCACCCAGCAACCCACCTCCTATTTAAGTTTTTCTTTCTTTTTTTTAAATATTTTTAAAGAGAACTTTTCATTTTTCATTTTCTGCTCGTGTTCAGTTAAAACAAATAGATGGCGTTATATATACTTCGGGTCGATACAAAAGTTTTATTAAAGCTAAAACATTTTAAATTTTAAAAAAAGACTGGAAATGCTACTAACAGCTGAAATGAAAACTCTTCTCTGATATATCTTATACCCACAATGTTAATCACACTTAGAGGTCTTGTTGTTCCGTGATGTTGTAAATTTTTAATAATATTAAGTTCCCTTCTTAATTGCATCTGATCTCACTTGTGTGACTTGGGATTTACCGTATCTGCCGATTCTAATCTAACAATTGTAAAGGCAATGAAAATGTCATGTTGTATACTTTTAGACTATACGATCGATATTACCAAATACAAATACTAATAATAATAATAATAATATAAATGCGGAGGACAAAACGGTACACCTGTTAAAAGTGCTTGCCGCTTAATTTTAATTTCTCATATCAACTATATTAATCTATTTAAGATCCAGTATATGCTGGTTACAATACAGCTTAAAATGTATTTGAGTCGTTCTCTTCGGTTTTCTGATTATCTACATACGATTTATTGACATCCTTTCGTATATATCTCTAGGACAAAACATCGATTCCCCTATGAGACTCAGTGGGGTCTGGTAACAAAAATACCATCCATCCTATCAGGAACAGTTAAAGTTGTATCTGTCAATACGATTAGTTTCGGAGAGGATTTAAGGGCTCTAAAGAGGTTTTCTAATGGATCGTTGACATGTGTTTCCTTTTCCTTTCCGTGAATGGGAAATCCTCTTTAAGGAAAATCCCTAAAACACTGGGATTAGCGTTTAAGTTTTTTATAACAGATTCATTATGCGTTCTACCTAACACTTTTCTTCATTAACCTAAATGTTATCTGCCTGTCGTTTAAATAAGTGAAACCGATTTATACCCATTTCGTACGATCCCGAAAGTGTATGAATATCGAATTCTACTTTTGTGTGTGCACCCAGAAGCTTTGTTGTACGTGATTGCTCGAAAGCTCATGTCTCACAGTGTGTGTGTGTGTGTGTGTGTGTGTGTATGTGTGTGTGTGTGTGTAAAGGCTCAAAAGATGAGAAGTCGTCGATACTAAATAGGGTCGGCTCACGCGAAGATGTATCAAAAGAACGGTAGTCACTCGTGAAGTCTCTCTCAGCTGTTAAGGTATATCCTCCGGGTTAGTCCAGTTCATACTCATATTTTGATAGTTATGTTCCAGTGGATCGTTTGGCGAAAGATTGACAGTAGGCTGTGACAGGCCCCGATAATGCCCGAAACGCAGGTCCAGCAGGGTTTGGCTGTAGATGATACAAGAGTAGAAACGTTTTAGCAAACGTACGAATCTGTCATCTTCAATGTAGAATTGTACATCTATGACAAGGTATAGTTCCATTTCCAATAATCCCGCTGCCTTTATCGGTTTGAAATCGAGATTGTTATCCCTTCGCTATTGTTCACAATTCTTCCGCTGCCGTATAGGATTCAGTATTATTGGAGCACGAGTACATCACAGGACATATTTTAATCATTGGACATATTTGTTTGTAAGGTTAAGATACAGGATTTTTTATTACCTTATATGCCTCGGAGTGTCAAAACGTACCAGTAAGAAAGTAATTCCCGACCTTATCCAACTTTTGGTGTGGACCGAGCCGTATAGCTAGTTAGAAACGCCCTCGTTAGTAACCTCGACCAACTTTTATCTTCAGTTGCTAAACCTTTTCGGTGTCTCGCCAAATGGGGCAGCGGATTTTTCAAAGACCATCCGGATACTTTTAATGCTGATCGAGCGAATATTATTGAGACTGATGTTATACTTGGTTTGGCTCATGTCAAATATGACTTCTTTCTTGAAGATAAGCTCATGCTCCATGCTATCGCCACGGCCTGAGTGGTAGTAAGACAGTCGTGCCTCAATGCCTGTGAAGTCCAAAGGTACGTGAATCGGTTTCTGTTAGCATCAACGACAGCATAAACCAGTGCCAGCATGATCTGTTTGGCATACTTTGGTGCTCTCGAATAATCTTTCATGGTTGGCTGTATATATCAGAGTCGTTGATGGATACAAATTCATTGCTTGCGATACTGATCATTGATAATAACAACTGACTAAATGGTGCACATCACTCTAGGGGATTCCCGTAGGTGTCGGTATTAAGTTTGCGTCCATGTTGTGATATTATCGTGCTAGCAGTGCAAGCGAGCATATTAAATGGTTGGGCTTGTCCCTACAACACGGCAAATAAGTACCAGAGGAGGACTATTTTTCGTTATCGACGAAAATTACTGTACATAGTCGTAGGGCGATGATGAGATAACGGAGGGGAACCTAATCTGCCTTCCAGTGGACACTGAAAACGCAACGACACTCGATTTAAGAGTGAATATATTGGCACATTTGCTGGGAGTTGAACTGAATACGCAGTTTTAGAGACCAGTAGACGGGCATTATGAGGAAATGCATGGCGTGGGGCTGAGTATGTCTAATATGCCAAGTTAGAACTTCATAAAAATGAGAGAGAGAGAGAGAGAGAGAGAGAGAGAAAGGTCTAAAGTCATTTGGGCCCTTGTTAAATGTTAGAAAAACTAAATGAAAACGAAATATGCAATAGATTATAGAAGGTTTTGATCGCATCTTTAATATCGATCCTACGAACAGCAAAGAATGTGAACAGACCTTTTGCTAGAACGTCATTTTTGAAAAAAAAAGCTTCCTGCGAAAACGAAAAGAATAATGCCAATAACGCCAAACCAAAGCCTCTGACTTACCAAGAGTTCCTCTAATTGGGTTAGTTTATTTTGTTACTTTATTTTTGTAGTTATTGTTTTTTAAGAAGTATGCGAGTTTTCGTTTATCCACCAGACGATTTATTGAGGTGGCACCCTCTCTGCTGCTATAATTAGATCAGTCTTTCATCCAAATATTTTATCAAGACCTATACGATATCGCGATCGAGGATCATGTGAATTTATTTTTATAAATCCGTGCGGATTAATTAAATCATTATTGATCTAATAATAGCGCTGTCTGCGTAATCTTATACAGCTAGATTAGATCGAGAGCGACTAGAGGCAATAAAGAAAGTTTTCCCCGTCCTTGATCCTGTCAAACAAAAATTGCAAGATCGTCAAGAATCTCATGTTGAATTTGCAGAAGGTACAGAACAGTTATTTAGACCTGTTACAAAAATTAATGAAAGATTTGCAGAAGTTAATGAAAGTCTTCTTCCATCAGTAAGACAAACTGCTAAACAAACTGAAAAAATAGCAAAAAGAACTAAACAAACAAAAAAGATTTTAAGAAATCTTCCAACTGAGATAGCTGCGCGCGCGCGCGCACACACACACACACACACACACACACACACACACGTGGGTGAAGAAATACTTGAAGGTATTGGCAAAGTTCGTACTGAAATAGCCGATGTAAAAAAAGGTCTTGCACCTAAACCTAATGTGAGAAAAGAAAATACTGAATTGATCAAAAAATTTAAAGAAGGTGTTATTGAAGAACGTAAAGAAAAACTTAAAAGGAAGAATCTGTCTCGTGTTGCATATGATAGTTATTCTCAAAGGTCTGAAATTGTAAAACCTAAATATGTTAACATAAATACTGATAATTATTTTAAATGGCTATAGCGTATGTATTATAACAAACCTCAGGCTAGAAGTGATGATGAAGTATACAGTTAATATATTAACGATATAAGTAGATTTTATTTAGAAAAACTTCAACCTCCCCAGCAAGAGCCTTCATTTCAACTTCCCCCACCTCAGCAACACATAAAGCAACAACACAAAACACAACCTCCTCAGCAAGAAGAAGAAGATTTAGAACTAATTAATATTAAAGATAGATTTAAGCTTTAAAAAAGAAAATAAAATATTAATTTAAACTACAACCATTTACTATGTTTTGCTGCAAAATGTCTGAATCAATAGGTTTTGTGAAACTTGAACATTTCAAAGATTATGTGGAAAATGGAAAGAATTGGGTTAAAGATTTATATTCTGTACACAGTAATAGCATTCCCAGTAATGACAGACAGAGTTTTATCAATTTTATGCGTAGTGCAGAGGATCTTAAAAGACGAACAATAGAAGAAAGAGAGAAAGAAGAAGAGAGACACAAAAACAAGATAAGAAGCACAAGCAAAACTCTTCACTTCTTCAGAAAGATAGAAAAAAGATTTGGGCGATACTTCTTCCGGCGCTACTGGAAGTAGTTTTTCTACTCAAGGAAATGGTTTAATTGCTTTTCCCAATAATATTCTTACCGACGTAGATAGATTAGAAATTCTGATTGGAGGAAAACGTGCTGGAAATAATTCTCCAGAAATCATTAATGAAATCTCTGTTATTTGTCGACGATTATTTACAGGCGGTATCATGGACATCAGTGTTCATCGATAAAATCACTGATGATTATCACAGTGATTAGATCAATGAATACCAAAAAAAGATGATTATACATAATGCTCAACACAGACCGATTATGGTCAGAGTGATAAATTCGCTATTACCAGTCTATAGAGCGATTTACGGTGATGGACTTAGTGATGTTGTTCAAGGTTTAATTCGAAGGATAGCCCCAAAAGCAATACCGATTGCAAAACAACTAGAAATGAAAGCTGTTGATTTTGTTCGTGAAAAAATTATCGACGCAATTCGTAATGTTGCCGGTAAAGCGTTTTCGGCAATCAAGTATAGATTATCAAGGTTATTACAACGAAATCCCCAGCTACCAGTAAAACTGGCCAGTACTGAGTTTATGCCTGCAAAGACCAGTAACATAATAAATCAGTCCGAAAATCAAGAACTATGAAAGATGACTGACGAAGTAGGAATATCCACACCAAAGAAAAAAATGAACACACGTTTTATTTCAAGAGGTCGTCCTTGTTTTAGACGATAATAAATATAATAAAAATGCTTAAGCGTATATCCGATCCAGCGTTTGATATGGACACACCAATCCTTAAAGATGAATCAGTGCGTGTTTATCAATTTATTCTTATGACGCACGACAACCAGATCAGCGTGGAAGGATTGAATTGCAAGTTCAAGATAATTTCTACCCGCTGAGGCTTTTGTCGAAGTAGAAGGTGAAGTTATAAAAACAGATCGTAATGCATACGAAGCTAATTATAGCATCGGCTTTGTCACTAATGGCATTATGGCATTGTTTGACAGTGCTACGTATATAATTGATGGGAGAAATATTGAAACGATTCAGAAAGACGTTGATGTTGATACAACAATAATAAGTTTAGCAAGATACTCCGATGATTGTACAAGATCAGCTGGTCCGTGAATGATGTTCGCCAAAGATGATTCTAACGACCCTGATTATATTCAGTTTATAATAGTACGACCAAAAACATTGCTGGAACCGCAAATGCTGATGTGGAAACTATGTTTATTTCTCCTTATCCATGCTTTGATATAAGATTTGCATAACGTTTTCCATTTGCGTTGAATGATAAACGTAGAAGATTTTCATGCGCAATTCCACTGTCACACATCTTTGGATTTTTTAGAAATATTAGAAAAGTTAAAGTCTACAAGGAAGTAATGGCTGTGATAGAATCCACGCCTGATTTAGATATTCGGGATTTAAAAAATAACGTCAACTCCGAACGAGTTCCTGCAACAAATTGTCGTTAACACAACTCACTCAAAAACTACGATGATATCGGTAAGCTCAACCAATCCAGAATTTAGTATTAACTTTCCAACTGCAATTCCAGCAAAAGAAATAGCGCTAGCACAATTACCTTCTATTATAGCTGGCCAAATATCAGATCAAAATCATTCGGTGAATTGCAGACGAATAATTCGTTTGTAATTGCAAATAAAAATGAAGATGATGGAATATCCGATTGGCAAGTTGTCGGCGTACCGATGGATGGTTTTCAAATCGCACAAATCAATGACGAATTTAAACGCAGAATAAAATCTATAAGAAAATCCAAAATAGCTATTACTGTTCACGAACCGACATTATCAGCTGCGATTGAAATAAATTCACAAAATTATATTGTAGATATTTATCAATCACCGATTCGAAGCGTTTTAGGATGGCCTGAAATTCCATCTGAATATGAAGGACCACCAGAACCAAAGTGTTAGATGAATTCCTTACACGGAAAAGAAAATACATAACAATTCGAAAAAATCATGATGGATTTCCATGGCGTCGGTATGTAGATGATGAGATTAAATTTGATGGTAAGACATATATCTTGGTGCCGTTTTCATTACTTGATGTTGATGAAAACACTTTCGATAATATTGTTCATGAATATTATTTCAGATCACTGGCCGACAGAATTAAAACTGAACATGAAACTATGTTCACGACATTAGTCCAGTCATTTAAGAATTGTGTTCTATCCTAATGGCATCTTAAAAAAAATCATTGCAACGATACAACCTTTTAAATCATATTTTATCAAACCTACAGTTTGTTAACCGATGTATTGCTACGATAATGGATGATAGTATTTATAATATATGAGGAGATAAAAAAATAGAAAGCATTAGGTAACTATATATTAATCATTATAAGATAACTGAAGCAGAATTACCAAATTGTATATTACCAGGATTTGAAACTGACGAACTAAAGAAATCACTTAACGATATTATCAGTGAAACTTTTCCTAGAATACTTGAAGCATGGAGAAAAATAGCCCCACCAGCATCTCTTCTTATACACAACAATGATCCATACGGTGGCGCAGACATATTTCACCAGGAATTGTAAATATAACTTCAACAATCGCAGTCAATCTTGTATGGGATGAAATTTATGGCAACTATCGAACAGATCTTGAAAAAAACAGTCAAGCTCAACAAGGATACATTTTATGTACTTTTACACCTCATGTACCTTATGGATATTTGATTGTACAAGAACCGATGAATCCGGTTTATATACGATGTCATAATAATTTATTATCAAGAATACATTTCAAACTTACTGACGAGAGCGGACACTTAATTGATTTACGTAAAGAATCTCTGAATATAAATTTATATGTAAAACCTTAACGATTTTTGATCATGGAGATATTTTTGTGATGAGTATTTTAAAATTAATTATTTAATCAAGAGGTATTATATAATGTACCAACATGTGAGAGTTTTTATACCCAACAAAGAGGTACTTGAAAACGTCATCAGAACCATAATGATACCGCCGCAACTCGGGGCACAACAATTTAGTGTCAATATAATTACTGATGAATACGGCAATGAAATCTTTTTATTGACGCAGGAACAATTAAATGAACTGCAGCGAGAACATATTATTATCATTACGTGTGATAGAGATCAGATTATGAATTATGCACATTCTTGTGTTGAATTTGATCAACTTAAAAAATCATCTAATTCTTCAGATTAATGGGTATAACAATTTCAAAGAACAAGCTTGCTGAATTAGCTTAATTAATCTATATTCTGCTGATTTTATATATTTATTTTCAAATTTTTGTTGTTGCATTGATTTAAAATCACAAATTATTTTCTTCAGGACTTAGTTCATCAAATATTTATCGTCATATTTTAATCTTTTAATTTTAGAAATAATACCATTTATATTTTAGTAGTTCATTATAAAATACATTTTATATTTAAATTTTCATTTTTAACAAAAATTAAACAGTTGCATGATGATCGGTTATCATTCATGGATCCCTTCATTGGCCTTTGTGTCTTCCGTATGGTCCTTTTTGAGATTTATTCTTTTTGGCCGACATTCTATCTGAATGGTTTTGTGTGGAGACTGCAAGCTCACATCACGCTAGTGTTTCTTTTTGGAGGCACCACACATTCTTTCATAGACTAACCCCCAGCGAATCTTCCAAACGAAACGAAATTTTAGAAAAGTCAGAAGGTTGTCTATGCCTTACAATTTACTGCACACACCCCACTATCATTCATCAACACGAAAATACCTACACATGCGACTGTTGAAACTTCCATAATTATAATATATATATATATATATATATATATATATATATATATATATATATATATATATATATATATATATATATATATATATATATATATATATATATATATATATATATATATATATATATATATATATACATCGACGGTAGAATCGTCAAAATGATAAATTAACAGTTGTATTTAACGATATAGAATGTGTCACAAAATGCTCAATAAATACCGGAGGCATCTTAGCTTGAGAGAGTATCTTCCTTCAACAATGATGAAAAGTTATCTTTTGTTTATATTTTTCGAAAAAGCAGATATGGGAATATTATCTGTGACATATTGTACCGATCACGAGTGAATATCAAAACATTTTCTAGCTGAGTGTATTGATTAAAATATCATTTCTTCACCGGTCTATGCATTTGCAAGTTTTGAATGTTTGCCAGTAATTCTAAATCTGATGTTCTGGCTTTGTGTAATGGCTCACAGATTATCTAAAGAGTTATTGAGGTTTGCTCCATCAATATGATCGATCACAAAATCGTCTTCGAGTACCCCCTGAAAACACTCGTGGACAAACCTATGCCTTGATTAAGGATTATTCCCTTTAGTTTTGATCATGAGATAACCATTATTAGTGACATTACCAACTGGTTTTTTAGTCGACAGTGCCTGATGTTACCATCACGAGATGCCTCGTAATCCTTATTGATAGGATGTCTCACAAATTATTTTTGTTCCATTTATATATAATATTATTTGTTTAAATAATAATTTGTTTAAATTATTATTTTTAAAATCTAGCTAGATAATCTTTCACATTTCTTGTAATTTTACCATTATTATCAGTATTATTTTTTATCATGATATCTTCTGAGCTTTCTGTATTTTTTACCACCACATTTCAAACATGGTTTCTGTCCTAAACTCCCTGTCCTTACACTTTGTAAATGATATGTGCAGACTTCATGTGCACAAGATTTGTCACAAGGAATTGCAGAACCTATCATAATCCATTTGCATTTATTTTTCGTTTGAATCATTATATATATATATATATATATATATATATATATATATATATATATATATATATATATATATATATATATATATATATATATATGTCTTAATTATAATACGGAAGAATTGCAGAGATTAAGACACAGCCTTCAAAAGATAAATTTAATCTTGACAAAAGATCTCCTGACTTACCGATGCTAGCTCTGGTTGATCCGACAAATAAAAGTTTGATTAATCCTATTCATGACGCCAAGGAAGAATTTAGTAAAAATGGTGCATCTTATGTGTGGTCGACGTTTAAAATCATACGCATCACCGATGGCATCGACGATGTTATCAATGCTACAATGAACGACATTCATTATCTCGACAATCAAAGATATTACCGATATTAACTTGTCAAGGTAGATAAATTTACATTTTTTGCACCGCAATTCACACACGTGCCTGTAAGTGCACACTTTTTATTTTTTGTTATTATTGTTGTTAATCCACTTGTGGATGTGGATGCTCTGCATTGAACGCAAGGTATATCCATGTTATCTATTGTATTTGTATAACATGGATGTCCTTGATTTCTCATCGACACGAAAACAAGAACCAGTTAAACATATCTCAGCATTACCGAATTACATCAGAATGATAATAATAGGTCCATCCGGATCGTTTAAAACACAATTACTGCTTAATGTAATAATGAGATGGCTCAAATGGGATAAGTGATATTTAGCAGCTCCGTCAGTTGATGATCAGCGATGCTACGAAGTGCTTAATGATTTTAATGAAAACGCAAAATTGTTAAACGAAGATGGTGATGATATAATTGATTTTATAACCGATATTGATGAAGCACCATCTGTAGATGACCTCGATGGATTTATTAATGATTTAGCAGTATATGACGACGTAATGATGGACAAACAATCAAATCCAGTAAGAAAATTTTCTCGATGCAGACGTAAAAACACAGACGTGATTTATGTTACTCATCGATATACACAAATACCTAAAGTGATCAGAGATAACTGTAATATTTTAGTTGTGTTTAACGGAGTCGATACATATACTCTGAGAAACATTCATCAAACCTGGTGTAGTGGAGAAATGGACATGATTAAGTTCAAACTTTTTTTCAAAATCAAAATCTGCTCCGCACGGATTTATAACAATTAATTTACACGATTCTCGATCGTAATATCGTATAGGTCTTGATAAAATATTTGGATGAAAGACTGATCTAATTATAGCAGCAGAGAGGATGAGACCTCAATAAAAAGTCCGGCGGCTAAACGAAATCGCGCAGCCTGGTCATCCTTTCACTATTAGGACGTGATCACATGGCCTTCCTTTCACTGTTCAGGACGTGATCACATGGCCGTCCATTCACTTTTCGGGATGTAATAGTACGGCAGTCCATTTGTTGTTGAGGACGTGATAGCATGTTCGTCCTTTGACTGTCAGGGACGTGATAGTACGGCTGTCCTTTCACTGTTAGGGACGTGATCACATGGCCGTCCTTTCACTGTTTGGGACGTAATCGTACGACCGTTCTTTCACTGTTCGGGTCGCTTACCATGCACTGCTTATAGTATACTCTCTTTATTTGAATCAACTTTCAAACGTTAATCATTAATATGCATTTATATGTGGCACAATAATGTATGTACACTGTATCTTTTATATACCACTCGTTGAACACATTTTTTAGATAATCTCTCTATATATTTTACATCTAATCTGACAATTACTATCTACGATACATTAATGAGTATTCGGGACCCCTCTCATTCAATTTGACAAAAGTTTATTATACACACAGCGTGCACGCCATGTGATTTGTACACATCGGACCAAAATAGCGTATCCACTTCATGACTTAATAGCATTAAATTGCACATCTTTCACAAAATGAATGTGTGACGTTTTTGGTACGAGAAAGGTTTTTTTTTTTTTCCTGAAGGTTTTGTAAATTGTAATATTCGATACACAGCTCATTACATTTTACCTCTCTCTATTTTTCCTTACAAGAAAAAAAATAAGTACATTGCATTATACTTTCTCTTTTCTTCCCTTCAATGACATTTTAAACTTGTGCTTAATATTAACTTAACATTCTCTTTGAGCACATTTTGTATCCATTTATCAATGAATTCAAAAAATATTTGGTCGTTTCCGTTTGCAAGGAAGCGGTAATTAGTCTAGTCTCTGACGTAACTCCGCAGGCATGACCTCAGTGCCAATGGTCTATTAAAATAAACATAATGGCGCCCTCAGTGAGTGGCGGCTTTTACACATCTTATATTTTGTAATAAAAAATTCATGAAATGTACGACTCGCAGAAATGGATAGCTTTGCTATTGATCTTGATGCCAACTCATTTCTGTCTGATTCACTCATATGGTCTCAGATCGGCGGTATTTTCTGATACTTCTGGCGTCTTAATTAAAGTTTTGACATTGGAGACAAAAGTGGTATCGGCAAACACTTGTCTAGCAGAGAGTTTATATGTGAAGTGACGCGTAATAGTTATCTAACATTAAGATAATAAAAGAAAAAAGCTAACGATCCCCGCAAGTCGTACATTTCCATTGCAACGATCTCTAAAAGTCGTTCATTTTTATGATAACAATCTCTAAATGTAATGCGTTTTCATGGTCCCTTGGCTGTGAAATAAAGGTCGGCAGTATCCGTTCATGTTTGGGACTACTTTCAGTAGGAAGTTCGTTTTGATCTGATTTGTCGGTGAAGTGACCTACATTATATTACTCGCCTTTAAGTAGAGTTCAACCTACCATCTATTCTATACTGACCTGTGAGTAGAGTCCAACTGCAAAAACGTAGATCCTGATCGTCTATAGGATAATGCTTTTGCAGATCAAGGTCTATCTTGTTTGTTCAACTAATTGCTCCTAACAAAATGCACAGACCCAGATCTGCCTATGCATTATGCGACGGCAGATCTGGGTCTGTGCAGTTTGCAGTTGGGTTCATCTTATAGGTAAGTAGTAAGTATTAACTAGAAAACCTTCTTGGGAAAATAATTTCAAAGTTAACGTCACCCAGAATCGAAAAGATAAATCAATATACTTGTCGCACTTATACTAGAAAAGAAAACTGCAATGAGAAAAAGATTTACATATTTGTAATATGGGAAATACGTCTGTGGCTTATTATAAGTGTCATAACGTTGTCGATTGCGACCAAACTCAATTGTATCAGCCCCGTTACAATATATTTTGCAACATGAGCATCGTACAAATGAAGAAGAATGCAAAAATTGGGGAATGAAATAGATGCATTTTGTTGTGTTCTTAAACGGACGAACAAAGATAAGGACAAATGCTGATTCTCCTGATCGGGCTTTTGAAACGACTATTGTAAGTAAAAATTTAATGTGATCAAAATCTTTACTGCTCAGTCAACATGAAAATGTAAAAACTATCTATACCACACTTCAGGCCACTGGTACATTAGTAATTAAAGACTACAGGCACATCAACACCTTCAGCGCTGGATCTTATTTCTAACACCACTGGAATTTAATTAGAACATTATTCATTAGGACTGGCAATATAATGTTTTTGACCATTTGGAATTTGATTTGTAACGCTGTAAGTTTTTTTAATATAGATTTTCAATTTGAATTTTAGGGAAATAAAATATTTGTTGAATTATCTAAAACCTGTAGGTTTTGCTTTTTTCTATTACCTCATTTAAGACCACAGAGTCGTTATATGTATGTAGAGGTTATTGACTGAGTATTGAAAAACACTGGTCCCGAGTGCATATGGTAAAGGATGCCCGAGCTTGCGAGCTTTCTTACTATATATATATATATATATATATATATATATATATATATATATATATATATATATATATACGCCACATGAACAATGGCCCAATATTTTTCAATGCTCAATCAATTACCTTTTTTATTATAAACTTCAAACAATCATGGTCTAAAGCGCTTACCGTTCCGGATCACTGCCATCTCACCTCTGTCTGCGTGGGTTCGAGTCCAAGGCTCGGCTAGCGTGGATATGTGGGAAAGCCTGCCAGTAGCTTCTCGTGGGTCGGTGGTTCTTCCCTGGGTTTTCCAAGGTTCTTCTCCACCAGTTATACTGGCCGCCATGTATAGCCTATCATGTGCTAAAAAATGGCGTTAAACTCTAGAACAACAAAAAATCGTTCTGTAATATTAAAAGAATATTACAAATGAAACAATAATTTTTGTTTGTTTTATTTCATATTATACGTGTTCGCCACTAGACCACCGGAGTGGTCCTCTTTTGCAGGTAAAGTCGGACACCGTGACCAATTTCAACGGAATTCTTAGTTTCTTCAGTTACGTTTTCTCAAGCATAACCGTTTTTTAGGTTACTAACTTTGATTTGAAAAATATCTATCATAACATTATACCGTATGTAATCACCTATAAGACGTGTCCAACCGCAACTTACATTGATCCAGATCTACCATCGCATAATGCACCAGCAGATCTGGGTATGTGCAGTTTATTAGGAGTAATCAGTAGAACAAACAACATAGATTCTGATTTGATTAATTATGCTACGGCAGATTAAGATCTATGTCGTTTCATGTTGGACAGGACAGTTAGGCGAGTATAGACGGTAACGAAAAAATCAAATGGTACTAAATTAACTAAATGCATGAGTTTTATGTCGTTAACTGAAAATATGTGCTTTAAGTATGGTGCTTTACAGAATACGTAAGCCAAAACGTACGTAGCTATCGTAATACTCGCGTATACGTCGATCTAACTGCTAGCAAAGTAATCCCTTATCTTCAGTTGTGTATTATGCTGGCATATCATACATTATACCTAACGAACTGCACATGTGACGGCAGATCTGGGTGTGTGCTGTTTGAAGTTAGATCCGATTTATACTCGAGTATATACGGTTAGTCGACTTGGAAGTTCTCGAGTTAAGTGTACTTAGTTTAAGGAAATGTGGATCAATGTTAGAATATTTATAACACATTATTTGCAATTTACATCGAAAGGAATGCGACTATCAATTAGTTCACACATAATTTGTGTTTTGCAAACCTAAACATTACCATGAACAGATTTTAAACTTTATTATCAAATCATATCTCAAAAATCAATGAGATGCCGTTAACATATTCTAACTAATGACCTCTGTATTTGCTTAGGTATCTAGTATATATTAGAATTATATACATATTTTGATAAATTCAAGAATATACCAAAATATGTTTATACTCGAGTGACCTGTAATATAATGATTTTTCAATGTGATTAAAGGAGACCTAGGTGTAATGGTCTTTTACTGTGATTTAAAGAGACCTCAGTGTAATGAGCTTCACTGTCAGCGGGAGAAACCTTACTGTAATGATATTTCACTTTCGTTCAGAGAGACATCACTGTGTGCACTGTCCTTTATACTTGCCTGATTTAGAACCACCATGTGGTTAGAGCGTCCGCCTCGGATGCGGGAGGTCGTGGGTTCGATCCCCGGCCGAGTCCTACCAAAGACTTACAAAAATGGTACTAACAGTTGCTTCGCTTGGCAATCAGTATTAAGAGGTTAGTGCTAGGACTGGTCGGCCTGGTGTCAGGATAATGTGACTGGGTGGGACATCGTGCTACATGTAACATGTCTGCGGCATGATGCCCCAGTGCTAGACATCACTATAAACTGCCTTACTCCTGACATCGTAGCGATATGACAGAAAAATTATTAAAGCTACGTTAAAAATCCAAATCACACACACACACCTGCCCGATTTAAAAGAGTTTCTATTGCCTGAAATTTTAAACATGTACAGCGTATATACAGTACTTCGCATTTAGTAAACAAGCGTTCATCAATCAAAAATTAGGCCGTCGAGACAATAGAATTGATACAACTGCCTTTCCTCACATATGAGTAGAAGCATTTCATAATTAAAAGTTGACCGTTACTTTGTGTGATTAAACTCGAAAGTGATGGCAACATATAATTCACTTCAACGTTATAGTAAAAATGATTCTAAAAGTTGGGAGTGGTCCAAAGATGACCTCATACTGACCTTCAAATCTAAACGAAGAAACCCAAAACAACGTCATATATTTTATCTAGAAAGCCGATTACTATACTTGAATTGTTTTTAATTGCTTTTAACGTTCTATTCACAAACGACCCAAATTTTAGAAGAATGAACATGGACTACAACATTTAAGGAAGGCATAACTCCTTATTCTATGTTATTCGGAATTATTATCCATCCCTTTCTAAAAACAAATAAAATCAATTTATTGTGAAATGCTTCCTGGATTAAGATGGGAATACGGATAAGAGGTCTGTGATAAAGACAGCAAAAATAAAAGAACAACAACAAAAATGTGGGGATTTAGAATGGTGAGTCATGAAAATTTCTCGTTTTATTTGCCTTGGAAACGCCAAAATCCACACGCATGTTACATATTTTTTATCCTTCAATTTTCAATATTGAAACTAATTAAACAAAATCCATGTTATAACAAAAATCAAACATAATCGATATGTGAGACAAACTAACTGCTTTATGAAGGTTCAAGCAAATTTATATGCATATTTTACCACAGACCCAGATATGTAACATTTATGTCATGACACATTCTACAGCATACTTAGAGCATACCACTGGCACCGTGTAATGGGCAGGGCAATTCCGGCAAAGATGATATAGGACGGACTTTGAGTCTATATATAATATATCCCTGAGTGTATATATCAGAAAACATCTCGGATGATAACTGTAAGAGTTACACACTGAGATTTGTCACAAAATAGTTCCATTTCACGATGAATGTAACTAAAATAATGCTATTACCATTTTCCGGTTTCCATTCCGGTCCTTGATGTGTAGCTTCTTCTATCGATGATATATGGATTACGATATATTTATTACAGATCTGGAACAGAGATCAATAAAATGATATCAATAAGCTAGGTAGTGTAAACCTTTCTATCTTATTTCTATGTGAATTTCTGTGACGCACATTTTTTTCTTGTTTTTCTTATGCTAATGTTATTGCAAATTTATATGTTACTGATCCACGAAGCTGTATGTAGTACCGCAAAAGAAAAGATGTAATCAGACTGTGGTAATGATATGGACGTATGAAACGGATGTAAACATGTTTGTTCCAATCAAAGTGCTTTAGCTATAAAAAAAACAGAAAAACAAAAACGATATGGGCAGTTCTGTATCAATGGCAAGTAATTCGAACGATCACGTTGAAGGAACACATTCCAAATGTGATTAAGCCAATACACATTCTAGTGTGTCATATGTGAAAGAAATTACCTGATGGCCAAACGCGATAGACCCAGTGGGTACTTGTTGCTGCCTGGACTACTGTGATGGTTCAACGCCCGTTTTGATAGCTGCTACACTTTTTGCCTTCGGCGATCTCTTTCTTTGTAAGGCAGAAAGACAGACAAATCATCACATTTGTCCACAAGTCTAAACATGTAATGAAAATCAAAGCTTCACAGTGGGAAATACACGTATTTCACCATAATTTGCCCACTTTTGAACATTCATGTACTCTTGTGTGTGTGTGTGTGTGTGTGTGTGTGTGTTGGCTCACTTTATTCAAAGTTTTGTATGAAAGAATCTCCAAAATGTTGGATATGATTGCAAAAGTGGTTTGTAAATACATTGTATGTTCTTAATATGGGATACAATTCTATTCTGAACTATGTGCTGGATGGGTAGAACTTTGGGAAGATGTTGAACATCAGCACATAATTTGTTACCTTGATTTGAATTCAACACTGTATACGTGACCACACTTAGTTCATACCAATTACATGGTTTAGGTCTATGTGAACTCTAAATGTGCTTCTAACACATTAAAGATTCAAGAATAGACAACTTAACCACTGTGTCAAAGTTGCTGCCCTTGATTACAAATTCATTCCTCCGGACAATCTCAATATTTTGAAATATCAAATCTGCCTAAGAATCGGATATTTGCAAAGACAAGAAATAACATCCTCTATTTACATGGATAATGCCAATGAATGCTATCGATGTTAACAGTAAATAGTTGTTACGTATATTTATGTTGTCAAAATCGTCTGATTTTTCCAGTTGCCATGTGGGGTTGATAATTAACAAGAAACCTTAATGTATTTGCACAAACCCTCAAGAATAATAACCTAGAGGATCACTAAGTCGTTACGTCTCTCTGGCGTTTATTGCCTTAGAACAGATCAATGCCTGATTTACTGGGACATGAGAACTAATCTTGTCAACTGTATTGAAGAAAAACAAGACGATTAAATTAAGGATTTGTCAGTACTAGGAATAAGCTGTAAAATATGGCGTGGCAAGAGCCACGACATAATATAAAAAAATCCGAATACACATCATTCTGCCAAGAAAGTGTAGACGTTTTATATTGCCAGGTACTTGAGCGCAGCTGCTTAGAACGATTGAAAAACGTACATACTCACCTAAGGACAACCACATCTGAGCTTGTTATACTAAATTTGACATACTGAGATACAACATATGGTGTACTGCAGATTGTGAGAATCATTTATATTTATTTTGTTGTTTCGGACTTATTTTCCTTTAGAAATTGCAATGTTGTTTAACAGGTACTGTCACCAGTAGAAGAAGAAATTTCTTTGGTCAGCACAAACATATAAAGATTGAGCTCACTGTCAAATAATAATAATAATAATAATAATAATGAGGATTTTGTATAGCGCCTAATCTTTAGAAGCTCTAAGCGCTTTACAACATTAGACAACACCTATAAGATATAAAAAAAACATATAATAATATTATTACAAAAACAAGCACCATGAAATTAGAAAAACATTAAAAAATTAAAATAATGCTGAGAATATTTCAGGTAGGAATAATTATTAGGTCTTTAAGTTTGTTCTTGCCGTCGAAATAAATGAGTTTTGAGAGCCCTCTTGAATGGGATCACTGTGTCTTTGTGTCTAAGTTCAGTGGGCAATTCATTCCACGTTGCTGGGCCCTGGTATGCAAAAGAACACTGTCTATATGACTTTGTTTTCATAGTGGGAATAATGAGTATACGATTGTCAGAAGAGGAGCGTAATTATCTTGTTAGTGTTGTATACATGGGTGAGATCGGATAGGTATATTGGACTAGAGTCCAACAGTGAAACGTAGCACAGAGAACAAATTTTGTGTTTGATTCTGGATTGAATGGATAGCCAGTGTAGGGTACAGAGCAGCGGGGAGGTGTGCTCTGATCGTCGTACCCTAAGTATGATCCAAACAGCTGTGTTTTTAACTTTTTAAAGTTTCTGGAGTAGATATTGAGATGAACCAGACAGAACTGAGTTACAATAGTCCAGTCTTGAAAGTACTAATGAACACACAAGCGTTTTAGTGGCATCAACTGAAAGATATTTGCGAATTGAGCTGATGCGTCTCAGCTCAAGATATGCAGCCTTGCATATGTTCATGACATGTTGGTGCAATGTGAGTGTACTGTCCAGTGTAACTCCTAGGTTTCGTACTGATTGTGTGAATTTAATGTTGGTGTTGCTGATATTTATTGTATGAGGTAAGGGATGTGAATGAGAAAGTCTTTGTGTTGTGATCAGAATGACCTCAGTTTTATCATCATTCATCAGCAGCTTGTTACATGTTATCCATGATGTCCTTCTATGAGATAGAAAACTTGTTAACGTGGAATTTGGGTATAACGATATATATATATATATATATATATATATATATATATATATATATATATATATATATATATATATATATATATATATATATATATATATATATATATCCATATCCAACAAGTTTTATTAAACTTAACAAAGAATTTAATTATCAAAGCAATGAATGTAAATATGAGAGAAACCTACAGTGTTATGACATGTATTCAGAATAATCCTGGTAAAATTTTGTAATAGTCCTAAGCGAACGATAAGATCTGTATAAATTTCAAAACCGGAACTGTATTGGTCCGCCAAGAAGCTTGTTATGTAGCGGCTCCCCAACCCTCCCCTTCCAACTCCGGTATGGAATTTGATTAAACCTTTGAATCATTGTGATGGAAGAGTGTCATACAAAATATGACAAGCCAAATGTAATGCAGGATTTCATTATTTAAAAAGTCTCAGTTAAAAGACATGATGAATACCCGCTCGGCTTATCGACTAATTGCAAAGCTAACTCGAGAACCGAAGTACACAATGTCCAACATGGATATGTTTTTTGATCCCTGGAGTTATTCCTCTTGGGATTAGTGGTCATCATATGGTATATTCAGTTGCGAAAAGGGGACAAAATTAGCCAAGTACTCGAGTAAATAATATCGCGATTTCAAAATCTTATCTTAACAAACGTTCAAGAAAGATTTAAAACAAGTTCTTTATGATCGTATATACCTGCTTATAGAAACAGATTACATAAACGAAACTGTTCAAAAGTCACGAAACCAATCAAAAAGAAATGTTGAGAAAATGAGACATTTTTCTAAATTCATCGAAATCGCAATCGTATACTAATTACTGCGAAGTCGTTAATGACTTTCTCAAAATTGCACATATTTTCAATGATTGCTTCTGTAGTATTGGGTTCGATATTGGTAAGGACTACTATTCATTACAGACATGTATCTGATATATCTCAAGTTAAACATTCTAACATATATGAAATATTACTGAGGTAATTCTAGGAAGGGAAATTATAGATAAGTTTAATTTGATGACTTGTCGGTGAAGAGCTTGAAACTATCAAAAGATTACATTGCTGAGTCACTGACTTACATATTTAATCTGTTCAATGGCGGAAATTAATTTTGTAGAAGATTCGAGGAGAGCTAGAGCTACCACTCTTTTTGGTCTCGAGACGAATCGTGTATCAATTAATATTGCCCTGTGTAAGTTCGACCTATTTTTACATTATTATTGGAAAACGTTTGAAATTCATCTTATGAATTTTTAAAGAAGAATAATTGGATTACCCCGTGCCAAACAGGCTTCCGTCTAAATCAGTCTCGCCAGACATCACTTACTGGATTGATTTTCACTTCCTAAAAATAACGATGACAGGAAAATTAATTTCAGTTTTAGTCTTAGATTAATTTAAATCTTTAAATAAATATTTTGATACTGTCAACGACAAAGTATTACTATATAAATTATCAGTACATAAAGTTGCAAAACCTAATTGCGACGGTTTTCATCCAAGAATCTCAAGAGTATATTACAGTCTATGAGTTACATTCTATGACAACCATTTTGAAAAACTCATCATGAAAGTATCAAAGAAAATAGGATACTTAAAAAGGTTTAGAGGTTTTATGTCGAGAATCTAATAATTTTTCTTACATGCAGACGCAGTTCAGCTTACAGATAAACGTAGCCAATGTGATGTTAAAAGCTAAATATAGTTTAAGAGTTGCATCATATCTTCACTACAAACTTTCATGGAAGCCAATTAACGATGATATTTATTTTAATAAAAACTGTTTTTGATTTTATGATCTTGAATAATGTGGATAATGTAGCTGCAGAGTATATTCATAGGTTTTTTTTTAAAAAAATTAATTTTTAATTTTTTTTTTAATTTAAAGTTTTTAAGGCATATTGTCCTCGTTATATGAAAAAAAGAAAATAAACTAAAAGAAGTTATTTATTCGAAATCATAATTGCTTACCTTAGGGATTATATATATACTCCCAGTGTTTTCTGGCAAAATATTTGTGTCGAGGATTGCAAAAGGTAAAAATCTTTCAATGGAGAAATAAGATGGAATACGTCTATATTAAAATTGTCAAAATGTTATGTCGCGTTTTGGTTATTTTAGTTTTCTTCCCAATAATAAGACACCACAAGGACATTCACTGCATGTTTCTTAACTACTGGAAAGTGTTTGTGCAAACACGTGTTGACTGTCTATCTTTAGATGAAATTTGTGATACGAAAGCAATTACTATTTATCTGGTGGGTCAACCTTACCCACACAGGCTGAACTTACGGCACGTAACTTGGATAATGTTGATATACACTAACTATATTCTTACTATAAATAAAAGTACAGATTTATACAAGAAAGCAATTTGACCTTGACCCTGGAGATCATACTTATCGTCCATGGAAGTCGGTTGGTCATTTGTATTCACACCAATTTGTTGTTGCAACTTATCTTAAACTTCGGGCATGATGTAAAAATGGGAACGTGTAGAGATACCCATTTACAGGACTTAGGATACTGGTTCAAATAGCTCAATGTCTGAAACATTTGGAATGGGGTACAAATGAACTTCACTTGAAGTGCTCTTTGAATCTGACTCATGCATGACAATCTAGTAGTCTGAACAGTATTCATTTGATTTCAAGCAAACCTTGAAAAGAATTGATCTCCGGTTAGAGGAGTTGTTACCCAGATTGCCTGCTCTCCTGATTTCGCTTTCTGCAGTATAGCTATATTACATGATTTCAGTAGAAGACTGTATTGGTAGGGCATGCTTATATTAGTACCCTTGTCCAGTTATCGCATGTAAACTATATTTGTACAATGAATGAGTCCAAGCTTATATATGAAAAACAATTAGATACGTGACAGCCTGGTGCCGATTCAAAGGTATCTGCACTGCTAAACATCCAGAGGAAAAATCGCTAAATTCAGTGAATCCTCACTTTATACCCAAGCAGGGTTTTTTTCGATGGAGTATTTCAAGCAATCTAATTGGACATCATTATATCAAGAGCTCATTTCTAGTTACTGGTGTGATATTGAGTTGGCTTGATTTCCAACGTTCAGCATCATCTTTTTAGATGAGGTTTTGGGCACCAAACACTCATCCTTCTAAACATAGGTTTCTGCAGCACATCTTTATGAAGGAAATTTAGCTAACTATAAAATGCGATTTATATCGAGGAGACCCCAGAAAACTTTAATTGCCTGCTTCCTACATGGACATGACATGAATGCTGGCTTTTAATATCGCCCGTAATCCACATAACCTCCCATATTTCGGTGGTTTTCTACAGCAGAATGTTTTAACTATGACTTGTGGCTGTCAGTTAATTTTATATGCAACTTGTTATCGATTAGATCTTGTATGGGTTTCATTGCCCCCCCCCCACCTTTTATCAGATTTAAAGATATAGTATCAGTCTTTGCTTTAATGTTATATGGATTGGAACAAATTACTTTCGCAGTTTTATATTATTTAACTCCTCCATGGATTGATTACCAGCTTTTAACATGATTTTGTATACAGTTAGTTGTCATCCATTTAGTACGTACGCAAAAATCTGGCAAAGCTTGACTTCTCCCCCCTCCTTGTACACGTGCGTACTTTTGTACACGCCCCCCCCCCCACGAGAATTCTATAGAATGGATTATATTTAATCCTCGTAGAAAGCATAAAGGATTAATAATATTAACGTGTTTAATAAAACAGATAGTCCCCAACGGTGAATGTATGGTTGCATCAAAGAAATAAGCTGTGTAGCTTTAAACAGTTTGTCTGTTATCCACCAAAATTCAAACGCCGACTGAACCCGGTCGAACAGGTTACACATCAGACAAATTATTATCGAGGTTTTACCCCCACCACCCCGTTTCATATGCCTACGTACATTATCATTAACCCCCCCCCCCCCACGAAAGCGTATGTATTTGGGTTACCCTCTTCCCCCTATATGTGTATGTACTAATTGGATGGCCCTTTATAATACATTCTAGTTCGATTCAAAGTCTATTGCATACAACAAAGTGCGTCTGTTTAAGGGTCTGCATAGAATCTTCTTGTTACCAGAGTAATACACTGAATATTACTAGCTCTAACTTTTGTCACAACATTTTTTATCACTATTGAACATTATATATCTCCCTTAGTTTACTCATCTTTCAACAGCTATTGTTTGATGCCAGTGACACAGTATTCTGATCTTAGTTACATAAAACAATAGATAGCCATTTGGACAATAGTAATAAATGGATAACCATTGGGACAATGATAAAATAAATGGATAACCATTGGGACAATAGTAAAAATGAATAACCATTGGGACAATAATTAAAAAACGGATAACCATTGGGACAATAGTAAAGAATGAATAACCATTGGGATAATAACATCGTAAAAGCAGAATACTGACATCACTCCTGATAAGTTTCTAATCGAGTCAAAAAGACATATATCGATCTGTCCATTGTGAAATAAACTGATTTGATTATGAACGTACCAGATGGCAATAAATTTCAAACTTCCAAGAGGCATGACAGCAAGGGTGAACTAGACAATAGATTTTCGTTAAAACACTTCTTTCAACATCTAATTGTTGCTATATTATCTTGATGCTGATCTAATCTCCAATGCCAGTGTTGACCATCTTGTTTGGGTACTTCACCCAAATAAATGGTTGTATCAACAAAGGCTTTTCACGAAACAATATAGCAGTGTTTTGCGTGTCCTGAATGAAAATCTAGCTGATATGACCTCCAACCTGTATATCATAATGACTCTCTAAAAATCCTATATCGCTACTCCTCTTTAAAGAATTATGGCAATGACTTGCATATTTGTCAAAAATACCTCTTGAGAGATGCAATGGACCATGAATTAGATAGGAATTAGTTAACAACATGTCTGTACTGTCTTGAACAAGCTTGGAAGCTGGACCTACTTGACCTTATAATCAAGTGAAAGGATATATATATATATATATATATATATATATATATATATATATATATATATATATATATATATATATATATCATTGCTTAAATACTTAAACCAAATATGCACATTCCCTGATATCAAGACATCACAGTAATAGTCTCATACGTTTATTTTTATTTCTATTTGCAGACAGTTTGTAAGCAATGCCATCGTCGGTATCACTGACATGACGTAGCCTACGAACAATTTGAATATCTACGTACGATGTAAAAAGAATCACATAATACCAAATTCTAATGCATAGTTGGATTCAAACTGCATCGTTTTCTTTGAGACTGTTGATATGAATAAGGTCAAAGAATTAGAACATGGCTCTAGAAAAGTACTTTCATAATATTTATAAATCAGCTCGACCTTAAAATTAACTGAAATACACTTGCATATAATTTTAAATACAGACATATCCTATATTAAAAATACTTATAAATGGGAATAAAAAAGTTGTATTGTATAATTCACCATATCGAACTAGGACGGTAAGGTACGAAAAAATAATGTAACATAAAATGATTACATTCATTTTATGCATTAATTAGATTAGTAGTATCCGATTTGTCTCCTGAAATTATGTGGGAAAATGATTCTCCCCCTCAAAAATCAATGTATGTAGCTACCATGAACAAATGTAAGAGGCCTTTTTGTTGTCATTGTTGTAGATACAATTTGTTTGACATGTCAAATACCAATAACACTACCAATTTGAATTTTATACTTAGTTTTTGTGTTACTATATAATACAGACATTAGATCTTAGTTATGAAGGTTTCAGGCAACACAAAATAATTGCAGTTGCGTCAGTAGCTAAATGTAGGGAAGATTTCCATTGGTCAGAACATAACCGTGTGATCAAACCAGTTGCGTTTATTTCTGTATAAACCGTACCGAGAACTACTTTATACTTCCATTGATAGAATACGCGCAAGGTAACGAATGTAAACACTGAATCCGTAGGCATACACCCTGCATGAATTTTAAAAGAAAAAAAGATCGGTGGGTTTATATTTTACTTAGAAAATTTTATAAATTGATCTCACAGAATCAAAAACAAATCTGTATAATTATTTATATGATTAGGTTGAAAAAAGCCGGAAAACTCAAAATCTGACCAGAAAAGGTGTGGTGTGGTGTTGTGGGGTTTAACGCCATTTTTCAGCACACGATAGGCTATGCATGGCGGCCAGTATTAATGGTGGAGGAAGAACCCGGGAAAACCCCGGGAAGAACCACCGACCCACGAGAAGCTACTGGCAAGCTTTCTCACTTAGCCACATTGGCCGAATCCTAGATTCGAACCCACGCAGACAGAGATGAGATGGCAGTGATCCGTAACGCAGAGCGCTTTAGACCACTCGGCCACTCGGGGCCCCTCTGCCAAGAAGAACATTGTGGCTATGTTGTACAGCACTGACAGTGCGGCTCGTTACAAATGAATTTAAAACTATTGGCAAATGGATATGGGGATTGAAACTGAGTGGGGCTCGAAGACTAACATTGTAATAATTGGACAATAACGATTCGACCAAGTCATAACGAACTCATCAGAACATCAAATCCAAGAGTTAAAGAAACAAATGCTTTCAAATGAACTTATACTCAGATCACATATGTCAATTTAGATAAAAGATTAAGATCATGATGTGGAATGTTCAAAACCTCAGTTCGCCTACCATTTGTAGAATTGTTTGTTTGATGTTGAGGTAGCTATTACGTTGCAGATGGTGAATCCCTGTTCTATAAATAGCAAAGTAGCAGATGCCCTCATAAAGAATTCATACACTTAAACGAGGCCCTAAAACTGAAAGGAAATATCTTAAAAACAAATTAGCAATAACAAAACAATAAAATATTATACAGAATTGCAATTATAAGAGTTTTATGGGTTTTTTGCTGAGTTTATCTTGGTATAAACCGTCATTTGCCGACTGACACAGCTTACATAGCGCCCTTTGGGTGTTATTTGCTGTATGATTCGGCAACTGCCAGTTTATTCCTTGATAAACTCAGATTACAAAACAACATTAAACTCTTAAATGCTGTTAATAAAAAGACAAAGTGTACTTGTACTGATAAAAAAAAAGAAAAGGACAGTACAAAAGTACTGGAACGATTTTATGACGCACAACCGTGAAAGTGTAAAGTGGGATGATACCCGCTGGGTTTTATTACCATGGTATCCGTAAAAATAAAATAAGACACATAATTACTGTTCATTAATTGATAGTTTAGCAAATATAATAAAAGGTCATGATGTCTATATAACATTAATTATTCATGCAACTGCTTTCTGTAAGCTAGCAATAGCTCCATTATTCATGTTCATAATAATATCCACACGTTGTAAGGAAATATTAAATCAGTTAAGTGATCCTTTCTGTCCTTTGTTGTGTTAATTTGTGTATACGACTGTGTGTAAGAATATCGCTCCACTCGACAAACAGAGACCCATATAGGAACCTTGACCGATAGCAATAAATTAGGCTGCTTTTGGATCAGCTTTGTGCTGAAATTGCCTTGAAAAACAGTAATGGCAAGAAACAAAATGTCAATTTTCTCTGAGAAGTGGGTGAGACATACAATAGTACAATAGCTGTATGTACTTCAATTTTTGTTTCAAATGCGTGCTGATTTATTTTGCAATAGCGGCGCCACGCTTTAAAAAAAAAAAAAAAAAAACATGCCTATGATATGAATACCAAATCTGCACCATTTAATGCTGTATAGCATAGTAACAGCAACATAATGAATGTGTTCAATGAAGAATTCTATTTTTTATTTTTGTTACATATTGCACGAAATGCATTTGTGCTAACGTGGTAATATCTGTGACAATTCGTGAAATTATTATCAGGTGGAAATTCGGTCTCCATGTTAAAGCCGAAAACGTTGACAGACATCTAGCAGCTATGTATAAAATCTCGCGTGTAATTCTTGTTACCTAATAAGATTGTCTGACATCTAGCTACAGTCACAATTCCTTATCAAAGTCAATTTTTTCACAACTTGCGGTTTCATATTTGTGTCCAAGTTTTGAAATTATAAAGATATTTTTTGAATGTTTACCCTGAAATGTATCTAGGTTACATGTCACATACCAAACCCATACGTCTGGATTAATAGTCATATCCACAAATGATGGTTAAGTGCCACAGTAAGAAGTTTTCGTGTCTATCATATTATATACATTACTGTAAAACTTTTACGAGTCTGTCTCATAAACTCCTAGTAATGCTGTTTCCAATGACCGGACAGAAAGAGTGAAAAGAAGAAATTCAAGCTCTCTTGAAAGAGGTGTCACTTGACGGGGTAGATATGGCTACACCTGAAGAATAGGGCAAACGAAGGTACGGGACTCTGTAACGATACAAGTCTCTTTGAGATTCCGACGAAAGGACTAATTTTATTGAAATACTCATACAAAATTACATTCTAATATCAATCTACATAAATTTAAATTACAGATATAAGAGATACATATAAAACTAAGATATTCTTTCATTGACCAACATCATACATTTGTATAATTTCTGCCTTTAGAATATAATACAGATAATTAAATATCGAATAAATTCACGGAAGATAAGGGATCTAAAATTCAATATTTCAGACTAACGCCGATTTCATTTAGTATAAATATATTTTACTGAATTTAATCTAAAATGTCAACAAATTTAATTCTATTATTTAAACAGTATTTTATTCCTGAATTGACTATTACTGAGTTGGTAGCAAACGTCGTTTTTTATAAACGTAATCAATAATATAATTACAAGTAAATATAAATTCTTCAAACAATTACACTTTCCAATACATTATATTAAAGAATGGTAAAGAAATATTAAATAATCTAATGTTGAAACGTACTGATGTTAGATTAAGATCTTGACACTAAAAATCCCTACACTATATGAACAATCGTACGCGGAAGGTATCTTAACTGTAACGAAACAAGCCTCTTTGAGATTCCGACGAAAGAACTGATTCGTCAAACAATTCCACTCGATTTTGTACACAGTTCTTAGGGCTCAGCCAAATATGGTCATACATCTAAAGTTTTCATTACGATTCCTATTATTTTATGACTGGAAGATATTTATTTAAAACCAATACCAAAATGAATAAATTATTCTTTTCTTTATATTTTACTTCAACTGTAAAATTAAATAATTTCAGACCATTTGTCTGACACAACAAGCATGTTAAAACAAAAGTTCGTATCACAGGTGTCATAATGTCTTGAGTGTCCATCATAACTGCACTCTAGTCGGGGCCCCAGGTGGACGATTTGTCTAAAGCGCTCAACTTTACAGTTAGTTCACTGGCATCTAATCGCCGTCCGCATGGGTTGGAGTCTCGGACTCCGGTATGTGAGAAAGCTTGTCAGTATCTTCCCATGGGTCGTTGGTTTTTATTAAGTTATACTGGTGGATATGTGCTGCTTATCGGTTGCCGAAAATGGCGTTAAACCCTAAACAACAAAGCACACTAATCTTAGCTTAGTCCTTCCATCATGAAACCTGGTTAAAGTTTACACTGCCACGCCCAGTGGTCCTTTCTACACTGATACACACATTTTCAGGCATCAAAGTCTGTATTTTAAACTGCCAGCACACGCTACCTAGCCAAACGTCGACGATCGTCTTTTACCGACGACGCATCCCTAGCTATATATTATATATCGCAACAACAAGAGATACGGTTGCGGCTTTTATTAAAATATAAGTAAAAATCAGTCAAGCAACCAAAACATACGAGTTTGTTTATGAATTATTCTGTAAAACAAACAAACAAAGAAGGCCAATAAAATTAATTTGATAGTTGTAAATCGCCACTGATGAACGATTTAACAATTAATAACATCAAAAGCAACATTAACCATCATGGATACGGGAAAGAGATGCGATCGGGATGAAAATTTTAACCTGAAGTCAAAACGTTTCAACTCTTTATGATCAAATCTTTTCTAATAGCTCAGATTTAGAGAAGAAACAGTGAATGTGATGTTTTGCGCGGTATGTCAGCAGCACGAGTCAAAGAACACTTCTGTAAGTAAAGGTGTACAATTAGTGTTGAAAGTCAGGCCATATGGATCATACGAAATGTAAAGAACATATACATTCCCAAAGGCAGAAACAGTTGCAAAACACATGTTCGACAAAGGATCAGACAAGGCATATGAAGATATGGAGATATTTCACAATGCCTATCAGTAATGTACCTTTTCTCAGGTCGAGCACTAGTTCTAAACCACCCATAAGATTGGGCGATTAGTAACATTATGGGGCGTTTGAACCTTTGTTATGTATACAGGTTAAAGTCTTCTGTACCCCACTACTTTACGCTCGAATCACACTCGATTGCATGATTTACGCGAATTACCAAGAGGTCCGGGACCGTCCCCCTCCAAAGTCGTGTGGGATATAAGACATTAAACTAGTTCACTAACCAAACAAACGATTATGAAACCATACGATTGATGATTACTGTTACTAATCCGCAACCATACTAGTGTAGCCTCATAAGTGAAATTCTTATAAGGAACTTTAGTACCGCCATTTATAAGCACTGTACTTGCTTTGGTCGCTAACGCCCCGGTTCCATGTCTATGTGGGGGAGTTGATAGTTTTCAACTTCGACTCATCCATTCTAATCGTTTTATCGTCGATTGCCAACTAGTTTATTTATTGTATTGTATTGGGTTTATTTATTGTATTGAGGCTGCTTTGTGCCGCATCGAGAAGTTCAAAATACATACTTATTCTCGCATGCAGCCGCAGCGAAATTACTTTAGCAGCACCGCCAGCGAACGGACTGTTATCAATACACCTCCAACAACAAATCCGATACTGTACCCGTGGAGATCCAACACGTATCCGTCCGGATCCACAATCGTAAAACAAAAATGTGTCAACCTGTGAAAGATAAATAAGTTTTGCGGGAGTAATCAATAACATATTACTCTGTTCCACATTTTGGGAAAAACTCTAAACCCCCGCCCCAAAGAGGTGGGGTGGGAGCAACGCTATATGAAGCTCAGAACCGTTGGTGTTGGAGTCACAAGGTAAATTGATCTGAATAGTTAAGGTAAGCCTGATACCTCGAGGTTCAACACGCAGAATTTGTTGGCTTGGGGAAATCTCTTGTGGTCAACAGAGAATTGTTCTTATTGACGAAGCTGCAATGTCAACCGCACACGGCGTAGATTTAATCAAGGTGAATGAGCTGAGTGTGGGTTCATGCTCGCTTATGAAATGTGTAGACGTTGCCAGACATCAATGAAATCCTCACTTAAATTTCATTGTTGATTCATTCCATGTCATACACACCAGCATCCACTAAAACACAAACGTGTTATTCGCGGTAAGGCCCCCCCCCCCCCCCCCCGGAAAAGAACGAATAATATGACACAATAAAGATGCAACGATACTAGAGTTCGGGATTGGTAAAGAGAAAATCACAGCAAATCATGGTGCCGTTGATAAAAATATCGTTGATTAGATCACTGAGTTAATGTTCGTGGTTGTATTTGCAACATTACACTGCATCACAGCATTGTTTTCGCGAAAAAAACGCCTCACAGTTCTAAAATGGTGTTATATTAATCATCGATATCTTCAGTAAGTTCCTATATCAACGCGCGAAACCTAGTCGTTGATCAGCTACTGCTAACAAACCAATGTGGCCTCACTGACTACTGGTGCGTTGTTGCCCCCACGAACCGATCACACGAGTGTTTCAAAACGATAAACAAGATCGTGAGATCACAGAGTCCTCAAATGTCTTTTTTATTCCTTTGATTGTTCAAGTTCTGCTCATTTTTATGTTAGTATGCACGTGTTTGTTCCTTCTTGTTTTCCAATGGCATAATCGTTTTGTTCTCTTCAAAATTTGCCCATTTATTTTTCTTTTTCTTACCGTATATCAACAGATCTTTGTTTCTTTAAGATTTTATGGTATATGTGGGTGTGAATTGCGCGTCTTTTTCAAGTGCACTTCTTTGTTTTTGCTGTTTCTATACTTCTGTACGTTTGCCGACAGCAGCGTCTTGTTGTGGGGGAGATTCGAATGATAGTCCGGGTTTGGGTTGAAGTGGTCGTGAGCAACATCCTCTTCATATCTTCTCCCTCCTCTACTGGTCTCACGTACCCAATAGCGCCAATAAAGATTTATCGTGTATGGTTTGATGTGAAAACTCCCAACAAAGTTCATTAGGCTAATATTTTGTTTCTCCTGTGTGATCGTGAGCGCGAACGCACATATAAGAACTCGTTAATCATTGTAGGACTTTTAAACATTCAGTATCGGAGGTGCGCTTAAACTTATTTACACACGTTAATAACCAACATAGTCGCATATGTTAAAGTTGCACCTGGGCAAAAAACTTCTCGGAGTCGTTGCTGGGTCCTTAATAAAACATGCTTCTCGACAAGGACATTGTGGATTTAAGTGTAAACTTGTGGAACGATTATTCGGACAACAATAAGCGCATTAATTCTTAATGAACCGTAACGTGACTTTTCGCAACTTAAATTAGTCACAGAAGTGCATATAATGAAACGACACGCACGATTGAGTTACTGTCTGCCGAGACGATTTGATCGAAGACTCACCGTTATCTGCAGAACAAATTCACAACCAACAGCGTTAAACCCACTCGGAAACAATTTATTTCGGCATTTGTATGCAGAGGCGCCGACGGGCCAACGTTGCAAACTCAGCTTGGCTCCTTAGCCATGTACAGCAACGAGACTGAAATCGATGACTTTGCCCAACTCAAATGCCGTAGCCACAATTGATCGGAACACTTTGTCTTAGTCGCTATTGCTGTTGTACTTGTGTGCCTTTTTGTTGACATAAATGTGTGTCCTAGGTCATTCCTCCATGACTCCCCTCATGCAGGGGCGCCTATTATTAACTCTACTTTACGGGCTCGTGAGCGCTTGAAAACAATCATGCAGTTCCTTGTAATTCAAGGGTTAAGTTACGTAGTACAAAAAAATTTGACCAATTTCAATAATAAAATTCCAAAGGCCCATAATGATACTACTGGGCGACATAAGATTAATTTAGAAAATAGTTTGTGACACAGATGTAGCACCTTAGTTTCATACACATTGAAAAAGATTAAAATTTCAGAAAACGACAGTCAATCACCCTATGAGACTGGTGATCTAGCGCCCAAAAAGAATTTTCATGTGTTCAAGTCGAGACCATATTCTTTTTAAATTCAGCATGTTTAAACCTTTGCTGCTATTCTTGAGCAGTAAGATTATCAAATTAGCCACTGTGGTGGCCATAATGGATTTGAGATCGGTACCATTTTCATTTAAGACACACTAGACATCATTATAAGATTTCTAGCTGAAATCGTATGTCAATATGTCTATCCATTCAGGAGAATTAGTGAAAAGATTTTCATCATGTTCATTGAAGTGGCCAATTTGTATGTCCGTTCGGCACAAAGGTGGCCATATTGGATGTCTGCTGGGCACAATTTTATTTGGACCAACCTGATATCCATACATGCCACCACCACAAAAGGTATAAGAGTAGTTGCTAATAAAGTGGCAAAAAGTGTAATTTGGTCATGAAAACTGTAATCTATATATTACAGCACACTATATAAAACAAATACATTTTTCTGCTAGTAACCCAGATCTGGAGCTGGTCAAAATTCTTGTCACAAAGGGCAACATTCATGTGGATTAGAACCAGAATACAAACTCAAAATATATTGACAAAGTATTTATATTCAGCGCTTGCTTCAACTAGTCGAAATGTGTAACTTTTGCTGAATGATAATGAACTTGAAGTTGTAAGTTCTGCAATGAGCATGGTGTGCTCAGTCCAAGTGCTCTACTACATTACTCTCGTGGTTTTTTTTTATTCTAAAGTTTGTAAAGCAGTGTTGATCTGACATGTTTTGAAGTTTGAAAAGATCCATCTGCTCTAACATTTTGAGTCAAATGACATTCACAACTCACACCCAAAGGCATCTAACTTTAAATATGTTGCCATTTTGGTAAAACATGCAGACTGGTCCGCTACCTAACTATAGCTTATCAATATAATGAACTTATGAGGACAAGTTCATATATGAAGAAACACACCTGTTTTCTTTGAAATGGTCAGATAAAGCTGCTATAAATAGGATATAAGTAAAGTACTATTACGGTACTCTCACCATTTAAAGAATATTCTCAAAAATATATGGATGGAATAAAGAAATGAAAAAAATGATAAAAACGTCGTTTTTTTCTCTACTTTTATTTTATTTTATAATGTGCCAAAAAGCGTAACCTATATACAAGCGAGTATAAGACAGATCTGGTGAAAAAAGCAAAATGATAATGTAAAATGCGTAATGGTTGGCATGGATGGATATCGTAAGAAGTCATTTGGTCAATACATTATGTGGTAATGACCATCAATTCTTCTGTAGTAGTGATACAAATATTTCCAAAGCTAACACATTGGTTGTCAAATTGATAATACAGACATATTTTACATTCAAGGCTAACTAGATTATCTATCTTCTAATGAGAAGCCACATATGAGATTCCATTTGGGAGAAGTATGGATACGATTTCCAAGATGTCTGTCATAATGGCCCCATGTGAAGCCAGATCGGTACATTTTCAATATATATCATAATTGTGTGAAAAACCCAAAGTCAAAATGACTTTCGATTATGGATGAATCACGAAAACAAGAGAGTGGATAACTGATATGCACCATTTGTTTAGCGCTCAAAACACAAAATGACTTAAGGTTATAACCAAATGTTTGCATGAATTTGCATCAAGAAGTAATAGGGACACACATATTTTCAAGCTGGCCAATGGTGGGCATAATGGATACCAGATCTTGACAATTTTCTTTTTCTTAACAAACCAACTAGACACGGAAACAATTCCTTTTGTAAAAATACCATGTTGATATGACTAAAGATGGCTCATGTTGTGGCTAAATTGGATGTTAATTCGACACATTTTTCAAGGACCAAGTCAACATCGTACAGTATCTTACAGTAACAACTCCTAGGTGATATTCAGATTTGGTAATAAAAGAAACTGAACTGTCTTCATTTAGTTAGGACCATCTAGACACCATGTGAGTTCTTTTGGTGAAAACCTGATGTCAAATTTCGTTCATGAGGAGGAGAAATAAGATTTTCAAGATGACTGCCACATGGGATATCAGACATGCATGATTTTCATTCATGACAATATTTTTAGTGACAAACCCATACTGATATGACCATCCATACAATATAGATTTTCAAGATGGTCACTGTGGTGGTCATATTGAATGTCTCAGCAGTACCATTTTTATTCAGGACCAACCAGACTTTGGGATGACTTAGTGTAACGTTTCATGGCTATCATACGTTTGCGAATCTTGTTGACAAACTTGTGCTTAGACTGACGGAATATAACAGACCATCTCATTAGCTCTCCTGGTTTATGACTATTAGAGCTAAAATCTAAATACCTGTATATGTACTATAAATATATACAAACTACTTAGTATAAATACAAATATTTCGTTTCTTGTTATTTATGGATTAATTTTGGTACTTTTTAATTTCCAACATAGATTTAATAATTTGGAGTATTCACAGCTAAAAGATGCGGAAACAATAATATGGTTGCGCTGGACATCCATGCCCCACTTACAAATTTAAAATGAACAGCATAACAAACATATCCCCGAAATCTGATTATGTGTGTGTATACGTGTAATTTTATCACCATCATTTTTATGTTTGCCATACATATTATGTAATGACTTAGGTCTTCATCATCACGGGACCCACCTTTAATTTCTCAGATTTTTCCAAAAACTGAAACATTTGCTTCTGCTGCTGGGCACATCATTGCAGTGATGATGATGCAATTACTTTCGAGATGGATAATATATCACAAATCAAGTTTTAGCTCCATTTCCAGTGATTTTTTTGCGAACTGATAAAAAATGTCAAGAACATAATTGATTCAAAACTGCTACCAAATTCTCCAAAATTTCTCATATCATTAGAACTTAAAATAATGTCGCTACTTAGATACAAAATTTTCACATTTTTTCAGAGTTTTCAAAACTAACATCCGGTTAACATGTATACAACAAATATGTTTTTAAATAAATGCGAATGTGACTTACTCTCCCCTGCATTACTTTTTAACAATGTGAGAACACTTTTCCCAATTCAGTAACATCAATGTATCATGTATGCAACTCAAGTTATGCCATGCAACTATAATGCACGGCTTAACCAAGACAAATAGTTTATTATGATCATATTCTTGTAACCTTGAAACAACAAAGTAATAATTGCAAAAATGTTGATTCCTGTAATCTATTCTAACTTCTGAATGTTCTGAATCTTACAGTTATAAGACTGACCAGTGTTCATAAACATTCAAAAGCATTATTCTTGAGTGGTTGGGAGGAAAACAATATTCTTACAATTTGGTTAGCCTGCCTGTAGATGTTGCTTCTGACACCACATGTACTATACAATTAAGCTATTCTGTATGTTGCACAGGTGACATAAAATCACGGACTGTGCAAAGAGACAAGATGGACCCAGACAAGTAACAAATACAGATTTATGGTCAAAATACTTTCATGTAAGTTATCTAGACTTTTCTATATGAAAAATTAAATTTCAACTCCTATATTACCATAATAATATGATAATTTTGCGTTGCATTTAAGTAGCTTTAAAGGAATAATGTACTTCTAATTAATATTTGTTAAACAATTCATCATTTAAATTCAAACACATGAACATGACATACTAAAAGTGCACCAGACAACTTATGATAGGGAAGAAAACAGAAAAAAAACCCAGCAAATAATTAATTTATTTAATGACCTATATAATCACTCGCTTATGCTGCGAAAGCTGGTGAATACAATCCTAACATAAAAGGTCAGTTTACTAACTATGTGTTTGATATTAAGATGGCATATACCAATACAGATTTAACAAACGCTTCAAGTGGGCCTGTTATTACTCACCTGGCGTACAAACCCATTTCACCAAGCAGGTTTATGTAGTATTAGGAGAACGAATTCAATGTAAACTATATCCAAACTTTCTATCATGTTAATTTTACCTAAATGTATGATATCCTCACTTCATTTCAAAACATAAAGGCACACTTTAAATGCAGCGAGAGTCTCTTTCTCGTAATCGAAGTCATTTTGACCTTGGTGAGAATAAACCAAACAGGTCATAGCTATGGCTCTAAAGTGACCATAAGTAAAACCTGATAAAATAATCCACGAATGCGTGGATCTTATTTTCAAAACTCTGCAGGTCTTGACAATATAAACCCATTATTCTAATTCCGATGAAAGTTATGGTTACTAGAATGTTTGTTGTTATTGTAGGGTTTAACGCCATTTTTCAGCACATACAGCTATACATGGCGGCCAGAATCAATGGTGGAGGAAGAACCCGGGAAAACCCCGGAAAGAACCACCGGCCCACGATAAGCTACCGACAAGCTTTCTCACATACTCACATTAGCCGAGCTCGAGACTCGAACCCAGGCAGAGAGATTGGTGAGTTGGCAGTGATCCGTAACGGTGAGCGCTTTAGATCATTCGGCCACGGGAGTATGGAGCCCTCTCCAGAATGGTAACAATCTCAGCCAATCACATCCAAGATTTCCTCATAAATATGCATGGATCTCGCTCATTACTTGTACAGTCCATGCTTTAGATACTATATGTGTATATTCAAAGTCTCCTCAAATCAGGTAACAACTATGGCGTCCAGAGTGGCGAAATCAGACAAGGACATAGCGCAATTCATCGTGATGAGGCATTAGTTGAAAGATTTAATCGAACACTTGCTGAGCGATTGTTTATATATCTCAATGCGAAGCAAATAATTCAGAAAGATATGAGATCTATCGAATTGGTTGCAAGATTACCAAGTGTGATAGCTGCGTTAAATAATGAAATTACTAGTGCAATTTATATCAAACCCATTAATGCGATTACAAAAAAACATATACCAATACAACGACATGACTTTTCAAAACAACCAGTACAAGGCAATGTGAATGTAAGATATTTATTTGAACATGAAGGTGGTTAAAAAAAAAGAGCTAGTGCTCCTATTTGGAGTATTACAACACAAACAATTTTTACTGTGGCAAGATCCACTGGTAGACCTGCAATCTGCGATTAGATTCAACTGCTCCTCAACGTGGATTTGTCCGCGAACAATTACAAGTAATTCATGAAGACAAAAAATTACCACCGCATTCACTTTTCTAAACTAGCACCACTACGTCGATTACATTCAAGACAGATCGGCATCATATTTGGGTGTGTGACCAAGACTACTATTAATTCTATATACAGTAAACTGTCTTGGATTATTATTTGAATACTGCCACAACATTACTGCTTGCACAATGATACTTATGCTGTTAATGTCATGAAACATTCAACATCGAGATCAAAGTTGCGCTTTTTTTTGTCACATTGTTTATAACTAACTTTGTACTACACCATCGCTATTGTCAGCAGTAGTTTGATTATTATTTTCTGTGAAGTCCATGATAACCCTCCGCAGCTGAGATATTCTTTTGACTCGAGACACTGCGAGATAAACTAAATTTGAATATCTGATACGATCATCAACTATCCAAACAAATGAGAGATCGTGAATTCTTGAGATGAAGGAATCGTAACTGCGTATCCTAGAGTCCACGTTGTTTTGTCCCTGACTCCGTCAGGCGTTAACGCGCTCTCGACAACACTGACAGGAACTAACAGGAACTAAAACAATATCATTTGACACAAGATTTTGTTTCTCTGACGATCGTGGTATATCAACTTCAATATTTTGCCGTCGAGTATCTGCTGATCGGTAACACAATGGTACGGGTAGATTTGAAGTTTTTTTCTTTGTGTAACAGAAATAATTGTTGTTGAAGTGTATTATCTTTCTACTTGAAACTATCAAATCAACTCGTCTCCATAAATTTCTACAATTGTTTATAGGAGTTTTTGAAATTATTTCACACTTTATTTCTCATTTAATTTTATTCGGTTGTAGTCTGATTAATTTCTTAAACTCTCTTAATTCTGGATCAAGTGCTCTGTGATCATCAGTTATTTCTTCATAATAATCCCCAAGTTTTTTCAGCCTTTTATGTGGAGACAATCCAAAAGGTGGGGGCTGACCATAACCGCCACATTATCACAGCAGTATTCTTTGTCAATAACCAATCAAGAAACATTTTTTACGTTTCTAATAAAACGGTTCATATTTCATCCCAAACAATAATCCTTGGAATATATTTCTCGCCCATTAGTTCAAAAATCTATTTATCGCCCTTCCATCGAAAGAATTTGTGATAAGTGGATGATATAATATTTCTTTCTTTAATTTCTCTTGCGACCCTGTGTGTAGGTGTTAATACAACTATATCGAAATTCCGAAATAATTCAATCACAGGAATCGTTTTGCCAGATCTCCTGGCCTATTGAGATAAACTTTTTTTTTGTCAAGCTACATAATCATATACCGATGGCACAGATGACAATTATAGTATTTGAATTTTTTTCTAATAAAGATCCTTAATTTCATCGTCGGCGGATTCAGAATAATTAGGTATAATGTTTTATGATTTTTTTTTTCTCCATTCACCAATTGATGCATAAGTGACGATATGTAGTTGTTCTAGCAACCCTTTATTTTTTTATTGATATAAAATGAATCTGTAACGACTCTGACTGCAAACGCAGAATCTCTGTTTATCATCGTTAATAGAATTATCGAAACGTACACGAGGATTGAAGATCTGAAATGAGTAAACTGCGGTGACTTACCATCAATATAAATCACAATTGTACTTAATTTAGTTCCGTTGGATAAATTAACATTACTTCGACTTAATAAATGTGTTCTGTTCGTTGTATCAGCAATTATAAAATCGAGTTCAGCATCATCTATAATTAATCTTGTACAATGTCGTTTATGATCATATGATCCTCCTTGGGTAAATTTCCCAATTATTTTTCTGCCAAGATCTTTTGCTATTCTGAAACTCAGTAATATTAGTATTTTCATCATCAGAATAATTCTTTTGCTGTTTCAAACGTGTTTCTACGAACTATACGATATAACTGCTTCACTTACAATCAACGACATTAATATTATTTACATCTAGCATATGTCGTAATAACATTGATGGCGCCCACATTGTTTCTGAACAATATTTGCCAAACCAGACATAACAAATCGGATGATGATCTTCGGCAAATTTAAATGACTTGATACAAGCGAACTCAGGTTCAAATCTGGTAATGGTCCATGCATCAATACTCTGGTCACCTTGTGTGTTAGGATGTACAAATCGTTCAAAATATTTTGAACATTCTCCGATTCCAAGAAAACGTTCGGAATAACATGTAACCATGTCAACCTAGATCACATCCTTATAATCGTACATAGTATTCCATTATCCACCGTGTTCATATTCGACATTACTCGAAATTATATCATTGAGAAAATCAAACCTCGTAGGCTTTCACTAATTTTTCTCTCTAGCAAAATAAGCCGTGACTGATGGGATCATAAAACAATGGCTGAGCAACTTTTCAAGCATGACATTGTGATGGCTGTATGTTGACGCAATATTTATTTTTTTCTAGGACAGATTCCGTGCGATAAATATCTCCATTAGGTCGTACAAACTGTTCATAGTTTCCATCATCGGAACTCTGAAAAAATCATACTGATTCAGGATATTTCTTACTTATTTCCTTAATAAAATCAAACGTATCACCGTTTTAAAATTTAAAAGTTCGATTTCGTGGAAATATTGTTATAGTATTAGTCCACACATGCTCATTATGATCAATAATTTCAATCAAAGCTCCTTTCGATTTAAATTTCGATTCTTGTAAAATCTCTCCTGTTATTGTTCTGTTAGTGGGAATCTTAATTTCTTTCCTAAATCAGCAACATCATTTATTGCAACTCATTTTTCCTCGACTGATTTAGCCTATTTGTTTTTTTTCCACGTCGTAGATCATTTAGTTTATCCCCACGTATCGCGTTTGCAAAATGTTACATTACTCGTTCGGCTGCACAATTTATTTTCGAAAATTTCATCTGTTTTAGATCATGGACGCTGGGTTTATCATTCGGCGGATATATTGCATAAATAACCGCGGTCGAAGGATGAAATCTTTTGTAATACGGTTTGTCAATACCAGTCAACATTACTGGTTTGGAATTTTTACTTAATACGGCGATTTGTTTCATTATGAAGGACAGGGTTACGTTTGTCACTGAAAATCTAATTATCGTCTACTTTCTCAATAGACTTAATTCTCTGAAAAATATCTTTGGTTGTCGAGATAATTAATAATCGTCGCCGCTCGTTGGTCGTTCATGGTAGCATTGAGGACTTCGTTACTGCGCATGATCCTAATATTTACCACACATCAGAGGCACCATCGTTGCGAAAATATTTCTAGGCGTCACAAAGACTTTCAATCAGTTTTTCCGTCGGATCAACCAGAGCTCGTCTTCGTGGGTCAGGGTTTCTTTCATCAAAATCGAGTCTAGATTTAGAATGTTTAATCTGAATCACGGATAATATATCAAACTCCTGCATATTATGATTAAGACAGATATATATTTAAATTGAAATATTATATATATAATGATTCAAAAAAAGAATACGTGTAGTTGGTTAATGATATGTTCTACACTCCTTGTAACAAAACCTGCGTAAACTAATTATGTCGACTTCACTCACAAAATGTACTAAGAGAGAGATTAGGTCCTAAACCGTTTTTGAATGTGTTGTTGTGGTTAGAATGGAAACGCAGTTGTGTGTGCAATGTGGTGGTAAAAAATACAGAGAGCTTAAAAGATATTATGATTAAAAAACAACATTGATAATAATGACAAGGTCATAAAAAGCGCCGAAGATTATCTCGCTAGATTTTCAAAATTATCATTTAGAAAAATAATATTATTAAATAAAATGGATGAAAACGAACTTGTAAAGCATCCTATAATCAAGAAATATGAGGCATCTCGTGATGGTGTAATCACGAACTGTCGACTAAAAAACACCAGTAGGTAATGTCACTAACGCTGGCTATCTCATGTTGAATACTATTAGGAATAAACATTATTACTGCTATAAATTCGTACACGAGTGTTTCAACGGATTAATCGAGAAGGTTCTTGAAGATCGAATATATTAATGAGCAAAAACTCGATCACTCTTTAAATACTTTACGAGTTGTTATATAAATTCAGAACAGTAAATTTGGAAAAACCGGGAAACATTCAACAACTGCGAAAAGTATTATATCTATAAATACAGAGAAGGCATACTATTTCAATCAACGAATACAGCTGGAAAATATTTTTATATTAACTCACGTTTGGTAAAACGTGTCGTAGATAATATGCCAGATCGGCTTTTTCGAAGAAATTTAAACAAAGAAGCTTTGGTTATTGTTGAAGGGAGATAACTCTGTGAATCTAAGTTCTATTCTGTAGAGTAATTAAGTAGTTATCTTGTTTGTTTCTGCGTTACTGACTGCATTATGTTTTGTCATCGTAAATAATTATGCAATAATTTAACCATCTGTGTGATAATTAGTATATGTGAAGTAATATAATTTTGTAATAGTTCAAATTTGTGAAAGGATATTTGCATCATCTAATTTCGTCTCTGATAAATTCACAAAATCAATAGACCGCTTTGTAATACAGTGGTTATTTTTTTTAGATCTCTCTGTTATACAGCAATACATTATTTCAAACCTGACTTGGTCAAAGGTGAAAATATATACAATTTATGATTATTATGATAATACGACTTGTTCTGGAAAATGGAAAATAAATCCACGCCTTGGTTATTATAATGATCATTTGTAGGAATACAACAAAGTTATCTTTATAATAATTTCTGGAACATATGTCAGTAAGGATGGAACGTTGTGCAGTGCTAGAGTATTGGATTCTCATACTCGAGGTCCGGCGTTCCAATCCCGTGACTGACAACTGTCGACGGTAGCGATATTAAGCGATTTTCCATTTGAAAAGTGGGTGTGCATCCCAAGCTCGAACAAAAAATATACCTTCCTACCATATCACCACGTGGCGGGTGCTCTTTTGCAATCTCCCGGGGTTGATTATATGGGAGGGTGTGCAGAAATCTATTAAACGTAGATACGGCTTATGTATATTTTGAGTGCAGTCCTTAGAATTAAGCTCATGTTGTGCCATCCTTAGAACTAAGATTTTATATATTATGCTGTAAATATGCTGCTATAATTAAGATTATGTTTTGTGACGTCCTTAGAACTAAGATTGTATATGATATAATTTATAATAATGATATATAACAATACAATAAATGTGTTTAAAAATATTTTAAATATATATTTATTATATAATGAGCACTGAAAATATTATCGTTATTTTTTCTGCAATTAAAAATTTAAAACTTAACGGTATAAAACGGTATAAAAATTCAAATTGATCCTGAAAATAATTAATTTTGATTTTGAATCATTGTAAACACGAAAATTCGAGGATATTTATACACTACCAGCAGAGAATATATTCATTAGGCGCATCCAACAGTCTATGTTCCAATCCTCGGCTACGGTCAAAGATACAGAAGTTAAAAGTATCTATGTCGAGGGCGATTGAAAAAAAATAGATCAGAATGACCTCACAAATACTAAACAAGAAAGATTATTAACACGCCCGTGAGGTAATTGAGAAAGATTATGTCAGATCGTGAAAATGAAAGTGCTGTTATTAGTGATTGTTAAAGTGAGAGTGCTGTCAGTGACTGTAATAATAACGTCACTAAGGTGGATTGTGAAAGCTAAAGTAGTGACACTGATGAAAATGAAATTTATGGCAACTGGGGTCCCTGTCGTAACCAGTTATTTTGAAAGTAAAAGTTAATATTCATTCAGATTGTTTTTCTATTCTGAAATATTTATTTAGATTTTAAAATATATCCTTGACCTTGGCAATGGATTCAGATTTTGTTTAGTCTACATGATTATTATTATGCAAAAAAAAATTCTTCTGTTTATAATATATTTTTTTAATTATTTTTAGTACCTATTATACCATCAAATTACAAAATCTGACTGATATTCATTGTTATTAGTACCTAATACCTCATCAATTTGAGGCAATTGTTTGATAATCTGATGAATTATGGATAATATACCCATCTATTTGATGAAGTCAGATTTTTATTCAGAATTAGATGATATTTCTTAAGCCGGTCAAATTCAATACAAGAATGTGCATAATTCAGAATCTGATCTCTATCGCACGTGCTCATAATAATATGTTCTCGCTGAAGTTCATTTAATTGTTCCTGCGTCACCAAAAACCTTTCATTGCCGTATTCATCAATAATTATATTAACACTAAATTCTTCTGCCCTGACTGGGGGTATTGTCAATATTGTTATGACAGCATTTTAAAGTACCTCGTTCATGTGTATATAAACTCTCACATCTTGTTACATTATATGATACCTCTTGATTAAAAAATTAATTTGTAAAACACCAATTTCAACTCTACTAAAACATCTTTATGATTAAAAATCGTTAGGAGTTTACGTAGAGATTTATATTTAAATTTCATATCTTAAATCAAGTAAGTGTCCGGATTTGTCAGTACGCTTGAAATGGATTCTTGATAATAACGGATTATGACATCGCAGATAAACCGGATTAATGCGTTTTTGTACAATCAAATATCCAGAAGGAACATGCGGCATGAATGTGTACAAAATATTTCCTTGCTGGGCCTGACTGGATTCTTCAAGATTTATTTGATAGCTGCTATAAATTACATCACATGCAAAAATAAATGGAATAGTTGATTGCGATATTTACAATTCCTGGTGAAATATGACGACCTCCACCGTACGGATTATTGTTATGTTTAAGAAAAGTTTTATTGATTAGATCGTGATATGAATTTTTTAGCTCATCGGCGCAAAGTCCTGCCAGGACACATTTTGGTAGATCTGCCTCTGTTATTTTAAAAATGATTTACTATTTCAACGACAATTGTATTGATATATTCAAGGTCTGATGTAACCTGGTTTAGATATTGTATTGTTTCAATGGTCTATTGTTTTATATCATCATCGTAATACTGAGGTAGACAAGAAAACATTTTTCGCAGAAAAATAAGTGATTTAGAGTATTCAGACTTAATATTTTCGACAAAAAATACATATTAGTGTAATCTTTGTCGGTGATTGGTTTTCTCCCTTCATTATATTCGATATATATAGTTACTCCTAAATCAGGATATTTTGTACCATCTGTAGCAATGAAAGTACGTGCAATACTACACGGTTAACCTTCATGATATTCTGAAATTTTTATTTATATTTTTTATCTGCATTAAAATCAGAAAGTTTTGGTTATGGTGGTCCTTGATATTCTGGCGGTATTTCTGGCCATGCTAAAACACTTCGGATCGATGAAGGATATATACCTACAACACGATATTTATATCGCAGCTGATAATGTTGGTTCGTGGACAGTAATAACTATTTTTGATTCTCTTCAGCCTATATACTTAATACTGCTCTGGAATTCATCGTTGATTTGTTCAATTAGATAATTACGTGTGGGAATACTGACAACTTGCCAGTCCGGTGTTCCATCTGGTTTATGTTCATACGAAAATTCAAGCGAATTATTTGCTGGCAATCCACCAAATGATTTTGATCTGATATTTTGCCAGCTGTAATATACTCGTAATTGTGCTATCGCTATTTCTTTCGCTGGAATTGCAGTTGGAAAGTTAACTCTAAATTAAGGATTAGTTGAGCTCACTGGTATCATTGTTATTTTAATGGAGTTGATATCATTGTTATTTTAATGGAGTTGTGTTAACGATAATTTGCTGAAGTAGCTTGTTCGGAGTTGACATTATTATTATTATTATTTTCTAAATCCTGATTTTCTAAATCAGGCGTGGATACTACAAACATTTCATTATTTCCTTGTAAATTTTAATCATCTCCGTGAACTCAATATTTTTCTATCAGTTAGGCTTGATGATATTAACGAGGATAATTTGGAGTATGCTAGCGTCGCTGTGTGTAAATTTATTATATACGCATGCTATTTTGCATATTTGCATGTACATATGTTTTTTCCAATAATAATAAGAATTCCAGCAATCGTTGTTTCAGCTGAAACACTAATTGTTACAACAGGTGGTGATCTTAGTGTTATTGTTGAGAATAACACGCCGGTTCAGCGATAACAGCAGACGCCGAATACACAATTATGTCAACAACACCACGTCTTCGATATTTGTTTACTTTTACTGTATATTCGTCAACGATATGTTTTAGGTTTGTTTTTGTCATCCACTTGTTTGATTGTATCTAAAACATCACTAGTTTACATTCCTAATTCTTTTGCAATCGGTTTTACTTTTGGAGCTATCCTTCTAAATAAACCTTGAACAATATCACTGAGTCCATCTCGGTAGACCGCTTTGTACCTTGGTAATCGCGAATTTATTTTTCTGACCATTACAGGTCCACGTTGAGAATTATGTACGATTTTATTGTCATTATATTTAATTATTCTCAATCGCTGCAATAATCATCAGCGATTTCATTAATGAAAGACATAAATATTAATATCCATAATACATCCTCTAAATAATCTTCGACAAATATCAGATATTTCATTAATAATTCCTGGAAAATTATTTGCAGCATGTTTTCCTACAATTAGAATTTCTGATCGTTCAACATGAGAATGACATTGTTATAACAAGTAATAAGACCACTTCGTTGATTCGACAAACCTGTTCCAGTTGCTTCTTTTTCCTCAGTTATGTTATATCTGCTTCTTTCTCCAGTCTCGACTTAATTTCTTTTTCTCTTTCTTTCCTTGATTGTTTATCTTCTTCAAGTTGCGGCTTCATTTTTGCTTCTTTCTGTCTTCTTTTTTGTCTTTTTTGTTCAATATATAATCATTTGCTTTCTGGTTAAAGATGCTAAAATCATTAATATCTTTCATATATCTGATCTGCGGAGTGATAGCGACACGATATATATCCTTAATCCAATAGGTAGCTTTTAGAGTGTTAATATATTTGGGTTTTGCATATTTTTTCTCTTTCACGATGTCCAAACGCAGAAATATCAATTTCTTTGTGTTTTCCATATCGGTAATACCTTCAGGCGTGAATTTATCTTTAATTTTAGCCTTGACTCTTGGTAGAGGTTGTGGTTGAACCTCAGGTTGTAGCTAAGGAAGTTACTGGGGTGGTGATTGAGCTGCTTGAAGACAGCCAAAAATATGAAAAGGCAATGTTTCAGCAGCGTTTTGAGTCGCCTCAGTTGCTGTAACAATTTCCTTTGTTGGTTCGACAATTGGTTTAAATAACTGTTCTGAACCCTCTGCACATTCCACTTGAGACTCTTGACGATTTAATTGCTCCACACACATTAAAGCAGCTGAGAGGGTGCGACCACAAATAAGTATCACGGTGGGTAAACGAAAACATATACAAATTAAGAAAATCACAAATGACAAAGATAGAGTAACAAAATAAACTAACCCAATTAGAGAAACTCTCGGTCATTCAGAGGCTTCGGATTGACGTTATTGACCTTATTTTTATTATTTTCGTAATAAGCTGTATTTTTCAAAAGTGGACCTTCCAGCAAGTAGTCTGCTCACCCTTTCTGCTGCTGTTACCGACTGTTGTTTTTTTCTGTAATTGTATTATGTCATGGTAATCGCTATATACATGACCAAGTTCTGTTGTCGATAAAGGTCATCAACAAGTTATTCCAGGGAACGGAGATAAAACTGATCAATCTTAACTTTTTTAACCCGACTAAATAGAAATATGTCTTTGAAAATCGTTTTTCTGGGCCGTTTTTCTGGGCCGTATTGTAACGTTGCGTTACCCATGGGGTGTTTCATAAATCAAACTGATATATCGCTTAAGAATTCGACTGTACCTATTTAGAGAATTTCCGAATTTCTAAAACGTGGTGATATCAGACCGTTAACATTATAACAGCTTGTACAAATTCAAACGTTTATGGACTTTTTCAGGGCTTTGAATATTTTGCTTGCCTTTACTGAGAACGCCATAAACAATTTGTTTTCAAGAGCTGGTTGTTTTAGGTGCTTTTTCTAAAATAGAGGATATCATCTTAGTTTAAAATGTGTGACGCTCTTCGGATTATTTTCAATGTCACTTATAAATATTCACACTTTTATTGGTGTGTAGAAATGTCAGTACTGAGTTGGGAAGATCGGATTTATAAAATGTGTATTGTTCACAACTTTTCTGTTTGTAATAAAATAATATTAGTTTTTGAACTACAAGTGTTTCCAGAAGAAGAAAAAAAAACACAAATACAGCCCAACCACCTCATTAGCCCCAGTACACTTATGTGTATTTTTCCTTTACTTGTCTAATCTGCTTTCAAAGATGATATATTACATGAAAATGAGCATTCGTTGATCACGAATTATCATTTTTGTATATTCTAGCATCATTTAAAAATAGAAAACTAAACTGTAGAAGACTTAAAGATGATAAGAGGTATTATTTGTATGCAATTACTATTAAGGGAAGACATAAGCGCTCTTTTCAACATAAATAATATCAGTTTGCATCAATAAATATCTTCTATTACATCTAACAAGTAATATTCGCTCATCTGGTGCCATTAATGTTTAGACAAATATGCGAAGTTATCAAATGTCCTATTTATAATTAATGTACTTGTTGTTTTTTTTATAACTTGTATGGTTACCATATGCACGCGTTTAGTATTAGGAAATTTTTAATTCACTAAATTCACTAAAACCTCATGTTGATTGATTGGCGGAGACATTTGCTGCCATACTGGGATTTGAAAAGCACGTATTCCTCAACGGTATATATTGCATATGGCTTTTTGTATCGCTACATGAAGTAAAATATCTAAATTTAACTTTGTGTCTCGAAAGTTTTTTTCTCGCTAATAAATTGTATCCAGAAGTTTTAGAAATGAAGCGAGATTCAAGATAATAGAATGTATTCGTACATAACCTTTATAGCATAATAAATAATAGTGATTTATATTTTAATAAAATATTTTCACAAAATACTGTAATCTTCTAGTTTAAGATGGCGGACTTACTTTAGGGTAACTTTAGTTAGCTAATATCCGAAATAGAAATTATAGCTTTCCTCCTACATTGCAAAATCGCAGAATCGCACCACAGGATATTGTAGATATCCTGTTGCTAGCTTTAAGACTCTGAACCGAACTTGATGATTCTTGGATATTCCAGAAGATTCCAATAACGAATATTTCGGAATCTTTGTTCTTTTCACGATAAGATATCAAAAAGATGATGAAGATAATCTAAAAGTACTTGTTACAACATTATCAACTGACGTAAACAGATAAAGATATTTTGTGACATATTTTATGTTGAATAAGTCTGTTTTAAAATGAAGACATTTTTATATAAAACTTTCGTTTTGATGCGTGTTTCTATCCCTGGAGACCATAGTGTCAGTTATTTTAGACGATTTGTTGGTGTATATTTATTTTGTTCGTTCACTACGAATTTGTTAACTTATTATCAAAATATACCATTGAGAGAATGATTATTATTTATAACTGCGAATCCGCTATACCCTGAATAGTATTTATGCAAGGTTAAAATGACTTTGTTTTATATTTACTGTCTTTCTGTATGATTCATTTGTTAATTTCTTCACTTAAGCTAGAATCATATAAAGAACCGACATACAAGTCACGTTAATCCAATATACTCTCTTTTAATAAACGGATGAAACGTATGCAGTTGGGAAAGGCTTTAACTATGATTATTAAAATGTAAATTATATTCTGTTATTTTTATCAAAGTATGATATTAACAATGCAATAAGAAAAAAAAGAGCAACCTCGACCAAGATAGCCATAAAAGTTACTAAAAAAAACTCCATTTCTAATCATGACTGGCATAAGATAATAGATGTGAGCAGAGTAATAAACATCGCCTTCTATACGATAGATATGGTTATACACTCTTTACCTCGAATCATCTTGACTATTGTAGCAAAACGGCAATAACTCGATGTCCAGAAAGTACTGAGTTTTAGTCATATAAAAATACAACTACTCCTGTTTGCAAGATACTCAGAAAAATAAATAAAAGGCAAATTCACATAAATCTATATGAAATTAAATTAATCTATGACAATTATACACTTTGGGAAACGAGAAACTAATCAGCACTAATGCTTGTTTTCTTAAAATATACAATTGAAATTAAGTAGCAAATTTTGCCTTCAACTTTTCGAGCAACTGTTTTATTTTTCCTACATATTTTTATTTGTCTACTGATCGTCTACATTGCCTTCTTACATGAAACAGTGAATAGCTAATGTTATATATTTAACAAACATAACTGCATCATATTCTATTCCAATTGTATGGTATAATATATTACTTTTATCGAAAACCATGTTTATAATCACACATTTGTATTTGAAACCAAAAAGGACTGTCTGTGAAAATTCGATGTCTAGATTAATTATATCTAGAGACAGTAGGCTATTACTTTGACGTAATCACAAGTAAAGAATGGAATTAATGGCGCAATTTCGGGAACTACTTTTAAAATGCTGCCAAACTTTCAATCAAAGAGCATTGTCAACTGATACATTTAGTAATGATCTCACATATTTAATTGTATCGCTGCTGGCAAATGCTCATTTTCCTTTGCAGAAGGCTTAAGTGGAAAGGTATACTTGGGTCACAGTCTTCAAACTAAATGGATAGTTCATGAATTTAAAGGCGATGTTAAATTTTAACTAGAAATGTTTTGTATTAAGATTTGTTTTCATGGAAATAATTCACTATTGTTAAAATGGATAATGTCAAATATTAACTACAAAAGTGTGAAATGGTGTTATTCTGTGTTAAGTGAAAAAAAACCTCTTGTTGTCGTCCGTTACGTCATGTTGTCACTTTCCATATTTGACAGTTATAAAAAAAATAAAACCCAATAAAGCACTCGAAGTAAGTCTTTAATCCGATTAAGATGATGACTGTAGAGGCATGGCGTAACATACCTGAAAACAAATACATGCACAAACACCAAATATACAGTTAAGGAACTGATTTTTTGTGGCTTACTTGCATAAACCAAATATGCAGAGGCATAACTAAGTTTAAGAAAGAACTGAGACTGAGTGACTTACTTGCATCAACCAAATATACAGCGCCGTAACTATGTTTAAGTAAGAACTGAGTCCGAGTGGCATACTTGCATGAATCCAAATATACAGCGCCATAACTTTGGTTAGGTAATAACTGAGTCTGAGTGGCCTACTTGCATGAAACCAAACATATTGAAATAACAAAGGTGGCGGAAAAGCTAAATATGTGCTCCTACATGAATGAAATCAAGTAAACAGTGGCCGAATTGAATAGGAAAGATTTAAGTAACAAATCTTATCGTGATCGAATATCTGACTAATTTTATATTCTAAAGATGTTGAACTCTTATTTATAGATATGTTATATACATTGCACACTAAAGCAGGTTACTATCTGTATGTAAAACCTTTCACACACAACGAATAATGATTAACAACTTATCTTTAACCTGTGGCACTTTGAATAGCTGTAATTGTTGAGAGCTGGGGGATAATTTATCACCTGTAACAATCTTTATAGCGGAAACAATATAGTCTCTATATGAGGATTGCAATATTCATCAAGGTAAAATGTTTATAATTTTACACTCATGAAGGGTACTTCGAACTTTCCGTAGAATATCTGCATGCAAATCTTTCATTGTGTTATATATATATATATTATCATTTAATTTAATATTAGCATTTGTTCTTGTTACCTTGGGACACACACACACACACACACACACACACACACAAACACACACACACACACACATATATATATATATATGTGTGTGTGTGTGTGTGTGTGTGTGTGTGTGTGTCCCAAGATAACAAGAACAAATGTTAATATTGGTTTAAGTGTAACTTCCATTACTTTGTGTTAACGTTGTAATCATGAAGTTGTAGATGCTTGTAGTCACTACTTTGTGTTACTTGTGAGTCAGACCTTGCTTAGACGTAACTTGTGTATGTCAGCAAACAAATACATTTTCGTATGTGCTTAAATTTGTCAATATTTCTCCAGCAAGGTAGGATTTTAACAGAGAAATATTACACTGATTAATGAAAGGAGATGCATTATATTTTAAAATTGTATTCACAGTTCAGTTACTTCTTTCTCTTTATTCTTTCCACAATACGAAGTTGCCCTTGACTACATTTGTTTATTCTTATTGTTTGGTTCTATTAAATCAGTGTTTCAAAGTTGATACTATCATGTTTAAATGTATTTACGAAGGACAACGACACTATCAACGTATCAATGTATGAACCTTTTGCGATCTATAAATTTCATCATTTTCATTGATATTTTTACGTTTTTTATAATTAGTTTAAGATAGTTTAGGTTGCAAATAATATGCAAAGGAAAAATAATTATCTTCAACCAGGAACTAAATCAGTGCCTAATTGTCATGCATTAGTACAATTGCTAGCTCGGTCTTTCTCTCACCCTCTCCCACTTCCCACGAAAAAGCTGCTGAAGGTGGAAAAAATTGTACTAAATGCATGAAGACTGGCTAACCTGTTTGGAAGCATTCGGCTTTATAGATTTCTCTTTCTAAAGCATATTAAATATTTCTTAGACCCGATTAATGTATAATACACTATAGTGGGTCTTCTACAATGCATTTTAATTTCTGTTTGTACATGGAGAAACATAAGGATTTACTGATAAATGTATGTTTCTCACAGAGCGTTCCGTTTCAATTGTATATTGATATACTAATCTATGTTTCTTGGAGAGGGTTTCCCTTTCTGTTGTGGATGGTTATTTTATCACATTTCATGAATAAGATTTCATTTTTATTGTATATGACAATAATAATCCATTGCTCTCAAAGAATTTTCCATTTATATTGTGTATAGAACAATTTCATTTATTTGTTTCTTTTTTATGCTTTTGGTGATGGTTTTTGTTAGATACCGAATCGAAAGATCAGAAAGAATGATGTACGAGATTGAAAACCCTTTGGTACATAAGGAAGTTAACACTTGTCTGTGCGCACTTCCTGTGACGAAAGATGTATTAATTATTGAATACAGTTAAGTGTTACGTGTATCTTATCGCACTAATTATACTACAACCAACCGACCTTCATCATTTTGTCATCCCTTTTACAAACAAAAAACTTGACCCGTTTACATTAATGTTTTACAATTCATTTATGACATTTTTTGAAGACAATGGAGGAAGTGTTAACCCGTGTTTATTTCTAGACTAACTGAACCTTACTGTAGGCTGTGCAGATTTCTTTTAATAAAAGCAATGCATTTCAAGTCCGAAACATTATTCAAACTACTTCTGCTGCGATTGGTAAGGACGTTCAGAAACTTGACCATTAGCTGAAACATACATATTGTATTGATTTTTCGAACAGACATTTGTTCAGTTGAAGTCGTGGCAAACATAATGTACATATGCTAATGGACGAAAGTAGAGTACGTAGAAACTGAGATGAATCTTTCTAGGTATATATTAGAAATTACAACTTGCGGTGTGAGTTAAATCAGATGTCGCCCGTGATTACACACAATGCTTTAAATGAGATTGCTGTAGAACGCTTATTGACACTGATATGAGTTGAGACAGCGAAATCGTTCCTGTACTGTTGCATGAGATTGGACTTCAGGTAGGTTGAATATTTCCATAACAAACATAGAAATAACATTCAAATGATGAACAATATCATGTGGACCATGATATTTGCTTTTTATTTTGCCGGATACCTGATACCGTATGACGAATGATTGTTCTATCTTTCTATATGTACTAATACCTCTTTCTCCGATGTTCAGTTTTGTCATTTAAACGAAAGTGGCAGGGGTTTTGGAGATCATTATAATTCATTCACATTTGTATGATCATTCATATATATATATATATATATATATATATATATATATATATATATATATATATATATATATATATATATATATATATAATTATATTTTAATTTAGAGGTATGAACTTTGTAGTCTGAAAAAAAAAGAATTCTTATATTATCTTACTACATTCGGTAAAATGTGACCTCAGAAAGCCGAAATACCTTATCCCCTATTCTTCGGGAGATGAATTCATATAGTCTTCTCTCTAATATCATGTGTTACGCAAACGTTTGTTTTGTATTTGTCTTTTGTTTTGTACAAATATGAAAATGACGTTCAAAATCATTCTACGATTAATTTGACTTAATGTCACATCTCTTGTCACTCTAGCTGACGTATTTGATTATGAATAATTGCAATCTTACTAAATGACAGGAACATGATACGCTGAGTTGGCATCAATTCCAATAATAGCATTGTACTATTTTTAGCAAAGAAATGAGAGAGATTTATCCTAAAATAACCATGAAAATTCCTGGTAATGCTAAACGGATCATTATCTGTAGTATAATTCATGTTAACAGCCTCATAGCAGAAACATATACATGTTACGTATCTGTAACCGTTTATTCTTTTCCTCTATTATAATTGTGTTTATCTGTCTGTCAATCGCATGACGTTTCAAAATACATTTATTTTTAAACGGTCATAAATCTGTTTGGAATCTCATTTAAAGTAAACACCTGTTTAAGATTATATTTCTCACATAACATTATGTGAAGATTTGCTAATTATATTGGTGAATGCTATTCGATCTGGTGAACGAAACACTCATCTTTGCAATCCGTTGTTTCTCACTACTTCATCCCACAGGACAAACTTGCTATCGTCGCCTCTCTCCAGATTTCCAGAGTGAACATTGACCGTTAGCAATCGGCTTTGTGTTTAACAAATTGTACTGTTTCTTATATTTGCTATGTTTTCGTTTAAATCCTACTCAGTTATTACATATATGTTATTTATTCTTTCATTACTGAAATAGTTTATGCATTAAAATTTTAGCACCCTCATTTTCTGATTTCTAACGTTATTAATATAGCTTTGGTGCATGAATTGTATTTAAACATTTGTCATTTTTCTAATCATATTGGTTGAACGTATTCAGGTTGCTATGTAATAAAAATACACATACGTTTTATATTAATGTACGCAAAATATGCATATTGCATATATTATCATTCGCGTGTGTGCTGTTGTTTACTTTTGGCATTTTAATATAGTTGATCTGTATTGTTTTACTGTAATTACGTACTTTCTGTGGACATGTCCGTTTAATTGTATCGTAATTGTTTTAAGTAGCGTCAGTCAAATAACTCCTGCAGATTTCATGCTTTTATGTTACTCAGACTACCGACGTAACATAATGTTTATTTTGTTTTATATCTAATGATATGTATCTTGTAATATGTATTTTGAACCCGTCACTTCAGCCGAATGAAAAAATAATATTGGAGTTATAATAAACTAATGAATTACATTGTTGATTATGACAATGTTGTTGTATGACAGTGAATTAAACGTCGTTGATTTTTAATTTGTATTGACATGTTAAACTCACTACATGAGTCATTTTGTGTGTGTGTGTGTGTGTGTGTGTGTGTGTGTGTATCGAATACTATTGACTTGATGAATGGTATTCATGTTCACTTCCACATACGACAACAATTGTACAATAAAAAGCATGAAAATTAAATAACAAATGTATTGTATTTGCAGGGCCATACGGATCCCCCATTAGTTTTCGTCGGTATGGACCAGCTGTCAGAATTCCACAACTACAAGATCTTCTTTGAGAATAGAAACCGTACTATCTACTTCAAGTCACCTTTCAATTTTTCCGAAGCCACCGAGATTTTGACCGAATTTGAGAACAGCCTGTTTACGTTACATAGTTTCTCCACGGTGCTGCTACTCACTATCTACGCACCAATCTTCATTATAGGCCTAGCGGGGAACATTCTCATCATTGTATCTGTGTCCGCGGACAAGGCCAAAAAGAATAAGCTGTATTTCATGATAAACTTAGCACTTGCTGACCTTGCTGTTACTGTTCTTTGCGTACCCACTTCGATCGGCACTATTGTATACAAGCTCTGGGTGTATGGACGATTCTTGTGCAAATTTACTGTCTTCATACAAGGTAAGTAATGAAACGTGTCCACATATTTTGGATTATTTTATGCTGCCAATATAGAATTTTAGAGCCATTCACATATATTTTGAAAGGAGAGAAAGCTATAATAATTTTATCAGTAGTAGCAGTGTAATGGTTCTAAGTCTTGCTGCAGAAGCTGTCTCGGTTTTTCGTCGAGTATGTCTATATCACGACTGGGGTGTCTGTTTGTGTGCCTCTGTGTGTGTGTGTGTGTGTGTGTGTGTGTGTGTGTGTGTGTGTGTGAGAGAGAGAGAGAGAGAGAGAGAGAGTAAACTTTATCAGAAATGTTAGAAAATATGAAATTGTGAAAGGATAAAAATGAAATATTTCCAGGTATAATTAAATCATACTGCTAAAATGGTTAACACATTTAAGTCAGATTTGCTTCATCATGACCCTCAAAAAGATTGAACAACCTTGCGTTCGACAATATTATTTTATCTGATATCAGCTATATTGAAGTGGGTTACTCAAAGTGTATTGACAGAAAGATCGGATGCTAAAGCGCTCTCGATTTATATACCTATAGCTAGTTCATCTATCTACCCTACATATATCTGGTATATCGTGCAAATAACGCGTTTTAGTATGTAGCCAGAGACGTTAATGCCACCTATTAGGACAACAGGCAGTATAATATAATAAATATTGAACAAGAGTCGCAACTGTAACAAATTTAGCAATAAAACATTGTGTTGTGCTGGATGTGGATGTGTTAGAACGAAGAGAAGCAATATGATTAGTTGAAAATGAACAACAGGAAGCGCTTATTAGCGTGTTGCACTAATTTAAAGCAACCCACCCATGACAGTATACGACAATACAGATATACACATCCGAGATTTTCCAGCTAGCGCAAGACGCAAACCCGCTCTTGTGGAGATGAGACAATGCTCAAATGAAAGATCATGACACACTGGTTCATCAACAAATAATGACATTTAACTGAACACTAAGACTATGAAGGTATTGATTCTTTAATTAAAAGAACATGATACCGCTGTAGACCTCACTGTCGTGTTATATGAAATATTACTATAACATATTTACATCATACAATAATACAATCGTGAAACTGAAATATCACCATACATGATTGGTTTAAGCTAAGTATTTTGCTGTGCATTGCTTTGGCGATGTTTGTCACTTGCATCCCATCGTATGTATTTGCCTTGTCTTGAACGTAGAAAAAATGACACAGATAGCAGTATACATGTAAAACTATATTTTAACAGTATAGTCTAGGTGTATCACACATGATTAAACATCTATTTGATGTTCGGTCTGGTCAATTCATCCTCATGTTTGACAGTGTCATTTGGTCGTACGATAGATGATGATAATTCAGACTGACAGTCGCCGTGGTCTGGTAAGGTCAATTTACTGCCTTTTCATGTTACTTTGGTTAGATTTTCTTCAAGTATATTGTAGCCGTAACGAGTAAAAGAAAGTGAATTTTATGTCAATGTCTTTGTTTTTATAGTTTCATAAGCCACATTCTATTCGCAAATTGGTTTTGTACTTTTTCTTTATTGTACAGAAAATTAAAATACTTTCCACCTGCTGAGAAGATTTTTTTTCCTACCCACTTAAAGCTCAGGTGGCTGACGTTATTTGCTTTTTGTCATCATAAAGCTTGGTTTCGACTGCCTTTGTTAGCTTCAGCATCTTTATCTAATGCGTTATGATCATATTAACATAAATGAAGTATCGCGTCAACGTCGCTCATGACTACGTAACTATAAACATTACAGCAAAAAAAGCCATCAAGCAGATTTTGAACCAAACTGCCTGATGGAATTCATGAATAAAGATAAATTATGAAGGTTTAGCGATTTGTGCGAATTAGACAAAATGATATACCATATATCTTTAAAAAAACAAGTAGCAAACAAGCTAAATAAGAGCTATTTCGATGTCGTTTTCTCGTATACCGATAAAAAATTCGACATGATCTTTGAGGCCTCCTTCGAGATAAAAAAATAGAATGTGTTATCATACGTTTGGCATTCATCGACTTTATTTCAAACTTAAATCTTTACCAACGGATAAAATATTCTGGTACCTCACAGCACCACCAACATTTTCGATCTTTCTAATTACCAGAAGCAGAACTGTTACTAGACTTTTGTCTTATCTGGTTCAGTGATGTCACTTAATTGAAACATATATATATATATATATATATATATATATATATATATATATATATATATATATATATATATATATATATATATATATATATATATATATATAAGTAATTATAAATCGCTATGATAAATATTAGAAATTATATATTAGATATTATATAAACTTTAATGCGTGTAATCAAATGCACAGTATAATTGGATTCTAAGTGCCCAGTTTACTACTGTAGCAAAATATCGTTACTCTTGGTATAATATGTTAAAATAATGGATGGACACATCGGCGTATGGTCTTCAGTGAAGTCTTCCTCTGATATCTAGTGGATCCTGGTCGAAAATAGTACCGATGGGGACATCCAATATGGCTTACTAAGTATATGTCTGGGCAGTACGGTTACTGAAAATATCGTATCGTAATTAGATGGTGCTACAAGAACATGATGCTGATCTTTCATACATAGCAGCCGGCATTTTCGCGATGTTTGAAATCTTGTTGTAGCTAATCATCTCTTAACCATGATGTACATGGTAGTCATCTTCGCGACCTTGTTTTCACTAATCGTCCTTTACGGAATGGTCATACTGACATGCGATTCTCACTAAAGCACTTATCCCAATGCGCAATTCTTTCTATATGAAAATCATACCAATGTGATCTTGTATAATATCACACATATTGTAAAAGCTTTTTTAAAGAATAGATTACATTAAGTTTTGTTGATTTACTGCTGTCTTGCAAAATATTGTTATATCTGTATTACAACGATCCTAACATAACTTCCAAAATGGGTGCTGAAAATCATTATCTGTCGACGTTTCATGAAAGGATGGACGTGTCAACATTAGATTTTCTCTAAATAGAATAGTAAATTACGCTGAAACAGTGTTCATCTGAATTTCAACATGGTACAAATAGCCACACCCAAAGTCTTGCTATCACTACTCATGTTGCAAGAACGTCAGGTTATATGTTTTTATTTGACAAAATTGCTTTTTAAAACCAGTTCTTATTGACTTTGCAGCCACAGTGACTTGTACATGTAAAAGAAAAATTTAACCCAACTTTGTATTTAGTAGCACTCCAATGAACAATTTAATAGTGAGCAACCTGACATTGATTTTGAGGTAAACTGTCTTGAATTAATGTGAAAAGGTTCTTTTGAAACAGCCCCTAGAGGAAATGATGGACAGTTGACAGGGCGACGATGAATCAACGGTGCATTCTTTAGTTAGACTATAGTGCGTTGCTCACACCTCGGTTAGTCTGGATTGAGCCGGTTTGAATAAATAGAAGATCTGAAGCCGGCCAAGCGCACGCCCACTCACCAACAACAGGAGGTCGGCTCTAGATTTGCCATAAATTTGAAAGAAAGCCGCCCATATTTGCCATCTATGTCATCGAATATGACCTGCATATCCGCAGTAGAATGTCCTGAATTAACCATGACGCTGAGAACATTACTAACCTGCTTTGATGCATGCCATCAAAACTCCCCCAATTTAAAAGCCGCTAGCGTTACGAAATGCTCCAAAGCATCCGACACACACTATAACAACAATACCAAAAATATCTATAAATAAAAATGGACAAAACAGTTTAGTTTGTTTTGTCGTCCTGGCGGAACTGGAATTTAAAGAGCAGATATAATTTTGTTATTGAAAAACCGCCATGTATGCTGGAAATAAACAGGTGCGAGCCATTGATTTATCAAGTTCAGCATGTTTTAGATTCCCACCGACAACACACATTTTATGGTGAATTCTCGACGAGATTTTTTTTAACGATGTTCCTGCGAGCTGTGACTCTTCCACAAGATATTGGATCGGTTTGTTTTGGGGGTTTGGTCGGGTGAAGGCTTGTTTGCGTTAATCTAAGATAAGCTTATAATCTTCATATGAGATGGCTTTGTTGCGATATGCTGATTTAACCGTGCTCTTTAGCTCTCATATATGATTGCCGTCTGATACAGAATTCAGACCAAAACTTAAAGCTGTGCTGTTAAGGGCCATTGCTATGGAGACAACAATGAATGGTGGCAATATTTGAATATCCACTACACAGGGATTAGCCATCAGGAATGCAATCATCACCATGTACTGCGTTTACTGTACTGCACGATTTGACATTTTTGTATAGATCGATCAGCAGTTCGGTCTCTGCTCGTCGAGAGGTGTCACCCTTGGTGATTTTTTCAGAAGCACATTTAGTTGATCTGGAGGGCGGTTGCTCCAATATGGACACGACTTATACCATGTCACCATGGTTTACAGGTGAAACGGTGATGATGTCAAAGAAGGCATCAGTATACGTGGCGCTACTAAATCTGGAAATAGCACTTGCCAAAACGCTCACCATGAGTGACAAATATCAACCGTCTATTCGCAGATTCATCGACTGCTTGTTTCTCTGAGCGATTACTGTAACGCAACAGAGCGCGACTTTTTCGAATATATATGTTTGTGGAGCGATTTAACCATGCTGATACTGAACGGCGCTGTGGATACTAGTACGTCCTCAAGATATTGATGTCTGAGTCACACTACAAGAATGCTTCTGGCCATTGTGGCAGTCCTAAGTGGAGAGTTAGCCCCATTCCTGCTTCGCGGTGTCTGTAATGCAGTCGGTTAGTCTGGGAGGGCAACATCTGCCCTCAAATACCTTGACGCGAAAACCTATTTGTTCCAGGAGAGTTCCATGCCGGGTAACGCTGTGCTGCAGACCCTGTGTTGTCGTTCAAGATCTTCACCCTTGCAGACATGTATGATAACCAAAGTCAGCCGTTCGAATACCTTTGGGGGAAGTGATTCTCCGCGACACATTGGACCCTTAGCTAATGAATTTTCAATGAACTTTAGTATTCCGGCAATTGTTTGGGCAACCTAGTTAATGTGCAATACGATTTGGCAGCGTTTCGTAAACAGGCCGTCACTCTATTTGTGTGTAGCTCGGTTTTTGTTTCTTGACAAACGTTTTGTAGGCATGTTCGCGCATTTATGTTTTAACTGTGCTGGCTTGTAAACATGATAGTATGAACAAGTGTGACTGAACTGATATGATCTACTACCTTTCTACCACTTCAGTACCACTTAGCATCCCAAAGAATGTTAAATTTAGATTGAACCATACTTAGCATGTTTTTATATCGATATTGTCTAAGATCAGTTGTGATTCTCTATCTATACAATCAGGTTCAAGGTCAAATGCCATAATAAGCAATTCTGTTCTGCTCTTTAAGGCATTTGGTTACCAAATTTGGTAATCTGTAGTTTATCGGTCTATTCCATTTGTAATGGGAATTTGTGGAAATTGACTTTATATCAAGTAAGTCCCTCACTTTATAAAATAGAAGTTTGATAAATTGTCATAAATATAATACATTCATAAGACACTAATTTGGGTGATAATCGCATTTCGCTGTTTTTGCATGCCGTACACAACGGAATATTTTCATTTGTTATTCTCGAACGTATTGATCAGAGAGAAACGACTGACTCGAAGACAGTTTAACGTTGCGGACGATTGCCAATCATAACCGTCAGCATTAGATTGATTATATCCCACTATTGCCCATGTATAATGCGTAACATTCGGCTTGAAACATCCATTTACACAAATATCAGGACCACTCCGGTGGCCTAAAGTGGTCTGAGCGTCAGCCTTGAAAGTGGGAGGTCACGGGTTCGAGCCCCGGCGGAGTCATATCAAGGACTTTTAAAATTGGTACTAGCAGCTGCCTCGCTTTGCGTTAAGCATTAAAAGGGTAGTGTTAGGGCTGGTCGGCCTGGTATCAGGATAAAGTGATTGGGTGGAACATTATGCCACATGTCTGAGGTATGATGCCCAAACACTAGGCATACTAAATAAACAGTTAAAATGCATATATCGTAAGCAGTACGACTCAAATTGTTAAAACTATGTGAGAAATCCAAGTCACACAAAGACAAATTATCAGATTAGTTATTTCATAATAATTTTGATCCTATTTACATATGAGCAAAATATACATATGAGCAAAGGATAAGACATTGGACCAAGAATAAAGAACACGATCTTTTGATCTATGTATTGTTGCCCAAGTCGAGGGAGTTACGTAAGCGTAGATCTCATAGAAGTTGTCATTTTGTGCAAAATATATGGTTTATTTCGTTCACTCCCTTCTTCTAATTGTCTATAAACAGGATATATCGTTACACTTAGAGTATACTTGAATCTTTATAAAACCTAAGAGCATGTTCTAATGGTCATAGAATAAATGTCATTGGTACTACTCCTCTCCCTCCAAACCCGCCTCCTACGCCTCGGTAGACAACCCATTTCCCTGGTGTACAATAAGCGTGTGGTAGAATTGCCTGCATGCAAACATATAAATAACACGAATACACACATAAATGGCGCTTCTATGTTTCAAGCGATCCGTACTCGTAAAAGTAGGAGTAGTATGAGGAGTAATAGTGTTACCATTTTAGATAATGCTAACAACTCTTGGAAAGCATCACCACTTTACATTTTAAGAGTCTCTCAATTAAAAGAAATCATTAACGCTTTTGACTCCTAAAATTCAGTTTATTCTAATTCTTGTTTTCTTGCAGGTGTTGCTGTTACCGTAAGTATTTTCTCTATGATGGCCATGGGTATAGATAGGTACATTTCTCTCCAGTACCCTGCCACAAGATACCGTCTTTCGTCCACTCCGGGTCAATCCTTTGCCATGATATGCTGCATGTGGTTTGTTGCAGGCATCTTTATGGGACCGCTAATCTACATCCGGGACATTGACACGCTTGATATTCCGTTCTTGCCTGATTTAACATTCTGCATTGAAAAGTGGCCTCAAGATCGAGATCGACAGGCATATGGTGTGTTTCTGCTTTTCGTTGTTTTCATCATACCGGCCTTTACAATCGGAGTTTGTTATGGTCACGTTGGGAAAGCCCTGTTGAAAACTGATATCCAGAGAGTTGGATCAGACAGCAGTACACAGAGGTTAGTCTACAGGAAGCGAGCTGCACGCATGATTATTCTTCTCATCGTGGCTTTCTTGGTCTGCTGGCTCCCGTACAACATCATATCCGCACTGGCAGATCTCCACCACGATCCTAACCTATCACGAGCTTTACCATTTGTCCTTTGGCTTGGCCATGCACACAGTGCTGTAAATCCTGCGATGTACTGGTCACTGAACAAACGATTCCGTGAGAGTATTCGCGGAATTGTGAAGTCAGTAAGAATCAGTCACTGCACATCCGAAAGCACAATGGCAGAATATGTTTGAAACGATCCCAGATGAAATAAACAATTTGCTAGATCTAAGACCATAGAGAAATACACGTTCATTGACTGCTTGTGTAAACAGAAATATTATGAAATGTGCTTTCGATAAATGGAGAATAATTGGAGCGAGAACTTTAGCGTTGATGTGAATATACTTGAAATATACATGTAACGGTAACACTGTAGATGCACACAGTAGGTTGACAAAATGTAGACTTTATGTTCACACTAAAAATTGTATATGCTACGAAAGATCATATTGCCTCCAGTGATTACTTTCTTTCTTAAAATCACTGCTTTCTGAAACATGTAAAAGGAAAGAAACTCAAGACGTATGTTATAGCATAACAGATAGTGTCGTAACTCTTTCCATTATATGAAAAGTATCATTGGATTACTTGCTGCCTCATGATGACAACTGTTGAACTTTTTAATTTCAAATATATTACTCAAGATCTCCCTGACGGCATATCATTTTTGCGAAACATGCCTAATATATCATAATCTTTGTATTCAGTGTCGTAATCGTATGTGCAGCCCCTGTAGAAAAATCTTTGATGATGTATACACTGGGTGGCTTTTCTTTACATGTGCAATGTAAATGGAATTAATAAGACAATAAAATAAGGTGCGTTATTGCTTGAGGGATTCTTTAAATTTGGTTTTTCTGCCTTTTTTTATTCCTAAAGGATTAATCGCCATCAAAGATGACGTCCTATAAAAGAAAGTTTTCAGTTAGTGATTTGATTTTTATGAAATATATGGAGTTTGCCCTGTGTATGTATCTTTGTATCATACTAAATGCATGATATATATTTGATGAGGCGCATCATATCTCGCTTGATTGATTATGTAAGGACTGTACACGTCTCTACATGTGTTGTTGTTATGAAGGATTGCTGCTGGTGGACAAAAGAGACTATAATGTATTATGTATGTAAATTTGGTCTACCGTATCATCATATAGAAAAGGCAAATTATTATATGCTCAGTGTTAAAATGATGTATAGTCGTGTGTCCTGAAGCATTATCTCAGAATTGTATTTTGTCTTTTCGTACAATGTGCAAAGAGTCCATAGCATTACAATTGTAAATACAAAATATCTGGATAATAAGATTTACCCTTTTACAGCTATATTTCATCTTTAGTTTTATAACGTGACTTTCCTATATCGGTTTAAAAATATTAAAGATTCGAAATTATTCAAATATATTTTTATACAAGTATATTCTCTATTTTGCTTTTGAAGAAAATCCATATCTTTAAAACCATTGATATTTTATTATTGAAAATAGTATTGATCCTTTATTTTTGTCCTTGAATTATGTTTTAACAAAATCCTGTTCAAAGGCTTTTGTTATCGGTCTAGCAATGTATACAAAATGTGTTGATTCAACCATTTGTTACGAAAGATTACTTGATAGACCAAGATGATCTTGGTCGTTTCAGAAGACTTAAAACAAGCAAAATAAGTGCTAAATTTGATGAATTGGTTTAGTTAACTCGATTGATTTTTAACATATCAAACGGAACATTATTTTTTATTTGATGTCAAGTGTTTTATATAAGAAATAAGTTCCCTTCTCATCCTTCTGAGCACAATTTCTTACACTATTAGAAACGATTGCATCTACTACATTATTTAAGTTACTGCATATTTTGTAGATTGATTTGGAATTTGTACATGTACTGATCACATGTACTGTGCCTTAACGTTATGTACCAAACGCACATAATAAAAGGACCCCTTGAAATAAATGAAGAACATATTTTGGCTTAAATATATTTTATTGCAAGCAGTGCAACTGGTATCGGCTAAAAGTTCTAACAATTTATTATCACATTCCCATACAAAGAATAATACACCATGTAATGCAAAACGTCTAAGATGGATGGCATATGTACAAAATTAATTCTATAAAAATATAATAATTGTCATAATGAAAGGAGAAAAAGGTAGAAGAAGCAAAAAGGAGCGTAGAAAAGAAAAGAGGAAAATCTAGACTATGTGCCACAGATTAAGATAATGGTCCGATTCTTGTTGGGATCAAACCGTTGTGTAGTTATTACATATTTTGGTATTTCCAAAAAATATAGTTTTGTTTTATTCTGTGATTACTTTTGGATTTCTTGCTAATAATAAATCCAGATACATTTGTTAGACTGAGTTCGAGTAATAAGATAATTGGAAGTTTTAAATTGTTACCACAATTAATAACATTCAGCATTGAAGAAGGACTTGATCTCAGTTAAAGCTATTGATCTGACCATTAGTTTATTAAAGTCTGCATTCTTATAATTCCCAAAATTTCAAACATCGATTAAGTTTATATTAAAATAGACAGCAAATAACTATACTCCATGATCAATAATACTACAGTCGACGGTATTTACCCGATTGCATGCATTTGATATTATTGTTAATAGATATTACGTTCTGTAAAGGTGTCATTCTTATGTAAGTTATATTTACTTAATGCCTGAAAGAATGAATCGCGCATTATGACTTTGAGAAAAGCTCTAGATAATATCACGTTTGATGCAAAATTAATAGCTGCATGGAACATACATTTTTGGCCCTGTTGTAGTCAAAGTATTTGGGACACATTTTCAAGGCATCAAAACGGAAGTTGCAATATGTTACTTAAATATAACAATTTTCGAAACAAATATATGTATTTTGATGCAATATTTGTTTAATTTACTAATCCGATTATGCATGAATTCAGCCTGACATAGAAAGATTAACAATAGTTTCAATAGATTTTGTCCAAACAAATGTAACACTGCGATACTGCTATAACGAATTTTAGAGCATCCCTTTTTAAGCTCAAGGTAACAAGCTTTCTATATTTCCGAACAGACATAATTATGTCGATAGTTTATGATTGCTTGGATGTAAATTGGCTTTGTTATATCGCTTCAAGCCCTCTAAACAAAAGGAGTCTCAAAGCAGATTAAATACTTTACAATTATTATTAATTTTATTATTATTATTATTATTATTAGTAGTAGTAGTAGTAGTATTGTTATTATTATTGTTATTGTTATTATTATTATTATTATTACTATTGGTACAGCAACAACAATTTCTATTACAGCACCAGAGATTATATTTAACAAAACGACACTTTAGTCATTTAGATTTTGAGCATTATTTTTTTATTAAAATAAATAGATATTTAAATAAATTAATTAAAAAATATCTAATCTTGGCGTAAAAGTATGATATCCATTGACAAATGAAAACTCTTTCATATGGTTTGCATGCGTTTTTCAAGCATGCATAACACTGTACTTCAATTACAAAAAGGAATATCATTCATTGGTCACAACTTGCAATTACTGAACATCATAATGAAATTATTAACGTGAGACGTTAGTTAGTTACTTCCTTTGAGATATAAAATGTATAATTAAATCTAGGTGCAAAAGGGAGCACATTCTCTTAAATAATTAGTTGCAAAACATTATTCATCAAAAGGATTAATCTTTAATCAGAACCATTGTTGTGTCAATGTCAAAGTAATTCCTAAACAAAATTTATACAAAGTAAAACAACGTAGAAGAAGATATTTTAATCTCTAATAGGTTCCATCATTATGACGGTTTCAAAGGCAAAATAAAGCACTTTTGACTAAAGTTATGTACGTTAGCTCGTCTAGACCGAGAACCATTCTAATGAAAATACTGAATGAGTTCTAAACTGGTTCATTGTTGTGTCTTTCACTGCTAGCAAAAGGAAATGATGTGTAGTGGTCGTGATATCAATAGCTTTTGTTATTTTCGAGACGGTTATGCTAAACTCAACAAAAAGCAATTAAGATGTTGTGAGATGTTTGCACTGTGCAATATATCTTAGAAGGGCAATGCTTTTATAACATCTGTTTTACAGCCCTGCTGCAGAGTTAAAAGTATAAAGATTTCGTTTGAATTTCTGTCTTGTGGCACTGTGCTTAGAGATACCTAGTGTGTCTGTATAATAACAAATGATACTAATTTTCTTCTCAATTATAATCGAATAAAACAAACATTCGGCATAAAGAAAGTATAAGCAAAGGGTGCAAAACTCAATTACATGGTCTGCATGTTCTACATTATGGAACTAGTGATATCTATATAAACATTCTTTTTTAACTTCACAAGGAAATAAATACGTTTCGCTTGTTAAATATTCGAAAACAGCAAAACTTACAACTTGATTTAATATTTTACGATCAGAGAGAGGGTTTACAGATGGGGTTTGTTTCACGAGGTTAAATGCGGATTTTTTATTGGGTCGATGATTATGTTATAAAGCCCTGGTTATAATATCAAGAGGAAGCAATCCATTTTTGTTGGTTCCGTATAAATATTCAATTAACAAATGTGTAAAGTGTTACATTTGATTATAAGCGGGTGGAATAAATTCAAAGTTATCGTTCGTGTCCAAGGTCTTTGTAGAGTGATATACTTTTTCAATGCATGCTGTTTTGACATAAACATCGATTTTAATAACCAAAATTTCAATCATATATTTCTTTAATGTTTCATAATCTAAACAACGTAGTGTAGTTATGTTTATCATATAGCCTCGAGCTATTGCTTTCATTGTCATTTTTAATTATGCGATGTAAAATCCGTTTGAACTGTCTTTTGCCAATCCTTTATGTGATTTGTTTTGTTCTATGATTTCCGTAATAAATCAAGTTTATAACGTTGTTTTGATGAATAAAAGTATATTTATGTTTAAGCGTTAATATTATTGATATACTGATGTGCAATGTATTTTTCTTTTCCTACATGTATACTTCTATTTGTTTGTTCTTTTTTACAAACAGATGAGATGAATTTTCGTTATATTTTCAAATACAAACGCGAGCAAACTGTTTGATATAGCCTTTTACTTACTTAGGAGCCTAATCCGACAGTCCGGAACGGAAAAATATATTTCCATGTACTTATTGATGGAAATGATTTTTTTAAATGTACATCTGCTGTTTAAAAGTTAGAAAAACGAACATGTGACTGTAAATATAATTTGCTGAGGACAGAAATTGTGAGTAAAGAGGACTATCATGGTGAATGAGAAAAGGAGAAAAATATTGAGCACCAATATAAAAGTAAAAGGTTTTCTCATTTCATTTCTGCTCACGTTGGGAGAGTTACATGTGACAATTTTTATGGGACTGAGGGTGGCGTGGACGGGAGAACAGTATTATTTCATTCTAATCATAAAGTTCAGAATATTATTGAATCGTCTGTCATTTCCTCAATATTTTATTAAGCTCACCTATACCCGGACCCAGTTTCCAGGTTGAGGTGAAATACAAAGTAAAAACATTCTTCTCTCAAGTAATGAAGTAACGTTAAATCTGTTGAATGCTGTAAGAAGACAAGTACAGTTAGTATCCGATAACAGCGATTGAGATGACCATTAAAACTGAGCTAACAAATGACAAGAAATATTACACAATATGAATGTATTCAGATTCACAATGTATTATGGAAAACAGTAATTATAGTTCTACACTCCGTCTTGTGACCCAGACAAAACTTTTTGCATTTAAATACATCATTAATTTTAGCAATGAACGGTGCATTTTAGCTTAATTGTATCAAGAGAGATTCTCTTCTCCTTCTGTTATAAATCTATGGTCTTAAACTAAGTAAACGAAAGAAGCAAAGACAACATGTTTTGCTAAAAACTTAATAAACAATTTAATTATCAATGTTATAAATGACAATGTAAGCGGAATTTACGGAATTATGAAGTGAATTGATAGCAATCCTGAAAGATTTGTATTAAAGTTCAAACGAATGAAAAGTTAAGTATAAACTTCAGAACCGGAAATGTACTGTGCGCTCAGAATCGTGACGTTGTCGAAATTGCGCTGTCCAGAACTCCATTTTCCTTCTCAAATAATATCTAAGAACAACATACATATCTGCAGACTTGATGTTACAACAGGTATACAGTATAAAAGAATGACTTCAAAATAGGAATGAATCTGATTCTGTTGTTCTCTCCTTTTATACACCTTCTATTGTCACTGTATTTAACAACATACCCACACCTGATACATCATGCTACTCGATAAATATTTCGAAATACCTATTGATGTGATCTAGCCAATCCAATGGAAAATTACTTTATTCTTCTGGAACTATCAAAACCCCACCAGAGAATGAGAAATTAACCTAAAGTTGTCAAGTGTTATTATTGAGATTTTTATTAGATATTGTCAACACATACGTAAGCACCTATATATAGACTCTATGCAATTGTACTCTCTGAATGTTTCTAAATCAGATCCTAGTCACGTAAGCAAAATCTAACAAAATATAATCACTGCAATTTACAGTCGTACACAGAATTGCAAACATTAGATAAAATCAGGAGTATATATAGATATACATAACCACTCGTACTTGTCGCCGTTCCGTTTTCACATACCAATAATATACTTTATTACGTCGTATTATATCTTCCTCGAATGACAGTCATGCTTACTCGAAAATGCTTTGAATCAGCCATTGAGTAAACAATCACAAACGCTATCAATATATATGTACTAATAATTATAATCAAATGATTATTGTTCTTCATACGCTGTATTCGGGGAATCAGTAACCCCACCCCATACATCTAAAAATTATATTGCAATGGTACTGGATAATGTGCTTGTGAAGACTCAAACGGATCGAAATATTTGCTAGAGGATAATTAGCTAGCAATTTATGTTTGTGGCTAATGGGTGCACATAAATATAAACGGTTTATAATTTGATATGAAAGAGCAATTACTTATCTCGGCATTTACGGAAAATATTATTCAGTAAAACCAATGATTGTTAAACACTCGAATGACAAAAGTTTTTAGCTTTCCAGTTCAAGTTCACCACATGACTCTTTCAACATTCATTAATTAGCAGCATTATATCTATAGTCTAGCCACTGATCAGAGTTTATTGTTTCCCCGTTGTTATTTAAGGTGGCTTGATAAATCGTTTTCTATTATTATTATTATTATTATTATTGTTATTATTATTATTATTATTATTATTATTATTATTATTATTATTATTATTATCATTATTATTATCATTTATTTATTTATTTATTTATCTATTTATTTTCCCCCGAGACAAGTAGCAATGGACATTAAGAAGGACGTTTAAAGAAGAAATAAGGAATGAAATGGACATAAAATCTTGGCGAAAAAACATGTAGACCAAATCACTATATTTTTAATGCAAGGAAGGAGATTTAAAGCCATTATTATCACAAAAGCAAATTTGGATACTATTTTTCCACGTGAATTATACGTTTAAGAACAATTCCACAGCATGTTAGAAGTATATAAAAATATTTTAAATGGGTTAAATAGTTCAAAAAGCTGCTATGGAAGGAAAATATATCAAATAAAAAAAAAACTCATTTCTCACATTCGTACATGTGTCTGATCATGTTTTTCAGAGTGAAACACTGATGTAGGACAGCTCTATCTTACCTCATCTGTGACTTTTAACTTGATTCTTAGACTATTTTGACCGCTTTCTGCAAAGATAGTGTACATACATTAGTAAGCAATTTTATTTTTTAATAATGACGATAAACATCAATTGCAACCCATTTCCGTACTCAAGCGAGTAGTGGTTGACGTTAAAATGTATTGCAAACTGACCATTTAATAAGGATCAACCGACATACTCGTACTGATTCTTAAGCGCAAATTCAAGTCGAAAAGCCGTTGTTTGTAAACATTAATTTTAATTTAAAAACATGTGTATTCTTATTATTATTTCTGAAGGTTAAGTCATTTACAGATTACTGTTAAATCCAGAATTATCTCATTATTTTGTTCGCTTTTGTATCATTACGCTAGCTATCTGTAGTATACAATTCGGATGATATGTATTATGAACCACATCTCTATTGAAAGATACAATGTGTTAAACGCCATTTAAAGGTTACACGGATTATTCCCACGTAAACCTAGCCATTTCCCATATGTTTTCAGGTAATGTGTGATGGCTTTTTGCTGTTTTAAAGTTAAATCATTATTTAGAATACATTACTTTTCGTTAAGAAATGTGAGCGAAATAATCTTATATAAGTTTCAGTGTAGAAAAGAAACATTCCATCCTCGGGATGAAAGGTTTGCTTCAGGCTTCAGACGCAAACTTCGGATTGTGCAGTGGAAAAATTGTCCTACCCTACACCGATGCATACTATTGAAGGATTCTATTATTCTCATGGAAGTCATTTCTCCCGAAGAAAAAAAGCCCAATATGTTTCTTCTTACTTAAAGAATAAATTTTAATATTCTTTAGAATTTCTAATTATTGATATAAGACAAGGAAGTATTTTGACGCAAATATTAAAGAGGTACATTTACAGCCTGTTACAGAGCAATTAGCATAAAAAATGGACTAAAGAGACACTTGCTTCTCTAAGATTTTTTCCACGTCGCATGCACGTGTTAAAGTAGTACATTATTATAGTTGCACAAGCTGTCGACTATATCAAGTATGAAGTATTAGTCCTCCAATTAGAGGATTCCATATATATTGTTGTACGCGATTTAGGAAGATAATGATCCTTCACAAATATGTACTGGATATGTTTGTACAAGAAGCAATCATTTAAATCTATTGAATTTAGTCTCAATTTCTTAGTGTTTTACATATTCGGATTTGTTCTGTTAACTATTGATGCAGTGGTTATTTAGTCAGTTAGCAGGGGTAAAACGTGCTCAGATCAAGTCCTATAAAATCTAAACGCATGATATTTGCAGATATTCCTATAAGGCTTTAAAGACTAGATATTTCACGTACTAAACAATTGAGTTTGGCCACAAACAAAGTATTCAAACCAATCTACTAATTCTGATGGTTCCGGTGCCACTCAGAGTGAGTTAGTGGAAGAAGAACACATATCGACATGCACACTAAACTACCCATATTGTTAACTAGAGACAATGTTATGTTCATGCAGGTTATTGATAGCAGGTTAGCACTTTGCATGATAACCAGTGCTTACACAAGTTTGACACAATGGTACATGAAACGATGCTTTTCAAATGGGGCATAACTGAATTTATCTGACTTGGGTGATAATTAAAAATGAAACGTGTTCCTAACTGTACCCATGGTAAATATTGATTCAACATTAATAAAGGAAGTTTACTCAAACAGGGCAAGTCAAGTATATTCAAATATGATAAATTATTAAGCTAATTGTGTCCATCATGCTTGTCAAATGTAAAAAGAACCACTCGTCTCGTGTTCCTAACAATAGTTTTCCCCTTCCAATTTAAACTTCTGAACGAAATTGGGGGTTATTTTTGTTTTACGATGATTTATTTGTCTCAAGGAAAGGCCTATATGCTTGGTTGTATTTTTACTAGTGACCAAGCATGTCTTATAGAATTCTCGTACCTGCTTTTCGCTATTTCTGTTACAACCCCCACCCACGTCAAAATAAACCCGTAGCTTATCATAAGCGATGGCTTTTTTTTCACTAAACGGACTATTTTCATGTATATTTCACAAGGATACGATCACTAATAAGTTTTTTGCATCTTTCAAGGCATACATTCTAAAGTGTCACATACATTGATATATGGTATAACAAATAATACGTTTGAGACTAGTTGCTTTCTTGTAAGTTTTAATGGTCATAATAAACATGTGGTATTTGCTACAATATTTTGTTAAACGTACTTGGTCCTGAATTAAAAAAGGTGGATATTATATTGGATTTCACAAAAAAGTTGTTATGACTGTAATCATGAAAATGTGAAAATGACGAAAGAAACGACTATATCAACATTGAGTTCTCATGAGAATAATTCATGTAATACATTGTTTCTAAATTACTTTTGATGGAAACCTACCCATTAACATGTATGTGCTTTGGTGAACAAGTTTTGAGGTGAAGCCAAGAGTCACTGTTTGAATTTCCGTCCTTCGTTAAGCTGCATTGCTTCCATTATTATGCATTTAATCAATTTAAATGATTTTAATACTAAACAACTTGCAAATATTAAAAGACGGAAGAAGTAGTTTACTTGTCCTTAATTTCCTTACAAATTAGTTTTGTCCAACATAGTATCAGTACATTGGAGGGATTTTAGAAAAGATAGCAGAATAGTTGTATCTTTACCTACCTATTTTACCACAGCTGATTAACTGTTCATGTTTCCTACCCGTGAAGAGTTTCAACTTTGGTAACGATTACGATTGTTGAACTTAATCACTGAATTGCGAGCACAAAGTTATTCTTGTATTTTATTTTATTTGTAATCATATCATTGGTCCCTCAGCTACGTTCAACTTTGCCCATAATGTATGTTTTAGTTCAGTTGAGCGATTGCGAAATAGGTGGCGTTACTGACCTAGGAAACCGACTATCTGTGACACCACTTATTTTCTGAATGTGTCACGTACAAGTACATGCCTGTTACGCTGATATAATAATATAATTCTTTGGGTTATTTCACTTACAAACGAAAGTGTATTCTTAACAACGCAGCAATATTTCATTCAGAATTCGACAGGTCATTGAAATAGCATTTATGGTGCACGTGAAGACTATTTGCATAGAGCAAGTGTCAGTCTAAATTGGGACCTATATCGGAATTCGATTTCTTGGCTACGTGGTGTCAGATAATTATATGTTAGAGTATGATCGAATTCATTATATCACTCAAGTGCATTGTAAATCAATGTGTCAGTTCATAAAGGTCTTTGTCTCTTCAAGTATTAAAAATTCTCTCATTTTATCCTGTGGCAAACGTGCATATAGCCCACTGTAAACTATCATTATCGATCTAATGAAACCAAATCTGCACCTCCGCTGGATATCAAGATACATGCACGATAGCCTCAGTAGTTCAAATGTAAAGAAATCGTTGGTATCATTCAAATCGACGGATTCATCAAAGACTATGATTATTTATATTCGATGCTAAAATATCCCTATAGGAACCAGTTCTTTTACAAAGTTAGATTCAACGCATCGAATGTTTATAATACCGCTCATATGAGGCAAGCCAAAATAAAAAATTAAGGGCAAGAGGTGCCAGATGAAAAGAACTGTAGAACTCAGCAATATACTTTAGTCATTTCGTCCTTGGGATATTTTCATAAATGGAAGGATATAACAATAAGCACCATTAAAACTGAACTACACATGAAATATAATTTGAATATAAATAGCCCCATCAATAAATCAATATACAAATCAATACATTTTCTATCCACTTATCACCTTTGTAGTCATGCAAGAGTGTATAATTCACGATATCAACTGATACGGTAAGGGAAGAAATACACAAACTAAATATGTTATGTTCCGAGTAGGGGGGAAAAAAAATTTGCTACGGCGCAGGAATATGTGACGGCTATCAGGCAGAGAGGAGTGCTCCTAAGAGGTATCAAACCAGTTGTTTTCCCCGACTAGGAACAAATCACATATGTGATTTTGTAATTATTATATATCCCCTATTATATTCACACATTCTTTTCAACTGTTAAATGTATACATTTAAAAGCAATGAATGAGGCATTGTAGTTTTTTGTAAAATATGGTACAACTCTGAAAAATCCTCATTTGTGGTCCGTAACCGAGATGTATGCCCAGATATATACCGTGCATTCGTGTCATCGACCTATCTTCATTGCTGATATAGTGATTGACTCTTAAGATTTCCAAGTTTCAAACATTTTGTTCTGCGACATATTTAAGCTGCAACTGCAGTCACAAGCGAGTGGATTCTTCAATAATATTTTAATGGAACTTATATTTTGGATCAGTAAGAGACTCTTTTCCTTACACCCAACTAACAGAAAATACGCACTAGACTTTCAAGCAAATTTTAGGACTAATTTTACAGACTAAATATAATTAAATACATCAATTTCTATACACCATGTTCATTAATTTACAGTACTTTCAAACTCATTTTTTATTCTTTCATTGCAAAAAACTATAATAATTTCAAATATAACAAATATACAATTCCCTGCTTGTGCCACAGTGACGAAAACGCCTCAATCACATTTGCAACAAGGTGTAATTCTTCTAAACTTGGATCATAGTAAAAACAGTTTCCGCTGTCTGAGATTTTTCTGTCTTTATGTTGCAAATGTTTGTTAGTTTTATCCTCAAATTTACCGAACGAATTTTGATTCCTCAGGAATATTAATAGACAAATTGAAATTTCCTGCATTAAACATTGCTCTTTAAAAATATTTTTACCAATGAAACCAATTCCGCAGACCATTTTGTTTTAAAATCCGAATAGCTTGGTGTGATTTTGGAATTGATTTACGTAAAGGAATGTTTCTTTTCTGTGTCGTCAGTGCTGTTGCTGGCAACAATACAAAAAAAACTTGGTGCACCGTTCAGACATGTTTTTTGCCTCTTTTTTTAAACGGTTTCGTTTAAGGTAGCTGCGCACAAAAATCAGCACTTTTATGGCAATTAGAAACCAAATTTTGAAGATAAATGCTGTTGCCGAAGTTTCTGTCAATTAATGATCTGTCTATAGCTGTGATGTGACTATTAGGAATATATAATTCATGGTACAAGAAAACAGGTTTCATTACAGTAAACATATAAGCACCAATTTAAGTGTCTAATTAAACAGGTTCAAGTTTTAGCCGAACATTGCGGCCTTTTTAACTAAGTCACGAATGTTGACATGACTCCCTGACTCTTTATTACCGTCAACATCATCTCAACTTTCAATAGAAGATTTCAACAGAATTTTGTTTGGTCTTGCATGCTCTTTCATGTTTGGTGTCACTTTGTACGTCAGGTTCTTCTGAGAACCATTGTCAAACTTTTTGATCAAAAATATTGCTGTCAACCTCAACTAACTCTAATTTCTAGGAGGTAGCTACCATAAAATGCCGACAAACAATTCTTTGACGCTATTTTTATTATCCTCAGCTGATTTCACCCAATATGACTGAATTTTTCAACATTACTAACGTTGTTGCCATTTTTGAATACTTTAAAATGCATAGTTGTAAATTATTCCTGATTGTATAGGTGGACTTTCATTAAATCTTTATGAAAGTTTAGGTGTGCTATACAGAATCACATATTTGAACATATGTATCGTTAGGCCATACGATTGGATGATATAATGTAAGAAAAGATAATATACTATGATTATCACAATTTATTTGCGTACTCATTATGCTCTTCTTTGATAAACTATAGTCGCTTTATCTTCTGAAGTTGCTTCATATTTGAATTTGTGTTCTTGACTTTGTTGAGTTTGGTTGATCTTATTTTTATGTCCCTGAACTAATTTATTCCGATACTAATTATGTTTCTGTGTTTCTATTTGCAAATTACATTGTTTTATGCGACTACTAGATATAGAAATTCAGTGCCTGTTATGACAGGTATGAATGCAACCTGCTAGCTTAGTAGATACAAAAGGAAACAATAATCACCACAAAAAAATCAGACATAATTTAAAGGCAGCGATTAAAACAAATATCAAACGCTATATACGTTAATATAGTTTCAAGCTTTTGTGAAGGCATTCAAACTAGAATGGCTCGAATTAAGAGCACTTGAAGACAACTTTTGGATGTTGGAAATAATAAAATTGAAAACATTCAATAGATTTGGACTAACATTAAATCTAGAACAGGGCCTCTACTTCTTTCAAATATGAGAAGCTGCGACAGAAAATATGGGCATGGAAAAGTCGATGGAATCAATTATCGACAACATAAGGTGAGGCAAAATTATATTTGTTTGAACATGGACGAAAATTAATGTACAAAAAGATACGTAAGCAGACGTTTAAAAGCTTTTATCAATTAGTAACTAAAAAAATAACTTAAATCACCATCAAACTAATATTTCGACATTAATGATATACCAAATTGATCCATTATAACGCGTTTCCATCAGTTTAATTTATGATATTTTACAAAAGCTGTGGCAACACGAAATATCATTCTTAGACAAGGGTACTTGTCTGGGAACAAAGTCAACTACCTTCATATTACAGTATCGAAGGACACAGGTTGCAGGTTTGCCTTTTGTAGACACTCGTGCATCATTGTCCCAGGCATTGATAAACTGTTCCATGGTAAATTCAAAAGACAGCTTCAAATATGCAAATATACACATATCAAACATTTCTATATAAACTTGAATAATAGTTATCACCAGTTTAGATATTATGTACAAATGTATTTATCCCTAGGAGATCGTAAACATGCCATTTTGATATGTAAATAAATATAGATGAAGCAAAGTTTGTGTATTATCTGACATGAAATGTAACTTGTTATGACTTGTGAGGAACAGCGTGTGAGATATTATTAAGCGCATAAATTTAATTAATTCATCACGTAATAACAGTTTGCAGTTATTGATTGGATAATATAAAAGCTGATTAAGTAATTCTGTGAGATTATAGGTGTTGCATGGTGTAGACATAAATAATGTTTGTAATCTGAGTTTACAGTGTCTAATAGAAGTAGGTAAGGCACGAGGGCAAGCCGCAATCATTCATTCTGTATTCGGATAAATATGTTTACACTGTTATTAAACAATAACCTAGCTAAGAATACGATGTTTCTCACTCATCATAGGTACTTCACTTCATCAGGATTGGAAAAATAAATCTTATTGCTTGAAAAAGAAATGCAATCTAAATGAAAAATTCTTTGGCAAAATATTTTGTGATACTCATTATCTGAAACAAATAAAGGACACAGTCACAAAACTGCATGCCAGAACAATTAAAAGAAAATAAACAGGTGTATGCTTTGGACAGGTCCAGTACACAGAGAAGCAATACGAGAAACTGGAACGAACAAGAACAACATATTTTAAATGTTAATATTGTTTAAGAGTTTTGAAAGACATGATATGGACACAATTTAGAATAAAAAATTATTAATTATGTTATATCTGTGAATTTTCGATCACAAAAAAGAAGAAGCTTTAACCTTAGTTACTGTCCAATTGGCGTTGATATTGCAATTACTGTATGTGTATAGATAGTATTAGGTGAAGTCATGACATGTTACCTTCTGCGTTAGAAATTTGCACAATCTTCCGCTTTGTCACATTCGGAGAAATTTAAGAAATCGTTCCACTTAAGAACAAGAAAAATAAACAAAGTCCTAGCATCGGAGGTAGCGTGTCCTTGGGCAAGACACTCCATTTGCCTCGCCACTAAATACCGTAAATTAAAAATATTTCCACTACATTAATTGAAACACATTTGGAGTAATTGATTATTCAATGAATCAAAATATAAAATATTGCTACATAAATTCCATGCTTTTGAAGAATATTAAACGAATTTGAGAAATTTGTATTTCACAGAAGTGCTTGAATCTTGTATTACATATTTACTTTGTATCATTTGTTGGCTTTTCTAAATGATTTTATGTTATATAAATCTGTATTTCTGTACTTGAACTGGTCCAAAATGAATTTGACAAGAAACATAATACAAACCTAAATATTTCTCTATGATTGTGGGTTAAATATTCAGATATTATTTATTAATAGTAAACCTTTTGATAGTCTTGGTTCTGAACTTTGAAACTTGTAGGATAGTAAACTTAATTATGTTCTCAATTTCGAGAATATGGTAATGGCGACATAGGTTGATCTGAGAGGTATATAATCTTTTACCTAAAAGTTACGCATTCTTGCCGTAACATCTAAACAAGGCTACAGCGTGTTAAATACTATCCATGAACTAGAGCATTAAATTTCGGCTTATCGCAAATTAAGACAAGAAAATTCGGATTATATTATTGTGATACCTATACAGACTCTTATCACAACGCCACACGCCAGGCTACTGACACATTAGCACATTTGAGACTACAGACACATGAACAATTTCAATATCGGAATTTTGTATTTTGGAATACCGCTAGAATTCAAATGGAACTTTATAGATGTTGACTTGTGATATAACTTTTAGGACAATTTTTCTGAAAATTCTGAACACTGTAAATTCTTTTAAATTTTGCACTTAATTCTTTCGAAATGAATTAGTTTGATTTTGCTATTTTCTGTTTTTTATTTAAGACCAGATAATCTAAACGTCAGTCGACTTATTAACATTTACTGCTCATTTTATTGACTTACATCATCTTCTTTTCATTATTTGCTTAAACAAAATATGTCTTATTAGATCTGCATGGTAAAACTGACTTCATGCTCCATGTCATTCACCGAAGTCTAGGGCTGTCAAGCAAACCATTTCCAATATTTTCACACTTTCATTTCTTAAGACTTTTGACAAAATGCCTGTAATGATTTCATTTGAAAGTCTCAAGGCTTGAATTTCGAACGGTCGTTTCTTTTTGCGAAATGTGTTTGTCTTCTGGTACATGTCTCTCTTATAAGACTTTAGATATATACAGTTTATTTAAACGTTAACTTTCTATTAAGTCATTTGAAAAGGAATATCGTCTGATCAATATTAACGTGTTCGTCTATAAGAAGGCGTTTTCCTACTTTCACAGACAGCATGTGTCAGTAATAAAACAAATTAATGAATTAACATCCAAGAAAGATTGTTTCTCACCGTCCTCATCAGCGAGATGTATTATATCAATTTTCCGTGTACGTAGGTATCGCATTGAAGTCACATCAGACTTACAGGTATAAAAATAATTAAAGTCCACATCAGAGTGTTTCTAGTCCGCCATAAAATCACTTGGTGGATTTTGGAACTGATAGCTTAATCTTGTGGCTTCACTTAAACCAGAAAGCCGCTCCTGAGTGTCCTTAACTATTTAAATGAAGTCATAGCCACAAAAGACTAGTGTCCTGACATTGATCTGATTCGTGCGATTAGACAGTAACACGGTTGAATATTTTATGTTATACAGTGATGAGACATAACACTGACGTAACTTTTCTAATCATCATTTTTTGTGGCAGGAAAAATGAATAGTCAGATTATATTATTTGAACGTTCTTTTTTATTGTTGAAATATTTGTCTATATCTCGACCGAATGCTTAGCAAAGAAAGTTTTCAAATATTCATATATTAAATCCTAAATATTTTTTGTTAGCTTGTTCGTTAATTAGATTGCTTGAAACTAACATGGCTTGCGATGATAATATATTATTGAAACTAAAATACAAAAACTCAAACCTTTCACATCAGTGACAATTCAATGTGATTGTGATATTTTCGCATATGTTAGGGTTACCAAAACTAATTCCATGTATCCTGATGTTTAACTTTACACATTTGTTGTCGTTGTTGTTATTGTTACAAATTGATCAATAAATGTTTCCCTTCCCCTGATTTTGCCTTCCTCTGATCTGTTTGATATCTTTTGATATTTGTCTTCCTAGTCAGGTATTGTAAATTATGATATTGAAAAAAAAAATGTCAACAGTTGCAGGGATACATATTAGAATTAAGGAGTTAAAATCAAATTAAATATGTGGGAAATTCAGTGATAAAATGTAACCTCAGAGAAACCATTAACCGATATTAGGTAAGTTTTTATAGGTTTTGATCAATGCTGCCATTTGATTTTCATTGCTTTCGCCATATAATATACTTATTTACTATAGCGTTCTTGGTACCGACAATGAATTCGACTTAACATGTGTTGTCACTAACTCTGATAAAATCCCTTGTGTGCTTGATTATGAAACGTTTCCTCTTTGAACTATTAAAGATAAGTTATAGACAAGGTGGTAAGTCATGTTTTCCTGCCTTGCTCGTTAATTATACTTATTTCCGACAAATATTTATTTAGTATCAACTTAATGCAATAAAACACAGTCTACTTAATTGCTAACTCAGATATAGGAATCTTGGGTTGAATTCTTTGATTTAAATGAACTTACATGTTTTATTAATGATTCTGACGCAAGAGGACTTAAATCAATATTTCATTTCCTGTTAACTTATTTAGATGTGCTGGGGTGGGCCTTTTCAGCTGCAAGATCGAAAAGAACATGGGCATAAAACATGAATACGTTGGTTTGAAATAATATGAACTATTATTCTGGTGTTACGAATCGGTTTTCTCCTGGCGTAAATGTTATAGGCTGTCAAAAGGCATCATTTATAATTCTGAGACTATCAGTAAATAATATAAAAAATCTTCAAATTAAGTTTATCCACACACCTGTCCTTGATCCTTATGATATTATTCTTACATAATTTTATACGGAATTAGTAGGAGAAATCTGTATATGTTTTGCATTAGGACATGTTGGTATGCAAGTTTGTCCCTAAACATACCTGAGTACATGCATGTTCATTAATTTGATAATTAATGGATGGATGATAGTCGAAGTAACGGGCACACCATTCGGTAAATAAAGAGAAACCAATGCTTGTTTATTTGTTTCGTGTCTTTGCTTTAGTTTTAGTGTCCCTTTAAAAAGCTACAAGTAAATGTTAGCAAACAAGTACTTAAGAACCTGTCCGCAACGGATGACAATATTAGTATCATGACATTTGTTAAATTTACTGAATCTATTTCGACAGAAACGTGACATAATTATTGAGATTTGTTTTAATTATCATTGGAAATGAATAAAACTGTGGGGGAAAATAGAGGACCATACACGATTATTCAATTGAAATGAAAGTATTAAACTATTCAAGCTACGATAAGCTCTAGGGACAAACAGAGTATTGTATACTTTAATGAGTTTTATAATTTGTGTTCAAACAAATTCCAGGCTAAGATTCTATTTATCAAATAATGTAATTGCTAGGTGGGGTTGCTAAGTAGTCTTGTATCACAATAGTATGAACGTTGATCATTTGGTAGTAGTAATTCGAGGTAACATATTGTTCTACGGGAATTGTTAACATGTCGTAGTTACTTTGTGACCCTACAAGAATTTAACATTGAGGGTCATTGTGTGTTTCTAAAGAAAGGTTTGAAGAGTACTACGGAAGTTTAACAAGTTTGAACACTATTGAGTGTCTACGAGAATTTAATACGTGGGAGGGGAGCACTCAATGGCTGTACGATATTATAATATTGAGTTGAAGACCGTTTCCTTGTTGAATAATGTCTAAGACTGATGGGAATTTAACATGGAGGGGCAGCTTAAATCTCTGCAGGATATCAAGTATGCATTCTGATTCTCTTGGGAAATTAACATGTTGAAAGAGTTCTAGGTTTCTACGGGAAATATAATGTTAACATTTTTATTACAATCGAATACACAGTGATACTGTATAGCAACCGCTTTTGGACTACAATCCAACAAACATAATTACTATTTATAGACACACTCTATACTAACATACCAATATAATATCATACAAGGAGTTTATATTGGCACACTATTTATTTGCAAATGAGTAATTTGAGTAGCATCTCTTTTCTTCAACAACTGAATGTTTCAAAGGAATTCCAAGAAATACTATTGTCCCCACATAATGGAATATAATTTCTTGTAATCTCACATGAATGAGTCGAGTAGATACAGAGTTTCTTCTCTTAATGTGGGTTTTGGTCTTTGACTGTCGTCTGTTATGATGACATGTGCCTGAACGGCCTACATTCGGATGTAGATGTTTAACGCATGCCAGAGGATTTTAAGAAGCTGTCTATGAACTGTGAATCAGAACATACTGACGTTCCGAGTAATCCATTCCATTTTAATGAAGTTCCCAGCTTTTTTATTTCTTCTTTTCAGACGTAATGATTGGGCATCAATTCACACCAAGCCTTTTCCTTGAAAATGTGTCAGGAAAGTCATTGAACGAATAGTCTCCGAATTCTGTCGCATGCGATGTTTTTCGTTTTCGGAGGAGTCAATGGATTTAAGGAATGCCTTTTTCCAGTTTTCTTCCCTTCTAAGTTGATAGTCCATGCTTATTAAAGATAAAACAAACATTTCACAGGTTGTTTCTAACTAGGATGGTTTATTTCACTTCCATAACAATGGCCTTGTCTGGCCTGCGATTGGTTCAGCCATGTCACAAGCAACAAAAGACTGAATGCTTTTTTGTTCTGGCCATATTTACATAGTACTATATATGCTATTTTCTTCTTTCCTCGTGTTTGACTGTTGTTAATGGATTTGTTCTAGATTGAAATGATCCTGTTCACCTATCCTCGTAGGTTAACATGTCATCTTATCTTACTTCTTCTAAACGGTTATGATCCCTTCTCGCAAACTGTTGATTTTCAGTTTAATATCAAATGTTATATCCCTTTTTTACGTTCACCCTGTTTGCCGAATTCTCTAGTACAGAATATCTAGACATCTCATTTGAGTTACCTCAACTTCTCATTGCTGGAACTCTAAAGTATATTGATCGATAGTTTAGTGTTAGGTTAGGCTTCTGTCATGTTCGACTTTAGGTAGGATTTACAAACATAATGTCTAGCTTCTTCAATGTTCTTTTCTATTCGTTGGCATTATTCACATACAAGTAACACGTTCTATTTCCATTCAGTCTCAGGCGTACATCCACTCCATTCAACCAATACTTGTATAGATACATCTTTTGTAAACCGTCATCTTGTTTGATTTTCTTTCATTTTGAGGATTGTCAGCTACCGTCAGCTCTATGTTGTTTTAGGCACCCAATGTGTTACGTTTAAATATCACGCAGGCATCCCCATGTTTGTCCAGGTGTTCCTTTCTGTACGACAAGAGATGTTCCAGATACACTTGATAAGAGTAACATTGATGCTGCTGCTTACTAGGCTTTTATTTAAGTACAAAGTAAATAAAGAAAGCATGAAATCGTTGACGGAAGCCACTCCGTAATCTTCCCCTGGATTTACCATGTCTGAGAGGTTTGACTTTTTGTTGCAAGTAATTGTTATTTAAATCAATGTAACCTTCTAATTGTGCTTTGATGTTAATATTCAATAGGCGCTGAGGTGTTTAAAGACCACACATAATGCCATCGTACCCATTATCATCTTTGCAGTGTCAACATGGTCGGTGGCATGGGAACAGGTCGACTTCTCACTTGGAACATTCAGAATAATCTTTTCGCACTTCTTCCTTTCTGTAAGTCAGTTGCTGAAAAGAACCGACTGTACTTCATATTCGTTCTTATGAACGTGTTTATGAGGTCTAAATCGGTTTTGACGCCTCTTTCTGTTTCGTTCTTGATGTAGAATAGAGGAATTGACATGGGTATGAAAGTGCAGCGAATTGATAGGGAGTATCTCTTCTATCCAAAAGACCGTTTTTAATTTGACGCATCACATTATTCCTGCTTCCCTGGAGGCCTCTTTTGGACTTTTTCGTATAGATGATGATGTTTTGGAGAAATTCTTTTCCGTACGTGAAAGCTGCATATGTTTTAAAAATCGCAATCTTCGATTTACCATTGGTTTTAAGATGGGTGCTACGGTACGAAAGATTGGGACATATCTCCTTAACCAAATGATCGCTTTCGAGCGACTCCTTGGTACACAGGAGACATATTACAATCCAGCAGAAAATCGTTTTAGAAAATGTAGTTTTACCGTAACAATTTCTTTAGAGAATATAATAGTTTTTCCAGAATCTCATATTATATTAATACTGATACTCTGAAATTAAAATTAACTGACAAGAAGATAATGAGGATTTATAAATTATTGGTGAACGTGATGTATATGGCCAACTTCTTCGTAATCAGCTGTAGTAAAATCAACATTGAAATGAATGATTTCCCACGAACTTGTGCTATTTAACATCCGAATACGCAAACATCATATTCACTCCTTTGTTCAGCTCCATAGGTAAGATAAATTACTTGCAGAATCTATAGGTGTTGTGTATGTCTTTGGTAGGAATCACATGAATCATGTCCATGTTTCCAAATATTATATCTCTGTTAACATCGTGTGTTCACTAAAAGCAAGCCTATGATGTACATTTGGTAATAAATAAAAATGATGCCATCAGGCATCAAATATGGCCGCCTAGGTCGTGATCTGAAAATCTTGTTATGGCCACTGCTCCTAAACGGATCGTTATGTAACGTTCTGTGATGTCTTGTTGGTCTGGATATAAATGATTCCGATCGTTCATCCATAAAGGAGGCCGCGACTACTGGTCGAATGTAATATCAACGTGCGGTTTTCACTCATATTTCTGGTGATGTTTACTTGGTCCTGAAAGAAAAGCTTGCTAAATTGACACCCAATATGGCAGTCATGACATATATCTTGCATATTTTGTTATCAAAATATCTAAACTTTTTATAATGTTTACGTGGTCTTAAATGACAATGTTACCCATTTGATGTGTCATTGGATATAACATATGTTCATCATGGTGTCTGTGTATAAATTGTGCTTGTCAGGCTCATCATTAAATAATGGTCGTATCGAAATTGTATTTTCACTAAAATACTTCAGATGATGCCTAGTTAGTTCAGAGGAATAATATTACGGACCTGACATACAATATGGCCACTATTTCATACCCTCGTGAAAATGTTATTATTGCTACTCATCCTGATAGTATGTTTGTAATTACCTGGGGTTTCAAAAGTGAAAAATAAAGTATCATGTTCCGTTGCATATGATATGGCTGCAATAGCACATATCATAAAACTCATATTACTTACCCAGAGCAGATGATTGTGTCTATATGGAGTTTTCACTTAAATACGTATTATGTATATTTGGTACTAAGAGATAACGGTGCAGTTGAGTTCTCCAAAATGGCTGCCAAATATGTATTTTCCTTTTTCTCCTAAACGGATTACCATACCTACATGGCGTTTTATTATCTTTCATGGTTAGTACTGAATGAAAAGTATGCTGATCGCATATGCAATATGACCTGAATTTGGCAATCTTCAAAAATAATATTTTGGCTATATTACATTCAACATGGTGATTAATGTCGTGGTCATTTAACAAATTGTGCTATCATTTGTCCTTTTTACGGGATTTTAATATTTTCACGAGACATCTTTTATTTACAACATATCGTTTTTCCTATTAAAATGATGCTGATACAATTTGCATTAGATTCAATGATTGTCATCTTGAAAATCTTTTAATCGCTAATTCTTTTGAACCATATATTAACTTTTCTCTTTCACTAAAGTAATATAACAACGTGTTATTAGTTCTAATGAACATGACTTCCATCCGACCGCCAACATGACACAATAAAAACCTTCTCATCGTAATAGCATTACCCTTCTTGCATGAAAGGTGACATTGACGCAGGGATTTGTATTAAGATACCGTCTTTGTAATTGGTTATGAATGAACTTATTTGTATATTTCATATTTATCGACTTGGAGTCAGGTTACATGTCATTACTTGCGTCTTTTGCTGCACTGAGCTGATGAACGCATTGATTTATATATAAAAGATTTTACCATACCTTGATGTTAATTGCATTATAATTAACGAATCGATAGTCTGCACTCTAGTATATATTTTAAGGTCAATTTGAACGTGTTTAACTGACATTGTGTCCTTTATACGCATAAGATCTTAAACATTTGCGTGTAACAAGATAACCGGGTGAGATTTCGGATTTACAACAGAACACATATGATGGTGATACAAATGTTTAATAACGAACGACTTGAATGAACGATTAATAATGAATAATATGTAAGTGTATATGATCCAAATATTGGATCAATTAACATAAAACGCACGGACTTAATAATTAAAATACGAATAAATTGCTTTACACAGTACAAGCACGAGGGGTAAATGATTCACAATGATTTCACAACGAAAGAATGATGTGTTTAAATCAGATAGTAAAGAAATATAGCATTTTGCTCATTAGCAAACTGTATTCATTCAAATAGTGAAATTATGTAAACAAAAAGATACATATATACAAATTATCTTTACAGTCCCAAAAACACATTGGGTTTTACAAACCCCAAAACGTAGCCGACGGCTAAAAAATTACAGGAATGGAGTTATACTCCGCCACCAGACGCTCGGCTACCAGTCACACTGGCCAATCAAGCAGTCAGTATTTCAGGTTGGTCAGTAAAGCAGCCAGCGCCCACCAATATCGGTCAGCGACGACCTATCCCCTGCTACTCGACGAGCAACACTGTTTATTCACCTCCACGGCTGCAATGGTTCGGCCTCACAGCTGCTATGGTCGACTTCTAGGGTCGACTCCGATCACTCCGATAACTAATCGCTCTGGTCAACTCTACAGCTGATCATTCTAGTCACTCGGGTCAGCTGAAAATGCATCTAACACACTGTACTATGCATGACACGGGGATATACAATAAAACGTAATGACGTTATATACGGAAAATTTACAGATTGCATTATCGTCACAATAATTACAAACCAACAAACAGGTCCAGAAGTAAACATAACAGTGACCGAGAAGAATCCTACAGTATATTTGCATTATACTACGTAAACTGAAGCTACATAGCAAACATAGAAACATCAACGTGGTAGTACAATAGTTATAACTTATACACAAGAAATTAATAATTCACAGACCTCTACAGCTGAAGATGTGCAAGTCCTTAAATTAGACCGCTCACTGACAAGACCTTCCGTAATGTGAAGATTTTATCTTACGGTGAGGCATTTATACACAAACGAAGTCATCATACATTATATGTGTGCTGGAAGCATTTAGTTTTTCCCATTGAAGCACTTCGCACGTGCGGCATTGGGTGAACCTAACTCAACATTTCTAAATATTCTACAATATACATAAATCAACTTCGGGTATCGTTGCACACAAACAACGAAACCCTAGCACATGTATTTAATAAATAAAAGGATTTATACACTTCCGTGACAGTGCGAACGGATTGCTGTCATTTAACCAACTTTGTGGATGTAGATAAACAATACCTTGAATAATAAATTTCAATAACTTTATGTTTTTTCTAAGAAATATCATCCGCAGATTTAGTAAATCTAGGATGTAGTTACATCATGATCTTGCCTGCGACATATTCAGTGATCTTATCCACGTGCTATTAGGTTCCAGATTAAGTACCACGATAAAGCATTTCGTTTCCAGATGCAGAGAATAGATTCGGAGAGCAATGCACAGAGATTAGTCAACATGAAGCGAGCCACACACATGAATATTGTTCTCAATTCTCTGGCTGCTGGCTTCCTATTAATGTCATATCCACTTTGGTCGATCTCGAAAATGACCCTAACATGTCGTGAGCTTGACCATGTATTTCTTTGCATTGCATATAGCCGTGTAAAAATCCTGCTATGTTTTGGTCACTAAACAAATAATTCCGTCTTAGTTTTTTTGGCATAGTAAGGTCAGTTAAAATCAACCACTGATTTCCACAGAGAAAGTGGCAAAGATATTTGTAAAGATATCAGATGAAATGCACATTTCAGCTGAATAAAAACTGTGTAAGAATTCACGTTCAATAACTACATATGTGAACAAAGTCATTGCAAATTATACTCTGAATACTGGTGAAAGGGAACAAAAGTGAGAATATATATAAAATTTATGTATGACACACTTGAAATATACCTTTCGTGCACAAATGTCGATGCACACGTTGGTCGAGTGAAGTGAAACAATACGTGGATCTTGATTCCACGGGCCGAACTTTATCTGTCATCGCAGATACAATTACCTATGGTGCTTATTTTATTTCTTGCAATCACTACTTTATTTGACAGCATCTGAAATAAGAGACACTGGAGAACGCATGTCAGATAGTAACAGTTTTCACTGAAAACTCATCTTTTATATGAGAAGTATTACTGCATTTAATACTGTATCAAACATGCCATTCAAGATCTCTCTAACGGTATGTCAATATTGTATACGAAAAAACCCTAAAATATCCTAGTCATTGTATTATAAAAGGTAATCATATCTACAGTTTCTATAAAGCTTCTCCGCTAATGAACAAACTTGTGGCCATTGTTCACCCGTACACTTAGAGGTAAATTATCTCAAACGGGATCCGTTGTTTTAGTATATCGTGTAATGCTGACTTTTGTTTCGATAAGGGTATAAAACTGACAGCAAAAAGATTCTTGCAAAGAACGATAACAGAAACAAAATTCAGTCAAAAGCATTAAGTGTCCCTCATTATGGACATCACAAACACTATACAGTCTAAAACAGCAGATAGAAAAATAATTTGATTTAATAAGCTCAACATAGAATGATGATTTACATATTAGGTCTTTAAACAAACAAGATTGTAGTTCTTTCTTGTCGTACTTGTTTTAAGGCAGGCCGGAGTTAAATGAAGAGACAAACCAAGTTAAGTTTATTTCTTACCTATAATGCATGCTTTAAAGTGTTACATTTAGTGATAGTACACTGCGATAAACTAATCAAAATGTGAGATGGATCAATTACCTTTATTGCGGCAAACCTTACAGAACTGATTAGAAATGCTTTTTACACATGATATTTACAATATATAGATCTATATTGATGACAATATTTTCATCATTTTACCTTTTGAATTTGTGCCTATCGGCTAAAGTAGTGCTACATCTTGTGCATATATTCTCATTATTTTGATTCCATTTTGACTTCACGTTAGTCATATTCATCGGAAAAAGTTGAGTTAGAAGTGCTAGCTAAAATACAAATTTACTATTTAAAAATACCTCAAATATTCACGTAAATATACGATATAGATTTTCTCATTAATGACCTGGAATTTACTAATATAAGGTGAATAACTTTTGTAATGTGACTGAACTTTAGCTGAAAGTAGATGTGTGCCTTTGAGTTATTATTTATCTTGCTGTTACTTTATACATAATTCAGTATAATACGACCAAGAAAACAAAAATATATGATCCCTTAGTTAAAAGGTACTTAAACCATTTGCAACAGAAGAGTGCAATACAATAAAAATGCAAGTTCATCCCGTTTAGTGTTACGGATATTTGATTTAATTTATATATTTATTTGATTTGTGTTTGATTTGAATTTTAGTGGGTTTTGGAATCTTTTTATTTTCTTTACATGTCAATGTAATGTAATTTTGGTTGCAAGGAATTATATATTTTCCAGGAAATTAAGTTTGACCCGAATCTTTCCATTAATACCTAATAATATAAACACTTATTTCTTTTTTTTTTTTTTTTGACTACCGCTCCGGTGGCCTAGTGGTTAGAGCGTCCGCCTCGGATGCGGGAGGTCGTGGGTTCGATCCCCGGCCGAGTCATACCAGAGACTTAAAAAATGGTACTAACAGCTGCCTCGCTTGGCGTTCAGCATTAAGAGGTTAGTGTTTGGACTGGTCGGCCTGGTGTCAGGATAATGTGACTGGGTGGAACATCATGCTACATGTCTGCGGCATGATGCCCCAGTGCTAGACATCACTATAAACTGCCATATTGCAGACATCGTAGCGATATGACTGAAAAATTGTTAAAGCTACGTTAAAAATCAAAATCACATCACATCACATCACTTTTTTTGACTTAGTTCCTGACCTTGATTGAGGGTCAAGTAATCAAGTTTTTCTCGGAGTAAAATGATTGGCCCGTATCAACGACATATATCTGCTATGTGATTTTTACATGTAAACATGATCACGTGATCCTCTAAATCGCATTCTGGCATTTCAGAAATTGCGAAATACTGTGTTAATAGTGATGTTTAGAGATCGAGATCGAGATCGAGACATCTGGCTTTAAAACACTTGTTGTCAAGTTGTTTTCTTCTGTTGTAACCAGTATTGAATTCTTTTATTTTTGAGTTATTTGTTAATCTTTCTTCAGATTATTTGGATTCTAAAAGATTAATTCGTTTCTCTGGAAATATAATTGTATTCATACATAATTCTTGAACAAGGATATTTCTTGAAAATTTCATTTGGATTTGCAAATCCGGCGTATTAATTATTGTGTTGCTACAAATAACTTTAGACTACATACGTCATCGCCTTCCATCTTGGATTCTTCGTGGGGACTCGAACTTGGAATCATTAGAACACTGCAATATTAGGACTTCAAAAAATTTGATTCGTTGATTATTCTTTGATTATTGTTTGATTTGATTCTGGATGCCGTAAGTTCATATATTATCAATCTTACATAATTTTTTTATTGGAAATAAATTATTTGTTATACTTTGCAAAGCTTGTTGTTTTCACTCATTCTTGTGTTACTGTTTATTCCAGCCTTAACACGTAACATAAGGTTAGATTAAAGACATTTTAGAAAGTGTATATTTATGTCTTTCTAATTGATAAGGGTGTGTTTTATATGTAATCATTATTAGAAACATATTATACAAGGACTTACAGTTTGTAGCCTTTGCGAAAATGTTAGGAAAACATTTCTTCATTTGTATTTTGTCCTTCTAGAAGGTTTGCATATTTTGGTGCTACTCACTGTTTCAGAAACAATATTTGCGATAAGAATGATATTTTACACATTTGTATCCTTTATTGAAAGTTCAAACTTTACTTTTGTGTCCCATTGATAAAACGTATTCTGAAAAGTTGAATTTCGTAGCTAAATTGTACCTCGTATCGAATTTTGTATCGAAAGAGAGGAATTTTGTAATGATAGTTTCGGAAACTAACTATGGGAATATGATTCAACGTGAAAGAGTAACTTCTTGGACATATATCATATGGTAACAAACATCACGAATAGAAAGGGACATACAATATATGAATACTGTGATTGCGTTTGGTTGCAGCTAACATGCACAGTGGGTTAAAAGAATATTTAAAATATTGCGAGAGCACAATTCGCCATGTGTTCCCTACTAATTCAATTATTTCATGCATGGCCACGTTCATTGTCAGTCCATATTTCATTTGACTTTGTGAGCAGTATGTGTGTCTTGTTGAATTAATATGACAGATTGTTATGATGAGGATGTTTCTGATATGGCTTTTATCATTGGATGCTACAAAAGTTGATATTTAGGAAATAAATGACGTTTGTACAGACATCTAATAGTCTTTGGTTGTTGTACTCAGTATCTTAATTTCTCATTTCTTGAAAGAAGTATTCTGAGTATTTTGCTTGCATTAACAACCTTAATAATAATAATAATAATAATAATAATAATAATAATAATAATAATAATAATAGTAGTAGTAGTAGTAGTAGTAATAATTAATAATAATAATAATGAGGAGGAGGAGGAGGACTTTGTATAGCGCCTAATTTGTCTGTGGATAGATGCTGTGCGAGTCATTAACCTCCTCTGGATACTCGAGATCACCTCCTTTTAGCGCGTCTGCTTCTGTTACTAAGATATTATATATTCTGGTTTTTATTTCTGTGACCTCAAGTAGTTGTATTAGTAGTAGTTGAGTCATTTTGTAATCATTGAGGTTGGTAGCGTCAGTATAATACAATATCACTCAGCAGTGCAAGCACAGCGCCTTTCATTTAAATTTTCATCCCAATCTGTCCATGATCGTTTGTATTTTCAATGTTTTGGAACAGATCATCTCTTTATTTGACCTGCTCCTGACGATAACACGAATATTGTTAAAGTACGCCTCTCTTTCGTTCAGTGTTGTCATCAGCGGATATAGAAGGAAATCAGCTCCACACCCCCATCCTAAAGAGAATAGGGGTGAATTCAGAGAAAATGAAGGTGTATCAGGCCGAAGAAATCCTACAGCCATTTTGTGTATTCAATGGAGCTTTGATTTTTTAAAAGTCTATATATTATTTAGGACTTTGATAGCTGAGAAGCGAGCATAACGCAACTCAAACGCAACGTAGGTTATACTCCTGAATTTTGTCCTTGTTCATGGGTCAAGAGAACGATATAACTGTTATTATTGGAGAGATCTAGAAATTTATAGAAGCGCCACTATTACTCGAGCCAGTGTGTAATCTAAACGTCATCTATCAAATAAGCATAAACCATGACTGGCTTAATACGGTTACTCAAATATGATTGCTTAGAAATAACTCAATGTAGAAAGACAGATTTGAAAAGTTTAAGACATCATTAAACCAGAATAGCGTTTCAGGGCGGAAATGTCCTGCAATGTATTTCAGGTCAAATCTTTCTTTCTTTTAGCGTGAGTTTAAATGGTTTCATTCTCGAGGGCAATCTTGCAGAAGCACTACTGAAAGGGATAAGAACATTAGCATAGAACGATAACAGAATAGCCAGTGCCTTTTATGAAATCATTTTAGTTTGAAGTTGACTTGACGTTTTGTATAACTTCCCTTGTAAGCTAAACAATCATGGAAACCATTTTAGTTAGGCTACTTTAATGGATGATAATGATGCTCGAATATCAGAGGAAATATGAAGCACTCTTTTTCAGAAAAAAACAAATGATGAATACGATTGCAAATGTCACAAAGACATTTGTTAAGCATCCATTGGGGACCATCCATCACAAAGTCAGTGTATCATTTACTACACAAGCGAGGAGATATTGGTAATTGTTCATGATATTTCTAGAAGCTGCACATGAATTGCATGTGCTTCGCAAATGGGGAGCACGTTATCCGTAACCCAACTGCGCCTGCAGAGCAGCTGAATGCATTGAACTATATGCCGCTTTCATGTCAATGGATAAACAATAAACCAATGTACATTTAATGGAAGGAAGAAATGCACTACTGTGTTTAAAAGGATTTACTTTAAAGAACGATCGAAAGATATCTCTATTGACTCTCCTTAATTTGACCTTGCAATACGTTCCTGGAAAGTTTACATAATGCAATGAAATTATTTATTTTATTCAAGAACGTAATATTTCAATATACCTTGTGAAAATATGAAACATAAAGAATAAATAAAACTATGTAAATGTGTTATAATAATCGATATATTACACATATTTATTTTATTTGTGAACACGTATCTCGTTTTGGCAAAAGGTACTGAAAAACCTTTCAGGTTTAATTTATGTTTTCGTTTTCAATATTTTGTTTTTGTTTTGACTTGCTTTGTATGTTGTGTTAATGTCAATGTGTACTGAAGCAATGCATGCTGGAATCATACCTAAAGCAAATTTTTCTAGAGACTTGAAGCCGATCGTTTGTTTATCGCATCTACACACACACACACACACACACAGACACAGACAGAGACATGCACACACAAAAACACACATATGCATTTATATATATCTTACTATGTCGAAAATAGGAAGATTAATTTTCTCGTCGTTCGTTTTTTATACATTCTTATTTTGCTTACTGAATGTAAAGATTATTCACCCGATAGTCACTCGTCTCGAATGCATCCATAATTTCTATAATGCTTTAGCACATATACTGGTTTATAATAAAGGAACAAAGATTCATCATCTGTAAATTACCCGCATACCTTATCTTTACATGGTTTTAAAAAAGTATAGTAAAAATCGTACATTGCATGACATTGACTCTGCTGCGCTCTTTACTTGCAAATATTTATTAGACATTAGACAATTTTAAAACAGTATGATTTTATAATTGTTTTGTTTTCCTTCACATTCTAAAGCCTAATGCACATCAACATCCTTGCAACCAGATTCTTAGGCGGTTCCAAATTAAATTTCATACTTTTGCTCAAATACCCTTCAAATTATTTGATGGATTGTTTTCTTTCAATATAGAGCTTGAGAAAGGCTTCTTGATGGAAGGCTTGCAGCACGTGTAATTGTTTTATTTACATTCCCAACTGTCAATACAACTACAAAGGTCTGCAATGTAGAACATAAAAAAGTAGTAAGTAACTATCGTTTTAGACATAATTTCAGCATCATCATCGTCATCATCATCACCATCATTATCATCATCGTCATTACCAGCAGTGGCATTGTGTTTGCATGCAGTACGGTTTCAAAACGTTTGCATCATACGAAGCGAGTTGGTCATTTTTATAAATTAATTTCTAGTGCAATAAATAACCATATCGTCTAAATGTTGGAGGTATTTAACCGACCATTATAAAATGTATGCAGTGACATTATCGACTAGAATGGATGAATACAAATATTTTTTATTTACTCTTCGTTGACAACTTTAATTATGACAAGAAAGGTTTCGAATCATGTACCCTTCGTATATGTTGTGTCGATCTAGTAGCTGTACATCTGGCGTTCATTTTGAGAGGTCACATTGTTCTTGTCATTGTGGTGGAATGGCTTCCTGAAATTTTGATATGATCAGTGTTCTCATAAGTATAAATAATTTTCTTCAGTATCCTAGGTTCTAAATTGTACAACTTGAGGAAGCTGAATTCAAACAAAATGTCTTATACCACATAATGAAGAGTAATATTTCTTGTTTCTTTTAGAGACTGACTGGGAATATTTAGCATGTTACCGTTCGAAGATGTTACTTTATACAAAACTGAAAGAATAATGAACCTAGATTATACTTGTACATGATATCAAATGGCTTAGGTAAAATTAGTTGGCTTGAGGAAATAATGCACAATATGTCAAATGCATTACTTAAACTTATTTGACCTCATGAGTGATTTTTGTCGAGTGTCAATTTGCTGACATGTTTTTGAATTAACCTTTGTAAATATGAATTACCTGTGAACGAACTTCATTGCTATATAAAGATAAATCCAAATGTAAGGCAGAGTGTTTTTTGTTTTATCTATGTTATATCATTGGCAGCGAGAAAGGCAATGCAAGGATTAAACGAAAACGATATTTATATATGTAGACCACGAAATCATTGTAAACAAAATCCCTTACAGTGAGAATAAAGTTTTGTTGATTTCAAAGAAACAACACATTCTTTAAAATGCACGATCTCCGAGGTAACCATCAGGTTATATAGCCCTCAAAGGCTGAGTTATCTTTATTAACCAAGAAATAATCTTCAGATAGAATGACTACAATCTTACAAATAAGCCACGAATCGATAAATGATAGAAACGCGTATGCCGATTAAAAGCATTATTCACTTGATCACAAAACTAAGTCAATATCTTCCATCCGCAACAAGGTATTTATTTCTATATAGGGATTAGAACATTCAAATCTGAGCTATCAATATTTTACTCAATTTAATCAATCTCGTAATTGCTGGCAGGCAACAGAACACAAACTTGCTTCTGAAGAACCGTGATATGTACGTAGCACATTTGAGGTAATCTCTGATTTTGTCAACATAGAACATAATCAAAAAGGTTTTATGTTAAAACATTTTGAATATAATGTTATTGGCCATGTGTGTTTTCCGTCTATATCTCCCTATATTTACCCTGTACTTAGTTGACCTTGCAACCTGTCCTCCATCTATACCGGGTAATCCACCGTGACCATACTTAGTCTCATGTTCAACAAAATAAATATATCACGAGAGCTTTCAGAACCTTGAATGCACTCCGTCTCTAAGTTAACTGTATCATAGCAAGTCATTTTTAAGTGGCTTTCTAGACTGCGTTGCACATTTGACGGGTCCATCGTCGGTTTCTTAGCGCTAGTATTGTACAGTTATAGTAAATATGGGAAAATACATTGTCGTTTTTGCCTGATATTAGACTACATAAGCCTACTTCTTTATTGAACAAAATGACAGCTTTGAACTGAAGCAATCCAGCTCTGTAAACTTTCTTTATTATCTCCTCATACGTTATAGTTATCAAGGTGGGCTGTATTTCGGGGTTATATTGAAACATTGCACCAAGAGATCTAACAACCAGCTATACTAATTTTCAAAACTGCTCCATTATATATATATATATATATATATATATATATATATATATATATATATATATATATATATATATATATATATATATATATATATATATATATATATATATATTCAAAAGATTTCTCGTCTGAAGGAGAAGCAGTAAATTTATATATTTTCTAAATATTATCCAACTTCCTTTCATAAACATCGGCTTCATTAGCTACGCATAATGTTTATATACATGTTTGTCTGAAATTCAAAGTCTTTAAGACAAGTAATGCTGTAGACTTTGTCTATGCCTACTTTTTATGTGTTGGTATTTTCCTCGACCTCGTGTTTCTTGAGACCAGTAGTTATTAAATACCAAAACGTTGACTACTTTAAATTGATGAATGATTTCTCAGATCATCGTGATATATACTTCTTCGGTATACTTACGAATGGGAAAGTAATAGTATCGCATGAATTAAATGTAGCTTTCGTTACAGGAGAGAACTGATGTATCGGTGTAATGAGACACTATTTGGCCATGACCTGTTTCAGCCGCTTCAAATTTTCTAAATCTATGCTAATTTGGAGGTGTGTAATGCCTGGGATAATGCCTTTCGATGATGCACATCATCTTGATTACATTTAGTACGTTACAGAACTCCATTGACATCATGCTTTAATTCGTCAAGTGGAATGGGGACATTACAAAAGTCTCCGTCTGTCAATCCATCCATCACAAGGTGTTTTCCAAGTGTTTAAGAAAACTTCCTTATACCTTGTGGAGCACTACTCACTCTTAACGTAAACAGGTAGAAACTGTACTTCTTGCTCCAGGGCAGTCAGAACACGATTGTGGATCAAAGGGACGCAGTTACTGTGATTTTTATATTTTATTCAAGAAAAGTCATTATTTATCAATATTCTTTACTATTTGTAAAATTGACACTAAACTGACACGTTTCCTATATTTTTATTCTAATCAATATCTTTTATCAACAAGATTTTTTGCTCAAATATACTTTTTTGTGGTAAATATTATGATATTATCTGTTGGTCTCGAGTTTTCAATTTAATAAGTTTTAGCGGAAGATGAGTGTTAATATGTATTCTTTGAATCTCGTACATGATGATATTCAATTATGTTTTAAATCCAAGTGCAAAATTGTGATGTACTGCCACTGCTGATATTAAACATATTATACATATTCAGTTTAAGACTGGTCAGAGGCTATTAGTGGAATTTGGCAGATCTTTGTTATATATAGATGAATTTGATTTTGCCAAAGAACACTACAACATAAATCAAAGCAGAAAAATCTGTCCAGCAAAGTTAAGAAAAGTGTTCACAATAATACAACCTCTACATTTAAATACACATACATTATAAAATGAGGGTAAAAGCTCAATTGTCCGACATGCCAGCATGAACTGGTACCTTGCTGATCAATCCAAATTCAACGTTGGGAGCAGGTTAGAGTCAACGTGTTCCTTTTCCTCCTCTTTCGCTTCCTCCTCTGTCTCTTCCAGCCTCTTTAGAGTCATAAGTTATAATTTGCTTGAAATGCATGACATTAAGACAAATACATTCTACTTGCGAGACTCGATGAATTCTTATGTATCAGAATCTTGTCCTTGAAATCCCGTGTTCTCAAACGTCCAGACACTCGCCCTTTGGACAATTTATAACAAGAAATTACAATCTACTCCCCCGGAGTTAAGACTTTCTCATTTTGTCAGAAAAACTTGGAATTTCTCAATTGTGAGGCCTACTACTTGAAATATTTAATTTGATCTGACAAAGTCAAACCCTTTGTTAGCTTAGCTAATCAGTTTCATATTTTTTAACAGCGGAATATTTATACGCTTCTCTCCAGGTTTGAGTAAATCCTCATATTTCCGCCGTTTCTTAATAAATTTCAACTGATATAAATTTGTCCCTTCGTCATTTTAACTCTGTCATTTTCCAGTACTTAGTCCCAAACAGATAATATTTTGCTTCAACTAGCATCTGAGACAATTTTTCAGGCACAAATCTATAATTGTACAACGTTTAAGCCAGAATTAACGGAAGTGCCGATAATCATTTTGTTCCTCTTTTGTTCCTCATTTTATCTAGACCACTTCACTGAAACGGAAATCTATGTAATCAACATAATCTTAATTGGGTAAGATTTAATATTGAATTTGTAGAAGTTGCTAAATAATGTATATCTATTTGCTCTCCATGACACGTAACATATGGTAATTATTCAACTCGTTTCATGTATTCAATATTAAATTATTGCATATATATAAAGGTTACGAGAATTACTACAGAACGTGTATATGGTGTTACCCTAACAGACGGACGGGCGCTCGGAGGCGTTCGCATTATTCCCGACATTTAAAACAGAAATTTAATCGAATGAGATCATTAACGTTGCCATTATAATCTGCATCGGTGTGCTTCATCAAGAAAGACATTTGTCCAGGCATTCAGCATCTGCAAATTAGTCCCGGTTCATAATATTCAGACTTAAGTGTGCACAACCCGAAATCCGATGACACCGACACACGTTCTAGGATCGCGGTGAATTGTGTACGAACAACGGCTACGGTTTCGCGGTATTAGATATGCCTTCACCTTTCAAAAAAATCTGTAACTATAACCGTTAGTGCATGTGTACCTGCTTTCGTTTCTTCGTACAGTGATGAGTGAATAATATTGCTAATCACCTCACTAAGTTATTTGCAATGAGTTCCATCATTGATGTGATTTGAAGTTGTTTGATTATTAATGCCGAAACCTTCTTTACACTTACAAGAGAAGGAAAACAAAACTGTATCTTCCTACAGCCGGTTATCTTCGTTGATTATACGAAATAAAGCATCCGGTGACGTAGGCCAATATTCCTAATGAGACATGTTGCGTTGATATCGCCCGCGGAATATTGACCTTTCCTCCAGCTGTTAAGGACTCCGAGTGGCCGAGTGGTCTAAAGCGCTCACCGTTCCGAATCACTAGCATCCCATCTGTCTGCGTGGGTTCGGCTAACGTGGATACGTGAGAAAGCTTGCCAGTAGCGTCTCTTGGGTCGGTGTCTTTTTTCCGGGGTTTTCAATGGTTCTTCCTCCACCAGTTATACTGGCGAGCCTATATTATGCTGAAAAATGGCGATTAAACCTGCAACAACAACAATAATTCTCCAGGTATTAGCCTTGTGTTGTTGTAAATCTATAGTTGATTGTTATTCAGTGCAACAGAGAAGACAGAATAAATAGTAAACAAGTGTAAAAGAATAGCCATAAAAGTGTCTCTTTGACAGCTAAACAGCTTATGGGCGGCATTATTTGTCTAGCCTATTTTATCATGATGTTGTGTGCGTCCGCGTGTTCTCATTTACTTTCGCAAGAAATGTCACAGACCTGCCTTAACTGTTTGATACAGAGAATATCCATGTTGGTCTTAGAAATTCGATTCACACATAACACCATCTCGCACTCCTACTCCTACCACAGCCACCACTCCTTCTGCGATCAAATGATGATAAAAATACATGAGGAACGTTGGGATTGTGTGGCTTCGTTGCATATTTCAGTTTGCTTCATTAATGAAGACGCTGTCTAAACAGATATGAATTAACAGCAAAATAAAATATGGTGATCGAAGTTTTATTTGCAGTTATTAGGAAACATAATATATTATGGCAAAAAGATTACATGAGTGTCTTAGCTCAAATTACATGCAAAATAGTCATAATGAAATAACAATTCACTGTGTGCGGATTTTACAAACGAGTTGAAACTTTAAATAAATAAATTTGAAATAATAAATCATCGTGTTTGAATTTTTTAAAGGTTATTAAAATCAATTGTTACGGCATCATAAAAAGCAATGCTGATTCACGCATTACTGCATAACAGGACCTATTTGTTTCCTATAAAATTATGTAAAATTTATGAGAGTTTCGTGCGCGTTCAGAATCATTCTGCCAAATTTGTTTAATTTGGGACACCTGTAATTGTTTTTGTAAAAATACAATGACACCTACATTAGTTGCTAATCGCGATTTCAAATAAACAAAGATTCGCAAACAAGAGAGTGGGGGTAGGAGGGAAATAAAATGTTTAGACTACCATCCAGTACACAACTGAGGTTCATATCAGTGGAGTTGACTCCCATTTTTTATTTACTTACGGATAATTATGCCCTCGAGGAACAAGTAGAGATTCGTTATCATTACATTCACTTACGGATAATTATCCCATCCTCCGGCTCTAAGTTGCAAGTCTAAGATCATTATCATTAAATTCAGTTACATATAATATCCCATCCCCCTGCGGAGAATTGGACGAGAAATTCATTTTCATTAAAAAGCGATACTGATAATTATCCCGCGCACTGAGCTGCAATTAGAGATCCACTGCAATTTTTGTCTAATGAACTGCACTTATCTACTAATAGTTTCTTGTAGATTCTAACGGGACTATATATGTAAATTAAATATTCAATCTCATAAAGCACAGCACTTTTTACATTAAAGTGAGATAAAATTTAAAATAATAACTTTGGTAATTTAACTGTCCTACTTTCCAATTGGTCCAGCATCCGTATGTGGTTATACACACACACACACACACACACACACACAATCACACACACATAAGTACATACGTACATACATAAATACATATACATACATACATACATACATACATACATACATACATACATACATACATACATACATACATACATACATGCATGCATGCATGCATGCATGCATACATACATACATATTCATAATTTAGTTTTTTTGAAAAAGAGTGCTTCATATTTCCTCTAATATTCGAACAATATTATCATCCATTAAAACAGCATAACTAAAATGGTTTCCATGAACCTTTAGCTTTCAAGGGAAGTTATACAAAACGTCAAGGCAACTTAAAACAAAACTGATTTCATAAAACGGCACTGGCTATTCATTTATCATTCTATGTGAGTGTTCTTATCCCTTTCGGTCAAACGTCCAATTATCCGCCCTTTGGACGATTTATAACAAGATATGACAAGCTACTCCCCCGGAGTTAAGACTTTCTTATTTTGTCAGAAAAACTTGGAATTTCTCATTTGTGAGGGATACTACTTGAAACATTTAATTTAATCTGGGAAATTCAAAACCTTTGTTAGCTTAGATAATCACTTTTAGATTTATTTAACAGCTAAATAGTCTACGCGTCTCTCCAGGTGTGAATAAATTCTCATATTTCCGCAATTTCTTAATAAATTTCAACTGATATAAATTTGTCCCTTCATTATTTTAACTCTGTCATTTCCGGTACTTAGCCCCACACAGAAAAAATATTGCTTCAACTAGCATCTGAGACAAAATAGGAAAGTCTTAACTCCGGAGGAGTAGCGTACAATTTCTTGTTATAAATTGTCCAAAGAGCGGGTGCCTGTACGTTTGAGAACATGGGATTTAAAGGACCAAAGAGATTCTGATACAATAGAATTCATCGAGTCTCGCAAGTACAAGTTATTTGTCATAATATCATGCATTTCATCTTTGGAAATAAATTTGGAAATATTTGAATTTACTTGTTTTAAAGTCGTAAATCAATTTTCCTTTGAAATGACTTCGGAAGATAAATGTTTGCATTAGTTTATTTGAATGTTATGTGACTCATTTATCCTAAGAATGTCATACATTATTTCCTTGATAACAATGTTCAGAAATTTTTTCCAATTTAAATATATTCGAATTATGTTGGCTATGAATTGATCCTGCTATGTATGAAAATGATATGCAGATGAAACTTTAGCTTGCAGATATAGTAGTTAAGATATGAAGTGAATTTCGTTACTATATGTGTGTAATTATGATGTGAGTTTTTTTAACCAAGAATTGAAGCTAATAACATTAAAAACGCCTTCAGGCAGACCTTTACTCCAGTTAGTGATTTATAGTCCACTGCAGGGCGTAATACTTTATTAAGAGGTAAAGAATATGCTATAGGGACGGTGCTGAATAACCGGCTATGAAATACATTATTCTTCTGTACTAGGGCTTCTATATAAGCTGTTATGCTGTTAACTCACCCATATTAGTTTAGTTTCTATTGAATGACCATATCACGATATCTGGGGTAACGAGAGAGGTAGTACTGTTCGATCTCAGGAGTAAGATCCTGACAAATATTTTGGTTCCTTATTATTAGTTTTAAAGAGAAACAGCTCCATATATGCCCCAATACAGGGAGAGCAGAGAGAAGACAAGACAACCAAATTATGATTTATGACTCTAAAGAGGCTGGACGAGACATAGGAGGAAGAGGAGGAGGAGGAGAAAAGGAACACGTTGACTCTGTTTGATTTTCAGCAAACAACCAGTTCATGCTGGCATGTTCGACAATTGACTTGGCCGTTTTTTTTTGTCTTCATTCTATCATGTATGAGTATTCAAATATAAAGGTAGTATTATTGTCAGCACTTTTCTTAACGTAGTTGGACAGGTTTTTCTGCTTTGATTATATTGTAGTGTTCTTTGGCAAAATCAAATTCATTTATATATAACAAAGATCAGCCAAATTCCAGTAATAATCTCTGAACAGTCTAAAAGGGAATATGTATAATATGTTTGATATCAGGAATGGTTGTTAAATCACAATTTTGCATTTGGATTTAAAACATAATTGAATATCATGTACGAGATTCAAAGACCACATATTAACACTCATCTTCCGCTAAAACAGATTAGATTGAAAAATCGAGACCATCAGATAATATCATAATTTTTACAAAGAAAAAATATATATTTAAACAACAAATCTTGTTCATAAAAGATACTGATTGAATAAAAATGTAGGAAACGTGTCAGTTTAGTGTCAATTTTACAAATAGTAGAGAATATTGATAAATAGTAACTTTTCTTGAATAAAATATTAAGATCATAGTAATTGCGTCCCTTTGATCCATCATGGCGTTTTGACTGCCATGGAGCAAGAAATACAGTTTCTACCTGTTTATGTTAAGAGTGAGTAGTGTTCCACAAGGTATAACAAACTATTCTTAAACACTTGGAAAACAACTTGTGATGGACAGATTGACAGACGGAGACTTTTGTAATGTTCCCATTCCACTTGACGAATTAAAGCATGTTGACAATGACGTTCTGTAACGTTGTAACTGTAATCACGATAATGTGTGCGTCATCAAAAGAAACTATCCCAGGCATTACACACCTCCAGATTAGTATAGATTTAGAAACATTAGCCGCTGAAACAGGTCCTGGACAAATAATGGTTCATTACACCGATACATCAGTATCTCCTGTAACGAAAGCCACATTTAATTCATGCGATACTATTAATTTCCCATTCGTAAGTATACCTCAGAAGTTTATATCCCGATGATCTGAGAAATAATTCATCAATTTAAGTAGTCAACGTCTTCGTATTTAATAACTATTGGCCTCAAGAAACACGAGGTCGAGGAAAAAAACAACACATAAAAAGTGGACATAGACCAAGCTTACAGCTTTACTAGTCTTGAAGACTTTGATTTTCAGACAAACATGTATATGAAAAGAATTTGGATAATATTTAGAAAAAATATAAATTTGCTGCTTCTCCTTTAAACGATATATATATATTTAATGGAGTAGTTTTGAAAATTAGTATAGCAGGTTGTTAGATCTCTATATACAATGTTTCAATATAACCCCGATATACAGTCCGCCTTGATAATTATAACGTATGAGGATATAATAAAGAAGGTTTACAAAACTTAATTGCTTCAGTTCAAAGCTATCATTTTGTTCAATAAAGAAGTAGGCTTACGTAGTCTAATATCAGGCAAAAACGACAATGTATTTTCCCATATTTACTCCAACTGTACATTAATGGCGCTAAGAAGCCAAGGAAAGGACCCGTCAAATGTGCAACGCCGTCTAGAAAGTCACGTAAAAAAATTAATTCCTGTGATATAATTAACTTCGAGACGGAGTGCATTCAAGGTTATGTATTTAGTTTTGTTGAACATGAGACCAAGTATGGTCACGGTGCATTACCCGGAATAGATGGAGGACAGGTTGCAAAATCAACTAAGTGCAGGGCAAATACAGGAATATATAGACGGAAAACAGACATGTCCAATAATATTATATTCAAAATGCTTGAATATAAAACCGTTTCAATTATGTTCTATGTTGACAAAATCAGAAATTACCTCAAACGTGCTACGTACATATCACGGTTCTTCAGAGGCAAGTTTGTGTTCTGTTGCCTGCCAGCAATTACGAGATTGATTAAACTGAGTAAAATATGTTCGCTCAGATTTGAATGTTCTAATCCCTATATAGAAATAAATACCTTGTAGCGGATGGAATATATTGTCTTAGTCTGTGATCAAGTGAATAATGTTTTTAATCGGCATACGCTTTTCTAACATTTATCGATTGGTGGCTTATTTGTAAGATTGTAATCATTCTATCTGAAGATTATGTCTTGGCTAATAAAGATAACTCAGCCTTTGATAGCTATATAACCTGTTGTTTACCTCGGAGATCGTGCATTTTAAAGAATGCGTTGTTTCTTTGAAACCAACAAAACCTTTTTCTCACTGTAAGGGATTTTGTTTACAATGATTTCGTGGTCAACATATATAAATATCGTTATCGTTTAATCCTTGCATTGCCTTTCTCGCTGCAAATGAAATAATAGAGATAAAACAAGACACACTCTGTCTTACATTTTTTATGCAACTTTATATAGCAATGAAGTTCGCGTACAGGTAATTTATATTTACATAGGTTAATTAAAAACATGACAGCAAATTGACACTCCACAAAGATCAGTCATGAGGTCAAATAATTTTAAGTAATGCATTTTACATATTGTGCATCAATTCCTCAAGCCAAATAATTTTAACTAAGCCATTTGATATATTATTCCAGCTTAGTCTAGGTTCATTATTCTTTCAGTTTTGTATAAAGTAACATATCTTCGAAAGGTAACATGCTAAAAATATCCAGTCCGTCTCTAAAAGAAACAGGAAATGTTACTCTTCATTATGTGGTATAAGTCATTTTGTTTGATTCCAGCTTCCTCAAGTTGTACAATTTAGAACCTATGATACTGAAGAAAATTATTTATACTTATAACAACACTGATCAAATCAAAATTTCAGGAGGCCTTTCCACCACAATTTTATTTCAATTATTTTTAATTCTAAGATAAAGAAGAAATATACATTCAGAGAAAACTATCGATATTATTGCAAGGTTTAAGGCACCTAAAAGCTATATACTTTAATAATATCATAACATTATCTGACTCATAACCACGATGAGCACTGTAGACATGCATATGTGAGAGGTAATGCTATTCGATTGGAGAGTTGTTTAAAACTTTATCGTTGTAGGTTATGACGGATCAAGCTTTGCCTTTTGAAAACTGATGAACATGGGTACAATTTAACAAATTTAAAATGATTCGAAAAGTGAGAACATTCTTTGAAGTGAAGAGAACAATGTGACCTGTCAAAATGAACGCCAGATTTACAGCTACTAGATCGAAACAACATATACGAAGGGTACCTGATTCGACAACTTCCTTGTCATAATTAAAGTTGTCAACGAAGAGTAAATTTATAAAAATGATCAACTCGCTTCGTATGATGGAAAAATTTCGATACCGTACTGCATACAAACACAATGCCACTGCATACAAAGACAATGTCACGGATGGCAATGACGATGATGATAATGATGATGATTATGATGATGAAATTATTTCTAAAAAGATAGTTACTTACTACGTTTTTATGTTTTACACTGCAGACATTTGTAGTTGTATCCACAATCAGGAATGTAAATAAAACAATTACACGTGCTACAAGCATTAAGTCAAGAATCCTGTTACAAGCCCTATATTGAAATAAAACAATGAATCAAATAATTTGAAGGGTATTTGAGCAAAAGTATGAAATTTCATTTGGAAACACTTAAGAAATTATTCGCAAATTTGTTGATGTGCTCTTAGTCCTTAGAAAGAGAAGGAAAACAAAACAATTATAAAATCATACTGTTTTAAAATTGTATAATGTCTAATGAATATTTGCTATTACAGAGCGCAGCAGAGTCAATGTCATGCAATGTACGATTTTTACAATACTTTTTTAAAACCATGTAAAGATAAGGAATGCAGGTAATTTACAGATGATGAGTCTTTGTTGCCTTATTATAAACCAATATATGTGCGAAAGCATTATAGAAATTATGGATTCGAGACGAGTGACTATCAGTAGAATAATCTTTTCATTCAGTAAGCAAAATAAGAAAGCTTTAGAAAAACGAAAGACGAGACAAATGATTATCCTATATTCGACATAGTAAAATATGTATCTATGTGTATGTTGATGTAATGCACAAACGAGCTGCTTCAAGTTTCTTGCAAAAATTGCTTTAGGCTTGATTCTAGCATGCATTGATTCAGACGACATTGCCATTAACACAACATACAAAGCAAGTGAAAACAAAACCAAAATATTGAAAACGAAAGCATAAATTAAACCTATAAGGTTTATTCAATACCTTTTGCCAAAACGAGATACGTGTTCACAAATAAAATAAATATGTGTAATATATCGATTTATTATAACACATTTACATAGTTTTATTTATTCTTTATGTTTCATATTTCCACAAGGTATATTGAAATGTTACCTTCTTGAATGAAAACATACTTTCTTTGCTGTATGTAAACGTTCCAGGAACGTATTGCAAGGTCAAATTAAGGAGAGTAAAAAATGATATCTTTGGATCGTTCTTTAAAGTAAATCCTTTTAAACACTGTCATGCATTTCTTCCTTCCACTAACTGTGCATGGGTTCATTGTTTTTCCATTGGCATGAAAGCGGCGTATAGTTCAATGCATTCAGCTGATATGCAGGTGCAGTAGGGTTATGGATAACGTGCTTCCCATTTGCGAAGCCCAGCTATTCATGTGCAGCCTCTAGAATATCATAGAAAATTAGCAATATATCCTCGTCGCTGGTGTAGTAAACGATACACTGACTTTGTGGCGGATGGCCCCCTTTCGATGCCTAACAAATGTCTTTGTGACATTTGCAATCATATTCATCATTTGTTTTTTTTTTCTAAAAAAGACTGATTCATATTTCCTCTAATATTCGAGCAATATTTTTATCATCAATTGAAACAGCCTAACCAAAAAGGTTTCCATGATTGTTTAGCTTACAATGGAAGCTATACAAAACTTCATGGCAAGGTCAAACAAAAGTGATTTCATAAAAGGCACTGGCTATTCTGTTATCACTCTATGTTAGTGTTCTTATCCCTTTCAGTCGTGCTTTTGCAAGATTGCCCTCGAGATTGAAACCATTTAAAACCATACCACACGGACGAAAAGTTTTACCTGAAATACGTTTCAGGACATTTCCGCCATGAAAACTCTATTCTGGTTTTATGATGTCTTAAACTTTTCAAATATGTCTTGCTACATTCTCAAACTTGAGCTATCTCTGAGTGATTATGTGTAAGTAAACGTATTAAGGTAATCATGGTTTATGCTTATTTGATAGATGACGTTTAGATTACACACTGACTCTAGTACTAGTGGCGATTTTATACATTCCTAGATCTTTCCAATAACAACAGTTATATCGTTCTCTTGACCCATGAACAATGAAAGAAAATCAGGAGCATAACCTACTTTGAGTTGCGTTATACTCGCTTCTCAGCTAACACAGTCCTAAAGAATATATAGACCTTTAAAAAAGCAAAGCTCCATTGACAACACAAAATGGCTGTAGGATTGCTTCGGCCTGATACACCTTCATTTTCTCTGAATTCACCCCTTATTCTCTTTAGGATGGGGATGTGGAGCTGATTTCCTTCTATATCCGCTGATGACAACACTAAACAGAGGAGAGGCGTACTTTAATACTATTCGTATTAGCGTCCAGGACAGGTCAAATAGAGACATGCTCTGTTAGAAAACATTCAAAATGCAAACAAACATGGACAGATTGGGATGAAAAATTAAATCACAGGTGCTGTGCTTGAGCTGCAGAGGGATATTGTATTATGTATACTGACGCTACCTCAATGATTACAAAATGACTCAACTACTACAAATACATCTGATTTAGGTCAGTGAAATAAATACCAGGACATACAATATCTTAGCAACAGAAGCATACGCGCCGAAAGGATATATAAATGAAGGTGATCTCGAGTATTTAGAGGAGTTTAATGACGCGCACAACATCTGTACACTGAGAAATTAATCGTCTCCGACAACTGATTCACTACCACAACATCCAGTTTTACAAGCACCTGGCACGAAGGTCAGCCAAATATATTGTCTGATCCACTTTAGCCAAGGAACTTTGATCTTGTACAAGATTAACATCAATGCGAATATGGTTTCCAACTGGAATTGGTAAGTACGCGCTGAAATGGAGAATGCTATATCGTCACCATTAGTGTAAGCAGCGTCGTCTGTCTTTATGAATGGAAACGAGATACCAAACGCAGTGCCGTTTTAGTCAAAGGGATTTGTTAGTGTATTTATCCGGAAAAATATTGTTGGATCTGGTAATTATGGCAGGTACCCTTTCGAAAACAGGATGCGTACAAATTTTCAGAAAATGTATTTGATAGCAAGCTAACTAATACATGTTTAACAATTATACCTTGATATTTTTGGTCCAGCTTAGCATAGCAGAAATATCCTTTATAAAATATGCCTAGTACCTTCCTGCCGTTTACGGTTGTCGGCAAAGGCGTAGGTGCAAGTGCATTGCGTACATGTCGGCTTGTGTATTGTCTACACAGGTTCCAACAAGTGGTCTACATATTGGAGTAGGGTTGGAATAGCATGGCGCATAAAATGGTTCTACATATGTTGAAGATGTTTCGCAAATTTGAAGCGGCTGTGTATCATGAGGTGTAACAAAGGTAACAACGTGTCACCAAGATGTCCCCGGCATGGGGCAATTTATTTCACTGGAGCATTATTGATTCCTCTACACGTTTAAAGGTGGTCTTTAAAAATCTACTATGAACGATTACCTACAACCAAAAATCCCTATTAAATCACGATTGCGTTTGCCCACTTGATCACATACCACAGAACAGAATAGGAAGACACCACTTTTTTCGACTGCAAGAACAAACTTAAAGACCTAATAATATTCCCTACATTAAATATTTTCAGCATTTTTTATATATTTTTTAATTTCATGGTGGTTTTGTTGTTGCAATAATATCATTATATAGGGTTTCTTATGTTATAGGTGTTGTCTAATGTTGCAAAGCACTTAGAGCTTCTAAAGATTAGGCGATATACAAAGTCCTCATTATTATTATTATTATTATTATGAACGTTGTTAATGCAAGAAAAAACTCAGACTGCTTCTTTCAAGAATTCAGCAACATAGAATGTAGATGCGAACATATGGTGAAATTTTGTGCAAGCAATATTCTACATATTCTCTTAACACACTGTGCATGTTAGCTACAGCCAAACTTAGTCACCATATTCATATATTGTATATTCCTTTCTAATCGCGTTGTTTGCTATATACCCAAGAAGTTACTCTTTCACGTTGAATCATATCCCCAGAGTTAGTGTCCGAAACTATCATTACCAAATCCCTCTCTATTTATATAAAAATCGATACCAAATCCAATTTAGCTACGAAATTCTATTTTTCTTAATACGTTTTATCAATGCAACACAAAACGTAAAGTCTATATTTTGAATAAAGGATACAAATGTGTAAAATGTCATTCTTATCGTAAATATTGTTCCTGAAACAGTGAGTAGTACCAAAAGATATAAACCTTCTAGAAGTATAAAAGACAAGAGAAGGAATGTTTTCTTAACACTTTCGCAAAGGTCACAAACTGTACGTCCTTTTATAATATGTTTTGAATAATGGTTACATACAAAACAAACCCATTATCAATTAGAAAGACATAAATGTACATATTTCAAAAATGTCTTTAATCAAATCTTATGTTGCGTGTTTAGGCTCGAATAAACAGTAACACAAGAAATGTTCTTGTTCAAGAATTATGCATGAATACAATAATACTTCCAGAGAAACGAATTAATCTTTTAGAGTCCAAATAATCTGAAGAAAAATTAACAAATAACATAAAAACAAAAAAGTTCAATACTGGTCACAACATAAGAAACCAACTTGACGTCTAGTACTTAAAAGCCCGGACTCTGAGATCTCTCTCTCTCTCTAAATATCATTATTAATACTAAGTATTTGGAAATGCCTAAATGCGAAATAGATGAATACGTGATCATGTTTATATGTAAAAAATCTCATAGCTCCTGTATGTCGTTGATACGAACCAATCATTTTACTCCGAGAAAAAGTTGTTTACTTGACCCTCAATCAAGGCAAGGAACTAAGTCAAAAAATAGAAACAAGTGTTTCTATTATTACTTATTTATGGAAAGATTCGAGTCAAACTGAATTTTCTGGAAAATATATAACTGTTGTAAACAAAAGTACAATATATTGACATGTAAAGAAAATTAAAAGATTCCAAAACCCACAAACAATCAAATCAAACACAAATTAAATCAAATATAAATTAAATAAAATATACGTAACACTAAACGGGATGAACTTGCACTTTAATTGCACTGCACTCTTCTGTTACGAAAGGTTTAAGTACTTCTTGACTAAGCGATCATATATTTTTGTTTTCTTAGTCATATTAGACTGAATTCTGTATAAAGTAACAACAAGAAAAATAATAACTCAAAGGCATACATCTACTTTCAGCTAAAATTCAGTCACATTACAAATATATATATAATGGAGCAGTTTTGAAAATTAGTATAGCTGGTTGTTAGATCTCTTGGTGCAATGTTTCAATATAACCCCGATATACAGCCCACCTTGATAACTATAACGTATGAGGAGATACTAAAGAAAGTTTACAGAGCTGGATTGCTTCAGTTCAAAGCTGTCATTTTGTTCAATAAAGAAGTAGGCTTACGTAGTCTAATATCAGACAAAAACGACAATGTATTTTCCCATATTTACTATAACTGTACAATACTAGCGCTAAGAAACCGACGAAGGACCCGTCAAATGTGCAACGCAGTCTAGAAAGCCACGTAAAAATGACTTGCTATGATACAGTTAACTTAGAGACGGAGTGCATTCAAGGTTCTGAAAGCTCTCGTGATATATTTATTTTGTTGAACATGAGACTAAGTATGGTCACGGTGGATTACCCGGTATAGATGGAGGACAGGTTGCAAGGTCAACTAAGTACAGGGTAAATATAGGGAGATATAGACGGAAAACACACATGGCCAATAATTTTATATTCAAAATGTTTTAATATAAAACCTTTTTGATTATGTTCTATGTTGACAAAATCAGAGATTACCTCAAATGTGCTACGTACATATCACGGTTCTTCAGAGGCAAGTTTGTGTTCTGTTGCCTGCCAGCAATTACGAGATTGATTAAATTGAGTAAAATATTGATAGCTCAGATTTGAATGTTCTAATCCCTATATAGAAATAAATACCTTGTTGCGGATGGAAGATATTGACTTAGTTTTGTGATCAAGTGAATAATGCTTTTAATCGGCATACGCGTTTCTATCATTTATCGATTCGTGGCTTATTTGTAAGATTGTAGTCATTCTATCTGAAGATTATTTCTTGGTTAATAAAGATAACTCAGCCTTTGAGGCCTATTTAACCTGATGGTTACCTCGGAGATCGTGCATTTTAAAGAATGTGTTGTTTCTTTGAAATCAAGAAAACTTTATTCTCACTGTAAGGGAATTTGTTTACAATGATTTCGTGGTCTACATATATAAATATCGTTTTCGTTTAATCCTTGCATTGCCTTTCTCGCTGCCAATGATATAACATAGATAAAACAAAAAACACTCTGCATTACATTTGGATTCATCTTTATATAGCAATGAAGTTCGTTCACAGGTAATTCATATTTACAAAGGTTAATTCAAAAACATGTCAGCAAAATGACACTCGACAAAAATCACTCATGAGGTCAAATAAGTTTAAGTAATGCATTTGACATATTGTGCATTATTTCCTCAAGCCAACTAATTTTAACTAAGCCATTTGATATCATATACAAGTATAATCTAGGTTCATTATTCTTTCAGTTTTGTATAAAGTAACATCTTCGAACGGTAACATGCTAAATATTCCCAGTCAGTCTCTAAAAGAAACAAGAAATATTACTCTTCATTATGTGGTATAAGACATTTTGTTTGAATTCAGCTTCCTCAAGTTGTACAATTTAGAACCTAGGATACTGAAGAAAATTATTTATACTTATGAGAACACTGATCATATCAAAATTTCAGGAAGCCATTCCACCACAATGACAAGAACAATGTGACCTCTCAAAATGAACGCCAGATGTACAGCTACTAGATCGACGCAACATATACGAAGGGTACATGATTCGAAACCTTTCTTGTCATAATTAAAGTTGTCAACGAAGAGTAAATAAAAAATATTTGTATTCATCCATTCTAGTCGATAATGTCACTGAATACATTTTATAATGGTCGGTTAAATACCTTCAACATTTAGACGATATGGTTATTTATTGCACTAGAAATTAATTTATAAAAATGACCAACTCGCTTCGTATGATGCAAACGTTTTGAAACCGTACTGCATGCAAACACAATGCCACTGCTGGTAATGACGATGATGATAATGATGATGATGATGACGATGATGATGCTGAAATTATGTCTAAAACGATAGTTACTTACTACTTTTTTATGTTCTACATTGCAGACCTTTGTAGTTGTATTGACAGTTGGGAATGTAAATAAAACAATTACACGTGCTGCAAGCCTTCCATCAAGAAGCCTTTCTCAAGCTCTATATTGAAAGAAAACAATCCATCAAATAATTTGAAGGGTATTTGAGCAAAAGTATGAAATTTAATTTGGAACCGCCTAAGAATCTGGTTGCAAGGATGTTGATGTGCATTAGGCGTTAGAATGTGAAGGAAAACAAAACAATTATAAAATCATACTGTTTTAAAATTGTCTAATGTCTAATAAATATTTGCAAGTAAAGAGCGCAGCAGAGTCAATGTCATGCAATGTACGATTTTTACTATACTTTTTTAAAACCATGTAAAGATAAGGTATGCGGGTAATTTACAGATGATGAGTCTTTGTTCCTTTATTGTAAACCAATATATGTGCTAAAGCATTATAGAAATTATGGATGCATTCGAGACGAGTGACTATCGGGTGAATAATCTTTACATTCAGTAAGCAAAATAAGAATGTATAAAAAACGAACGACGAGAAAATTAATCTTCCTATTTTCGACATAGTAAGATATATATAAATGCATATGTGTGTTTTTGTGTGTGCATATGTGTGTGTGTGTGTGTGTGTGTGTGTGTGTGTAGATGCGATAAACAAACGATCGGCTTCAAGTCTCTAGAAAAATTTGCTTTAGGTATGATTCCAGCATGCATTGCTTCAGTACACATTGACATTAACACAACATACAAAGCAAGTCAAAACAAAAACAAAATATTGAAAACGAAAACATAAATTAAACTTGAAAGGTTTTTTCAGTACCTTTTGCCAAAACGAGATACGTATTCACAAATAAAATAAATATGTGTAATATATCGATTTATTATAACACATTTACATAGTTTTATTTATTCTTTATGTTTCATATTTTCACAAGGTATATTGAAAAATTACGTTCTTGAATAAAACAAATAATTTTATTGCATTATGTAAACTTTCCAGGAACGTATTGCAAGGTCAAATTAAGGAGAATCAATAGAGATATCTTTCGATCGTTCTTTAAAGTAAATCATTTTAAACACAGTAATGCATTTCTTCCTTCCACTGAATGTACATTGGTTTATTGTTTATCCATTGACATGATAAACTTTCATTGCATTATGTAAACTTTCCAGGAACGTATTTCAAGGTCAAATTAAGGAGAGTCAATAGAGATATCTTAGGATCGTTCTTTAAAGTAAATCCTTTTAAACACAGTAATGCATTTCTTCCTTCCACTAAATGTACATTGGTTTATTGTTTATCCATTGACATGAAAGCGGCATATAGTTCAATGCATTCAGCTGCTCTGCAATCGCAGTTGGGTTACGGATAACGTGCTCCCCATTTGCGAAGCACATGCAATTCATGTGCAGCTTCTAGAATATCATGAACAATTACCAATAGCTCCTCGCTTGTGTAGTAAATGATACACTGACTTTGTGATGGATGGTCCCCAATAGATGCTTAACAAATGTCTTTGTGACATTTGCAATCCTATTCATCATTTGTTTTTTTTTTCTGAAAAAGAGTGCTTCATATTTCCTCTGATATTCGAGCATCATTGTCATCCATTAAAGCAGCCTAACTAAAATGGTTTCCATGATTATTTAGCTTACAAGGGAAGTTATGCAAAACGTCAAGTCAACTTCAAACTAAAATGATTTCATAAAAGGCACTGGCTATTCTGTTATCGTTCTATGCTAATGTTCTAATCCCTTTCAGTAGTGCTTCTGCAAGATTGCCCTCGAGAATGAAACCATTTAAACTCACGCTAAAAGAAAGAAAGATTTGACCTGAAATACATTGCAGGACATTTCCGCCCTGAAACGCTATTCTGGTTTAATGATGTCTTAAACTTTTCAAATCTGTCTTTCTACATTGAGTTATCTCTAAGCGATAGTATTTAAGTAACCGTATTAAGCCAATCATGGTTTATGCTTATTTGATAGATGACGTTTAGATTACACACTGGCTCGAGTAATAGTGGCGCTCTATAAATTTCTAGATCTCTCCAATAACAACAGTTATATCGTTCTCTTGACCCATGAACAAGGACAAAATTCAGGAGTATAACCTACGTTGCGTTTGAGTTGCGTTATGCTCGCTTCTCAGCTATCAAAGTCCTAAATAATATATAGACTTTTAAAAAAATCAAAGCTCCATTGAATACACAAAATGGCAGTAGGATTTCTTCGGCCTGATACACCTTCATTTTCTCTGAATTCACCCCTATTCTCTTTAGGATGGGGTGTGGAGCTGATTTCCTTCTATATCCGCTGATGACAACACTGAACGAAAGAGAGGCGTACTTTAACAATATTCGTATTATCGTCAGGAGCAGGTCAAATAAAGAGATGATCTGTTCCAAAACATTGAAAATACAAACGATCATGGACAGATTGGATGAAAATTTAAATGAAAGGCACTGTGCTTGCACTGCTGAGTGATATTGTATTATACTGACGCTACCAACCTCAATGATTACAAAATGACTCAACTACTACTAATACAACTGCTTTAGGTCACAGAAATAAAAACCAGAATATATAATATCTTAGTAACAGAAGCAGACGCGCTAAAAGGAGATGATCTCGAGTATCCAGAGGAGGTTAATGACTCGCACAGCATCTATCCACAGACAAATTAGGCGCTATACAAAGTCATCATCATCATCATCATCACCATCATCATCATCATTATTATTATTATTATTATTATTATTATTATTATTATTATTATTATTATTAAGGTTGTTAATGCAAGCAAAATACTCAGAATACTTCTTTCAAGAAATGAGAAATTAAGATACTGAGTACAACAACCAAAGACTATTAGATGTCTGTACAAACGTCATTTATTTCCTAAATATCAACTTTTGTAGCATCCAATGATAAAAGCCATATCAGAAACATCCTCATCATAACAATCTGTCATATTAATTCAACAAGACACACATACTGCCCACAAAGTCTAATCAAATATGGACTGACAACGAACGTGGCCATGCATGAAATAATTGAATTAGATGGGAACACATGGCGAATTGTGCTCTCGCAATATTTTAAATATTCTTTTAACCCACCGTGCATGTTAGCTGCAACCAAACGCAATCACAGTATTCATATATTGTATATCCCTTTCTATTCGTGATGTTTGTTACCATATGATATATGTCCAAGAAGTTACTCTTTCACGTTGAATCATATTCCCATAGTTAGTTTCCGAAACTATCATTACAAAAGTCCTCTCTTTCGATACAAAAATCGATACGAAGTACAATTTAGCTACGAAATTCAACTTTTCAGAATACGTTTTATCAGTGCGACACAAAAGTAAAGTTTGAACTTTCAATAAAGGATACAAATGTGTAAAATATCATTCTTATCGCAAATATTGTTTCTGAAACAGTGAGTAGCACCAAAATATGCAAACCTTCTAGAAGGACAAAATACAAATGAAGAAATGTTTTCCTAACATTTTCGCAAAGGCTACAAACTGTAAGTCCTTGTATAATATGTTTCTAATAATGATTACATATAAAACACACCCTTATCAATTAGAAAGACATAAATATACACTTTCTAAAATGTCTTTAATCTAACCTTATGTTACGTGTTAAGGCTGGAATAAACAGTAACACAAGAATGAGTGAAAACAACAAGCTTTGCAAAGTATAACAAATAAATTATTTCCAAAAAAAAAATTTATGTAAGTTTAAAAATATATGAACTTACGGCATCCACAATCAAATCAAACAATAATCAAAGAATAATCAACGAATCAAATTTTTTGAAGTCCTAATATTACAGTGTTCTAATGATTCCAAGTTCGAGTCCCCACGAAGAATCCAAGATGGAAGGCGATGACGTATGCAGTCTAATGTTATTTGTAGCAACACAATAATTAATACGCCGGATTTGCAAATCCAAATGAAATTTTCAAGAAATATCCTTGTTCAAGAATTATGTATGAATACAATTATATTTCCAGAGAAACGAATTAATCTTTTAGAATCCAAATAATCTGAAGAAAGATTAACAAATAACTCAAAAATAAAAGAATTCAATACAACAGAAGAAAACAACTTGACAACAAGTGTTTTAAAGCCAGATGTCTCGATCTCGATCTCTAAACATCACTATTAACACAGTATTTTGCAATTTCTGAAATGCCAGAATGCGATTTAGAGGATCACGTGATCATGTTTACATGTAAAAATCACATAGCAGATATATGTCGTTGATACGGGCCAATCATTTTACTCCGAGAAAAACTTGATTACTTGACCCTCAATCAAGGTCAGGAACTAAGTCAAAAAAAGTGATGTGATGTGATGTGATTTTGATTTTTAACGTAGCTTTAACAATTTTTCAGTCATATCGCTACGATGTCTGCAATATGGCAGTTTATAGTGATGTCTAGCACTGGGGCATCATGCCGCAGACATGTAGCATGATGTTCCACCCAGTCACATTATCCTGACACCAGGCCGACCAGTCCAAACACTAACCTCTTAATGCTGAACGCCAAGCGAGGCAGCTGTTAGTACCATTTTTTAAGTCTCTGGTATGACTCGGCCGGGGATCGAACCCACGACCTCCCGCATCCGAGGCGGACGCTCTAACCACTAGGCCACCGGAGCGGTAGTCAAAAAAAAAAAAAAAGAAATAAGTGTTTATATTATTAGGTATTAATGGAAAGATTCGGGTCAAACTTAATTTCCTGGAAAATATATAATTCCTTGCAACCAAAATTACATTACATTGACATGTAAAGAAAATAAAAAGATTCCAAAACCCACTAAAATTCAAATCAAACACCAATCAAATAAATATAAATTAAATCAAATATCCGTAACACTAAACGGGATGAACTTGCATTTTTATTGTATTGCACTGTTCTGTTACAAATGGTTTAAGTACTTTTTAACTAAGGGATCATATAATTTTGTTTTCTTGGTCGTATTATACTGAATTATGTATAAAGTAACAACAAGATAAATAATAACTCAAAGGCACAAATCTACTTTCAGCTAAAGTTCAGTCACATTACAAAAGTTATCCACCTTATATTAGTAAATTCCAGGTCATTAATGAGAAAATCTATATCGTATATTTACGTGAATATTTGAGGTATTTTTAAATAGTAAATTTGTATTTTAGCTAGCACTTCTTACTCAGCTTTTTCCGATGAATATGACAAACGTGAAGTCAAAATGGAAGCAAAATGATGAGAATATATGCACAAGATGTAGCACTACTATAGCCGGATAGGCACAAATTCAGAAGGTAAAATGATGAAAATATTGTCATCAATATAGACGTATATATTGTAAATATCATGCGTGAAAAGCATTTCTAATCAGTTATACAAGGTTTGCCTCAATAAAGGTAATTGATACATGTCACACTTTGATTAGTTTATGCCAGTTTATATTATCAAATGTAATACATTAATTAATTAATTAATTAATTAATTAATTAATTAGTAAGAAATAAATATGACTTGGTTTGTCTCTTCATTTAACTCCGGCGTGCTTTAAAACAAGAACAACAAAAAAGAACTACAACCTTGTTTTTTTTAAATGACCTAATATGTAAATCATCATTCTGTGTTGAGCTTATTAAATCAAGTTATTTTCCTATTTGCTGTTTTAGACTGAATTATGTATGTGATGTCCATAATGAGGGACACTTAAAAGCTTTTGACTGAATTTTGTTTCTTTTACCGTTCTTTGAAAGAATCTTTATGCTGAATGTGAGTTTTATACCCTTATCGAAAGAAAGATCAGCATTACGCTATATACTGGAACAACGGATCCCGTTTGAAATAATTGAATTCTAGTGTACGCGTGACCAATGGTCACATGTTTGTTCATTAGCGGAGAAGCTTTATAGAATGTAGATATGATTACCTTTTTGAAATCAATGACTAGGATATTTTAGGTATGATCGCATAAAAAAATTGACATACCGTTAGAGAGATCTTGAATGGCATGTTTGATACAGTATTAAATACAGTACTACTTTTCATATAAAGATGTGATTTCAGTGAAAACTGTTACGATCTGACATGCTTTTTCCAGTTTCTCTTATTTCAGATGCTGTCAAATAAAGTAGAGATTACAAGAAAGAAAATAAACACTATAGGCAATTGTATCTTGTGTATATATATATATATATATATATATATATATATATATATATATATATATATATATATATATATATATATATATATATATATATATATATATATATATATATATATATATATATATATATATATATATATATATATTCTCACTTTCGTTCTCTTTCACCTGTATTCAGTGTATATTTTACAATGATTTTGTTCACATACGTTGTTATTGAACGTGAATTTTTACTCATTTTTTATTCAGCTGAAATGTGCATTTCATCTGATATCTTTACAAATATCTTTGCCACTTTCTCTGTGGAAATTAGTGGTTGATTTCAACTGACTTCACAATACCAAAAAGCACAGACGGAATTATTTGTTTAGTGACCAAAACATAGGAGGATTTACAGCGTTATGTGCAATGCAAAGGAATACATGGTCAAGCTCACGACAGGTTAGGGTCATTTTCGAGACCGACCAAAGTGGATATGACATTAAATAGGAAGCCAGCAGCCAGAGAATTGAGAAGAAAAATCTTGTGTGTGACTCGCTTCATGTTGACTAATCTATGTGCACTGCTCTCCAAATCTACTCTCTGCTCAGGAAATGAAACTCTTTATCGTGGTACTTAATCTGGGACCTAATAGTGTGGGGATAAGATCACTGAATATGTCGCGGGCAAGATAATGATATAACTGCATCCTAATTTTACTAAATCCTCGGATGATGTTTCTTGGAACAAATATAAAGTTATTGAAATTTATTATTCAAGGTATTGTTTATCTACATCCACAAAGTTGGTTAAATGACAGAAATCCGTTCGCACTCTCAAGGAATTATATAAATACTTTTATTTATTAAATACATGTGCTCGGGCTTCGTTTTGTGTGTACAACCATACCCGAGGGTGATTTATATATATTGTAGAATATTTCGAGATATTGTATATATATAATTATTAACATTATTATTGTTATTATTATTAAAATTATTAGAATGCACATAATATAAAACGCTAATAGTTTTGATATTTCATGGAGAGTGACTTGCTTTTGCAATTGTTACAGTAAAGAAAATAAACGAATACACATACAGCTACATAATGCTTTTAATATTTATTAGTTAGCTATTTCCTCTGACTAGAGGAATCCTAGATAGCAAATCCAGCTAAGTGTTCAATCAAAAAATCAAAAGGAGAAACATTGACTACTTGCTTTAGGAATTGTTTTGCTTTTAATGTAGTGTAATCAAACGGAACTGAAAATGTCTCATTTCCATTTCATAGATGATCACCCTAATATTCTTTTTTGAACTTCATATATCACACTTTAGCAGTTTTAGTTCATTCACTTCCTAGTTTTCTTCAAATCCTTATATATTTTTTCTTTCTTTTTTTCTTCCAGGTACTTTGCTTAATAATATTCCCCTTTCTTTCGTCATCGGAGGCGATATTCATTTATAACTCAGTTCCTTGTAGTAACTAGATTAGGTGCACAAGAGAGCGCGAGTTCTCTATCAACAAATCAAGCTTATCTCACAATGCTGGCTTTTGATTGGAGAATTTAGTCAGACAAAGATATATCTGCTTGACAAGGTATGAAGTTCATGGATGAATAACTATCCAATAATATCACCCATTTTGATGTTCAATAAGTTATTCTTTCTGTTGAGCTTTCTCAAGTGATACATCTTCTATTTTCCATTTCTGGATCTGAATATAAGCTGCCGGCCTATCTTTTTTGTGACTCTCTTTTTCTAACTCTTTTATAAATTCAAATGTAAGGTTGACGCTTACTTTCTACTTATCACACTTCGCTGACACAGCCCCCACATCAACAGTTGAGATATCCACTTAGCTCTATTCTCTTTCAATTGCGTTACCTTTCAAACACCTTTTCGTCATGCTTTTTAAACACGTTTTTCATATCATTTTTTATTTGATCTCATTTTGCTTTGCTTGTGTTGTTATTTACAGGTGAGACCAATTTCTAACATCACCTTTGAATTCTGCAGTACTGTGGTTTGATTTGCACTTCTATATAACAAAATTTGATTTTTTTCGCAGGTGAAGCCACGTTTTTCTGTCCAAATAACGATACACTATATCTATATATATTTAATCTATATTGTTTGATTAACTTTATCCTTGTTTGTAATTTGCAATCAAAAGGTTAATATAACTAACATTTGTGCATGACTGTAAGTTGTAAGCAACATATTTTCGTAGAAAGATATCGCTACCAGTCTTGTTTACAATTAATGAAGGCTTTGCCTTTGAAATCTTCAAATTCGTTTACGATATAGGACACGTACAAATGTGCATAAATAGGGATTGCATAGACACATAATTCACTCATGTTTTTGGTAAGTCTCTGGAAATCCAACTGTGTTCTTGAAGTAAGATATCATTCGAGAGGAATCATGTATTTAAAACAATCACTGAAAGCACATAGTTGATTATTCATGTATTGGATTTATACATTCTACTTTGGATTTTTTATGAACTCGTTCAAAGACATTCTGGATTGCATCATTTTGTTACATCATGACATTGAAGACTATGGAAAGTCATTCAGAACATTCTATATATTTGGTCTTGTGATAAGATATTTAACATTATTTGGGATTTAATTTAAATTCACAATACTGTAAGGTTTTCTTCAGTTGTCAGTTTATGTTGCAGAGACTTATTTGCATGTTGATTTTACTTAAATTGTTCGTTTCGCTCCTTTTTATTGCATATCTTAATACAATGAGTCGCAACACTACAAAAAAGGCAGTTCGTTGATGACAAGCCGGATTTACAACATTATGCGTTTTGTTGTATTTACAACCCAAACTCATGACGAACGCTAAAACCACCACTTGAAACAGCGATATCAAATCACTGGCTTACACTAATATCACTACAACTCAGCTTGCAATTGAAGAACATTTGTCATAGAACATAGACTTGTGTAGCTCTTTCGGCTGCTAAAATCTACCATTTGACTGTGCTTCCGTACTGCCATTGCGCAACACAGAAAGTCTTAATTTTAACCTTTATTATATTGCCTATTTCTAACTAGAGACAGTAAATCATATATCACTCAGCGGCTTGTATTTCAATTAAATTAGCATAATATAATATATTTACGTACGTTACGTTGAATAAGAATATGCGAAGCATTTAAAGATGTTGTCTCTTAATACAGAACCGTAGTCAATCATCCTTTCCATTTCAAGTGGTATTTACATCACATGATACTCCCTATACCAGTGGAGGAAGACTTTAAAAGATATGGCAGAAACATTCATAACTTTATAGAATATGGTAACTTGTCAACTTGTCATGGTAACTTGTCAACTTTGTCCTTTATTTACAGTTTTCAATTTCGTTTCAAAGCACAGAGGGCTTCCATCACTATCGATTGGTTGGTAGGCAACTTTTCTGACCGTTTCGAGTTGAACTTTGTCTAATCGACCTGAGACATAAGCAAAGATAATATCATATTTTTAAGGAGAGATAACTTTGATGGATATTATGTCTGTATATATGGATCTAAGATTGTTACTGTTGTTGAAACAAACGGGCTTATAATATTTCAGGACCGAACTGAAAAACTGCAAATGTCCAATGTAACCATCAACAATTTGGAGCAGCAAGACGCATCACGTAAAACCTGGTCAAAATGACTAAGAACGATGAAATCGTAGACCCTGGTGTACATGTTGCCGTTTTCAAAATTTACTTTGTAATTGCCCACACTGTAAGCAAACAATGTAGGCGATAAGGTGCAATCAGCTCAACCCTCAACAACACGAGTTACTTCACAGGCAAATATGAAAGGAATTTTAATCCGCGAAGGAGAGAAAAAAACTAACTTTTTAAAAATTGATGCGACTGGGGTACAACGACAATATTGGAAAATTATCACCTGTGTATTATTTCATCTACAGCAAACCGTGAACGACACGCAGTTTAAAAATTTACTTTTTAATTGCCCACACTGTAAGCAAACGATGTAGGCGCTAAGGTGCAATCAGCTCTACCCTCAACAACACGAGTTACTTCACAGGCAAATATGAAAGGAATTTTAATCCGCGAAGGAGAGAAAAAAACTAACTTTTTAAAAATTGATGCGACTAGGGTACAACGACAATATTGGAAAATTATCACCTGTGTATTATTTCATCTACAGCATACCGTGAACGACACGCAGTTTCAATCATTTTTCAGAAAAGGAACATAAGCAAGTATTGGTCCCTATGAGATGAAATTAAGTTCGACGAGCTCAAGGTCTATCCGATCGGGTACTTTTTGGCGCTTTTGTTTAAGATTTATCATTACAAATGTGACGATCTCTGATCGAGTTCGCGATGACGATCATGCGGAATGTTGCGAAGGTGTGATTGATCAGAGGATATATTATGCTATTATCAATGGCAATTATATGCTGCATCAAAACACTGTTACGTCACCAAGTCGAGGCCTACTTGTAATTAATGTATTAGCACGTGAAAACATTAGGTCACGGAAAGATGAAATTATTATATATTAATTTAATTATTATCGAAATAAAGACAATCCTGATGTAGAGAATGGCATTAATTCGTATTCGGGATATTGATAGCAAGATCCAATATTTGAAGGCATTGCAATATCCAGTCAACATTGTTATTATAAGATCAAATACAGTTTTAACAGATACTGATTATCTCGACCTATATCTTTTTCTAATTTCATTATTTTAGCATGATGCAACTCACGGATATGGCAATGATATGATTAAAACAAGAGTAAACAAACAGACGGAAGAAAACAAATGGTTCAGTCATGACTGTTTCATAGTACACAAAGACTTGAGATTTTATGCAACATGCTATTTTAAATCAACAGTATTACAGGTTGAGAACGATTTTTTCTGTACGTAATAGAAAATGTAAGCACATCTTGAAAATAAAACAAAAGCATGTTGTAGAAACAAAATGTTGAATTTGTTTAATGACTCATAAAAACGGCGCGTCAGTTTTCGTAAATTAATTTTCAAAGTCGTGATAAAACAATAAACTTCATTTCAGTTCATTTATCGACTCAATAATTTTCGATTTATGCAAGTCCAATTAAGAAGACATCGATATAACACACTCAGAAAACAGTATAGATGTATTCAATATTACTCATTTACTTGCAAACAGCCGAATGTTAATATCATTAGTTCAGTAAGAAGGGAACGGGAATAGAACTTATTCTACAAAAGCTACTAACTCGTCCTATTGTGAAGGTGTTCAATAGGATTCTAACAAAATGAGCCTTCTCAAGGTATGGGACGTGTCGATGATAATGGCGATATACAGACATACCAACAGAAATATTTATCAAATAGTGTCTTAAAACAAAGTAACTACATTTTGTCACAAATACACGGTCAATTAGCTTCTGTACAGCATATCATATTTATGACATGAAAGCTGTTCCTAGCAAATACTTACTCGAGTCTGAGCATGTTTCTTTCAATAAACAAAAGCGCATTTGCAGATCTCCTGGAAGCATTAGACTGAGTTTTAGATCAGCATTAGTTTGAGATATGCTTACTACTGAACATAGGGTAGTCTTCAATCTTATATCAATCCTTTAAATAATTAATAGGTATAGCGGAAGCTAACGTCCATCCGTTTAATCAGGAGCTGTCTCCAAACGTCTCGACACCGATGTGCCAATGGATTGAAACACCCTTGTCAATAGAGTGAGGACGACTCTGCGCAACTTTCCCTCACTTAAATCCAACTCAGCCGCAACTCATGACACTATTCACTTCCCCACCAAATTCTTTTAAGTTACAACATAAAAATGTGAGAGCGCAGAGGCATGAGTGTACAAACAAAACTAAAACCTTTCAAAGACAATATGTTACCTATCGTGCTGTATTCTTTCGAAATCTGTATGGCGTACAGACGAAATTCCAAGCAAATGAATCATTTTCCGGTGGACGACCTGAGGAAACAATTGAGGATAAGATGGTGACAGGTCAGGATTTAAGACCCCCACTGAGGTCATTACTTTGGCAGGCATTTTCAAGAATCTGCACTCTTTTGATTAAATCATTGTCGAGATGGGCCGGATTTCAGAAGAGCCACTACCAGCGAAGATCTTCTACGGCAAACATAAGTAGATATAAAGATCTCGGGTTGGTGAAACATTCCCTGTGCAAAATGTTGTTGTATTTATTATTATCATTTTTTTAACTTTTAAGATATATTATTATCTGTTACGATGGTTTAAATTCACAAAACTAAGAATTGCTTCTTTGACAATGACTCCACCATAATTCGTTTCTTGCATTTGCCTTGTGTGAGTCTAAATGATAACTGTTGGCGTCGGTTTTAGTAACAAAATATAAATCAGATCAATAGTTTCTATCTCCTTTTCACGTTACTTTCAGTAAATTATTTTGTTAGATAAAGTTAGCCGTTTTACAAATAAATGCTATTAATAATATCTATATGTACTAGCATTTGTTATGCAAGTCCTTTCAAGGCATCCAACAGAAATGTCGGTATTACTGACACTATCCGGAAAGAAATAAGACTGCATTTTGTTCTTTCTTTCCAATTATTTAATTATAATTATCTGAATTTGACACCGTTGTGACTAATGCACATATAGATTCGATAGTGTCAAAGAATTCTCAATCGTCCTTAATTTGATATAAAAAAAATCCAAACCGTAAAGGATGATTCTAAAGCATTACGTGCACGCGAATCCGTTACTTTTTCATTCCTTATTTTTGTTTCCACTAAACATAAATTACTTTTACATCTAACATTCTACTTTAAGACAAAATAAGTACAGTGTCTTTGTGTGAAGAATGCTTTATGTATCCGTTTTGAAGAACGGCGTCATTCATTTATCCCAGAGGTAAAAACAGCTAATTTGTTACAAAAGGATCATTAACTACGATCTGTTTGTCTTCTTTCGTGGACAAATGAAATCTGATCGAGTGGCGGATGTGCCAAGAATGTACTCCTCTGCTAGCTTGCTTCTTATTAATTAATTCATGATGGATACCTTGACAAAATGGCTGTTTGTGACAGGATATTACTCAAAAATATGACCTAAGAAAGTTAGAAGGTAAAAATAAAGTCCTTCCTGGAGTTCAACCCACTAGTTAGCATAAAGCGTAATATACAATGTGTGTACTTCTCGTTATGAACCCATGGTGATATATTGCATCGAGATAATGTGTCCAAAATTCATGACAACTGAACGAAAGTTAGGTGGTATAAAGAATCTAAACTAGACATGTTATATATGGGGACGTCCATTAATTATGTCGACAATTTTTAGGCAATTTTGTACCAACATCCCCCCCCCCTTGTCAAGAACTGTCAAACTTTCAGTGACCCCCCTAATAAAATTTTACCCCCCACAACAAACTAACAATATTTTATAGGGCTAGCTTTTATGCTAAAAATATGCTAAAAAAAGAATTATGGAAATTAAAAGGTCTACAAATAAATTTTAATACATTTTTTTTACTTGTTTAACAGATTTCAAAATGACTATAACACTTTGAATTCATGAAAAAATCGAGAGTTTATATTCTAGCTTCTATCATCTTCCCATAGGAAAGCCAAATGTTCCTCAATTGTTATAATGGGCATAGTGGCTGATATTTTGTAAAACAATAACATTGTTGACGTCAATTTATCTTGAACTCCCCCCTCCCCCATGTCAACAGTTGTCAAATTTCTTCAAACCCCCTCCCCCCATTTTGTTGACATAATTAATGGACGACCCCTATTTAAATTTATCATGGTCGAGCAAACTCTCTCTCTGATCGCTAATTGATACCTATAAAACGGCAATTAGGTAAACACTTGCACCAATTCTGGGTCCAAATTTAGCATAGAGGTCAATTGAAAATCTAGCTTCATCCCCATTTTTAAAAGTTCTGTTATTACATCTGTACAAAATTAAAATCATTATGATTAATAATAATTAAAAAATATAAACCGTTCTCGAATATATAATATTACTTTAAGTTCATCAGGTCTATAAAGTGCGTGATTGATTTGTCCGTCTGTCGGAAATGTTACTGATAATGTATTCCGCATATGAATAGTTATTTCAGCATGACAATGTCATAACTAACACATTTGTATCGGAATACAGAAGGAAACAATGCCATCTATTTACTGGTATTTTGTGAGCCATCTGGCCTTTGAGAGTGCAATTTTGAAACATCAATTCTTATTTCTAGTGAATCAAAACATTTAAAAAAATTATATTGATTGTTTTCAAAGCCGGTTTGCAAAATCAGACATAAAATGATTGAAGACTTGATAAATAACGTATTCCAGTCCGACTGTAGCGTTTGCTACTGGTGGTGTGGTACTATGAGGATATACCTTCTTACAAGGTGACCTCTGTTTGGCTAAAGGGTGATCGCTCTCGGTATTGTTGCCCGGATCGAGTAAATATTAAAATAAAGGGTCAAATAATAGATGGAATGAATAGAGATCTGAGCAGATATAAAGAACAGAATGACACGAGCCCCCGTACATGGAAAAACAAAAATTTAATCAATTACAAAACAACTGTGATAATACATTACATTAGGAAGATACATTTCTTTTTGGAATACATCTTTCACCGAATTTCAAACAATATATTTATACAAATATCCGATCTGTTTTAAATGATAGAATTAGTTCATCAAACTTATATAAAGATTATTGTACGGATTCAGATAGGTGACAGTTATACTCATATTGAGAATATTGGTCTACGGATATAAACAAGTAAATTCATGCAGATATAACAATTAAATTCAAGCAAATCATTATATTGGAATTAACGAACCACATGAAATACCTTGTGCTTTCAATCTTTGCCCACTTCTACCGCCAAAATGTGTTTGTTGACTTTCGAGACATCCGGTCCCTTTGACCAATGTTTTACAAGAGAATTTCTTGAAAATTTACTCTCAGAGTCCCATAAATTTTCATTTTTGCAGAAAAGATGCAGACTGACTAGATTTTTTTTCGATTAGGGCAATTTAACCCCAGGAATATTTCGTGTTTAAACCCCGCCCATTATTTAGCTTAAACAATCAGGATTAAATATATTTACCCCCTTCTATAACTAGGCGCTAAAATTGTGGTCAGAATTACTTATAGAATTCCAAACAACAGATCTGGAAAATTTCAAATCTGAGAGTTCCAATATAAAAGTAAAAGTAATCTTCCCTTCGTCTCACGGTTAAGTAAATGAAGGCTTAATAAAAAATAACTTCCGCTTCCGACACAGACATTACATATCATCTCAGTACAGCGTTTTAACAACACCTGTCCCCATAAATCTAATCAATTGTTCACTGACCCCAAGTTAATGTGTTCTTCATCGATCGACACAAATTTGCATCCTTACACCAACATTAATACAAAGATAACTGAATCAATACAATTCTGGTTTAGTGTCCTATAGAGCAATTTACGGCGTCTGATGTTCTCAGAAAATAACGAATGTTTCCCTTTTAGTCGCTGTTTTGAAATAATTTTGAATTCCCGTATTTTCATTGATATTCGTTTTTGTGTTTCATCAATCAGTTACATTTATTCATCACAGACACTCTGAGATATTCCTCTGAGAGTAATGCTATTTGTGGCAAAGATATTTAATGGTATATTTCGAAATTTGTAACATATGTGTCATGAACGGTTGAAACTATTCATCCCCAAAAAACTCTTTAGTGTGCCTACACATTGCCCTTTTGGTTAATGGTAAAGTTCAGAAGGACTTCATACCAATCTCAATCAGATATATTTCTTTTTAAAATATCTGAGATGCTAGGGATAATAATAATACTAATTATATAAAACCAGACGTAGCTGCAGTGATAGGATTAATTTCATAATGTGTATTTATTTGATGTCTCTCTATGCAGTAGATACAATTATTTATTTATTTATTATTTGCGTGAGTGCTTTATATATATATATATATATATATATATATATATATATATATATATATATATATATATATATATATATATATATATATATATATATATATATATATATATATATATATATAATTATTGTACTTAAGCATTCAAGGCACTCGTCTTCAATAAATCGTTATGAACTGGTAACAGAAAGCCAAGAATAAAAGTTTTTAAGTTACATGACTAATCTTATACTTAACATCACCACGATGACTCGCTTTGCTAGCGGGCGCTTGAGCTGAGCTTTCTATTACTCTAGAGTATTGTATATATTTGTATTGCTTTTCCTCATTTTGCCTTGTTAAAATATCATAAATGTACCAAGGTTGCCTACTGATAATGTATATGAAGACCTACACTATTTTTACAATCTTCATCTAAGATGGAAAAGAGGACCTTGAGATATTCTACTTCCCTAAGGACATCATTATTAATATAGCCAATTGTCTCCGTTCCCTTCAACTTCAGATGTAAGAATGGTGTCTCAATGATTGCCGACACGTTGAGAGTAAATCCCATGACACTGTTTAAATTATCACCAATCGAATGCCACAGATATCTCATTCGTCAATACAATCCTATAACTCACGATCACAGTTTCTACTCATGCATGTCATCTCTTCATGGTAATGGGGAAAATCTTTCCACTATGTTGAAATGCAGACGAACTGACCTAGACATTTGGATCGTACTGATCGCTTTTAATAAAGATAATGGATTTCAAATCATAAACATTACTGATAGCACGACTTTAAATGAGAAGGAGATCGAGTGAGCGATGACCATTAGTGGATTGATATATTCTATCGATTTATCGTTCACGCAACTATCCAATTAATGTCGTTGGGGACATATTAGCGTAAATATGATAATAGGCTTGTACAGTGTATTTTTATCCTGAGTTAAGTCCTTCTATGTTAGATGCTGGAAATGATCATTTGATGCTGCATTGAGCATTAAATTAGAAGCCGCCCTGGATGTGGTTGTTCGAAAAAATCCTGTGCCTTCAAAACCTTAGAGATTTAACGTTGATCAGAGTTTTGGCGAAGAATTTATTCCAGGTTATTTGAATAAGAGTATACTTAAGGTAGGTGGAGTATTCATTTTTCACAGTCAGAATATTGCCATTTGTCCATGTATAACCATCATGAGCAAGAAAAATGACAACAACAACATTTACAAAAATTCAAGTTATCATCGGATTCATATAACAACGACTTTCATTTTATATTCACATCATAAACAACAGGAAAAACAATAGTGACAATTAAGCCGTCAATGAATTAAAGATAGCATCAGTATAATATAGTGAAAGCTTTTATTTCATATTGCATTCTTCGAGACAAATACTTATATATATATACTACCTTGTGTCGCTAACCGATACAAACTTATTAAGATGCGTTCTTTACGTTCTTTTGAGATATTTAAAAGATTTCCGATATACAAGAAGACAGCAGAATAAAGATGTAAAAAATCTGACATTCAAAACTATAGGAGAGGTGAAATTTATGCGCCAAAGAAAATGACTATTTTTAAGGAAAAGCAAATATAAATTTATATTTTAGCCTGAGCAATCGTAATAGTCTACTGCGTCATTTAGAAATGTATATCAACTCTGTATATACACTGCTACATGAATTCCACTTGGGCTGGAAATTACCTAATGCATGTTGCATTTACTCAAACAGATTGCATGCTTTATATACTCTGCAGTAGTCTCTTTCAAACGATATGAATATTTCAAAGGTGGGTAAAATAAGTAATAAATTGTCTTCAATAATTTAGATTTATATATACATTTAAAATATTACGTCAGTGCGAACTCCTTAATGTACTTAACATAATATAATTCGATAAGGACCATTTCATACCTTTAACTTCCTAATATGCAGCAAAGCACGACAGATTTGGAAAGTTATGTAATATATGTAATGGATTGTATCGAATAAACATACAAATGCTGATATTGAAATATTGGATGACCCTTTTCACAATGATACACCATAAATTTGGTTTTTTTAATTTTGTTCATGATAAAACCTTCCTTGTTAAGTACGTGTTCATTGTGACAATATGTAACCTCATAGGGACGATAAAAAATTGTGCTTAGCTTTTCTGATCCAGTTATCAAGAGTTTTCTATTTAGTATTGGTGAAAAACAATTATGAACATATTTATTATCTCACAAAGTAGAATACAATGTTGTAAAGTCAAGAGATAGCGAATAATATCTGTTATTCACAATCACAGTTCTCATTTCTCTGCTCAAAGGGTGAGACAAATGGTTGATGGATCTTTGAGCAGATACAAGAATTCAGCAGTAGATAAACAATAATAAAACGATATACTACGTATTGACATCTCATTGAAGTTTGTTGCTATATTTATAATTTCTAGGGTATACCTGGACAAATTACCTCTGCCTTCGTACCGTGTCGGTGTGGGTGGGTGGGTGTGTATTTATCTTCTCGTCTGTTCCTGCTTGCCAAACACCAAAAGTAATAGAAAGGAAGCATCTTCGGACAGTCCCCATTCAATTTATATTTGTGCAGAAGCAATAATCCAAGCACGTTACGGTTTTACATATGAGGATATAAATAATGGGTATTTGCCGATATAACCTATATACACTATTTACTGAGTACAGGAAACCCCAAAATTTGTGAATTTTCGAAATTTCTTAATTAATTTTAATTAGTCGAAGTAAAAGTCGGTTACTACTAATTGAGAACAGGGATAAACGTTATGAAGAGTTAAATATCGAAATTTATTTAATCCCTGTATCAACTTTTGGGATGATAATGTTATCATAATGCTTTCCATGACTCAGTGAGCGATCAGGTTGAACGTTCTTCCTGATTTGATATAGGATCCAAAACTAGTGTTTCTGATATTAAATTAACCTTACTATTATTAAAATGGACCATAGGCCAAATACTGATTGCATAAGGTGATACTGCGTTATTGAACGATATTTATGAACTTGATCTTAAATCTGAATCAGTATATAATTTTAATGATAACGTAAGAACTTTCCATGAACGCTTGACATTGGTATGTGGAGTTATAAGGTGCTAAATATACGTGCAGCGAATGATATTTTGTTGCGATCACTTTATCCCTAAAGAAAATAATAACCACAATTTCAAATTAGAAATATTTCCAAAGTCTGTTTTTCTTACTGTTGGCACATCGGGCAAAATCTCCATTAATACTTATCTTAAGATACTAGTGTCAGACTGAAAAAAGAAGGAACCGGATACTAAAACGACACAGGCTTTGAAGCACTTATAGAATTGCAAGGCGAGAATTCTTGAGTGTTGCTTCGTCGTCGCCTCAACGTTTGAGCATCCGATTGCCTTGATTAGCAACTCTCTATTGTCAAGCTTCCATAATGCATTATATTCGCCACCTGTATTGCTAGGTAACTGTTGCCAACGGATTATATAGTGGTATTTGTGAGAGCAATCCTGTTAAATAGCAGCATATTCAGAAGTCGATAGTTATATCATCTAAGGTAAGACGGTGGTTAATAAAATCACACTTTGTACTTGCAGCGTCTCACGAATCTCCAACTTGTTTTAGCCAGTATGGATCAACTGCCAGAGCTCTACAGCTACAGGGTTTTCTTTGAGAATAGAAATCTTACTTCGCAGTATAAATCAACTTTAAATTTTTCCGAGGCATCTGAAATTCTGACCGAGTTTAAGAACAGTCTTTTTACGTTGAAAACATTCACCACGGTTCTGCTGCTCACACTTTATGTCCCAATCTTCCTTTTCGGTCTAGCCGGGAATATCCTTATCATCGCGATTCTCTCAGCGCAGAAAGTCAAACGGTCCAAACTGTACTTCATGATAAACTTAGCACTTGCTGATCTTGCTGTTACTGTCCTCTGCATACCCACTTCTGTTGGAACTATCGTGTACAAACTCTGGGTGTATGGAAGGTTCTTATGCAAATTCATTGCCTTCATTCAAGGTAAGTACTCATATATTCTGTTGTACAATATATATGCACGGTAGACTGTCAATGCTGATGTCATGCTTTGGGGCTGGTGGGGTTCTAAGCAGAGAAAAGTAGACAAAATTTTTTTAGTAGTAGTAATGATAATGATACTAGTATCTGAAGTAGTAGTAGTAGTAGTAGTAGCAAAATGAAGGTGTTGTATTAACAGGAACGTTTTTACAATGCAGCCAATAATATTGTTGATGCAAGTTGTGACAGCATTATAAGATACAGTTGACATCAAAATCAGTGTAAACAAACTTTAGCCATACTGTCCGCTGTAGTGGTATTGTTGTTTAAAAAAAGAACAGGAACCAGTTGTATTGGTAGCAGCAGCGAACATTCTTGTCCTAGTGTTCCTGGTGAAGAAGATAACAGTTGTATATAATGCTGCATTGAATGACATGGATTTGTGAAAGAGATGGCGACAGCAATATGGATCTCACTAGTAGTAGTGGTATTCTGGTGAAGTCCTTTTCGTGTGACTTCATATAGTTTTTAAGGCACAGTGCAGCCGTAATATGTAAAGCACACGTAATATTTTGGTTTCGTTTTGAGGTTTAGTCGGCGTCATTCTATCCGAATAGAACGTTCTTCTAGTTCAGTTGCTTTCCTCATTAACTTTCCCACAATTATTGTAATTTATTTTTCTGCAGAGAAAATTGCAGTTTAAAACCAATTGAAGCTGAGGTGGAGTTTTCGTTGCCTCTCGTATTGTTTGCGTTCACTGGTCATTTTCCTCCTTTCTGTGTTTTCATGATTTATTACTTTATGAATATCAATGTAGTAACCATAACATCTTGCCATACGACTGCTTTAATATTAATAAATCATTAACTAATCACTCACACAAGATCATTCGCGTTTTTTATCGCATAATCTAGAGAAGTAGACTGCAGTGAATACTTGATGTCTAGTCTTCAGCCTAATTGTAGCCCTTACTGCTCAACATCTTGTCTTTCAATAGGAAAGAGAAAATTAGAAAGAACAAAATTAAGTGTCTTCTACAAAATTGTTATAAATGATATACTGTGGAATGAAAGCTTTATAATGATATCTACCAGCGTAATCATCATCCTTCTTTAGAAACAAGTAATGAAAACGTGCAGTCGTTTTAGCATTAATTAAATATATTGAAAAGTAACGACTTACTACCAGATGAAATATTCTTGAAAATATATGGTAAGCAAGACAACTATCTTCCAAACACCAGTGGGTAATATATTCAATTTATTATCACTAATTGATAAAATATTTTGTGTTATGCTCAAATATAATATCAAGTTTCACCAGTATTTGTGAATTCATAAAAAATGTTAAATGGCATTAACTGTAAACCAACTTTCTTTTTGAAATCTTAACAACATTTTAAAAGTTTTTCCTTCATTTTCGAGTTCTTAATAAATGTTCATCGCTGCCCTATATTTAAACTAAATTAGAGCTTTAGTTTTGTTGCAGGAATTCAACCAGGCGTAAAATGAAATATATTGGGAATTGTGGACTACCAGACGCTAATGTTCAACAGATTGTTCATTTAGCAATATTGAAAAGAAATTACATACAAAATAAGTAATGGACAATTCGGCGAAATCAAAAATGAATGGAAGAACTGGGTTGTGTGGGTCTGTGGTGAGAAAGTCAGATTCCAAAACAACATAGTCAAATAGGCAAACTTATACACATGAAACATGTGACATGTCAACATCTATATAAATAATGTCCAACAGCTTAATATGTCACCTACAGAAGAACATGATAATAATAAAATAACAGTAAAAATATATCTAATTGACTTTCACTGTATTGAAAAGTTAAAGAAAAAGAGCATATAAAAATAAACCTCGTAAACATGATTCTTAAACAAACTAAACGGGAATCACACATATCTCAATGCCAGCAAAATAATTTAATTTTCTCTTTAATCTCCTTTTTAGTAGGTAAAGCAATTTGTCACGCAAATCCTTACTCAGCTATACATATTTCTTGAACAAACATTTGTACAGTTTTTACGTTTGTAGGCTCGAATAAACAGTAACACAAAAAAGTGAAAGCAACAAGCTTTTCAAAATTTAACAAATAATTTATTTTTCTGGAAAAATTCTGTAAAAATCAAAAATGGAGAAGAACTTACCGTTTCCAGAATCAAATCCAAAACTAATCTAAGAATAATCCACGAATTATTTGGCAAAAGTCCTAGTAACAAATGTTCTAATAACTTCAAGTTCGAATCCTGATGGAAATTCCAAGTTGGATGACGATGACGTATGCTGTAGTAAATACTGTGCTTATATACATTTCCTTGCAGAAATACAAATAATGGCAATCCGGTGTTGGGAATCCAAATTAAATTTGAAAACAATGTCTTTCCAAAATTTCTTTGTCAGCACTCATCCAAATATTTCCAGAGAAAAAAGAATTGATCATTTTGAAATCCAACTGGTCTGAAGAAAATTAAAACTATAAATCTGGCTACAACAAAATAACTTGACATCAATGTGAAAAGAGGAAAACTGAGAAATCTCTCTCAAAGCATGTCTATTAAAACTAACCAATGCGCGTAATGGAAAAATTGGAATTGCGAAATCGAAAAGGCTTGGGTCACGTCATCGTGTATATGTCACGTACACCAAAAATGACCCCGACGACAACCAATCATTTTACTCCAATAAATAAAAAATATTGTTTACATCTTAAATTATGTAGTCCCATCATGACCTTGGAAACAACCAATCATTTTAAAATAAATAGAACTTGTTTATGAAAGTAGCTACAAGTTCTGAAACAAGGTAAGAATTTAGATCAACACCTGGTGTTTATAAACTAACAGTCAATGTCAAACAATTTTCTGAACAAGGATCATCTCTAGTGAATAAACTTACATTAAAATAGCATATAATACAATAAAAAATATAAAACTGACAAACAATTAAGTTAAAATAAATATGAATTAAATGAGATATACGTTCCACAGTGTACAAGTTTAGTAAACCGTCAGTCTTAATGAATTACCTCAAATTAACCAACCTCATTTGATACGGGAAGAATGTTACACTTCTTGATGAGGAAAGAAATATTACATCTGTATCTCAGCAAAGATGTGTAGATTTTAATATCCACTTTTCAAATAACATCTGATTTCTCGTTTAAAAACAAATAAAACTAATGAGACAAATAGTACAAACAGCATTTGTTTTTGCTGCCCAAGGCAACTAGGTCAGAGATACAATCATGCAGAATTCAAGTGTTCCAAATGCAAGAGAGACAAACTGATCGATCCAATGGCACAAATGATATTATAAAGTCGAGGGATGCAACACTTGTGTAACAGAAACGAGACTAAGCTGGTCTTACAATGGACGACATGAACCGAGAGGAGACACCAATCAACCGACAATTACACTGGTCAACAGTGAAATCATTACTGACTTGAAAAGGCCCTAATCTGTAGTATTTTGGTGTGCCGAACACGAATATAACCGTGAAAAATTTGTATTGGCTCTCGTTTTGAAGATATTCATATACCTCATTTTCTATGTTTCACTGTGTAAATTTCTCCAGTAGGACTGCAGCAACATCCGGAATAATGATGTAACATTGCATAATACCATCATGCTCACATCATCCACAGTTGATTGCATCATTTTCTGATGCAATGCAATACTAATGCCATGCGGCTGCTGAAGTAAGTTGACGTCAGCAGTGTACTATACATGTGTAGGCCTATTATACTAATGCCAGGCGGCTGCTGAAGCTGACGTAAGCAGTGTACTATATAAAGCCCAATCAGATAGGTTCAGCATTTAAAATATTTTAGACGTTGTGCGAGACAGTTCAAGCTACTGTTACATAAAACTTATTATTTTATCCATTTACGTACAATAAAGAACAGTAATGCCTTGAAAGTGTGTTAATACCGCGGACAATTTTTGCTATATTTGTGGGGAAGTGACATTTGCCAACCAGAAGAAAAGTATCAATTCTCAAGTGAAGAAGGCATATCATCTTTACTTCGGATGCAAGGTTGGTGACCAAGACAAGCCTTGGGCTCCGCATATATGCTGTGCTACATGTACAACACAGCTTTCACAGTGGTTGAATTGCAAAAGGTCATCAATGCCGTTTGCAGTCCCAATGGTGTGGAGAGAGCCAAGCAACCACCTAAATGACTGTTACTTCTGCTTGGTTCCTCCTCTTTCCGGCGGAATAACGAAGCGAAAGAAGTCGAGAATAGTCTACCCAAACATTCCGTCTGCATTGAGACCAGTTCCACATGGTGAGGGACTTCCTATTCCAGAACCTCCAGCAGAATATTCTCTTGATTCATCTGACGAAGACAAAGGTGAGTCGACCTGTTCTTCTCCTGGTCCATCAGCATGCAGTGATCCAGATTTTCACTGTGGTGCATCATCAACCCCACACAGAATAACACAGGAAGAACTAAATGACCTGATTCGTGATTTGGACTTATCAAAGAACAAGGCAGAATTGCTAGGATCAAGACTCCAACAATGGAATCTTCCAGAAGAAGATGTCACAATTACTGCATATCGAAAGCGCCACCAGCAATTGGAGCCTTTCTTCAGAAAGGAAAGTAATCTGATATTCTGTTCCGATATTGAGGGCCTCATGAATGCTTTAAAAATCACTCATGACCCACAAGAATGGAGACTATTTGTGGACTCTTCGAAACTGAGTCTCAAGGCTGTGCTTTTGCACAATGGAAACATTCTTCCATCTATTCCAGTAGCGTATGCTGTCCACATGAAAGAGACATACGATAACTTAAGGCAGCTACTGAATTCCATTGAGTATAACAAGTACAGCTGGCACCTCTGTGGTGATTTGAAGGTAGTTGCCCTTTTAATGGGACTGCAGCAAGGATATACAAAATACATGTGTTTCTTATGCGAGTGGGATAGCCGAGCAAGGGAAATGCACTACATGAGGAAGGAATGGACTCACAGGCAGAATGTAGCCATTGGAGAGAAGAATATCCAACACCCAGCTCTGGTTGAGGCTCAGAAAATCTTGCTACCACCCCTTCACATCAAACTAGGTTTGATGAAGAACTTCGTGAAAGCCATTGACCGGACTTTGCCAGCATTCCGATACCTGCATGAAAAATTCCCTCGACTCAGCGAAGCAAAGATTAAAGAGGGAGTTTTTGTGGGTCCTCAGATTCGAGAGCTTTTCAAAGATGACCGGTTCAACAACTTGCTGGAAGGTGACGCGAAACAAGCATGGAATGCTTTTCGCCTAGTTTCTACAAACTTCCTCGGAAATGTTAGGGCAGAAAACTATAAGGAACTAGTAGAAGACATCTTGATGAAGTATAAGAAACTTGGCTGCAATATGTCTCTAAAGATTCACTTCCTTCATTCCCATTTGGATTTCTTTCCTAGCAACTGTGGTATTGTTAGTGATGAACACGGCGAACGTTTTCATCAAGATATCGCAACAATGGAACAAAGATACCAGGGAAAATGGTCCACTACAATGCTGGCTGACTACTGCTGGACACTCCTCAGAGATGCTCCCGAACAGCTGTACAAGAGACAGGCGAAGAAATCTAAGATGTAGTCAATGACTTGATTTTTTATAGGTAGGCTATGACAGTTGACCTTTAATTTCTTGCAGATTACAAAAAAACTAGAGCCAATTTTGCAATTTGACTGTCATATTCGTGTTCAGCACATAAAAATTGATAAGAATTGACTAATTTTATTTCAGTAACATGACTTTTGTAAAAATTTGTTGTCCAGTGTTACACGTAATAGTGGAAAAGGTTCAATTTATTCACGTAAGAAAACCTGATTTAATAAATGAAGTATACTGTTCAACATCTAATTTTTTATGAAATAGCTGAAAATTTATCGTTGACAAAAAGACATCGGGTTACAACTGTAATTTGTACCACAACGTACCCTCGTCTTGCACGTCAGCGTAATAGTTACGTCTAACAATGGTATTTCAAAATATTTGACACGATGAATTGGTATGTTAGTCACAAATAATACCCCAAAAGTAGAGTAATTAAAACCCTTCTGGTTCAGTGGTCACAACGATTAATTACGCCTTATGGAACAATCACAGTCATATAAAGGTTTGACATCATACATTTACTTTCTTGTTTTGGTCCTGAAAAGGTGTTGTGAAAACTGTGATCAGCTTTTATGTAAATTCATTTAGAACGGTGCAGTGGATCAAGTAAATCGACACCCGCTGTTTAAAGATTACTAAAACTGATGTATAAAATGATAAAAATAATGAAATTTACCGATTATATTAAAATGACTTGGCTGACAAGGTTCTTAATAAATGAAGGGTCGTGATAAACTATATTAAATGAATCTTCTCCGTATCTCGAGACATGTAAGTTTTAGAACACATTTTGTTTTCAAATGTATCTAACATCATCATAAATTTCAGACCAAAGTTCCAAAACCATATATGCAATTATTAGAGCAGTTTGGAACAAATATAAATTGCTAAAGACACAGATCTCGTAGAATCCAAAATATTAAAATTGAAAATTATAGTTATCATTCCATAGCATTTGGCTCTAGTTTTTACAGAAGAATTAAATACATTGAATAATGCATGCGTTGTCTTCAGATTAATAACGCTAGAATATTTGCTAGACTTTGCATAAAGACTAATTAGTTTGTACAGTGATTAACTAGACTGTAGATATGCACTAAAGACAGAATCTTTGGAGAGTGACATGGACAAATTAAATTGGGAACATTATATCATGTTAAAGTCTCATATGGAACAGTTAGAAAAAGGTTAAATTGTTGAAGAAATACAAAGGCCATTAAAGACTGTCATTAGAGTTTAATATTTAAGAATAAATTGTTGGACACTTTTAAAGGTGATATTATACCGAACAATTTAGCTGATATTCACATAATTAAACTATACTTTTCGTCACGTTTTCTAAGTACAAAAAGCACAACCTTGGATACTTGAAGATTGGTCATGTAAGCTATTCGTGCTATAATATTGATTTTTCACATTGCAAGCAATACTTCGTTACACATTAGACGTTGAAATAATGTATTAGACATAAGTACAGGGTTCAAGAGTCACCTAATTACTATCTGAGAGAAAGACAAGGAATACCAGCTGAGAAACAAGAAAGACCTCTTCAGTCAAAATGCAAACATAACCTGGCAGCAGTAACAAAATGTGTCACTCACAAAGACAGCAAAATCAATGCCGCCAGCAGGTGTTTTGTTTGATGAATGCATTGAATAAAAGTCCAGCATTCAGAGGACGCAACTTTATGTTGAAGTGACTTAACATGTGTGGATCTGAAAACTATTTAGATTATGCAGAACTAATGTGTATTAACCTTCTGACAAGCAGATAAACTAGCAATGCATATTAATTGCATTGATAATGGCTGTTGGTGATATTTTACTTACAATGGTTTACCATTTTGTAGATAATAAATACGAAAGGCGCCAAAGTAAAGTAAATTCGTAACTCATAAGAATCAAGAAATACCTACATACTTTAATCCAAAGATGATACATTGAGAAAGTTGACTTCAGGAGCAAGTGATTTTCAAAATATTTGCAAAAAGGTCATGTTATATTTTGTGAATGGAAATAAGTTTTGAATATCACTTAATCTCCGTTGCATCCTTGGATCTTTCTTAAGATCTTACTTTCAACATTACACTCACAACAATTCTCTGAAATGATAGAAAGCAGAACTAATGAACTAACATCAAATGTATTTTATATAAATATAACCTTCCCTTGTGTATATTGCCAGACAAAATGTGTAATTTCGGCACAAAACATGAATATTAAGGAAGCTCGCAAAGGGATAACTTTTGGAGTGACCAATATAACATATATATATATATATATATATATATATATATATATATATATATATATATATATATATATATATATATATATATATATATATATATATATATATATATATATATATATATATATATATATATATATATATATATATATATATATATATATACCATATCACCTTCATCTTTCGGACTTTTCTGTGCAATAGCTTACGATAAATATTGGTTCTTAAATTATAGAATGATGATTGCGATAAATACTGATGATATAATGGAAACAATATTCGAATTACTGTTGATAGCTACCAAAAAAGAATTAATGTGGCCTAATTGATGATTGTTTGAGTCTTGAATATGTAAAAAAGAAAGCGTCTGATCTGTACTGACTCAATTTATTTAGTCGTAAGACAGTTAAACCAATATAGATTGGTTTGATTAATACAATATTTTTGCAAATAACTAGCATCAAAACCTGGTTAAATATATCTCTCAGGAAATTTGAGACTTTGGTTTCATCTTTACATATTCGAATCTTATTCTTTCCCTAAAATTATCCATCTGGTTAATAAATACAAAATAATTCGTTAATTTAAGTCTTTCTCGTTATCATTAGTTTGCTTCAGACTTAAACAATGTTTGATATTCATGCAAGTACCCATGTCTATCTGTTAGGTATTAGGAAAATAATTGATCCTACTTGTTTAAGATACGCGATGAATCACATAGCCATGTGTACCTTTAATGTACACAATAACTTAGTACCGATGACATGCATCGAATAATTACTTTGGCATGGAGATACATACGTCTCTTCTATAACGAAGTCTTTCTGCCGCGAAATTGAAGCAGACGAGACCATTCATTGATGCATTAATTTTATCTTAAATTTTCCACGTGTCATCTAAACATACCGTATTTAAATTATATCTCTGTATTTAACGCAGACAAAAGCACTCATTGTCATTTATGGACGATTTTATGTTTGTAAAACACCGAGGTAATTCTATTAATTTCCTCTCTGCTGCTTGTATGTATATATATGTATATATATGTATGTATGTTAAATACTGAACCCAATCAAACATTTAATTGTTAAGTCTAGATGTTCTTTCACAGATTATATCATAATTTTTCTAATGATGCTTTTATGAATGGGGATCGTAAAAATTAATATAAAAAGCTCGACTGTTTCCGAAATATAATCTCTGCTCAGTTAAAGTTATCTAATATTATTTTCTAAGCCTTTTAGTATTGCTGCATAATCTCTTTTATATCTCTGTTAATTTTATGTATATAATTAGCCACTCATTGTTTAGCTATGAAAAGCAAACAAAGCATTTAAGAAAGTTTGCAAATGCTCCCTCTGTTAATCCTATGGTTGGTGGCTTAATAGTTTCATATAGAATCGATATGGATTGATCTCTAGAGATTAATCAATCATCTTTGTTTAAAATATCGATTTATGAACGCACACCCATTTAATTTCATAATTCCTTCATTCACATTAAGCAATCCAATGTTGAATCTTATTTGAACAGATGAATGACAGAATGCATATTTGCCTACTTTTAACAATTCCAAGAGATTCACCAAGCTGCAAACGTTCCAACTTGTAATTTACCTCTTTTTCCGTTTGTGATATCTAACACTTTGAAAATTCATTTATTTGTGATCCTTGCAGGTGTTGCAGTTGCAGTTAGTATTTTCTCCATGATGGCCATGGGTATTGATCTCTACATTTCTCTCAAGCATCCTGCTGCAAAGTTCCGCCTTTCGTCCACGTCAGCCAAATCATTTGCCTTGATTTGCACCATGTGGGTCGTAGCAGCTAGTTTCATGGGACCTCTGATCTATATTCGGGATATTGATACCCTCGACATTCCGTTCTCGCCTGATTTAACATTGTGCATAGAAAATTGGCCACAAGATCGAGATCGACAGGCATATGGTGTGTTTCTGTTATTTGCCGTTTTCATCATACCTGCCTTTACCATTGGGGTTTGTTACGGTCACGTTGGGAAAGCACTTTTGACAATTGACATGAATAGAACTATTTCAAATAGCAGTGCACATAGATTAGTCAGCAGGAAACTAGCTGCACGTATGGTTATTCTTCTCATCATTGCATTCTTGGTCTGCTGGCTCCCTTACAACGTCCTATCCGCATTAGCAGATCTTGACAACGGCCCTGAATTACCGCGTGCATTACCCTTCGTTCTTTGGCTTGGACATGCACATAGCGCTATAAATCCTGCAATGTACTGGTTAATGAACAAGAGATTCCGCGAGAGTGTTTGCGGTATAGTGAAGTCAGTTAGAATCAATCATTGCTTTTCCACAGAAACAATCTCCATGGCAGAATATATGTGAAACGATATCAGAAAATGTATATTCATCTTAACTTAAAACCATGGAAGAATAAACTTTGAATGACAAACAGTCTTAACCAAAACAGTTCGCAATGTACTCTTGATAACATAACAGTACATTCGGACACAGGTATAGAGATTTAGCGTTTATCAAAACACACACAATATCTGCATTTAGAGCACACGTGTGAGTGTGTCTGTGTCTGTGTGTGTGTGTGAGAGAGAGAGAGAGAGAGAGATAAAGTTGGGTTTGCTTTAACATTTTTTCAGTCATATCACTACGATGTCTGAAGTGTGGCACTTTATAGTGATGTCTAGAACTACTGCATCTTGCCGCATACATGTAACATAATGTCCCACTAGTCGCATTATCCTGACACCAGGCCGACCAGTCCTAACACTGACCTCTTAATGCTGAGCGAATAGTGGGGCACGTGTAAGTACCATTTTTATAAGTCTTTGGTATGACTCGGCCGGTGTTCGAAACCTTCATTCGAAGCAGCAATGCAATATGCGAATATATATATATATATATATATGTGTGTGTGTGTGTGTGTGTTATATACAACTGTTTTTTGAATAACGGTCATTCCCATTGATCGCGTGTGTAGTGTAGTGTGTAACAACGGATTTGCTAAGATAAATGCAATAGACTGACAACGAATAGTGCAATAATTGTTTCTCACTAGCCTGTATCTATGTACCTTTGCTAAAACCGAGTCTTGTTCAAAGGCAAACGATCGTCCAGTTGCAGAAATATTTTCTTCTCCTGGCCACACGTCCAGTGCTAAAACACTAATTACAATTGCTCACAACCCCAAATGGATTTATGAAAACATGACAAAAAATGAAACTTATTAAGTACGACCTTAGAACATTGAAACCAAAAGGCCTAAATCAGAAAGTAAAAGACAACCTTGAGCCAATAAAATTGCCAATTACTAGTCTATGAGCACTATTAAAATAAGGAAATATACGGGAATAATTGAAGGTTACACCAATTTTCACAAACAAAAACAGACTGTGATATCGTTCATTCATTTGGAGGTCGATATAAGGAGATACACATCATGATAGGTCAAATGGAATCCAACTAGTTGAATTTAAAATATTTTGAAGCTTTGATTTCAATAGAAATTGTTATGCAAACTTTTGAAATTTCAACGTTTTCTGTCTTTCTTGTTTCTCATGTCTTTGCATTTGCAAAACTCACAGTCAGATACGAAGGGGCTCAGACTAGTGCGAAACCAGTTGTTCACTGTCCATTATCAATTTATAGCATACATATATATATATATATATATATATATATATATATATATATATATATATATATATATATATATATATATATATATATATATATATATATATATATATATATATATATATATATATATATATAAAGAGAACGAGAGAGAGCGATTCTTTAATATTTTATGTCACAGAAAGGTAAAACCCGAGAAGCGTTCCATAATCAAAACTATTCATTTTTTTCCATTAAATATAAAATCAAACAAAGTGAAAGAATTAAAACTAACCTACAGAATAGTATGAATTACTATTGTTTCCTAAATGCATTTCCAGAGTAATCGGGAAACAATTTAAAAGTATGTTGAATGAAGGTTCTATTGTGGAATTATCTTGCCAATCGACTTTGATTCATGCCTGGAGAATATTACAAAGTATTGTACATGTACTTTAAACACGCGACGTGGCCTCTTTAAAGTGCAGAGGTAAATGAGAAGAAGGATATCCTGAAAACAAGAATTTTAATCATTCTATTTGGTTACGAGTTTAGATGACATTTTTATGATTCGCGACCAAACAATAAAGAGCTTCTAGAATGTATTGATTGCTTAAATAAACTTTACCCGACAATTAAATTTACATATACTGCATCCAGTACGCATGTATCGTTTAACATCTAATGTCATGAACCATTCTAGCAGCATTATATAAACAAAAGTACATTTAACGAAACTATCAGCTTGTGGAACATGTCTTTTCATCCCTGGTGATATAAAATAGTATTATTTATAGCTTGGGAAAAAGATAAGTATGTTTCATTTCAGATGATAGTCAATTGCAAAATTCTTTAAAAGAATGAATTTTGTCGCACATTCAGAATAAGAAACTGGTGAAACTGAAAGAAAAACTTGAATGGCCTTGAGCGAATAGATTAAAAAAGAACTTTGAGGAAAAATAAAGAAAAGCAAGGCTTAACTGAATTTGGCTGAGAAAATAAACAATAATGTTATAAAGACACGACATTTTATCGATATTGTTAACTTGATCAAATTCTTTGGAGGGATTGCTACTAAACTAGACGTGTCATTCGATAAGGCTGAACCATACATGACAAACTGTAATAATCAAATTCATTGATTTAATTTAGACAATGGATTTTAGCATATTTACATATTTCTACGAACGAAGTAATTTAGGTAAATATTTAATAAATTCAATGGAAATTGTCTTAAATACACTCTCAGATATATTAAACTATTTGAGTAAAATATCACTGGAAACACGATGTGTATATTTTTAAAGCTCACATACATAATTATAAACTTACATTGAACAGTTAAAACTATTAAGTGGAAGCTCATTCCAAGAATTATAAGGATGGGGGGGGGGGAAGAAAAGCTTGTATAAACGTACTAAATAAAGACAATAAATCTTTCCTCTAGTTTGCATAATCCATTTTAAATGAATATTGAGGATATCGATAAGTTAGAAAATGAATTCAGTACATATGTTAATATGTACGAAACGGTAGAGGTTAATATCATTAAGAAAGTTAGAGTGATAAAATGGTAGAAAGAGAAGCACATGTATTATATTTACACAATACAAATATCACTAAGTACATATGATACCTGAAAACAGTTTTAACAACTAGATTCAAATATTTTCAACATCAGTTTAACGTTCCTTGTACTTTTGTAGTCCTTGATAGTGTAATGGAAAAACATAGCAAAGAACATTGAACAGTGAGTTAAAACTTTTAATTGAAAGCTCATTGTGACTTTGATAATACAATGGGGAAACATAAGTTAAGATTCACAGAAACATGCATACTTAATCAAAGTTACATAATTTAAACAAACATGAATGCCTAACGTGTGTTGCTTGTACCTCAAATCAATTATTCCAGAATTCAAATCAATCATTTATATAAAAAAAATATCGATTATATTCTAGTATGGTTCCTCGGGCTCTTCATGATTGCTTCTCAGACTGCTTGTTCCAGGATTGCATGTTCAATGTGCTCCTTCTGCCTAGGTGTAAAGGGTGTCTTAGTAGTTCTCAGTTCTGATGGATTCTGCAGATCTTGGAAGTATTCTTCACACCTTGCTTTGATTTAGGTATCGTCATATAATGGCTTTCTTGTTTTCTCATTTATTATTTCTGTTGTGTTTAAGATTTCATGTCTTAATCTCATATTTTTTTAGCTTTTATAACAAATTGTTTGTAGATTTTGAAGATATTGATCAGGTCTTCACCATACTTTCTGACTCAAATTGTAAAAAGTACAAAAAAATCCACAACACAATAATACACTCGCCATAGTTTTTCTAACATTCGTCCGTCGCTATCTTCACTTCTCTCTTGATGTCGCTTCAGACAATTCTGTATTCGATTTAATCCTCTTCGTTTCTTGTTTTAAACCATACTTGGTAAAGTTTCTTTTTTTGGTGATTATTATTGTTTTGTTTATCTGTTTATTCCACCATCTTGTTTACGTTTTATTTGATCCATCTATTGTTCTTGTACCATACGTTCTTTTCAAGTGTCAGTAATTACCTTTTAAAGTAAGTATCTCGGCTTGTTTTGGTGAACACGTCCTTTTTAATGTCAAATCAAGATAAAATCACTTTGCGAGGCTTGGTCAAAATTATTCCTTTGTACTAGGTTCGTATTTGACAGAAAGGAAAGAAACAAGATAAAATATAAAGAATCAATCCGTAGTAGACAATTGAAATGAAGCAAATTGTAAACGAACTATGCAATGAAGACAACTATTCAAAACAAGCCGATAGGAAGTCACTTTGATCCCAGTGTTCAATAAACCAAATTTAGAAAACAATTTCGATGCAGTAAGGGTAATATAAAGAATATCAGTGAAATCATCTCTTTTTAACTAACGATAAATAGCATCATCAGCAGAATTTTTAAATATTTATCCTAAAGTTACTTGTTAGACATATTAATGGAAGAAAACTATAGTTTTGTCTCCACAACATGTAACTACTACATCTGGAAAAGAAACGAAAAGAACATATTAAAAAATATATTGGACTGGATAGGATTCTCATAAATGATATTCAAATTGCTGAATGATATCAATTTCTCTAGATCATTAACTAATAATGACTTCCGTAGTAATTATATAAAAAAAAGAATAGCAGAATACATAAAGCACATTAAATCTTCCACCTGTTAAAAAAATGCCGATGTTGATTTGTAATTATGTATGTGCATTTTTCCCGATTTAGCCTAAACAAGGTACTTGCCTTGCTGAAGGAATACATACATGAATTATTTGGTACATTCATAAAGAATACAAGAACAATAGACATTGTAAACCAAATATCCGCATACGAACAAGGATACTTACAAGCGAGCAGGATACAGAGAAAGATAAAATGATCCGTTGTTATCTATTTGTTTTTACTTTATATTTCTCCATGCAAATGTTTAGCAAAGATTGTATTAGTCTCTATGGATCGTTTTACGCCAGAGAGTTTAATAAAGACGAGCTTATCTCAATATTTACGATTGCAATTCCTTTGTTTAGGAATTCACAGTACGGGTAGTAATATTAGATTTTACTGTCAGTCTTCAGATAGTATTCGATATGGGTTTGCCATTTAACATGAGCGCTCTTAGAATTCAATTTGACAATTAGAAGATATGAAGAATCGAGTGGCTGGACAGACGTGATAAATATGGATGATAACAAATAAGTTATTAAATCAGAGACCATTTAATCTGATTTTATCAATTTCTAACCTAATTGCATACAATCTGATATCTAGCTTTATTCAATTAAATTTACAAAATGTTTCGTTTCAAATTATATTTCAACACAACAGTAACATATTCGCACATTGATCTTAAGATAGTAACGAATAGGTTTGTTTGTCACAGTCATATGTAAGCCTAAAACACAATAAAATTATTAGGACGTAGGTCAAACGTACTCTTCCAGGACTTTCTAAGTTGTAAATAAGTCTAGACATTGAACTCAACTATTCGTAAAGAACTTTAAAATAATGACAATAGTCTGATATGCCGAACTTCTACCCTCAATCATCTATCAAAGTCAACACACAATGTACATAATGTATATATCACCAAATGATCAAACCGTTAGCGAAGAATAATACGTTTTACGAAAATGTTACAAATCACGAGAGACAATCTGATCGATCCCATGGTTAAAATGATATTATAAATTCGAGGAATACAACACTTGTGTAACTGAAACGAGACTATGCTGGTCTTACAATGGACACCATGAACCGAGAGGAGACACAAATCAACCGACGTAAATTTGGAAGAGGTTCAATTTATTCATGTAAGAAAACCTGATTTAATAAATGAAGTATACTGTTCAACATCTAATTTTAGGACATAGCAGAAAAGTTTGGTCATGTAAGCTTTTCGTGCATTAACATTGATTTTTGACATTGCTAGCAACATTTCGTTACACATCACACGTTGCAATAATGTGTGTCTAATAATTACAGGGTTTAAGAGTCACGTAAATGTTATCTGGAAGAAAATAAGAATACTGCTGAGAAACAAGAAAGACGTATTCTGTCAGAATGCAGACATCGTCTGGCAGCAGTAACACTATTTGTCACTCATAAAGACAGCAAAATCAATGCCGACAGCAGGTGTTTTGTTTGATGAATGCAATGAATAAAGGTCTAGCATTCAGAGGACGCAACTTTATGTTGAAGTGACTTAACATGTGTGGATCTGAAAAGTATTTAGATTATGCAGAACTAATGTGTATTAACCTTCGAACAAGCTGATAAACTAGTAATGCATATTAATTGCACTGATAATGGGTGTTGGCGATATTTTACTTATACTATGGTTTCCCTTTTGTAGATAATAAATACGAAAGGCGCCAAAGTACAGTAAATACGTAACTCATAACAATCAGGAAATATCTACATACTTCAATCCAAAGATGATGAACTGAGAAAGTTGAATAATAATAATAATAATAATAATAATAATAATAATAATAATAATAATAATAATAATTAGTTGTAGTAGAATAATGACTTTATTTAAAGAGGGTAACACAATTAGCTAAGAACTAATCTACCTTGAGGCCCTCATACAAGGGAATTTATTTATTTAGCTGCATCTCTGAAGCCACTGGATATATTGGGTTTGGAAGAAGGAAATAGAGTGTGCATTTCTAATCTCAACTGGAATACTATTCCAGAACAGAGTTCCAGAGTATTGGAAACTTTTTTATAAATAACTCCTTATTTTGTTTGGGAATTTTATAATGTTTGATAGATATGGATCGCTAGTGAAAAGTATTACCAGGTAGCGTATACTGGAATAGTGATTGTAAATATTCAGAAGCACTATTATGGGATATCCTGTACATTAATTTGGCTTTTCTCAAACAGATTCGGTCTTTAATAGGTAATAGTTTTAACTTACCAGCTAACTTTTCCTTGCTTTCTTTCTGGATTGATATTAGCCCTAATGCTCTCTTTTGAAGATGTGCCAGCTTTGCTATGTTTTTATAATTTGAATTACCCCATACTGTATTACAGTAGTCAGGGTTTTTGTAACTGTCGTAAAATAGTTTTCTGTGCCTTTCAGAAAGAAAATATCTTATCCTACTGAGAAGTCATAAACTTGAATTGACTTTTTTACTGATATTTTTTATATTTTCGGTCCATGTTTTCCAGTTCGTTTAGAGCATTCTTTAAAGAAAGTTCGAGTTCATGCTTTGTGTTTTAGATGTCTGACAATGTTGTTTCATCTGCATAGAGATCTGCAGATGATATTGAGTCTCTTAGTAAAAGTGGCAGGTCATTAATAAATAAAATAAATAGTGATGGACCTAGATTTGAGCCTTGCGGTACTCTATATCTAATTGTTCCAGGTTCAGACAGAACATTATTTATGTAAACATGTTGTGTTCTTTCACTTAAGTAAGAAGTAAATCGTCTAATTGTTCTTTCATCACATTGGTAGATTTTCATTGTCTTCAAACGGATTTTATGATCCACCATGTCAAAAGCTTTCATGAAATCAACAAAAACAGATCCCATTATTATACTTTGGTAAAGTGATTGAAGCCATTTATCAGTTAGGGAGATCAAGGCAGTCTCACAGGAATGTTTCTGTCTAAAGCCTGATTGATTAGGGTGTAACAGCGAGTGTTTGGTTAAATATGACATGAATGAGTCATGGACTTGTTTTTCAATCGTTGTTGACACGTTTGGTAGTATTGAGATTGGTCGGTAGTTGTCAGCGTCATCCTTAGAACCAGATTTGTGAATAGGAGTTAGTTTTGCAGTTTTCCAAATTTTGGGGACAGATGAGGTTCCAGTACTTAAATTGATTATGAATGTTATGCTATCTATAATAGCAGAGGCAGAAGATTTAATGAGTCGTGGACCAATCTGAACAAGTCCTGTAGCTTTCTTGGTATCAAGTTCACTGAGTCATATTGTAAAAAAGGTTTTTCGATACTGGTGAGATAGAGAAACACACATCCTTAGCGATTTTGCTGCTGCAGTAGAGTCGGTTTCTATCAATGGTTCTTTTAACTTTGTGGTAATGTTGGTGAAAAATTCATTGAAAGCATTTGCAATGTCAGTGTCATCAGTGACTATGGTGTCATTTACCAAAAGTGAGTGAATTTTATTTGTCTGATCTTTGTGTGTTCCTCCAGTGAGTTCATTGAAGACTTTCCAAATGGAGTTTATGTTGGTCTTCTGTTTTCAAGCAATGATTAATAATGAGATTTTTTTAGCTTTTTCACTCATATTTGTTATTTTATTTTTCCATACTTTACATTGTGCATAGTTTCCTATAGCCTTGAAATGGTCTCGTGTTTTCATAGCATCTAGGATTTCAGTAGTAAGCCAATTAGGTTAAATTTCAGTCTTTAATCGATGTACTTTGAGTGGTGCATGCTTAGAGACTACATCCATGAATAAGTCAGTCCACATACTCAGAGCTTCATCTATGTCATCCAAATTTTGGATCATATTCCATGGAACTTTATATCGGTCGTTGAGAAATTGTTCTTCATTGAAAATTTTGAACGATCTGTAAGTGAACGTTTTGTGTGTATTTTTCTTATTTTTCTTGCATTAAACTTTTCTTGTCAAAAAGGTAGGATAGTATCACTAAGACCAACATTCGATACATTAAAACAAGCCACATTGTCTGGTAGGTTGGTATAAATGTGATCAACAATAGTACTTGATTTTTCTGTTACCCTTGCAGGCTCATTTGCCAGTTGATCTTGGCCTAATGATTCAATAAATAAATTCAATAAATTCCATTCAGTTGTTCCCTTTTTGAGTAATGAGAAGGTCCTTATTTATATGTCGGAGTAGTTATGTTTCTTTCTCCTGTGCTAGGACATTTTTCATTTGTTTCAAAAAGGTATCATTCCTTTGGAGGAAGGTGGTCTAAAAATGAAACCAACCAGGAATGATTTTGAATTATTTTGAAACATTTCCACCCAGATACTCTCAATTTCATGTGACTCCAAGTCAAGTCGCCTTTCTGCATGTAGATCTTCCCTAATATATACAACAGGACCCTGTCTCTATGTCCCTGCGTAATGGTTTATTGTAGCATTGACAGTGAAATAGATCATCATTGTGGTTAGCATTTAATTTGGTTTCATTGAGTCTTAAAACATGTATATTATTTTCCTTGGAAAACATTTACTTAATCTGGTCTATTTTTCCCACTATACATTGTACATTTAAGTGACCTATGTTAAAACCTTTTGTATTTAGTTTCGTATCAAATATATGTATGTCATCATGCAATGGGGAAATCACTGAGATTGTCTCCATACTACTTGTATCATTCTGATATCAAGGTTCCATGTTTAAATGTTCATATATATTAGCGTCTTCAAAGCCACATACATACCCTGAAAATATGTTAACTTTTGCAATTACAATAGCTAGAGACAAGAGTCTCACTAGACACATTTAGATTAGTTAGAGACAGGAATCTCACTAAGTACATTTAGATTTGTTGTAGATGAAGCGCTGGCATTCTCCTCTTTGCCATCTTCCTAATCTAATATGTATAATACACTGATAGACAAAGCCTTTGTTTGTGTCCATAGTTATGGCATCTGAAGCACTCAATCTGTTTGCCATGATGGCATACCTGTGTCATGTGCCCAGTTTCTCCACAGTAGAGACAGTACTTTTTATTATAGTGCCTGAAAATGGGGGTATACATGTTAATGATTCTCAGTAGTTGAGAGGTTACTTTTCTGCTTAAATGAATTTTGTTTCTGTGATAGAGACTTAGTTTGACATCCTAGTTCTGAAGAAAGAAAGATATGTATTGTGGAACGTACTGTAGGTTGATGTCTTCACAAAGGTCAATTATCAGATCATTGATTTATTTCGCCTTCGTGTCCTTATATCATTATTATTATGTATTTGGGGCTGCAATACCTAGCAGCATTAGGTAAACTTTCAAAATCTGTTCTGATTTGATTTAGTGACCTTCCGTCTAGAGGATCATTTCCACCTATAAAAATAATAATTTGGTTGTTTTAGGTTAGATCCCTATTCATTATTCTGTCCGTGATGTTGTCGATTTTCGCACCTCTTAGAGTCTGTACATCTGTTTTAAAAAGTCTCCTTGGTATTATACTTTTCTATACTGAGGAGCCAATTATGAGTCATATCTTTTCTGCTTGTGATTTCATGTGTTGGACTCTGGATTGTATTTCAGACATAAATCTTGGAGGAAGGGGTGCTGAAATTGGTGTTTCAGTTGTCTGAACAACAGGAACAAGTATGCACAAAATATTTGTAGATATATCGTGATGTTTGCTGTGCATGGTAAAACGTTTTGAACATATATTTAAACAAGATATTTGTAAATAGATCCTGTTATTTGCTGTGTATATAAAGATGTTTTAAACATATATTTAAAACAAATATTTATAAATAGATCGTGATGTTTATTGTGTATGGAAAGAAGGTTTTAACATCACTTACTCTCCGTTGCATCCTTGGATCTTTCTTAAGATCTTACTTTCAGCATTACACTAACAACAATCCTTTGAAATGATAGAGAGTAGAACTAATGAACTAAGATCAAACGTGTTTTAAATAAACATAATTTTCCTCGTGTATATTACCAGAAAAAAGGTGTACATTTGGCACAAAACATGAATATTATGGAAGCTCATAAAGGGATAACTTTTGTAGTCACTGAAATTAAAATATTTAAGCATTAATGTAAATGATGTTAGACTCTATCACGTTCATCTGTCGAACTATTCTGTGCAACAGCTTACCATATAAATTGGTTCCTAAATTATAGAATGATGATTTTGATAAATCCTGATGATAAAATGGATACTATGTTAGAATTACTGGTTGATACAATACCAAAAAGAATCAATGTGGCCTAATTGATGATTGTTTGAGTCTTGGGGATGTAAAAAAGAAAACAGCTTAACTAACCAGCCAAACCTTTTGTGTCAAACAGTTAGAACTATCAATATGAGTGATCCTGCAATAGTAAAACTATATGCACAGAGTTTTAGAGATAATACTTGTTTATTGTTCTGCCTTATTAATACGGATAAACAAACGTTATAACATTATTTGCAGAGTTATTCCGCACAAATTAAAGGCGAAAGTGTAGATACTTTGAAACGGAGCAAGCATAACACACTTGTAATGTGCTACGTGTTTCGGTTTATCGATATAATGATTGTATATTTTTACGTCTCGTCGCTCATATCCGTAAGGCAATGTTTTGTGTGTTTGTGTGTTTTGGACTTTTAACTTAGCTTCAACAACTTTTCAGTCATGCCGATACGATGTATGTAATGTGGCAGTCTATAGTGAGGTCTAGCACTGGGGCATCATGCCGCGGACATGTAGCATGATGTCCCACCCAGTCACATTATCCTGACACCAGGCCGGTCCTGTCCTAACACTAACCTCTTAATGCTGAGCGCCAGGCGAGGCAGCTGTTAGTACCATTTTTGTAAGTCTTTGGTATGACTTGACCGGGGATCGAACCCACGACCTACCGCATACGAGGCGGACGCTCTAAACAATAGGCCACCGGAGCGGTTAGGTAATGTATTTAAGATGTTAAACAAGAAGCCCTTCTTGACATACGTTGACCATGATGTTTTGTACATGCCAATGCAACACTTATATTGATTGTATGATCTTAGTATACTCATATGTTGCATATTTTCCAGAACATTACTTGTTAGACATATTAATGGAAATAAACTATAGTTGTGTCTCCACAACATGTAACTACTACATTTGGAAAAGAAACGAAAAGAACATATTAAAAAATATATTGAATTGGATACTATTCTAAAAATGATCTTTAAATTACTTAATGATGTCAATTTCTCTAAATCTTTAGGTAATAAAGACTGCTGCAATAATTGTATAAAGAAAAATGAATAAAATAGCAGATTATATAATACACTGTAAACCTTACACCTGTTGAAAATAAATTTGCAATTATGAATGTACATTTTTCCCAATTTATTATAAACAATAACGTCAATAGGCACTTGCCTTGATGAAGGAATACATACATGAATAATTTAGCACAATCATAACGCGAAAATAACACAAGAACAATAGACGTTGAAAAAAATATCCACAAACGCACATAGCATGTTACAGAGAAAGAAAAAATAATCCGTTGTTATCTATTTGTTTTTACTTTATATTTCTCCACTCAACCGCTTAGCAAAGATTCCATTAGTCTATATGGATCTGTTTACGCTAGAGAGTATAATAAAGACTAGCGTATCTCCATATTTACGATTGCAATTCCTGTATATAGGAATTCGCAGTACGGTTAGTATTAGTAATACTAGATTCTAATGTCAGTCTTCAGATATTATTCGAAACGGGTTTGTCATTTAATATGAGAGATCTTAGAATTTAATTTGACAATTAGAAGATAGGAATAATCGAGCGGCTGGACAGCTGTGATAAATATTGATGATAACTGATGTTATTAAAACAGACCATTTAATCTGATTTTCTCAATTTCTACGTAATTTCATACACTCTGGTATGCATCTTTTTTCAATTAAGTTTACAAAATGTTTAATCTCAAATTATATTTCAACACAATAGTAACAAATTCCACACATTGATCTTAAGATGGTAATAAATAGTTTTGTTTGTCACAGTCATATATAAACCAAAGAAACAATACAATAACCGGAATGTGGATCAAACGAACTCTCCCAGAACTTTCTAAGTTGTAAATAAGGCTAGACATTGAACTCAACTATCTGTATACAACTTTAAAATAATGACATTTGTCTGGTAGGTCAAATTTGTATCCTTAATCATGGATCAAAGGCAAGCACATAATGTAAATAATGTATGCTTTACACATTTTGCTTTCAATGATCCTTAGAACCGTTCTACTACATTATCTTTCTTTTCAGTATTTTCAACTGAGAAAATATAGATGCATCTTTGATTCTTTATTTAAAAGTTTGATTCAGAAATTCGATGTCGACAACATTGTTTTAAAACTCTCTTAATGCTTTCTCATACTCAGAATATATTTTAGAAGTCATAGGAACTACCCAAGGTGATTATTAAAGCACGTTAATGTCAAAACACAAATACTGTTAACCACAATTATGTTATTCATTTACAGGAAAACACCTTGTAGTGATAGGAATACTTTTGAAAAGCGATATTTGATTAGAAATTATATTGTACCAGGTCAGACGACGTAAAGGAGGCAATTGTTCTTAGCTTTTCAGTTGGATCTGCACAAGAGGTTTGTAAATGTTTTCTCGCCGCTCAGGGGGAAAAAATTCGAATTCTCTCTGTTAAAGTGTCTAGGTTGGTAATAATCATGTCAAATCAAACGAAGGGAGTAGCAGCACGGATACCATCATGCATGTCCGTTACTCCAATTCGAGGACCATCTTACTACACCGCACTTTCTTTTCATTGTCACGAGTAGAGAAATGATACTCATGCTGAAGAATTCGGAGTTGATAATTTATCGACGTTTTGGGGGCATTGTTTGATCCTGTTGAATTAACTTTCAGAGTTCTATAGCCAGGAAATGTTGCAAGAAAAATTAGCCTTCTTTGATTGGAAATGTCAAAGAGCTAGTGGTATCCAGTGTGGTTTGTAGCTGCATCCATTAGATCCATAGATTTTCACACAAATGGCAGAAAGGTCGTGCTGCGCTGCTTCCACGGTGTATGGCATCACACTAGACACAAGGCACAGTATTGCTTTCCAGTTGATTCATCTTGCAGTCCGCATTGATTGCCATACTCATGTGCTGTTTTTAATTTATCTTGCTATGTCGGCACTTGTATTAGCAATAACCTTTCTTTTCGTGGAATCTTTTAATGTTAGAGTCCCGCATATCCGTAAGGTAAAATATTGTTGTTCTTATGTCGCTCTTGTTTCTGATTCACAATCTGAACAACTTTTTTAAGGGACACGTTACGATTTAGTTCTTTTATAAATTATAATTTTGTGTCAATCCATTGCTTTCTACCGAAGGCATACATCCTTCACTAAATTTACAGCTTCATTTAAGAAGTTGAGGTCGACTGCTTGACTCGAACGATATTCCAGTGTCAGTCTATTGCCTTTCTACTTTGTAAGCAATTGTGCATGTCGATATCTGTATTGGTGTCCTTAATGTCTGTGTCTACCTCTGGCAAAACTTAAAATAGTGTATTATGTATATTCATCCGTCCACGTTCGTCTTCAGTCTATATGCGATAGCTATCACAGCAACATGGAGCTGACGGTGTCAAGGTAAGAAATCAATTTATTAAGATTATCAAGACAATAAACAATTTTCTACATACATTTTCAAGAAGGTAGCACAGATGACATTTCAAACCTCTTCGGGGGTAGGGGTGGGATGCAATCCTTGCAAAGTCTTCCAAATTCAGCACAATTAAATCGTCTGCTGGTTCTCCACGTGCTGTATCGGTGGACGTGTTGTTCTTCTTCGATAACTGTAAACAGAGACTTGGATTTGCCAAGGCTTACGTATTTAACAATAGAGGATTTTAATCCGACTTTCCGCACAAACACTTCAATGTGACTTTTGAAAACGATAGTCTTCCTTCATTCTTTGCCAAGTGTTCCAAAGTGTTGCCTTCTAGAGTTCGATATAATTTGTTTATACTTTATTTAATGGAGTCTGATGACAAGAAGGAAGCCGCTTGCTTCTTGTTTCAATTTTATTAATTTGGCTGCATACTCGGAAAACATTCCTTGGACTCGAATTTTTATCCTTTCGGTATTTTGTCTGTGGTGTAAAAGTGACAAATTTCATGCAATTGTGAAGTTATTTACGATCGACGGCATAAAGCAATTCAATACTTACACATACCCGTGTCAGAACGGGCTCTTGATTTGGGAGGATACAGGTATGGTCTTGATTACCTGCCACAGTATACGTGCGACAAAAGAAACATAATTTTCCTTCGCCTTCATTTGGCAACACAAAATGGAAAACATTCGTTAAGACTTTCCAACTGACCAAATGTTCGTATTAGCGACCGTTTACTACGTTGATGTGTTCTGTCAGTATTGCAAGGTGGCCAGTAGAGAATGGAGTATGTTTGCATACCCAAGGATACAATGAACACGTTGATGTATATGACTTGCTCTTCTTAATGTTCGTCTCTTTCGTAAAGTAAGCCTGCCACATTGGTTCGGCCTCCTAACAAACTATCGCATGAATTTAAAGGTTGGATATCAACCATGTGGTAATAATTTACAATTAGTCTAAATTCTGTGTGGTATGTTAAACGTAGATCGTAATCTTACTCCCACATTTCTGTCATATATTGTCTTTGACTTACTAAACTAACGTTGCATATTCGTGACATTTTACATAATTCTGTATGTCGTCTTTGCTCCAGCTGTTATCGGTATGGTCTAAACTTCATTCATTAAAATCAGCAAGAGTACGAGAACTCCGAACGATCTTTTCTGGGCTCCTGGAATTTTATTACAGTTGGGACAATGAAAATGTATTGGTTCCTTGATACCTTTGCCAAAAGTACTATGAGTTACTGAAACAGTGAGGATGTGAATTCCAGCTCTTAGTTGACATTCAAACTCAAAACAAATCAAATCTGCCCTTTTCTTTTTATTTTTGTTCCGATCTTTCTTTAATTGTTCCTTGAGTCCGTTAACATATTTATGAATGAAATTTTGAAGCTCGAGTCCATACCTTTGTCTCAATAAAATAATCTTACCTTTCCTGGAACAATGTGTGCCATTTTGTTATTCGTTTGAATAAGATATCCGCTGGTGGATCACAATCTTAATATTTCGCAAGCACTTTTCTATTGATGAACCGATTTCATGCAGTGTTGTTTGTAACGTGATGTAGTGGCGACGTTTCGCTTGCAATTAGAGCAATTAATTGTTTTGTTTTTCTTCAGGAATACAAATTATGGACGTTAAGCAAGACGTCTCAATCTACAATGAATATTTTGCACACTATTGGCAAATCACAGTTTTTGCAAAAGTAACTGTTTCCAAAGAACCCTTAGGTACCGTTAAAGACACAAAAATTATGTTGATAATGATACATTTGAATATATTTTTGATCTTGGAAATCTTGTCCTCGAAACATGATAGACAAACGGTTTGAGGGAATATTATAAAGGATAACAAAAGGCCAAAACATTTAGAAGTTTGTGAGTTTCAGGAACTCCCACACGGTCTCTTTAGAAATGACTACTTACTGCAAAGGGAGTTGCGCGACTTTTCGTTGTTTGTCTCTCTCCCCTATTTTCTAATGCTCTTTCACGGTAATTTCTATTCCGCTCTATTTTCTTTCTTCTTATATACGTTCTAGCCATGAAGAACTTACAGTGAAGCACATTTGATCTTGGTGATTTTCAATCATGATACTTTGTTTGGTACTGCAAATTTCTTTCCGCAAATTAAATTTTGTTATCCGCTACCTCTAGGAAGTGAAACGCCTGAAGAATGACTATTTTAGCGGTCATGTCAAACTTGTCATTAGATTTGTGAATAGGATCCAATTGTTTCAATAATTTGTGATGGTATTACATTGCCGGTGTACTAAATTCGATCCAGACATGAGACATCAAACTGTCGTTATTGATGTAAAGTTTCAAATGATCGTGATATTTAGGTCGGCACTGTCGCTTGAATGTCTCTGATAATGGTTCCCATAAATATGTAATGAATCCCGCTGATTTCTCTAGTGCACTTCAGACTTACAACTCTTTAAATTTCACCGTGTACGTGTAAGCTTTCGTTCCATGTCTTCTGGAAGTCACTTCTTGGTTCCTTCGGATGTAAAAGTAATCATCGTAAGCTACTGAAAGACTCTCTTCCGTGGTTGATTTTGACACTCTTGGTCATGTAGTATATACAAATGTTATTAGTTCAGACTCACTCATGTCATTTTCCGAACCATTGTCATGCTCTTCAGTTAACACTTCACGTAGCGTATGAGACGACATCGCGAGTTGTCATCGTCTCGTGGATACGTTTGTTTTCTTCACATCAAAGTGTGGTCGTTTCATTTTGACTCAAGAAATTGATTAGACTTGCATATTCGAACTCCATATATAGTGTTTCTCAACTTAAGTAATTATATTTATTCAGATTCGAGTCTGCTAAGACTGAAAAGTGAAAACAGCCACCCCTTATCACGGATATATAGAGAGCCATTCGACAGAATACAACTTCCAATAAGACCACATACAATTCTACTGGAGATAAAATTTAAGAGAAATCTCATTGGGACTCCGGAGGTCCATAACGTGAAAGAAACGGTAATATAGTCAAATTAGTCAAAACTGTTCTATAATCAGCAAACTCTTTACACTTCTGATTAAATAAAATTGGTGTTCGACATAAGAGCCAGCGCTGAAGGTAATGATGTACCTGTCGACTTGTATATACTAATGTACCAGTGGTCTGAAGTGTGACGATGTACTAACAGTCTTCCGATTAATCACAATAAAATAATTCAAGATGTCCTTTCTGAATTCACTATAATTCAAAATTAATGTTCCAGTATATTATTGAATACCTCAAAGTGTTGTCAGTGAATAATAATTAGTATGAATAATACCAACAAAATCAAATGCTGATACAACAATATGAATTAATTTTCTAAAAATATTCAAGTAATGATGCATACATTTTCAAACAAAAAAGATTATATATAAAACTATGTCACAAAAGAAGAGCCAGGATGAAGGTCCAACGTCAACATTTAGAAAATTCTAAATTAAAAACAAATAAAATATGTTATTAAAATTATGCTAACTAAAGAATGTGGTAAACATCGATTCCAACAGTTTCTTTATAGGGGAATTCCAAATACCTGAGGCCCAGACCCAAATATACATGGATATATCTATTCATAATGATCCTAATGTTTAACCCACACTCGCAGAGTAAATATTAGATATGTATCATTTGATGTTACCAAAATCAAAACAACATCGCTGTCCCTATTCAGGTACACAGTGAACTTGATTTTGGACAAGGTCAAGGCCAAAAATATAATTATTTATAACACATAATCATTTAGAAACAACTAACAGCAATAAAATTGAAACAGTCATAGCAGTTGTATGACGACCATGGACAGGTATAAATCACTCAAACGAAGATCACATATACCTTTACTGAATGTCTTTAGAACGAAATGTCTTGCATTCAGGTGCATAATACAGATGACGGGAGTTTCTTATCTGCCTTTGATCCTGTGTTAAATACACCAAGTGTTCATGAAATATGACATTGAAATGCAATTTAAATAGATAACCATGGTTTTAAACGATACCCAAATAAAATGAGGGTAGCAAAATTTAAAATGAATTTAACATATTCGTAGACGTGTATAAAATCGGAAGGAAGAGAAATCAGAGATGCAGCTCATCGAAATTAAACAGTTAACACCCTGACGCAATTATTAATTTTCTATAAAGTGGTCATAACGTGGAATGGGACAACGACTACACTAAATAATTATCATTATTTTCACAACTGGCGTCATCACATGTACTATTAGTATAAAAAGTTCTTAAACAGGCTTGGATGTTGTAATACACAAGAGGGTATAAGAAGAAAAACAATCGATCACTTAAATAACCTATAAAGAAGGTTATGTTATAAATCTTAACTTGTGACAATAATGGTATCGGAGCGTGCCGACCTCCATTCAAGGGACCTGTCATCGAAAGAAAATGACGAAGACATGTGTCTCAGAGGACAGCATGTAATGTGTATGCACGGTACCATTTACAATCGGAGGATTTGCTCACAATGTTCTGCACTCTTCTTAACAGTGAAATCTGTACTGGACAGGTAAAAACTGTGTAATGCGGAACATCGTTCTGTGTATTCTCCATCTGATTTAGCACAAACGTAGTCTTTCCCATTGTTGTCGCTCCATAAGTATTCATAGTATAATGGTAATGCACTGACATGTGGTACTTCTTCCAGGGCTTGGAATAAATCAAGTCTCGAGCTATATACTGCCCACAGGCGTAACGAAATAAGTGCAGATAACGTTGATCAGGCGCAATTAAAGATCAAGTTCAGCTATTTGAACGGAGAATATTAGATAGATAGATGCATAGCTATACAATATTCAATCGGACTATGCACAACAAATCACTTTCTAGTACCACTGTTTAATTGAAAAATAGTCAGAGACAAAGCCTGTTAGAGCCAGCTATCGACAGCATATTCGATATCGATCGGTTCAAAGACAACGATGTATGTCCAGAACATGAATCACTAAATGCATTCTAAGCCTTAAAAGTTCTCCAAGAACAAAACGAACCACATAAAAGTGAACCTTTACAGGAAGAAAAAAAACGTAAATATATTTAAACTTAATCAGAAGAGAACATGCCATGGAAAGGTTTTGCAGAACCCTACAGAACTGAATGTGGAAATTTGCACAGAAAATGAAGCACGAATGGCTTGTCATTGTATCAAGGACGATGTTGGCCAATTAGCACTCTTCACAACATATATGACTTCGGCAAGTGCATGCTAAAAAAATTTTTTTACCTAAGTATGGAAAACCTGTTTAATTATATGACAACGAAAACGTTTCATATAACAAAATTAAATATGTAACAGTCGAGTTTCAAAATATAAAACAATTGTAGAAAAGAGTACTTTTCAAATTTTGGAATGAAAATATAAAACATAACGTAGGGAATTTGTCGTTATCAAGTCGTTTTTAAAGTGTAGGACATAAAATGTATGGCATAGTGAGGATTTGATTTTTTACGAACAAAAGTTTTCTCTGTTTGATAAAAAATAAAGTCTGTCTTGCGATATCGAACGACGAATCATTTACAGGTGAAAATCCTGTTTCATTAAACTTTAAAAAAACACAATATATACATTGAAGTGAAAAATAAAGATTTTCTAGAAGGTAACAGATGAAAAAAAACCGTTGCAATAAAAAATAAACCTGTTAAGTATTGCCTGTTATTTCAATTTTGTAATAGAAATAATAGAGGTAAAAAGGTGCATACAAAGGCATCACGGCCAAAACTAAAATGCTATGCATGAAAACTAGATAACACGACAATAATTTGAACGACGTCAGTTTCAATTAATATCATCTTGTATAATTAAATAGACGCCCTGTTCTGTATACCAAATATTCTAAACAGTGCATTTAATGTATCAAAACATTTGGTTTCTTCATATTCTATTGTGACTGATCATTTTATCAGTCTACTATTTTCTTCTGGTAAATAATGTTTTCATAATCTATCTCTGTATTAGCCAAATTAATATCAGAATTCAATAATTACAAGTTCATCAAGTAGTTGAAATCTAAATCTACAAAATCATTTTCATTGGGAAAGATTTGTCATGTTATCGTTAAGACTCTTGTTGGCCGTGTTTTGTTTTATCACATGTTGTGATACTGGTGCCGCTGATGTCCGTGACGAAATAATATGGCTGCTATTTAATGAACCTACATATATCCTCTTATATTTAAAATTATTATAGTGTAAATATATTCCCTCTTGGTAACGAGTGGTGGTTAATTAGCTTTGGCTATCGTTACCTAGACGATGACCTCCCTCGATGTTATTGCCAGGTGTGAGCGGATAGATAGAACATCAAGATAGAACTGAGCATAACTATTGAGGAGAAATAATACAATACGAGCCGCCTTAGACGAAAGAATAAAATTTAATCACTGACATAAACTAACAGTGTCAGCATCAATTCAGACAAATTTACGTTTACAAAATTTCAGTAGCCGTGTTCTATTATTGATTCCTTTCATCATGATGACAAGAGAAGTGAAACGAGCACAATGTCCACGCCTGTTTTGCATTACCTGGGATCGATTTCTGTCTTTGTCTCCTTCTATCCCACGTCTTCACGTGTATACGTTTGATCTTTCTTGATCTTTCTATCCTAACGGCTAGATCTCTTATCTGGACTTCTGTCATTCGGACTGTCCAAGATTGTTCCAGAGAACTGTTTGCACGAATGAGAAGTCTCCATTTTTATCACCTCCTACATGTACATAAATTTCTCTCACGTTCGTTGCCCAGAAAGCATAAACTACCTATCCAAACACTGCATAAATTCTGACATAAAGTGACCTTAACTGTTAATGGTCCTTACAAATTCAGACTGTAATTTGAGTAAGGCACAATCTTTATCTCTTGTTACAAGTGACCCCTGTAATGTACATCTAAGTGTGACCTAATTCAATAGGCCATCACCCTCGCTTCACAGCAACTAACCATAAATTAACATGTGAGCTGTGCATATACACAAACATTCCCCTATCTCTCTGCATACGCTGCCCCATGACTCCTTAGACATCTAATCTAGTCAGTTCCACTCAATAAGATACATGCTATTCATAACTATTGCATAAGGCTCGCTAACTTCTAGCTCACCGCAATCCCTAACCTACATGATTCTTTAAGCATTAAAAAAATCAGATATAAATATGCCGTTATCGTTAACTCACGATAATCAGTATCATCTTAACAGACAAAGGAAATTAAATCATAGGACAATATGAAATTAATTCATATAACATTATGAAATCCTACGCATCTGAAAATTTGGATCGCATGCAACCATTCAATTCTATCAATGACATAGTAACTATAAAATTAAAGAAATAAATTGCATAAACAACTCTAAAATATAAACGGATTTCTATGAAATCGAAAAAACGATGCATAGTATGGATCCTATGCATATCAAACACATCTGCATTAAACAAAACAATTAAAATAGAAAATTGCATGAAAAAATTAAATTACGTTCCTTAATGATGTTCTGTTCAAGCAAATGTGCGTCCTCGCTTTAACGGCCTGTCTTTGCTTACAAGAGAGTCACCTGGTCTCCTTATTTGTCTTAACGAGGAAGAACTACATTTTAGTTTTCCCCGGAGTCAAACGAGTCTTGGTCCTCTTACAGGAAAATCTATGACTGAGGAAATTATCCCAAAGTCGTTACTTTACATTCGAAATTTCGTCAAGGGTGTACGCCATAAGTTAAACTGACCAATCGCAATCAGCTGTTCCGAATCTTTCCCTAAGATAATTATTTCTTCCGTCAGATTTTGACAGCTTAGAATCTGAGAAATACGACACATACCAGTTTCATTCAGTTAAATGACTTTTCGAAACGGTGTTCCCATTAAGCGGATATGGTAGGCATGTTAAAATTTACTTTCCCAGGACAGCTTTGCAATGCCCGGGACAATTCTAAATTAGCCGTAGATGTTGGCCTCCCCCTCAACAACGAAATGTACCCACTCATGTGAGAAGAGGTCGAAGTGACCCTTCACATAAAACCTTGCTGGATTGACTGTACTAAAAAGTTAATACACAATGTATTCAATTTTAATGTTAAATACTTACTCAAAATTCAACACATTAAACCTAGGCTCAGCTATATTTGACTATTAATTAATTCTTTTCCAATTTCCACAAATTTCGGGGTTGAAATGTAGCACAAATCGGAACAGGGACTCTACAACCTCTCAATATTATCTTCTTGTTTAAAATTATATATTGTTTCATTATTGTTAATGCAAACCATCTATGCATTCATTCTTTATCCTTTAAATGTTTTAAACTATTTTGACTTAATGCCTAACTATTAACCTAGAGCAGGCCCATTTGTATATTTTAAGATATTGTCTAAGTGCTGTCAAGTTAACCAAAGCAAGAAATAGAAGAACAACAAGCAATTCCCGAATTAAGAGATACGACTGTGCAAATTAATAACCAAGTGGATCGGAGAGAAAAAGAACCTAATAAATTGAACTATATTTCTTGCACGATACATGAGGGATAGACGGATAATCTGAAGAATTTTAGGTTATTGATTCAAAAATGAACTATATAAAATGACAAAAAACATTTATAACGCTAGATACAAATGTTGATGCTGTCAAAAGCATTTACGAGAAGAAACGAAATTGTAAGTAGACATATAAAACAATGTTAGTGCTAAAATTAAATGCAACAACTTAGAAGAAAATACGATTGGTTTACATAATTTCTTACATTGTGTGAAATATTGTTTCAATAAAGTATATTTTCAAAAATTTTAAGAGTCTTTGCTGCTAAATGAATCATAAACCATTTCAAGAAATTATTAGCACCACTGTTTTAATTTGTGGAAACAACTATTATTTCATTCTTTGTAGATTATATTTTGTTTGTTGGATTAATCCTGACAATACTCATTGTTATGATTAACAAATACAGTTTTAAATTTGGAACATCTTAGCATAACCAAAGATCTCTGCACCAGTTCCAAATATTATTACATAAAAAAGACAAATAAGTAACTCGACATGAATATCTGATACTGATGTGTCTTGTATATGATGTTCTTATTTTAAGTCTGCTGATTTAAAGCATCTTATATTTTTATATAAAACGCATGATTTGTAACATGGATTTGTGTCCCCAATACAAGTCATTAATGAAACACTTAAAATGTGTCAGTACATCTGTAATGTTTCGCCACTTATCTTTTTGTACCAGCTGTTCTGTATAATTCCCCAAGAATTTAAATCCATCTATAAACATGTATATCTCTTTAACTATTTTATCCTGTTTATGAGCATTTTAACTCTGAAGTCTTTCAAAATGCAATATATTTTGTTCAGTCATGCTCTGTTTGATTGGGCGGATTTGACAGTGTTAATTGTCTGAAGATGGAATTTCCAAAGGTTCTTTATCTCTGAAATGAAACATAAAGCTTAATATTTGAACAGGTTATAAGCTTTGTGAATACGATCACATAACAGGACATTATAGAGGCTAGGCATATAAGGAAAGCAATTACAATTACAGATCCCGACAACACATACACACAAACCATTATTAATTAACTAGTTGCGAGATTATTATGGCATATGTATGTTCATCAATTCGCGCAAAATAACCCCGATGAAGCGGTAACACTCAACCCGAGCATGACTGCACAAAATACATTGAAATTTGAAATGAGTTCAGGAAAGTGAACTGAATTTTACGAAAGCAGCTTACATTGATAAATTTATATTACTTTCAAATGAACATGTAATCGTAGAATTCTTTTGTCTAATAGAACATTTGTTCGAGTCTGAAATATGTGAGGTTAAATACATGTTCCTATTAGGAAATGAAAATATAATAATAAAAGGATACAAAATGCATTTTGGCGTGATGTTTTATTGATTATGATAGTTTAAAGCTAAATATGGTTTTAACATGAATTTCCTTAATTTTCAAGGTATGAATCAACGTGTCAAGTTCTTGTGTGAAAGGGTGCAGTTAGATATTTATGACACCTGTTAAACCATTTATCCCTTTCAACTTATAAATTGTCTTTCATAAAAATAAAGACTCGAAAGTACATTACAAACCACTCTTGAAATCTTGTGTTGAACCAATCAGTGAGAGGGAATGGAATGCAACTTTCAATTTAAATTTCATTATATATATATATATACAATGAAAGAATTGTGATTTTTAATGTACTGTTATTTAAAAAATGTTTATATATAATCCTTTTAAACGAACCATTTAGCTTATCATCTGTTGGGTAACAAACTTGTGTAACATCACATATTGTTTTGTATTATCTGTTTATTTGCTTTCGTTTATGACATTTTTATCGTTTTTCAAACTTATGCAATGATTTGTCTATCACATGTGTTTCATTTAGGTTACAACACAAAAACGGACTCATGAAGATATGCAACATAGTTGCAAAACAAAAATCAAATTATTAACTTTTATAGCTGAAACTTCCTTTGAATTTATTTGAAGAAACAAATACTTTTTTCGATGAATAATTGTGCTCGGTTGTATAGTTCGAAGGAAACTTTCATGATAAAGTAAGCATTTAATGAAAGATTTTTTTAGAACATCTGTTTAGATGAAGGTACACAAATATAATTCTGTTGAAAATGTATAAGAGCCAATGTTAGAATCATTGCTGTCGTTCCCCTAAAATTATAATTCTATGAAAGGGATATTCTTGTTGAAAATTAGACAGTTGAAGAAAAACAAAAAGTGCTATTGAATTTTTAAAAACAACATACAAAAATAATAGTACGATTAGCCACATCCTGTGGTAATGAAATTGTGGAATACAACCTTTTAGCACATTCTGGAAATTCTTTCTATTATTTTGCCTTATTTCATTTAGTATTTTAACTATGGCTTTGCTATGACATGATTTATTAAATACAAAAATATATTACCTAATAGTAATTGATGCAGTCAGTCTGCTATATTTAATAATCTTCATGGACTTTATCTTGTAATGAAGTTCCATTCCAGTAAACATGGTCAAAATATTTAAAACCTTACTCACTGTTTGTTAAATCTAATTTTAGTTCATTCCATACCTTCTTCTACTTCAATCAATTTTGAAAGAATATAATTTATCTTAATCTTTCAAATTCTTGTATTCTGGTTCAATTAAATTCATCTTTAAACAATACAGAAACTATTGTAAACCAACTAGATTTTGTAAATGTCATCTTTTGGAAAGTCACTGTTTTGTTTTTGTCAAAATATAAGTCTATCAATCATCGTCATTATCTCGCCAAATCATGTAAAAATAATAATGAATAATATACCAATTGTGTTATCTTCTTTCTTAAAATGTCTTAAAATTTGCCTCCACCATCTGTTGGCCTAGAAAATGTTATCTATTTAGTGTTATGATCACAATGCTCAAACTTCTAAATGTTGTGTCCCTGATAAATGGGTCACATTTTTAATCCTTGTATATGATAGAATTTTAGTTCAAAAGAATTTAGTTGTCCGTTCAAAACGCACGATAATTCCTTCTTTGATTTTTGTTTTGCAGCTATGTTGGGCTAACAGCAGCAAAACGCTTGGCATGTAGTATACCCGTTTTAAGACCGTTTTTCACTTATTTCTTCTTTCGTTCATCGTTTTGTTTTATTGCCTGTTTGAATATTTTCCCTGGTATTGAAATATGTTGGAATAAAGAACATGTCTTGGCTTTGATATTTAGTGTTTGTTTTGTGATTGTAATTTGTTTCTTCCTTGTGATTGTAATTTGCTTCTTCCTTTGATGAAGAGTTTGCTTCCCTCGAAAAATTGAAAACCTGTCTTTTACCATAATTCTAATGATTATCGGAGTTGTACTCATTGATAATAATTATTGTTCTATATGACATCTCTTCACCTCTAGCTTAGGGGTGGCCAGCAACCACTGTGCAGATAAATAATGATAATGACATATCTCAATGAAAACGAAAAACAAAAAAAGGAAACAAATAAGCAAACAAAACAATAAAAATGAATCTATTTAAATATTTGAAAACCGATAAGCAAACATAAACAAAAAAAAGTGGATCAATTCGGATGTTCGCGAATACACAATTATGCACTTGGATACATCTTATCGTCATGTCATATGCTATAATTTGATCTTATGCTAAGGTCTAACATTAGAATACTAGATGATGCTACGATCGATAATACTGATGTAAAACTTAACCCCAAAGCTTAAACTAGTGAACATGAATTGATCTAAACCATAGCAAGTTAACGATGAAACATGCGATACATTAAACTAGCAAGAATCGGTACATACAGGTGCCACATTTTGGTATACCGTAAATGTGTATAAAAAAAACACATTATTAATGCAACACAACGTTAGGAAAAAGCATGCATATTTGTATGACTAAAACATATTTGTACAATTATCTTTCCTGTTAAGCATTCAATATCCTCGCTGTATCATTAATTTGTGGCATGAAAAGGGTACTGTAGGTAACTATGTATTAGAACTTACAACGAAGTAACTCGGTTTTTACAAGACAACTAATAGTGCGTGACTGGCTGGGGTCGGTATGAACTTAACATCTTAGTACATAACCAATTTGATTAAATAACTTTGCACCTTTAATAAATGAGATAACATCTTGTTATATATATATATATATATATATGGATCCTTTAAGTCACATTGGCAATAATAAACATTTATTTTGCGCTGGTGCATTCATTGTACAATACTGTCCAAAGTCAAGTTAATTTAATAACAATTTAACAATAGAATTTCCAAAGCATACTGAAACTATTTGATTGTAGATGTTCTCTTTAAATAATATACTTATTTCCATGACGACCTATCTTTTCACGTTGTGTATTAGCATAGTGCCGTGTGTTGAAAGTAAACCTCTACAAAAAATAGGAAAAGTACAATTTTCGTGTCTGTTCGAAATTTGATTTCCGTTTAATTTGTTAACATCATCTTTGCATAATAAACGATTTTCAAGACTACCAATTTTAGTATGAGCTTTGCGAGATAAATGTATCATCTATTATCCAAAACTCTTATTTGACATTGCCACAATAATTTAAATCTATTGAAAGATTCTCTTGAGCCAATCATATTTCAGCGTTGACGTGTGTGCTGCATAGTTTACCCGTTTTGAAAATAGAGTCGCTTGTTTACGAAGTGTGCAGTGGAGAAGACAATTTCTAATTCTTCCATGGAACAGGATTCCTAAAGTTTGATCGAGTTAATGGTAAGTAAAAACTTAGTTTTGCATCAACCACTGTTCTGTAATTAAAGAAGGGATGTATCGTAGAGTCGCAAACATGGTACATGTAGCTCTTTTTGCCGGTTGTCATATTAGCTCGGACTTTTCTCAAGAGGCAAAATGCGCAAAAATTGTACGTTTAGGAGCCCGTAACATTAGTTTGGTACAACGCAGAAAAGTCAATTTTGGCTTGATGAATAGAAACATCTCAGAAGTAAAACAAGTCATAGAGTATATTCGTTCTCCTTTAAAGACAGAATTAGTAGAAGGATATCGAGAGTCATGGGAGGAATCAAGTATCTGGATGTTACGTACCTTCTCTCTTATATAATATGATAGAGAGGGTCCTATGTCAGAACTGGTCATGTGGTAATCTAAGGTACTTTGTATGATTTGTTCCTTCAGATTATCTTTTTTTTTCTCAACATCAAGCTCGCGTCGACTATACCAGCTAACAGTTAATCGATGAAGTAAACAAAACAGAGCATCATAGAAAATATTAATGTCAGCTAATTTGAGCAATTCACTGGTAATGCACTGATTTAAAAATATTGAGACCTAATTGGGCGGTATGTATGAAAAGTGTTTACTGCATGCATGCATGTATATTGCACTCCATAAATGCAGGCATTTGCAGTATATGTGTACGTACGCATGTATGTATGTATGTATGTATGTATGTATGTATGTATGTATGTATGTATGTATGTTGTATGTATGTATGTATGCATGTATAAATGAAACATCTGCAGAATCATGCCCACCACATAGAATCTAATACATTTGGCAGCAATGTAGTTTAAATTACAATTTTCTAATAAGTTAATATTAATTTCAACATAAAAGGTAGACATGTAGTCCTATCAGCTAAAAATGAAATATAAATAACATAATTACCTAAAAAGTTGTTGCTAAATAGCAAAATAACATAGCTCGTCAAGCTCTAAATTATGAAATAACAGTTTTTCTAATGTCTTTAAAACACAGTACACAAGTAGAAATAAAATTCTCTCATCCTCTACTTTGTTAACAAAAACATCATCCCTTGGGATAATAGGTGTTTGATAATTGTCAATTTGAATTTTAACATAGGTGTAAATCTCTGGAATAACATTTGTGAAATTAGAAATTGTAGAGTTCAATTGTTTATTATTTTAAGACAGTGCATCGTGCATATACTATTTTGGCATTGACACTTATTACTTAATTGGCAGAAAGAATGGCCAAAATTATCTTTGGAGTTAGTGAACAGTTGGAATTGGAATACATAAACAACAAACATTGTTATGTATATTTTATTTGCATTGTGTTTTTTTTGGGGGGGGGGCTTTTCTCTACGACTATATGTTATGTATAAATACATTATGTGATTGAACATGGTCAGTACATGAATTAAGAGTCTACCTGACAAATGAAATTTATTTTGTCAACAACAAAAAATTATTTGCTGAATTTTACTAAACTCTGTTGAGTTTTGCTTTTTTCTGTTACTAAGATTAAGACCATAAAGTTGCAACAACGTTAACAGCAAATTTAGAAATCCCCACCTAATTATATACTTCCAAGATGGACTGTTTATGATAATGCCTTTGATATGTAATTAAGTTCTGGTGAGGATATATATATATACCACTTTGTGTTTAATCCTAGTTGAATTTTTATTTGCAATCAATTAAGAACGTGATTCAAGCAAATAATAAAAATGCTGTGTGACAGGATTTTAAAGTTCAGATTTCATCAAAACAATCATCACTTACCACCTTCCTTCAACTGAATTGTAACTGATGAAATAGGTCTCTATTTAGATTTAAGCAAACTCATGACGGGTGTTCTGAAGACCGATCTAGCTTAAGGTTAAATTTGATGTGACCCAACTCCCAATACTGGAGTTGGGTCATAATGTTCAATGCAGATATATAGACTATCTAGAACCATATCTAGAGATTTGAGCAGTATTGAAGGATTTGTGCAATAGTATTAAGACGTGCACTTATCCATGTATCCACTTGCAAAATCACAAAATCCGTATTTTTGTTTTTAAAAATGCTCAGAGGAACAAGTAGTTTTACTTTGTGGAATTTCGGAAATTGTTGGACAGCTGTAACATTTCAAAGTATATAATGCGTTTTTTTTATTAAATCCTAAAATATTCTTGTTGATATTTAATTTAGGAAAATATTAAAATAAATCAGTCTCTCTCATTTAATAATATAATTAAGCCGCATTGGATTTTCACATCCTCTTGCTGGTTAGCTAATAACTTATGACCATCATCCAGCCCCAAACTTGCTACCCAAGCCTGCCTTCCTGTTTGTGTTGAGCAAATTAGCATAAAAACAACTCATATACTTAGTCCACTCCAAATAATTAATAATCCCAATATTATCCTAATGCTTTAGATATAGACTCAAGATTATTAAAGTCTATTAACTATATAAATATTTTGTTCTTGTTGTTGATGTTGTTTGGGGGTTTAATGCCATTTCACAGGGCAAAGTTTGGTTATTCATGGCAGTGAGTATAACCAATTTTATAAAACTATAGGAAAGCCACGATAACAATGATCAACCTAGCTACACGAATAGCATTTATAATCCAATTCTGAGTTTATAAAGCTGTTCTTGAAATTTATTTTGTTTAAAAAACGTATATTCTCAGAATTTGTTCTGAAATTTAAATCAGTTCTTGATCAAAGTTGAATCGAGAACTATTTTGTTATTGTTTGTCTGTCTTGATTAATCTTAATAAAAGTGGACTTCATCTCGTGATTCGTTGATATCATCGCAAAAGCTATATTCAGTACACAATTCAGATATTACATATTTGTACTATAGTCATTTTAACTATTGGTACTGTTCTTTGAAAGCTGGAATGTTTTGAAATGTCACTGAAGGTTACACTGAATATTTCAGTGTAAATCTAACTTTTTATGTTCTATATTATGGTAAGGAAATTTTCAATGGTTGTTTTGCAGCTTGAAAGTTACAGTCTGCTTTTTTACCTTGACTACCCTTTCTAGCACAGAAATGTGAGAAAATGAATTGTGATTTAGTGTGGGATTGAAAATTGCATCCTTGGAATTACAAATTCGCATTAAAAACTCAGCACAGGCTTGTGTATAACTTAAATTGCTAAGCTTTGAATGGAATTTTCCTACTCTACACAAAGTCAAATGATGGGATCTATCATTACTACACTGAGCATGGAAATCAGCAATATAGACTTAGGGAGGTTGCTATTCAGTAGAGTAATATTATTATGTGTGTGTGATTCGGATTAGTAATGTAGATTGAAAACAATTTCAGCCATATCGCTATGACGTCTGTGTAGCGGTTTATAGTGATATACCGGGGCATCATGCCGCAGACATGTAGCATGATGTCCCACCCAGTCAAATTATCATGACACCAGGCCAAGCAGTCTTAACACTAACCTCTTAATGCTGAGCGCCTAGCAAGGTAGCAAGGTAGCTGGTAGTACCATTCTTATGAATATGTGGTATGACGCAGCCAGGGCTCGAACCTGTGACCTCCCGCATCTGAGGCAGTTCGTCTATCCACTATCCACTTAGGCCTCCGTAATGGTAATACTACAGTGAAGAAGGGATTTGCAAGTAGTAATGATATTTAATATTAAATACAAAGGTAATGTACTATAAGAAAAACAACAATGATTTTTTTATATTGTGGAGGCAGTGTGAGATATAGCTGTAATAACCTTGTCATATTTTTTTAAATGATAAAATCAATGTTAGACTGTTACCATGGAAATAGAGTAATGTTGCTTCATGGGTTTGGGGAATAGCGGAAAAGCTATGTAGCATTGTTACTACATAAGGTCGATGGAGATCACAAAGTTAGTGCCTGGAAATATCGTTACAATATAGTAGTGTTAATATATCCGGTTTTGGAGCTCAAACTATCAGTGCCTGGAAACAGGGTAATATTATTATATGGTTTGGAGGATAGCTATGTTGTATTGTTACTACATCAGGTTTTAGAGATCACAAAATCATAATGTTACTACATGGGTTTGGGAATTAGCAATGTAGTACTGTTACTATAGTCAAATTCCCTTATAAAGGACAAGCAAGCAATTCCATTTGTACTCTGACAGCCATTACTTACTCTGACACATACAGACACACACACACACACACACACACACACACACACACACATATGGTTTTGTACTTAGAACCAGATATTATTTAATCTTAAAACACAAATATAGATAGATAATTAAGGGACTGCAGCCTTTGATCTTCGGACAAGTTTGATTATTTTCACAACGTTCTGATCTCTGGGCTCAACGACCTTTAGCAAAAGGTTTAAGAAATAGGAGGTCCAAAATCTTTATACAAGATAAGTAATGAAACATCCTCTCGTTTTGGATAGAAATGTGGGTGAGGGCGCCCCATATAATTTTTAAACCTTCAAAGCTAAAGAGTAAATCACAATCTCAAAAATGAAGACAGATTGATGACAGAATTGCACAGGATATTCTTACGCCAAGAACTGGTTAAGTGTGTCACATAGGGATTTTTCAGTGATTATACAGTATCTTTCACAAGTTCATATTTTAAAAGTATACATTACAAAAGTTGAAAAGAATGCAATCAATACCAAACCACAAAAGGTTTTTGTTCCGAGCCAATGAAAAAACTCGTTTGATACGGCGTCGATATATTCCTACACCTTATCAAATTCTTTTTTTCCGCCTACTCGCAATATAACATATCTTGTGTGGTCTCTATATTTATAAATCTTTTTTCACATATTTGACACGAGTAACATATGACAACGCCAGTGCCAAATATAACGTTGTGAAACATATTCAAGCCATTCGTAAAATTAAAAAAAAGAAAGCGAATGTCATAGTTTAGTTATTTACTACCGTATATTCCTTTGTAAGACTGCGAATGATCTTGCGATTTACTAAAGTGCAGATGTTTCACGCCTGAACATTACGTAATTTTCTCAAGTTCACTCAATATTTCCACATTTGCTGAATAAGTGCGTTTTATGCTTAGTTTCCTCTCTGATTTTCCAACAGTGCAGCTAGTAAATTGTTCGTATGCTGTATCGACATTTTCGATTTTTATCAATAGGCTTTCGAATGTCAGCATTATGTCCTTGTGTCAGCTATACTATAAGCTTAATCATCACACTTTAGTTCGACTACAACAACAGTTAACATTAATTTAACATGTTCGTCTACAATAAGTGGCCATTTAATTTTCGGGATGGGGATAGGTTAGGACTGTGACTTTAATTTGCCTTAAGAATGATAATTTCCAGATATAAAAACCGCGTATTTAGCCGTATTGAAGAGATATATAAAACTACTTATTTTGCCATATTGACGAGATATATAAAGCCGAGTATTTTGTGTCAATAACATAAAGCCTGGTCTGTATCGGAGAAGGAAATTGAAAGTAGTATTTTATTGTTCTTAGAGTAATAGTGTTCCGCGGGTTTTATCCATAAATTCCATCTGCGTATCAACCAGTTTAATTTGACTACAACAAGTGATTTAACATTGGATCTCAAGCACTCGTTCCAATTTAATATATATATATATATATATATATATATATATATATATATATATATATATATATATATATATATATATATATATATATATATATATATATATATATATATATATATATAGATAGATAGATAGATAGATATATAGATATATATAGATATATAGATATATATAGATATATAGATATAGATATATATATATATATAGATATATATATATATATATATATATATATATATATATATATATATATATATATATATATATATATATATATATATATATATATATACATATATATATACATATATGTATAGATATATACATATATATACATATATATATACATATATATATAGATATATACATATAGATATATAGATATAGATATATAGATATATATATATATATATATATATATATATATATATATATATATATATATATATATATATATATATATATATATATATATATATATATATATATATATATATATATATATATATATATATATATATATATATATATATATGAAATGTTCTATTGAATTCAAGTTCGAGTCTGGACGAAAAATCCCAAATGAATGACGATGACGTATACTGCAGCCTTATTGTACGGATGTGTCTACAGTTCTTTGTTGTTCCACATAATTCTATATGAGCACTTTAAAATTTCCAGGACAAATAATTAATAATTCCAACTAAAAACATTTAGATTCATCTGGTTACATCGAAACACTTTTCAGTGTCCAAAGGTAAGAAAGCCCAACTAATTTCTCGTTAGACAAGGTTATACAGTCTAAATAAGATGCCAAATAGATACTCGTACGAGGGTCACGTGATCACCTTCCAGAACAGTTTAGAAGCTATTTACATGCCTAAGGTCACATAGTCCCAGTCAGCATCGATTCCACCCTTTAAATCACACATTCAGAACATAAAAATGTTGCTTACTCGAACTGTTACTAATTTGGAATCGTCAGGAATTAGGTCAGCTTTTAGGTACAAAGTTCTATGTTTACGTCAAAATTATCAGGTCAAAATAATCTCTGGAATGTTGTTGTTGTAGTTGTTGTCATTTTAGGTTTTAGCAGCATTTTTCAGCACACGATAGGCTATAGATGGTGGCCAGTAATAATGGTGGAGGAAGAACCCGGGAAAACCCCGGTAAGAACCATCGACCCACGAGAAGCTACTGGCAAAATTTCTCACGTACCCATATTAGTCGAATCCGAGACTCGAACCCACGCCGACAGAGATGAAATGGCAGTGATCCGTAACGGAGAGCGCTCTAGACTACTCGGCCACTCGGGACCCTCTTTCTGAAAAGTATAAAATTCCAGTAAACAAAATTGCATTACTTAACGAGTATTAAAATTTTGAAAATATTAAGACTTACTGTTAATTAAATTAAATCAAATATAAATTAAATCAAATATTCATAACATTATATGGATGCATGCATGTATGCATGCACGAATCTTGTATGTATGTATGCATGTATGTATGTATGTATGAATGTATATATGTATGTGTCTATGTATGTATGTATGTATGTATGTATGTATGTATGTATGTATGTATGTATGCTTGTATGTATGTATGTATGCATGCATGCATGCATGCATGTATGTATGTATGTATGTATGTATGTATGTATGCATATGTATGTATGTATGTATGTATGTATGTATGTATGTATGTATGTATGTATGTGTGTATGCATGCATGTATGTATGTATGTATGTGTGTATGCATGCATGTATGTATGTATATATGCTTGTATGTATGTATGTATGTATGTATGTATGTATGTATGTATGTATGTATGTATGTATGGATGTATGTATGCTTGTATGTATGTATGCATGTATGCATGTATGTATGTATGTATGTATGTATGTATGTATGTAGGTATGTATGTATGTATGTATGTATCGCGAACATTAAAAAGTTCTTTTCACTTCTTCAGCTTTAATGTTACTCACCTTGAAAAGTCTAAAGCACAAAAATACCTTACACTGATTAATGATTTCTGTCCATGTCCTTTTAAAAAATAGGTTGATCGTTTATTTAATTATCTGACTGAAGTTAAATTGTGTCCGTACTTGTTATCATACGTATGCACGTACTTCCGTCAGCAAGAAAAACTATCAACTCGACATATAACCCAAGTATTGTAGAGTAGGTCTTATACAGAAAGCCTCCTCTTGTAGTTATGCGTCACTTTTTACAGACGATTTGAAAGATGGAGAAAAAATTGGAGCTGCCATTGCAAATCTTACGGTACCATCTAGCATGTTACCGAACAGAGCGGAAATTACAGTCATGCTAAAAGCTCTGAACTTAGTTACAACCTATCAAAAGCAAATTACATCATCTTGTCGGATTCCCCACCCACATTGAAAGTCTTGCAAAAATTTAATCCGATAAATCTGAAAGTATTAAGTAATGTTGGCTGTTTAAAGGTCATAAAAGATATTGCAATGGCAAATAAGGTAATCGAAGATATCTTGTAGTCACTGAATCTACTACTCCACATACTTATTTCAAATATCTTGAACATATATCTGACTAATTAGTGCGTCCTGAATGATTAACCTTAACGTGAACTGAATTGACAAAATTAACAGGATGTGCCGCACGAGAAAATGTTGGATTTCGTAAAGGAATTTTATTCGTAGAAATACTTTTAGGCGTATTATGCGAATCTTATTTACGTCAACTTCATCTGTTATGTTATATACATTTTATAGAAGTTTAACAGCTTAACGTTTGTGTTGTTTTCATTTATTTAATTTTTATTTTTGTTGTACGTAATTGTACACCTCATGAAAGACTTTAACTTCCTACGATTTTTCTGCAACTTATTTTCACAGTTTTAAGCATAACTATTTGTTGGCACACACCTACATACACATATACTCCATCTTCTTGCATTTGCAAGGTCACAAATTGTATTACTCTATGTTATGTTGCATATCTTATATATAATAATTAAGTACCCAAAAGGTTCAGCATCTACAGTCTCGGACAAAAATTATATTCTATAAATTGTATTCTCTGTTGGCTGAAGCTTGAACCACTTTAGGTTATCTAGTGATCTCGTTTAAATTCTGTCGGTATAAATCAGTTTTCAGAATCCCACAATAACTTAGTCTTCATTGAGATATTAAGGTTTACATTATACCTAACATCATAATTAAATTAATTCAAAGCCTATAATATTCTGACAGTGTTTGATATCCGTCTCTTCGCATTGTATGTGTTCGCAAAAACACTGCTTTGGAAAATATTATTCTAGTATGGTATTCGTTTCATTTTCATCCCTAATCAGATCTTTCTTCTTTGTGCTGTTTGGTTCGATCGTAGAAGCTGTACAGCAAAAATCGTTGCTCAGACATATTCTTTTAAATATTTAAAGCCTGCCATGAGAAAACGCGAGCTTCAAGGTGTACCAAAAAGCAATGTAACTATCAGTCAAGGGATAATTAGCTACTACTGTCCGTTTTCTTCAGCAGGCTGCTCCTATATTTAATATCCTTTTTTGGGATCGAGTAAACAGACAAATAGTGCTGATGAAAACCTATTTGTTGACGACTCAAATATTAAATACCTCTTTTCTTTAAGAGATATATCAACTCGATTATTTGACAAATTTTAGAAGTTTTGTAAATAAAATCGACAGTATTTGTCACGGAATAAGGCCAGAAAATAATTTAGTAATGCCTTGGAACAAAATTGGGTAATTGGTTTCTTAGACGCAAATAGCGTTACCTAGGGTAGTTCATTTTATTGTCTTGTTACTTTTGCTGATTATTCATTACATACATGTCACCGTGTATATTTTTTCTGCATTTAAATGAGACTTATTGTCTTATGAGACACAGTGGTCGCTTGGATCTTGTTAAGGAGTGTCTATTCACTTACGACTTGCTGCAGCCATGGGGTAAGTGTTAATAATATTCAAGTCATATGTGTGTGTGTGTGTGTGTGTGTGTGTGTGTGTGTGTGTGTGTGTGTGTGTAATATACTATCTTTATTTGTCATTCCTCGGATTTAAAACCCTAGAAAAGTGTTGGTCTGTTACAACTGATCTCTAAGCGTTTTATTTTGACGTAAATCTAATTCGGTAGCTTGTATTTTTGGATTTCCTCTCTGCATTTAGTTCATTTATTATGACCAGATTGGTTTATTTATAGAATGATGGATGGATGGATGGGCTGGAAAAAGCGAAATGGTGAGGGGATTACCTGCAGTGTGGCAGCGATGCATTATCATATGAGTCTATGAATCATACTTTTTCATTATATATAATGCATGCATGAACCATTCGGTTTCAGTCCTGTTGCAGTATTTAAAGCTACTGAAATAATTTATAATTATACATTACGAACCATGGGGAACTCAATAATAGCCTTGCCAATATTCTATGGAATCTGGATTTTCATTTCTTCTCAATATAAATAAGTGGTCACTTGTTTTATCCTTTTAATACTCGGACGTGAAAATGTTCTGCACTGCCTAAAGTACCTGTAAAATCGATATTTGTCTAATTTTGATTTGATTTAATGATATTTTTGCTGATTAAACTATTTAATCAATTCAGTCATCTTTAAGTCATAATAATTCACTACCTGTTTTCACAGGAAGGATTTAAAATTATAATGTGTATTCAATAGAATTTCTCATGTACTGCGGTTTGCAACGGTTCGCTGTGATATACAGGTGATTCCTTATGTTTTCTACATTGCAGTTATGTTTGCTCCGTCCAAGATTATTGGTCTGTTCCCTTTAGGATCGATCTCAGGACTAGCTATTGAAAGTGATCTCTATTTGTATCAGTCACTGTCTTATGTGTCTTCTGTTGCTCTTCCTCTTGATTTAACTGCATTTTAAAATGTCAAGGGACTTCAAAAACACCTCCAATGCAATCGTAATTATTCTGGATATGACTTTAGATCCATTATTTATATGTGTAATATAATATAGAATGTAAGTACAGATTCAGTAGCCCATTCTCTTAAGTCTGTTTTAATAGGACATAGTGAGTATATGGCTGTGAGATTTCTATCTTTTCTGTTTCCATTCTTTTTTATTGTTTTCTTTGCATTTTCTGTCCTTCCTTTAATATTGTTGGGGTAAATTTCTAGTTGTTGTCTTGGATTTGGTAATCAATTTTAGTTCAAATTTGTTTAATTATTATGTCTGCGTATCGTTCAAGTCATCTTCAAGGTTGTGGTGTAGATCTGTAACCTGTGAACATTTTCTGTACATGTATTGAGCTGTTTCTATCTTCTACCTGATTGTCTTGCTAAATTTCTTAAATTTCCTATCTTTCCATTAAATCATGGATGTAGTACACAGATGGCATTATGTATAAACTCATTTTCTCTGGCATATTCTGGGATGTCTTTTGAGTTAAATGGTAGTCCATTGTCGCTTTCCAGTTGTCTTGGAGTACCATATGTGGCGAAGATCTCTTTTTATCTTGTTTTTCGTTTACATCAATTAAAGTTCCTTAAACACATTTGTTGTGCGGATGATTACCCGTCGGGATATGTTGCTCTCTTGTATATTACAAACTGAATGTAGGATAATGTCCTCCATAATATATTGCTACAGTGTCCAATGGTTCGTCCTTTATCCAACGTGGTTTTCTTGAATTCTCTTGATGTATTTTGGTCTTCACTGGCACTCGAAACACTGGCTGATGATCTCTTCTGCCATGCTGCTAATAACTAGAAACCAATGTTTTCTCTCAACATTCGATTCGTCTGAGTCTTTATTTAGTGTCCAAGCCTGTCTGCCGATTTGATGAATTGGCATTGCAAACCCTTGGGAATGGTAATGTAATTTAATTGAAAGTACTAGTGCATTAGAAATCTACTCCTTTCCATATAAATATAAATATATATATATATATATATATATATATATATATATATATATATATATATATATATATATATATATATATATATATATATATATATATATATATATATCGACTTTTTCTCATAGCATCATAGCATCAAGATAAACCAAAGAGGATTTAGGATGAAACATGATATACATTCAAGAAAGCGAGACTTCGTATACGTATACATGTCAATGTTTATAACTACCCGACAATCTATTTTTGTAATATTGGATAATACTGCTATGAATAAATGTTACGTTAAAGACACTTTCACACATATATATGTATGTGCATATGATCATTTTCCGTGCAAGTGTATTACATATATAGCATTGTATAGTGCCTTCCTTAGATTATATAAAATAAATCATTATAATTTTTTCTTTTGACTGACAAGAACGTTCTTTTGCACCATTTAGCTATGAACGCGACGATGTCATCCTAATCGCTGTTAATTTGTCTTGGACAAAAGAATAGAGCCTTCAACGAGTTCAAACAACACTCTCATACCGTAAAGATAATTACTATAGGTGCTTTTTAATGGCACATGTTTGCATCAGGGTATTTCTTAGTCAGATGGGGAAACACTTGACTTAGATTTAACTAGCATCATCACTAACGGAAGAAATGAGTACGAGACGGAATCAGATATTGTGTTTTCAGGTCAATATTTCTGTAAGTACGCTCGAGTGTTAGACGCATTACCTATCTTTCTTGACGAGGTAGTGATTGTTTCTGTATTGTCTTCTTCAGAGAGTAAGATTCACAGCTGTTCTCTTCTTTTTGATATCTTTCTTTGTTTTAAGGGTTGAACCGTCCTACCGTTGTCTTTTGTATTTGGATCCATCATATTTGCAAACTATTAATGACTTCTCCTAAACAAAATCCAATGTAGAGACAAAGCGTTCTATAATCAGGTGTTTGCATGAGATGGTCATACATTTATGACATGGAATTTGTTGGCAAATGAAGTCGAAGAAATTCAGTCACTAGCAAGCGCACGAATCCTAGTCCTAAATTCATAGTGGTCGTACAGTCATGAATGAGTTTTGTCAAAGCAAGGGGCAATCTTGCAATTTGTTTAAAACTTTTATTAACGTCTTTGCATGGAATTTGATGTACAAGTGACTGTCGTAGTAGACATGACATAGCGAGTTTTGCAGCGAATTCGGAGACGAGTATTATCACTTGTTGGCAGAAATACTTTCTTACGGACTAAATTACAGCCTTCTTCAGTCAACATTATTAAGGGGTTCAGGTACCAATATATATTGGTTTGATGTCATTGAGACTTCCGGTCTTCCTTGTGTTTCACATGAATTTGTAAACGTTTCAATATAGGCCAAGGTAAAGTACGAATTGTCTTCTCTTTTAAAGTCTCCATGAAGATAAAACACTGGACCGCGACACTCTTTCATGTTCAAGGTAAGATGAATCTTCTTACTCGCGTTTGTGTAGTTTCGCAACTTGACTGTGCTTGGTGTTCATCTAACAATAAGACAAATCTTGTACTCCCGAAAGATTAGGGGGTGGGTCTATCCAGATCGCTTAGCCAGTGTCCTTTGAACGTCTGGAATGGGCTGGCACAATCAGGCTAGCCAGGCAAAACGACCTCAAATGTGTACTATTCTTTTATTTGTGATTCGCAATAATTTTGTTGTATCCAGAGTGAGTTGTAAATGCACGGATGACATATATAGACGGGCAAGTGTAAAACTGGATAGCGGAGCAGCGTTCAGTTGAGTCACGTTGGACGAAGGATACAGCATAATGTTTCTTGATATTCAACTTTGAGTAAGTGAGTACATCAAATTGTTTAAATGTGTCAAATTATTTTTCCTTTGTAGACGTTTCTTCTCACGATGATCTTACTTTCGAGGGAAACACATTTATTCTACTGAATGACATATCCAAATTATAGTGTTGTGATTGGGAATCGTAATCGTTTTCCGTAGATATTTTGATACAATATTTCCAAGGATGACTGATTCTCTGGTCATCTGACAGACGTACAGCCGTATTTAATCGTTTTGAAACAAAAGTCTTCACAAAGACATAACATAAAGAATCGGTTTGAAACGTCAAAGTTTACCAATAGACTTGATCGATAGTTCATTGTAGGTACTTTCACTTAGCACTTCGTATGAAATTGTTCTTTTTTCAGTCTGTACTGATAGCTATAACTCAAAATAGTCTTTTTAATATTGTCTCTTCGATGTGATAGTGATAGCATCCATCTCGATCAAAGTACATACAGCTGTCCGTGTCAATGAAAAGGACAATCTCTCCTAAAGGTTCCAACACTGAATTCAATTTTAAACAGCCTTTGAATGTCGCATAAGCAAGAAACAAACCACTGCTTTACTCGACAAGTGGAACAAATCTATGACCTTTCCGTAGTTCACCAAGGTCACATTGTCTCATATGATTTACACTTAACAAACGCTAATTGTTCTTTGCTTTATTGTTCATGTTATAACTAGTTGTCTTTTATGAATCAGTACCATTGTTTTGAATTGGTTTTCTTCTTCAATATCCACTCGCTTCTTGTACAATTTAAGAAACTCTTAGACGAAATGCTTGTAAAGGCACGTTTATGACTAGCATGGGGACAAGGTGAGAGTTGATTACACCTTTCAAGAATACGTACAACATAAGGGGAGCATCCGTTTTCTATTATAATGATGAGGCAATACAGGATGGTACAAATTTGTCGATAGAAGAACTTTGCATATGATGAAACATTCGGACGGCAAGTGTTTTTATGACAATAAGTGCTACCAAAGGTTCTGAGTAACCGCTCAGAAATAGTGCATATTTACTTAAACTGGTACAACGAAGTCAAATTGAAAAATGTCTTTCTTCTTCTTGCTTTTTTGTTTTCTTCGCACAACAAGAGTGTGACATTGGTACCATTTCCAAACAAACTGACACCAGGATTCTAAGGTTGTATGCTCACCGCATCGTAATCTTCGACAATGCGTGGAAGTCTTTGATGTTTTCAAACGTTGACCGTAGTCGCACATTGGTCTCCTTTAATTTCCAAATTTTGAATTTGTTGACAAATCTTCCACGATCGGTCCTGATAAAGGACTTTTCAGTTATCAAGCGGGATGTAAATAATATAAACATCCCTGCCATTTGTACAAGATGTCGTATTTTCAAATCACAATTAGAGAGGGGATATAATTTAAACTTTGTTTCTCCATCGTTTATTTTACAACCACTTAACTTGAACTTTACATGAGAAATGCATCCAACGCTGAATATCGACGGCCAACGGATTGATAGAATAGTGATGGTATGATGGATAGTTTGTTCTCGGGCATGAACATCTTTCGGTGCAAAATTTACAAACTTTGGAAATGGCGAAATCGTCATTCTAAGGTTCGATAACACCATGCTCGATAAATAGCTTTCGAAATGTTTCCACAACAACGTCGTAAAATCCCAACAGTCTACCGACAATATTTCTACATTTCTCTGCGGGAATTAGAAGAGTCTGAAGAGCGAACTCGGTTCCAGGTGTGGAAAGCTTCCCGCTTACGATTTTGTACACTGTACGTACTTCTTCATCGTAGTGGTCTTCAGGCAAATGAGGAAGCACGACTACATGATTTCCTTTCGTATGTGAAAGTGAGTAAACTGGCCGTTTATCTTGAAAATGGTTTTCCCAATCCACCAAATCTCAGTGAAGGAACTGAGGATAAAGTTATATATATCACAGATTTAAACATCTTAAACTGTGTGTATTTAATGGGGTCTACACACGACCTCTTTTGAAATATGTTTGTTCCAAAAGGTTTTCTGCTTCTATCCTCTATTTGGGATTGCGTAATTTCTAATGTACAATCTGCTCCAATTTTTTGGATTAGTTTCCTATGAGTGAGCTCGACCAACACAATTGCTCGGGGTAAACACAATTGAACTTGACTATGATTAATTTTGACAATACTTCATTTACTTGTGGCAAGTTGATCCACCAGACAAACTTCGCATCGTCTGTAGCCTAAAGGAGACTGAAGGTGTTTTAAACGAAGACTAGATTTTCCATCAGTTATCACAAACGCATATTTGGAATGTTCACGTGTGGAATATTTTCAATATCTTGGAAGAGATTCATTCTGCAGTTGTACAAAATTCGATCTAAATATAAGATTTCAAACTGTCGTGGGTAATCAAAAGTCATAAACAAACTTGATATAGAAAGCAACAAGTCTATCATAAATGCAGCTAATTTTTTCTTATTTGCCTTAAGACGTAAAACTGTATACATTTACATAACTGAAAATGCACAGTCCTACCTTTCTTGGAAGTCACACTTTCAGTAGACTGAATGTGAGAAAAGTCTTCAGGGGCTACATAAAGTCTCTCCTTTCCAGTCTTGACTCTAATGGTATAGGAGAGGAAGAGGAGGTGCTTGGTGTTGCATAGGAATTCATTATTACCTCTTCGAAATCGCTAAGGTGGACTTGTACCAAATTTTCGTTTATGGTATGAGGTATGTGATGGTTTCATGACAAGAAACAATTCATGTTTGAATGGACTAGATGTTAGAATGAATTAGGGGTTAACATAATCTCTTCCTATATAGAGAGCTTTAGTATGGAAGAGAATTCCTTCACTCATTTCTACATTGAACGCATGTAGATAAGAGATCCACAACACATACCACTTCTAATCGGAGATTTTTGATAGTCATTCAAAATTCCACTTGCAACAATACTTAAAATTACTCCTTTGGAGATAAAAGTAATGATACCTAGTACATTTATATAGGAAAAGTACACTGGTCTCCAAGAATGTCAAACGTCAAACAAACGAACACTAAGGCAGGATGAATTCTTATCTATACCTAAATTGTATATATTCCTCTGTACCTCTCATTTAGTTACCACTCCATCACCCGGATTAAAGAATAGATCAACTCCTTTGAATTTATAAACATGTGATACAATTGCTTGGAATATTAACCTGTGTTAGTATTACAGCTATGATTATTCATTAAGACTGAGGCAACATTTGAACGAAATCCCAGTTTAAGAATATCTTAGTTAAAGTTTTAGAGTTATAACATATTTGTCTTGTACAAATTAATCAATAGAAAAATCAAGCGTGAAACGTCCATAATATGCGATCAAATCTAACTTTCTAAGAAGCTGAATGTGGATTTATTCATTTTAATTTATAATATTGCTCAGTACAATATTTTCGTAACTGAAAAATAAATGAAATTGTTGTTGTTGTTGTTGTTATTATAGGTTTTAAGACCATTTTTCAGCACACTAAAGGCTATGCATGGAGGCCAGTATTAATGGTGGAGGAAGAACCCGGGAAAATCCCGGAAAGAACCACCGACCCACGAGAAGCTACTGGCAAGCTTTCTCACATCCCCACATTAGCCGAATCCGACACTCGAACCCACGCACACAGAGGTGAGATGGCAGTGATCCGTAACGGAGAGCGCTTTAGACCACTCGGCCACTCGAGGCCCCAATATATGAAATAAGTTACTTAAACGGTCTTGCACTTAATGTAGTACCATTGCGAGCCATTATCATAAAATTAGGAACAGACTAAATTATTCCTCACTGGTTTTGCAACGTTTATCAAGAAAATAGTTGATCTAATGTTATAGACGCTATGCGTTTCAATCATTGACAATATGATACAATTCTCTATACCTAAGCTACGACACATTCTTTCCCCGATGTATCCACCGCTGGAGCAAAATTCTTAGCGTCTCGTAAAACTCAAAGAAAACAAAGTTCGTTCTTAGAGTTTGTTTGGCCGCAAATGACAATTTTCATACGTCTCTTGTCATAATTCTGCCTAAGGTTTTAATTTTCTTCATTATCTGCACGTCGGTCTGATACACAATACCTATGATTATATATGCTGTCATCACTCTTCTACCTTATAAGACATCAGTCAAGATGTTGCGCACACAAAACATTTTGTAGACAATTGGATCCTGTCAAGCATATGTTTATTTACAAATACATAATTAGCACGCATGAGCCATCTGCGTCCTTGGAGTTCCGTGCCTATTGCATTTCACATTATTAGTGACATATATTTATAGATTGTTACAAGAAAAGAAAAGAGAAATATATATACGCCGTTAGGATCGGTTAATTGCCTTGTTTACGGAGTCCTATACCATATAAGATATTGTCGAATTTGTAATCAGGCAATATAAATAATACCGTTGGGAGCTGCAACAGATTGAAAACCTTGACGTCAAACTTGAGGAAACTGGCTGAAGGTAATTTACTGGAATACCAATAGCCCTTGGGCATTAAAGATGGAACATGACGCAGTAGGCTGGGTCAGAAATGATACATTTCTTCCCTCTGCCTACTCTCACAAAAATACTCATACGTGTATTTGAATGACAATTATGTATGCTCATCTGTCGTGCATCTAGTTTTTATCTTCCTTGTGTCACTTTATAGTTTAACGTAAACATTAGATTTAAGTATGTAACCATATGCACATATTTATAAAGAATACAAATTCTAATTTGCAAAGAAATAGTTCATTTTCCATATGGAAAGTGACACGTGTTTATTGTTCATTCGGTATAAAAGTGATCATCTTTATAAAGAAAACGACAGACCTGAGAACAAAATACCAGATTCATATTTTGTAGTATGCGCAGGATTGTCGAACAGTTTTATAAATCTTTTGTTCTCCGAGAAGATACATATTTTGACAGATATGTGTAAACCCTGAAATCTGCACGGAGAAAACGTTAGTGTCGAAGTAGATTCATAAACCTAAATAAACGTCAGTCAACCAGCGGAAATGTGGCTCCCACCGTCATTTTGTCGTTATTATCTTCCGTAAAATTAGTCTTTAAGATGTACTGATCAAATTTCTAGGATTGTCTATTTGATTCTGACTATAAGTATGCATCATATCTCTACTACTTTAGATGACAAAACTAGCTCCATTTAGATTACGACCCGGATGATCTATATAGAATTAGAACTGGACTAATCAACTATCTGTAGATACATTAGCTGTGTCCGTTTCTAAAATAAACTACGTTTATACCTTGAGAACCAAATTTTAGCAGACCTAAATGTCAAAATCAAATACGTTTATCTTCGTATTAAATGTTAAAAATGTGTTGTTCTCCATTTTTTTATAAAGACTACACTTCTAAAACACACCTTTTAACATATCAAGATCATGTAATCAATCCGTAATTTTCATTTTACAGTTAAAATTATAAGAATCTTGTATTTCAAGTAATCATTTGCTCGTTATATTTTCTCTATACCAATAAAGGCCATTTTATTGATTTGTATGTCACTTTTATCATTCTACCATAAGTACCATGTTTTTTTTCTGTGGAATGTCATCTTGTACTGCGTTATGAATCTAAAGAGCTTTGGCAAAATATTTCCATTGAAATTTTGCTCAGAAAATATAGGCGGACAAAACCTACGCTGAATGTAAAAAAAAAGTCCAATCAAATGAATTCAGTATTGCTTATAGTTCTGAATGACCATTTGCAATCGAGTAAATATTTTTCAGTTTCGTTGCACTTTCTGTTTGTTTTCATCTGATCTACTCAATATTATTAATTTACAGTTTAATTATATCATCCAAATTATAAGAGACAATCCATATAATTTAAAGGAGATAACGTCGGAGAGGCAGGCAACCCTTTGTGTTTAAATTTCTACACCTGTCGAAAATACCGTTCAGTCACTGGACTACTGCAAGCCTCCAATAGATGTAATGAATCTTTCAACATGTTAAACGTAATTTTCCGGGTTATATATAAGTGTATTTAGGAGCAATAACCTTTTTCCGGCCCAGATGTGAAGCTGGACAATTCGTTTTCCTAATAACGTAATTACAGTTGATGAAATTTTTCATTGTTTAACATCAAAGGCTTTTTATCCTTAGATGTATTTGTTAATATAAGCGATGCATGATAAAAATGACAACTGTTGATATACCAGATAAAGGAGATTTTGCATAAATCATCTATTATCACTGCATCTAAGATTCTGCAATAGAATTGAGTGCTTGTTTCAGAATTATAGTTATATAGTTGTTTCAGTATTGACAAAAATGTATATGCGTGTATGTATATATCGGTTGCATGCATGGGAAATTAGTTGCTGATGTTTTGGGTGTAACGCCATTTTTCAGCTTGGCTATACATGGTGGCTAGTATAACTAGTGGAGAAAGTACCCGGGAGAACTAATAAACCACGGGTAGGTACCACCAAGATTTCTCACATGCCCACAGTGGCCCTGCCAGAGACTCGAACCATCGCGGAGAGAGTTGAGATGGCAGTTAACGGTAAAGGCGACAGCATTAGACCACTCGGTCACCCAGGACCTCCGAAATTCAGTATTCGTCTTCAATTGTTCAGTCACGGTGAATGTTGCAATTCTTTGAACATATTTCAGTGGTGAAGATGTTCCGATAATGATTTTACTTTGCATTTCGTTTGAATCGCATGGTAACAATTGTAACGTATATGTATAGTTACTACTAAGTGGAACGAGACCAAACAAATCATATATCAATCTATGAAGACACATGGGCCCTTATTTAGTTTTTCCTTCTGTTGATCCGTGTATCAATAAGGCAGAAGAGACAGCACACATGCGACATAACAGACTCCACTTTCCTTTATGCTACAGCGTTTGGTAGTTGAACAACAGGATCGTCAGCATTGTCACCAAGATCATTATTTTCATAGAAGTAAAATAGATACTATAAAATTGGAATCTTACCTGCAGTTTAAGTGATCATCATTTGTTGGGAAAATGACAGAGTGATGATTTAATATCGTTTGCTGTGTTCCGGTGTAGCAATTATGTCACTTCATTATGCTCTAATTTGTTACAATAAAAATGCAAATGATGTAGCACGAAACTGAACATGATCTTAATTGTTTCATATTCACAATTTATTCTGCTTTTTCCCTGTTGCACGAACAATAAATGTTTGATTTCCCCTAAGAAAAAATTATCTCTACCAATAAGATAGATTTATATATAATGTGCCTGTCCTGTATAGTGCTATTGTCAAACTTATGCATATATATATATATATATATATATATATATATATATATATATATATATATATATATATATATATATATATATATATATATATATATATATATATACATATATGTGTGTGTGTGTGTGTGCAAGAATGTGATACATTCTGACAAAAATGTGCTTTATTTGTATCAATTTCATATGTTTACCATGTGTAAGAGTTTAAAATGTTTTACAATGACCTGAAATGCACCAAGGAATTATTTGGAGATTTTAATTTGCAAAGAAATATCTCATTTTGCAAAAGCAAAATGATCATGTGCACATTGCTCAAGTCAGAATAAAGTATAATCTTTGCAAAACAACAACAAATTAATGCACATATTTGAACGAATCAGATTCGTTTTCTTTTGTGCGTTACTGTAGGGAAGGCATATTTCTTTACAAATGACAGCGTAGAGTATATTAATATTCATGATAAAAGCAATTAGTTTTAATTATTACTTCTTTATGGACATTTTTTTAATCTTTAGATTAAAAATTTTCTTTGAATATATTATTAGATGTATGTCATGACAACGCTTTTTAAAATGTTGCAGATTTAGTTTTAAAGATGAAAATAATAAAAAGCAGCAAATATAATATTATTTTGCTATCAGAATCCTAATTCATATTTGAACCAAATGGGTTTTAGCTACTTAAATGGGATAAACAATTTCACTGGCAACAAATAGGCCCATAGCACTGTTATTCTTTCAATTGCAATCAAAAAAAAATCAGACACATGAGATAATTTTATAAAGCAACAACAAATATCAGCACCATAGCATTATAAATATATAGTAAATAATTGTCAGCATGAACGAGAAACATCGTTTTGTGCAATAGAAGAAGCAGTGTTCAGCAAACATATCTTAATTAAATTTAACCTAAGCTTTAAAATAATAGACTTCTTTGTTGAGTTTTTGTTTCTAAGCAATTGACTCAAAAGCTGACTGCTGGTAAAATATACCCTAAGCAAGAGTCATGCACTTGATGGGAATGTGAACCTTTTGTACAGATGGGATCTCAAATAATGTAAGGGATCATAGATAATCTGTGCAGAAATAATAGAAAGCACAGATACAAGTGTTAATGTTTTTAAAATATTTCACACCAATGGTCAGTTCAGTAAGTAATAGATATTGTTTCCAATATTTTCCTTCTTCGATAAAAGTGCTTTGTACAATTAATCTATAGTATCCTCAGTCCTATAGCTGATTTCAAAAAGGCTGCTTGGGATGGCAAGTATTTAAAAACGTTATCCCTCGAAGCATTGCTTGGTTTTGTCTAATTCATGTATTGGTACAAGTGAATTTTGGTCAGGCTGATTTAATCCATTTGTCATTGCTGCTGAAACGTTTTTCGAAAAATATTTAACGACATTATCTGTCATTTGTCTGCGAAAAATTCGTACTTTTGGCCACTACACCAAGCCTGGTTGGCGAATGAGTTTCGAATCTGCTTAAATAACATGCAATGGGTGAGGATCCTGCGTTACCTGTCAATTCAATCCAATCACATAGGCATATTAATTGTCATGTTGCGCTGTATTATCCAGGACATTAATGCCCTTTATTAGTATAACACTTTTAATGTCTCATTATGCTTTGTCTTATATTCAGCTTTAGAATACTTTGGAGGTTTTCTCTGTGCTTGAAGCTATGGGTCGTCAGTTGTACTAAATGTTCTCCGTTGAATGTTTCGTGGTGTTTCCAGTCTTTCTCTGACAGGATTAAAGATACTGCTAAATGGATGTTTTATAGCATATTCCGACGCGTTCATGTAAAGTATTGACAGATCCTTTGTGTTTTCATTGTAGCTGTCTCAAAGTAGACCTTTGCCAGACCATTTTGCTTTGCAAGACTGTCTGAGGTATAGAGCTAAGTCTCGATCACAGGCATAGTTCTGTTCCAATCGTTTCGACAGTGTTATAGCTCATTCAACATCAAAAGCGGCTTAAAATGACGATGACCTTCCAACATTATGTCAGATCCTTGATGCAAGAGCTAAAGATAATTGTTTAGATGATTTGGAATTGTTTTTATCAAAGCAAATACAGCATCTTGTGCAACAGCATCTTTGCTTTGTGTTTTCAGAGAATCAGACTTAAATAACAGCTTGAGTTTGTAAACAGGTGAATGGAGGGCCATGTCGTCACAGTAAGTTGTTAGCATGGAAGGTGGTAGTTTAGATTATGATTGTTTGGATGTTAGTAGACTGTTTTCTGTCTCTGTATAATTGGTAATATTGGTGATAAAGATGCAAAAAGGCAGTGTCAGGACACGCACTGGTCTGTGGATGATGATTTCTGTTGCGCCAGTTTGGGCGCTTGAAGTCCTAAATGACTTTTTGGGGTCCTTATGAGACGTGTTATTCTCCCGAAAAACGCATTTTCTGATATGTGTTATCGCCGTGGTAAATATGGATGATCCTGTGTTACATTTGTTTGACATGCAAGAGACTTGCCAATTGGTACGTTTTCATACATTGTACATGGAAAACATTTACGTTTCCATTTCTATAGATTTTTGTGTTTGGTTGGTTGATAAATGGAAATCAGTGTTAGGAAAATACTCGTCAGTCCGAGTAATTAACCAGTTGCTAGGAGCAAATGTCACATGCTCCATTGATTATGAGATTCAGTGATGGCATGGTTTAATTTCGTAGTGAGTTCAAGTCAGAGCCGCATAAGTAGGCATGAAGCCAAGTAGTTCCTTTTAAAATCTAATTGCGTTGATTGATTTTGCATTGCTAAGAAATTACAGTAATATTTTATTATTATTTAGAATCCGAAATATTTATAAAACAATGCCAGAAAGACTCTAAAAGGAACCACCAACATGTTTATAAGTCAGAAACCGCCTGTCTGATGTGGCATGCCCATGAAAAGGCTTTAAAGGACCAGGCAAAGTATGTAAAAAATAAATTTCGTAGATGGGTATAGCCCTGATTTATTAACTTCAGTGCATGAATAATTGTATATGGTATTGTGGCAAACTGTGACTAGAGCGATTCATCATGAATTTCTAACATTGTTACGTGTTATTTACACAGATCAATCAACAATTATTCCGGACGAAAAAGTACAAAAAAAACTAAGAGACACTAAGCAATTCCAGATATGAGCTGCAGGTAGTCACCTGATATTAAACTGAACATAATTGTTGCATGACAATTTTTCTCAAATATACTATCCACTTGCAATGCAACAAAACAAAATCAAAGCTTTTCAGAATTAATGGTACATCACAATTGTACACTCCTCAAATAGAAGTAATTATTTTAAATGTACTTCTATTTAGTAAATTAATGTAGTATCATCAATTTTCGTGGGGGGACCAATTTTTTTCGTGGTTTGCGTTGTTGCCTCACACCACAAATATAAAAAATGAGCCACGTAGGATGATGAACCCCCCACGTTTTCTTTCTTCATTCAATCAAGGTCAATACTGTAATCTGGTAATTAGTATTAGCTTCTCCATTTTTATTTAAATTTTTTATTTTAACCTTTTTAAACAAGAATTATAAATCATTTTATATTGTTTCAATGCACACGTTCGATAAAGTATCCGATAGCTGTAATTTTGCAATCACTGCCTTAAATCGATATGTGAGGTAAGTAAGGATACAGAGAAAATAGAGAAAAGGCACAAGGTATTCAAACAATAGTAACACTGAAAATGAAAGAAACAATAATAATACAAACTAACTGTATAAGATAAATAGATTTAATACTTATTAAAATCGATCCTTCATTCGAGTGCAACTTGTTGAAACGTTTAAATTCTTCTAAAAGCACATTTCATTTTATCCATGCATTTTTAATCCAAAAGAACAACAATCCTGTAAAATACAAGAACTATTTCTTGAAACACTCATTAACGAAACACTATGTATATACACTAATTAAAGCAGAGTATTAAAGCTTAACGGACTTTTGGACAAAGCCACTGTATCAACATGATGTCAATCAATTCGCATTGTTCTCTAATATGCTTTTCAGGTAAATAATCCCCAAATTGCTGAATTAAACAAGTCCAGCTTTCTGAACAAAAACCCACTGATAATTAAGTCCAATCGTTCACTCATTGTCGCGTGAGCTGCAATTATCCATTCAGCGTGAATGGGCTTGATTAATGAGGCAGCATGGTTTACTAATACTGTGCAATTTTCATCACCAGTAACATCTTTTTCCGTAATGGCGTCCATGATCTGTTTAGCATACCACTTGTGGAACTGTGACTTTAATTCTTCTTTATACTCTTTATTTACTGTCAAGTCTAGTGGTTGAAGTCGATCTGTACAAGAGGCAAGCACAAACATTAGCTGCCTGGGAAGCAAGCGCCTGCGCCGTGTTCGCAGCTTCTGACGGGTTAGGAAGTCCAGGAACCGAGTGGATCTAAATTGAATTTTACCACTCTTAAGCTTTATAGAGAGGACCCCCATTGCCGAAAGATTAAATGTTGTATGTCTGCATGTTGTTCCATTAACTGTGATTATGCACGTGTAAAAACAAATATAATTTAGATAAAATTTTATAAATTTTGGATTAGGGTTGATGCACTGTCCTAAACTAGTGTTTTATAAAGACTCAATTTGGATAAACTTGAGTCTTCTTTAATTAGTGATCTTTGCCAAAGATCATGGTGTCCAGTGTTTGTTATATGTGTATTGCTATATTGTTATGTATGCTTGTGTTTTGTTTGGACGGCAATTGAGGAATCAAATCTTTATTCAATTTGTGTAATTTTAGAGGGGCTATCTAGAAAGGTATTGTGGTCTGGTAGCGCTATGGCTCTTCACAAATGGAGTTGTTCTTCCTACCAGGTTTCTATCTAATTAGTTTCTTTTTTATAGAAAACAAGAAAGAAATAAAAGGAAAAACAGGTAAGGTTAATATAGGGTGTGTGATTATGTTATATCGGTGGTACTACCTCGCCTTAGCCGCGTCGCATTGGTATCACACCATCATGCGATTCTTACTTGGTTCGGTCAGTACCCTGTCCTAAATGTGTGTTGCATCTATCAGTGTTAAGATTAAAAGGTTCTACGAGATAGTAATATTAATAGTTAGTAATAAATCTTATCTTTAGTATAGCATGCTTCTTTACTAAGTGGGAGGGAGAGAGAAAAAAATTAACATTTTAATTAAAAAATGTATTTTATTGCAATATTATTAGTTTTGCAAGAGTAGAAATGAGATGAGTGACTATGGGAGGGCGTGAGAGAGTGGATCTGATCCTCTTAAGGAATCTGTCCCTAATGGACGATATAACATTTCCATCCACCACCCTTCCCTGTCTCCCATCTCATATTATATCAACAAATTTGAAGGGACAGCCATGTTACATTTGGAACTCTGTGCCTTCATTTTTCTCTGATGAATAGTATATTAATTTGCATATATTGTTTAAATTTTAGGAATTTTAAAATTTAAATGTTTTGATTTGATCATTGTACGACGGTGATGTGGGTGTAATGAAATGGTAGAAATTCTAACCCGGCCATGCGTACTGGCTGGTGCCACCCCCTATTGGGGTGACTAACCAGAGTCCATCCCCAACCCGTATCCTCCTCCCACCTTCATACTTTTTCCCTTCAAGGGTTATTTATTAATATTAATGAATCATCACAAATTTCATTCGTATAAATGAAGTGGCTGTCTTGCACAACTCCCTGTTTCTGTGGTAGCGCTTCTTTAATTTTGTCATTTGCAGACGCCGTTTTAGGGCAGTGAAGGATTATATGTTTTTCAGAATCCACAATTTACCCACTGTGTTAACGACGTCATCATCAGAAAGTACTGATGGTGCAACTTCATGGACAGTGGTTTAATTAAGAGACCATTCATATGTACTTCAGTAACCGATTGGCCTAATGTTGTTGGCTGCGTTGGCTTCCTTTGATGTTGAGCACTCAAACGAAAACATGGCGAAAATGATTAATCTTGACAGGTGTTTTATTTGTGCTCATACAGATGGAAATATTATTTTTGTGTTGTTGGCTGCGTCGGCTTCGACTGATGTTATTCACTTGGTCGAAACACGAAGTATTGAACTTGCTAGGTCTTTTATTTGTGCTCATACAGGTGGTAGTAATTTTATAAACATTAAAGTGACCGCCGTTTGCGTCGGCATAGTTTTATTCTTTTGTATTTTTTATTTTGGTTATTTGTGAGGTTAAACCATGAAATTAAACACCTACTAATATGCAAACTTTGACAGGCAAAACCACGAATTTAAGTACCCAATGCCTTTTTTGTTTTTACAAAACCACGAAAATTGAGCCCAACGAAAATAAATGATATGAGGTATTGAATCAAATTATAGTTAAGCACAGTCGGGCTTATAGAATATTAGGTTGACATACCTACGTACATGCTCTTTCTTATTTTGAAAACCTGTTTAGAGGAATACATTACGCCTTAATAACATTTCCATATGATCAATGTTGGTCATAACGCTTATGCGGCATGCTTTTTTCATTCGGTTTGTTAACATCAAATAAATACGTCATTTCAGGACATAATATTTTAATGGTTTAACGAAACATATCCTATCTACATGTGTAGAACAGTAGCATTTCTTATACAGAATTGTGAATGATTGATAGAAGATATTTTTAAAAATTGTATGACATAGGTATTGCAATGACAGAAATGCAAATTGGAAATTCCTCGCAGATGTTACGACTTCTTTCACTTTAGCCACAATCCCCACTTCTTAGAACATATTTCCATGGTATTATCTTCATTTTAAGTTTTTAACCGACGTTGTGATTCATCAATCATTTGCAGCATGCATTGCCATTAATACATTGACTTATGAGTCATTAGATACATTGATTGCAATATAAATGATTGATACATTTGATGACACATTTGGCATGGGTGATAAACGAGACTGTACGTATAATTTATATATTAGCACCACAGTAACCATTTTAAATAGAGAATCATTTTTTTATCATAAACAAAAACTAGATTAGTGGAAACTTTAATATTATCGTTATATTCACACTTATCAAAATTTTAATATTGTTTTTTTATTTGAGACGTATTTGTATCCCATATTTTTCACAAATATATGGTAAACTAATAAACGTATGCCACTATAATCCATGCAAATGAATGTATGCAATGGTTTCTCCATCCAACGTTTCAATGCGCACTATTTCGGTCCATTTTCCAATTTTGATCGTCGTGCTGCTTCTCTCTCTCTCTCTCTCTCTCTCTCTCTCTCCCTCTCGCTGAAGCATATATGTTTCTTTTTCTCAACGGAAGGATGCACACGCTGAAAACTGGCAATTACCGATTATTTTCCATTCCCTCTGATAAAATAATCATCAAAAAATATTTATACCAGTTAGTCAGCAAATATTAATGAAATTATATTAGTGGACACTTACATCGTCTTCATTTAGCTCCCATCTAGTTAATGTTAGTTTGGTAGCATATTTTACTTTTTGTGAATTGAATCGAAATAATAGATTGTTCGAGGACTATTTAAATTCACAAAACCTGTATTCCAATTTAATATACGTCAGTATTCTATGCAACATTCATATTTTGAAACATTTTCTAACTTTAACAATATTAATATTGCATATACCAATTCATGAAGAAATCAATGTTTTCAATGTGGTTTTTCTATGTCTGATGAAATTGTTAGTAGTTTCTCGTGTTTAGCTTGTTCAGTTTATTAATTTACCCTTGCTCTTTATTTTCTACCATCTATTCTTTGTATTACTTTTGCGCATTCTGCCCCAGTGTTTATTACTCTGTGTATTTCATGTCCCCATTGGCTTTAATCCCATAGTAACACTTTTGCACCTCCTTCTAGCTGATGCGAAATTAAATAATTATAAACACCTCATTATATTTTTTAACAGTTCCTTATATATATAATTAAAAAGATGCAAAAGTGATTAGCACACCTTCAAATGTATCAATAATTAATGGAATTTTAAATACATCATTTTATTGTTGACTAGCAATAATATCAAAGTTTAATATTTTGATTTCTATAATTATCATGGCTAAATTTAAAACGAAATATATCGTGATTACTAGTCCTATATAAAAGAGTAAACGAATAACCAATAGTTACTGCTGTACAAGGCCGTTTGTCTCTGCAATATTATTAGTGTAATAAAGTCGCATTTTGGAATCCTAGCATATCTAGCTGGGCGAAAACAACATACACTCCATTGTTTCATTTCTAAACCGTTGTCGTTGTCTTATGTTATAGAGTCAATAAATCAAGACTCAGCCTGTATAAAATGTATGTGTTTCATTTGAAGCAAATGTAAAGATGCACAGTATATGAGAGACATTTTAACGTGATACAAGCGTTGCAAGATTAGATGATGCAGTGTAATTGTTCTCACGTTAGGTGATGGAATTAATGCTTGCAAATTCGTATATTTTATCATCTTTTAATTTTCAGCAGTCCGCCCTTTTGCACATACATCCTTGAGAAATGTCCCCAATGGGTACATCCATTAGTTGCACACTTTTACTAAATCCTTCTACTTGTATTATTGGTTAGCAGAACAGCGATATAGTCATTATAACAAACATGATGACTTTCTGTTTAGGGGAAATGTTAAAACCACTCACTGTCTGGATATCATGTGTGTATTCTCGAACACGTAGCGTATTGTGTGTTCCCCTAGCACTAGATAACACTGCATGCCTTTATGAAGTCGTTGTCTTTCTTATGATAGAATTAAATAACAATCAAATACAGTTGTAGTTGCCAGCCGAAAAACATTTACATCTGAAAAAGCAATTCAATAGTCTCGGGAAAACAGAGACTGACGTTAAAGGACTTCCAGTCATTAGGTTTCCGTAATTTGCCTTGGCAGATAGTTTTACATGGGCTAGGTTTAGTCGCAGACTGATTTATGCCACGATAGGGAACAACAGATTTCATCATTGGATCAATTCAAGTAACCAAGGGCAGAAGTGAAGTGTTTTTAACGTAACGCGAAAAGATGTTGTGAATAGTATTTTATTGCTAACAATATTACCCGGATATTTCCATGCATCCTTATTAAAGGAACCTACGAGAAGCACCATTGCAGTAAAATAATAATGTGGTACTTAACATCGGAGAAAAAAAAAACACCTCGGTAAACCGGCATTCCAGTAACACCGCGTACCGCCACTATAATGGCATTAGCTTAATTCTCCAATGACACTCTTTAATATTTAAGGGGAGCTGGTATTTATTTCTGGTGGTACTGTAGCCTGCGGTGCTTCCTTCATTCTGCCTTTTAGGCTATCTGACCATGAAACATGTAATAATCAAATCCAAACATATCCCAGTTCCACAGATCCACTGTCAAAACTGGTTAGAGGTTCCTCTGTAGGTTCTAACCACTGCCGAGTGATTCCAAAGACTTTAAGAAATGGTACGAGCAGTTGTCTCGCTTGACGCTCAGCGTTACATTCTGCTGTTAAGACTAGTTAGCTTGGTGTCATGATAATGTTACTGAGTTGGACATGATGCTACATCTCTGCAGCAAGATGCCCTAGTGCTAGACATGACTATAAACTGCCACACTACACACATCGTAGCGATATAACATTGTAAAATTTATGTTAAAAATAACACTAAAGCACAAACACACATATCCTAGTTCCCAGCATTCAATAGCTGATGACATTTCTCATTCACAATGGCACAGGTTCAGGCATTTTGCTTCAAAAGCAGACAAAATTCAAAGAAATAGCCCAGGCCTGGCTTGACAGAGCTTAACTTAGAAGCTTCCCATCTTGTGCCAAACTCTATATCAACTCAGGCGCACAGAACTTACTCTACCGTTCATGCTTGCTTTAGTTTGTTTGATTCCAACAGATCACCTCAGTAAATCTATCACATGCCATTCTCTAAGAAAGCTTGTAGCCTCTACAATTTGCACGTATATGAATATTATTGCTGACCAACATAAAGCAAAGTAATAGTTTATAAATTATTAAAGGCTTAAAGCCACAGAGACAAACGGTGAGATGTTAGCACCCCTCAAACATACTGACCTCTTAACCAGGTTTGTGTTTGCCATAAGATGTGCACTATTTGATGTCGATTGTACTTTAGCTCCTTTGCCTTTCTTTAAGTAAGTGAAATTACATCCCAGTCTCCTGAACTAATATCCGCTCTCTTTGTGCAGTTGTTGCTTCAACACAATATACCTGTCAAGAGCATCAATGTACATACAAATTAGAAACCCAAAGAATATCCGAAAAGGCATTATTACTGATTAACTTTATACCATTGGAATAATATGTTTCGACAAGCTCAAGCTGCTAATTGGATTTAATACTGCATTGTAATCAAAGTACGTGTTATATTTTATAACATTAAATAAATGATTTATCAAGTCTAATGTAATATAGTACAAGGGGGATAATGCAGTTTCACAGTTACAGTCTCTCTCACGATAGTTGTTGCACAGTGTATTCAAGCTTCAGTTACTTTTGGCTTTTACTACTTTGGGCCACTTGTCATACAAGTATCCAACAAGGTGGCTTTAATCAAGAATTGTGCTGGAAAACTCTATATGTATCACAAGATTATTGGAACCTATGATGGGACGGACGGGTGCAATTTCATCTTAGACAGTTTCAACAACATCTTATATACTCTAAAAGAGATTTTTTACACTGACCACATTGGTGCATATGTTTTTGTCTCCATTGATTTTAGCCTTTCTAAATTCAAAACTGGCAACTACTTTTCAACATGTTTCCTATTATTTGTAGTGTTATACAAAAACAAAATTTGAGAACAAAAAGCCTATAAGTTTGAAGAATTTATTATACATAATATTCTTTATATTTTAACCAAAGCATTTTTTATTAATTGAGTTTCGAAACAGAGTCACATGTTTGGTCATTTTCAAGATAGTGGACAAAGTGTATGCCAAGATGGTCGTCAAAATGGCTGCTATTTCCCTACATGTTATTACAAAATTTCGGTTAGAAGTTTCTTCGAACCGAATACAGTGTTGAATCTTGTCATAATTGATGCAATAATAGTAAACCTTTACAACATTTGATATAATTTTTTCTGACACGTTTATTTTGAAAATAGCCATACACATGTGACTCACATCGCTAGACTTTATCTATGCAACTATCACCTTTTTTCAATCTATGTTCTTTCACTTTCTGCATAAGTGTACCCTTGGAAATTTCCAATCTTTCCTTGGCTTCTGATGGATCAAAGCAATCGATGCTTTGTTTTTCAATGTCGTTTTGATTTCGAATATCATAAAAATAATTTCGCTAGATAATTTCTTCTAAATATTATTGGACTGTAAATAAATTAAACTGTTCTCATTTTGTGCTTTTCTGGAACTATATTCTCACTTTCTTTGAGTGAATACCATTCCTATGAAATACGGCTTTATAATAAAACATCACCTCTTTCTGATAGTAATACAAGAAAAATGGTGCAGTTAAATAAACGTCCTCTTCTTACAAAAATAAACTTCCTCCTGACTCCAGATATTTAGTCGGTAGCCGACTTTCTGGCAGATGATTCATCATTATTGTAATTGTTATGTCTGTAATTGTACAGTCACTTGTACATGCCATCTTTGCGGATACGAATCGACCTAACTAAAAGAATACTCTCCCCTAAAAGAATTGTTGAATGAGATGTCAATTGTTGCAGCTTCCTGTGCATCGTCTCGAGATTCTGGTTCATAAAAGTATTCTTTGAGGTGTATCCACCATGAGTCAGTATGAATCAGTCACTGATTTATCAACTATTCCAAAAGCACTTAAACCAGCAATATATAACGTTCATGAATGTCCAAAAATACACATTTGAAAAGAAAATCATTCCGACTAAGAAAATTATCCAAAGGTCCTCGTATGTGTGAAATATGGTGATAAACATCAAAAACTTTGAAAGACAACAGTTTGTCTTCTAACAAAAAGAATGTTACTATTAAAGCATTTTTCCCTGATCGATACAAATACTTGGACTACTGACTCTTCACTGCCCCTACCATAAATTGTTTTTAATTTCGTGAGAGAAGTAATTTACTATGTATGACTTTTCCCATAGATAACAATCTTTCTCCATATTTTTGTATAGTTTTTAAAAATAGTTTTATGCAACTTTAATCTTGCAAAAATCATGCGGCTTGCGACATACACTTTTAACAAATGTCACACTTTCAATTTTACCCATCCTCAGAAAATAGAAAGATAACCAAATCTGTGTAGATATTCTTTTATTTTCCGCATGAAGTTTATCTGGAGCATAACCGGTCCCAAAATCATTCAAACTAGTGTCATATGCAACAGACTTATACCATTCCTGCAGCAAATTTTATTTATCACATGCGAGACATGCATATATTTGGAGAAGTGTAGGGACTATGCTAATGAATGATATACTGATATAATAACAATAACTATTACGGTTAAACCGGAGCTTAATACTGGAACACAATTTGAGCCAGATAGAGTTAACTCCCATTGGCTGAAGGTTAAAACTACATCTCTCACTAAAGTCATGAGAGTTGTGCTTTTCGTGCCTAGTCAATACATTTTCTTTTGTTATAAATTATTTTAATTGTTCACGTTTAATCCAGTGCCGAAAAATACCCTTCCTTTAACAGTATCAATTTGCTAGATGTTTTTATGAGAAATTTAAATTCATTTTTATTTAAAATTAGGCGGTATTACCTTTGTGTTCGTTGTAATAGGATGAAACCGGTTTTGAACTGATTCAGCGAAGACACTGCAAGCAATTTTGTGAATTATATGTTTATTTACAATGTAATTGAACGAAAAATGCATCTGACCACAAACGTGCGTGCATAAAGTCTGTGAATGGATTTAACAGAATGGTGCGCATTGAGTTCAACATCTCATATAAAGCAATAATATCGTTCTTAACTGGAACATATCACAATATAAAACTTTAATAAGCTATCAAACAAGGACAAACGTATAATACCTAAAAACAAATATGAGTGATACATCGATCTGACACCACAGATAATGAAGATGTAGAATTTTAAACACAAATATGAACAATGTCAGATCTATCACCAAGGATATCAAGTCTGAATAAGGCAAGATTATATCACCAAAGGTGATCAAAGTAAATAAATTGCACCAAAAAAGGTATACATACGTACGTACATACATACATACATACATACATACATACATACATACATACATATGGCATGATAAGCCTCAATATTCGAATGCTGCCCTCTACAAATGCAGCATTATGCATTAAAATGTTATAAACTTTGACAGTCATATTAACTCGACAATACCTTATTCTCTAGCTAAATATCGGAAAGAAAATGTTTAAATACAAAATCAAACTTTGTAGAAAGCTATGATAAAAAATACTTGTAAGACAGTATCATGTACGCAAAGCAATTGCAGACAAGCATGTTTTAAGTATTTAAATAGGAGAAAACGTGCGATTGTCCATCGTTTCAACTTGATTTAACGATATTTGTGATGGCTATTTTATGATACGTTACATACAATCTGCATAATATAGCATTTATATTGGTTCGACTGTGTGTAAAAACTAATCTTTTGTTGGCTTTTAAACTATTAGACAGGTCTTTGTTTCCGAATAATGCTAAATAGGTTAAGGTTTTATATGAGATCTATCATTTTGGAATATTTTCTTGAGAGAGGTTTAAAGTCCTCTATTTAAAAGCATAAATTCTTTTCCATATTCAGTTTACGTAAGGTGGTTAATATGTTCCTTATTTGACAAGAGACAATACCTTGTCAAGAAGATTGTGCTTCAGTCAATAATGCATACATATACATTTCAAACGAACTGGAATAATGGAATCTTCGCAAAATCTTCTATAAGGGTTTTAGGAGGGGTAAGGAAAAAGAGTTTTCTCAATAGAAGCCATTTAACTCGTTATCACAGAAAAAAGAAATAAATGCGTTAAAATCTACATAGTCTGCCTTCAAAATCTAATTTTAAAAACTCTCCTTTTGTGGAGGTTCATTTTAGTAGATTTAGGAAATACTTCTCTCTTAAAGTGGAATTATTTTGTATTGTCAACAGTGACTATGGTACATGTGACAATACAATGTTTCACTTTACTTGTGCAATATTTCCTTATACCTGTTTTTAAAATCAATGTAGATAGCATTAATAATAGGATATAATATAATATAATATAATATAATATAATATAATATAACATAATATAACATAATATAATATAATATAATATAATATGTTATGATACGATACAATACTATACGATATATAATATAATATTGGGAATATTTTCTGTTCTACGTTAATACTGGATATATTTCATCGTGTTCTACCAAAATAAATAAATATGTGTGGCAAAGCTATGATATAAAATATTGTTTTGGGTATCACATGTTGAAATATCGTCTGTATTTGCGTAGGAAAAGATCACTTTCATTTTATTATATACCAAATGTGATCATAATTGAAGTTTAAATGATTAAAAGTCATTCATCGACACATAACCGCCACTGCGGGTTTATCGTTAGTGTGAAGGAAGTAATGGGAAATGACATAAGACAAACGCGAAAGGCTTCTGGTCAGATTTCGTATTCAAATATCAATTTCCATTTCTGAAATGCAAAGAAATTTCAATAAATTCCTCCTGCCTGAATAAGTTCTGATAGTACATTATCTAAAAACTCTGACTTCCCTTTCTTTAGTGCCTTTATTGCAGCCTCTACTTCTTCCCTGAGAATCGGGAAGACAACCTCTGTTGTGGTCAATTAGTAGAGCTTTGTATTCAGAAGTCTTCTGCTTGTAAAGCTCTGAACAGTATTCCGTCAATTTACTAAGAATCTCTTGCTTTTCTGAGAGACTCTTGCCAGCCTTATCGTGGATCGTGGCAAATCTCGGCTGTTTCTCTGCTGCCAGGTCTTTCACCAACTGGTATGTCTTTGTACTGTTTTCTGGTTAACGCTTTTATAGATTTCATTACATTTGTCCTGTAACCAGCTTTCCTTCGATTTCTCTTTAATCTCTTTTAATCATATTGTTAGTCTGTAGTTTTCTGATCTTTCTAGGTCTACCCGCTTCCTCCTCATATCACAGAGGTCGAATATATCTGCTGTGACCCAGGGCTTCTTTATCCTATGATGTTTGCCGATCTGTCACTGGCTGTTTATATTATTGCCATGTTGAACGTAATGATCAAGGAGTCTAGGTTTATTTCTTCAGCATCCAGAATTGTGAGTGGTTCATATTTGCCGCCGAGTGTTGCCTCAGATACTTTGACTACGCATGGATCTTTAAGTTTTTCAAGTTCATACTTGGTCCTAACCTGTCTTGGCGTTTTTATTTTCCTCACACAAAGCTTGATAGTCCTATTTAGCAAGTCATGGTGGCTTCCTATGTCAGCTCCTACAAAGCTACGTGTTCTGGCAAAGTTGAAGTTTGACCGGAAGCGCTTTCTCAGCAAGATTTAATCAAACTTATTGATGTCTTTCTCTTTTGGACTGTGTCAAGTCCATGTTATAGATAGTGGGATCCAAGGGTATTAGTTAGCGCTAAGAAACTGTAGGTGACAAAGTCCAGGAGATTCAGTACTTTGTTTATTACAGTATGGACCAGAGACTTCTCGCCAGTCTGCCTGTGCGTCTTCGACTATCTTGACTTCCAATATCCTTGATTGACTAGAATATCTTGGTACATGTATAAATACAATTCATCTTATAAACACCTGAAATGTATACTGAAATAGACATATTGTCTCTATTTTCCATGATTATGATGTAAATGATTTTAGTAAATGGCAAAGATTTATTGTATTTCCGATTATTAGTATAAATAGTTGGCGTAGTGGATGCATGTTGATTATGTGCTGAATTATACGGATTTGTTACCTTTCTTTAACCCATCTTTATATTAGAAATTAACGTGTTGTAGTACTATCGGAACTCCCTACTGGAAGTGGCTATTCACCATTTGTTCCAGTTATTAACCAGTCAGAAAATTTGGTATTAGAATGCTAACATACCTTTATATATGCTATTTTGTTACTGTAACACTTCCGGTAACAGTTGGACTTCGTTTACAATCTTAATTTTGTTCATAGTTAGGGCTGTTATCATTTCTATAAAATCAGGCTATATACGTATCCCCAGTGAAGGTATTCATCTAATTCATTCTTTATATGTATAATCAGGCCCGGCCCTAGGATTTGCGAGGCCCAAGGGATCATGCGGGGCTCAAGGCAGCAAAAGCGATGTGCGGGGCCTCAAGCAAAACAATTGCATTGCGGAGTTGATTTCCTGAAAGTGCGGGGCCCAATGTGTTTGCCTCGTTCGAATTGCCCTAGGGCCGCGCCTGTGTATAACTTCGTTTCTGGCAGTAAATTTAGTAGTATCCAATTCCACATTGCTAGTGGTATATGTTAGTGATTCCAAATATCGTATAATACATTTATATTATATATAGGATAAATGGAAAGACATTGCATATATTTAATGTAAAATTAACAAAAGAAAAAGCAACGAGAAAATATTATTCATGCAATAAAAGTTCTGTAACAATCCAAATGAACATCATCCAGCATAATTATTTGTAACAAGAGTTGGTAATGGTACTGTTTTGATGACGTATTCTGAATTTATAAAATTTGTGTATTAAATTGAAGGTGGCAGCGTTACATTACATAACTATGCTGCAGGCTACATACCAAGAGATCTAGAATAGAAAGGGAATAATAAAACTAAAAAGGCTTGAAATGTGTTGAACATTAATATAAATTTATTAAGTTGTCCATCTTTCATCGTATTGTTTTGAAATTATTTTGTATTATACATAGTTAAAGGTTAAAACTGGCTTGAAGAAAAGAAAATATAATAATCGAAAGATGAATAAAAATACTACTACAGTAATAATATAATGGCGAAACGCTGTTTTGAATCTCTATCATGCAGATAATATTTAGTCCAAGTCTGGGAAATCTATTTAGAACGTATGTTATCAAATAAATACTGAAGTTAGTCCATTCTGGAGAGCAAAATAATAGAAATAAAACGTATTAAATAATATAGATGAACAAATAAGAAACTATTATACAAAATGTATGTTACGTCAAACTTCGTTTTAAAAAAGGTAAGACCAATAAAACTATTATTCGAACTAGAACAAAGCATCACTTCAATCATTAGTAATTTACATTTTCGTGAAGTACCCAGAATCAAAACGCCAATATACATCATGCTGGTGACGTTTTCTAAGGAATCATGCAATTAAATTACTATTTAATTTAGACCAGTATGTTTAATACCATAATATAATTTTAAAAAACATTAACTTCTTAGATAAACTAGAAGGTGATTAATACATAAAAGTAAAATCAGATCATAATTAAAAAGGGTTAACTCCCCTGGTGTGGGGAAAACTTTATGTGCCATTCATTTTAATCAACGTTATCTGTTAGTCCATATAATTAGTTATGTCAACACTTGCGTAAAGACCGCCATAACGAAAGTATTGCTTGATGTTGGAATAACTGAACTTGTCGCAAAGAAAATGACCATTTATAACTTTAGCCGATATGATTGAATAGTATTTCCTGACAAGGATGTTAATGGATAATAATAATATCATGGATCAACTCATGAAATGTACACGTGATACTTAACAGCGCAAACCAATTCGATCAGAGTTATTAACATAGAAAACATTGACAAATAAAAATTTGTTTTGCCTGAACCTGTTGTTCAACCACCATATCCTTCTGAAAGAAAACAAAAGGTGATAGAAACTTAGTAATCAAAAAAAGATTAATTTGTACTCAAACAGTAAAAATACTTTTGCTTTCAAAGAGATTAAAATTAAATTATTAATCTCAAACTCGGTCTTTCCAAATTGGCCCATTACATACTCATCCTATCGGTCTGCGATCTATACAATACAAATGTGGATGTAATGTTCTTTTTTAACAGCCATTTAATTGTTTTTATCGTCGTATGTTTTTTCCAACGGTCATTTATTTTGCAATAGAAATATAAAGAAAAACCTGATAATCCCAGATTACGTAACGTATGTACTGTATAATTAATATTATGAAACTATCCTTGCCCTGTCGCTATATTAACTATTGTTTGAGTTGAAGATATCACATGTATCCTCTACTATGTCTGATTGGAAACATGAGTTGACACGTGTGACTATGATTAAATTCGATATTTCTATCCGTATATTGAACATTTTGTATGATCAGTATTTTCCACTATTTTACTTTACGTTGCTGTCCTTGGAAGGCAAATAGGTTAATTGAGTTAAACAAATATTATTATTTTATTACACAAACGATAACCACAGAAACAAAGCAAACATTTTAATACCCACATATTTATTTTTTGGCACAAAATTATGTATCTCGTCTTTGCCCTGTTTTATTCCTTCATTCAATACTAGCCGTAATGATATACGTTATTTATATAAATTCAGTAAATAATGAATGTAATGTCGACGTTCTTGGGGCCTACTCCAATGTGTGGCGAGCATGTTATTGGGCAATTTCTAACTTAAATTTGTATGGGCCGAATATGTTTTGGGCTGAGATCTCCAGTCACCACATAAAATAAATCAGTGACAAACATTTCATAATGATCAAACTAGTAGACAAAAACGAGTTTAAGCTAAACATAGACGAATGCAAATTTTATGAACTCGTATATGCAAGTGCATGTGATGGTCTCTAAGGGCTGACAGTCAAAATTTAAATTACACTATTCATCTGTAATACGCAATATGTTGACAGATATTTTGTCACAATAATAGCTTACACGTGCAGACCGATTGAAAAATATACAAATATTCAAACATCCGAACGCACAACTAATTCTCCTCAAGTCTTCTTGGGTTATATTATTTTTAGACATAAAATAAATTAATATAAATTTCATGATAAAATACTTCTTAGACCTGTGGAGAAAGAAATTATAGACTTTAACTGGTTTAAGCTATATAACAGTGAAAGAAAACATTTTGTATCTGTAAACAAATGTTTCAAACAGCAAATTTAGAAGATAACTAATAATATAATATTACTGTCTACAGAACCTGCCAGATGAAACACTAAGCTGTAGGCTAGCTTGCCAAAAGTATAATATTGCAAAACAATTTAGTGGAACATAAAGTTGCGATCTATTTTGCATAGCATGCAGTAATTATCAGCAATAATAAATAGGATTTAGAAGGTTGAATATAGCGTAAACATGCATAGGAATACCACCGAAGACTGTCATTATCATCACTTGTAAAATATTCATCAAGAAAATTTATTGAAATCTATATAGAAAGTTATTATAACATTTTCAAAACTTCTTGAAATTGTTTAATATAACTATGCACATTTGTGAAAATCTGGTATTATTTACTCTCTCTGATAGATATTTTGCAATAATCTTAAACGAATCTAATTTTAACGTCTCCTGTTTTGTCTTTTATTTTGCAGCACTGTACTATATGTTTATGTTAATCAGGAGCGTTTATCTTCATGAATTATGTTTCTTTGGCGCGGGGACGGGGTGTTCTTTACCATTGTACATTTCGAACTTGATTTTAACCAGTATTGTGATGACTTGCTGACAGCTGATATACATACCAACACATGCAGTTTAAGCATTTTAACGTATTTATATTATCTTCCAATATTCAATACTCGTGTTTTCATCAAATGTTTTTATATAATTTAGACATATAATTTTCTATCTTCTCTATGGCAATATGGATGTTAGTTCCCTCCTTCGTGTTGCTGTCGTGGAAATCCAACTGTAACTGGTATTGAATAAGTTTTCATTTCAAAGCTTTGCCAAACTGATTATTGATAATAAATAAAATCTTATCAATTGACGAGATGTTCAGCACTAATATAATATCCTGCGTAATTTCTTCTGTCATAAAGATTCAATTTGTGATTGACTGACACTGTTTCTCCACCTTGTAAAAGCCAGGTTTGCGTTTCTCCAAGTGTTCTTGCGCTTGTTTCTTTGGTATTTATACGAAAAAAGTGATTTGATCCGTGGCAGTAATCAAAACATCAAGTGGGATAAATGATTCCCTCCATAAAAACAATCACTTCTCAATGAGCTTCGTGGTCCAAATGTATAGTTGCTGGAAAACAGAACAAACTATTGATGGAAAGCATGGCCAAAGAAATATCACAAGGTTTGATAACAAAAATTGAATATTCATAGTTAAAAGTTTCTCGTTTTCAATAAGTCAATTGATGTTAAAGAATAATTTACCAGCAGTTATAAAGGACTGTTGTTATGGAGGTTATGATTGGCATTATTAATGTGGCTACCGTTCCTGATGTTACTAATGTCATCGTATTGTACTGAGGGGTTAGGAAGACATTAGCCAACACAGTGTTGATTAAAACAGTTTGCAATTGTTTATCCCCTGGTTGCATACTCGAACGTATAATACCTGCTCCAATTGCAATATACACCACGAAGGTCTAAAAGAAAACGTTTACGTGATTATTAGGAACACATTCTCCACAGCAACCTCACTACAATCGAAACGAAGTGGATATCATATACATCCGACTCTATCTCAATTTACGTGTTCTTTGATCGATAATGCTTTCCATTTTGCACAAGTGCTCGTTTTTCTTATCATTCTTCCAAATAAATCTTTCTATGAAAGAATTTTCTGTCATATTCTCCTGTTTATAGACAGTCAGGTCACTTTTACAAGACTGTTCTGTTGCAAAAAAATAATTATGTCCTCCAGTTTGATAAATAGACTTTGCCAAAAGTATTTAAATGATATGAACTTTGACTCCTTTGTCTAACAATTTTTTCTTGTCATGGTTGTTTAAAGCACTTATTGACGATCGCATATTATTGAACCATCTATTGTAAGATTTCATCAGTCTTGGTAAATTGTTGATGTATTAAAGCGTTTGTGTAAAATATTTACAGATACGCTTTTTCAATGTTTTTCTTTGGATAAATGTACCACGACACTGACTTTGGTTTCCGGATTTGCTGTGGCAACAATGCATATATGAATATGTTATTTTATTAGCTTGGTTGAGAAATTCGATGTTATTGTTCCTCTGCCACCAATTTTGTTTGAAGACGATTTGTAAAGCTCACATTAACTTATAACTTGTTTTAAATGTCAGACGAATCGCGCAACCTATTTTAAGATTGCAAGGTAGTCCCAAATGGTTTGCCACAGATAAACTATTCCTGATGATTTTGTATGACATTTCGAAAGCTTTTTGTTTTTGCTGGAACAGTTAAATGGGTTGCTATAATTTCAAAACTGTTACAAGTTTCGTTTTCTAACAAAATGTTTTGATCCATTAACTATTGTAGCTCCTGTGAGTGTCACATCTATGTGATATTAGGATTAAGAGATATGTAAGCTTGTTTGTACCAACGCTAGCATTCCGTCCATTGTTGGTCAGGAACGAGAGGTAAATGTATCGCTTCCTTATGTCCAAGCGTATACGTGTGATGTCCAAATGCTCACCTTATCATTCATTGTAAAATAGATCATGTGATCGATCCTAACAAGGCTGTTGCATCTTGTAACAGCACCAGAACAAACTCTACTCGTGAAACGTACATTTTCACATTTCTCAAACTAGAGATGACGAATATGACTGACTTCTTGCATGTAACTTACGTAATGCTGAAGAAAATAGTCATAACGCTTCGTAGAGACTGGATTCTAACAAAAAGAACGCGGGACTGATATTATGCAGTGCACGACACACGTTGACAGGAGGATACGATGAAAGGAAGTAATCTTGAATACTTTCAAGGAAAATGGATGTGAATGTTATCTGTATAGTTTCCTAGACAGACGAAAACTAGGATGGTTATGTGTAAATTACTGGCCTTCATTCTTGACACCAATAATGAAACAAATCGTTACGAAATCTGAAAAATCTAGAAAAGTATGTTTTAAATCAATCAGTAAATATACAAGTGGCAATCGAGAGAGGCGTCGTCATAAGCAAAATTTAGTTACGACCAATGTATATGCAACTGTTGGTGTCAAATTAATGGACGCTCTTTAACAAAGATTCCAAAGCCGGATAAAATTCTTATTAGCCAATAGATGTCACGTAAGCAGCAATAACGTCATTGCCAAACACGTCAAGTGATCAGACTCCATGACCTCTTCTTGACTGACAAATTTAAAAACTTAAGGTATGATGTATATGTGTCTGAGCAGTTTCCTATTGTTACAAGCTGAAAGAATTGATTTCGATCCACCAGGGTTAAGGTGGAAACGGAACATCCGATTTTGCGCAAGTTTTCTTCACAAACATTTCAGGATGACTTTAGTTTTCCATGGCATTGATGAGGCATTACATGAAAGTACAAGTTTATTGGTTGAAGAATTTTGCATCTTATCAAACCTTTGAACTAGAGAATTTAGTTGACGTCGATGTGTTACGTCCAAGGTTTATGGTAACCAGCAGGACATTGATGACATTTACACATTCAAGAGCGAGCAAATGCATATAATTATATATGATCCATTTTCTTTGAGATTCCTCTTCTGGTACAAGAAGCATGTCCCAATGTTCCGACCTTCAAGCTGACTCGCGCGTGGATTTAAATGTTTCTGATGCCCACCACATCATCGTCTTTGACGATGCGTTGAAATTTCCTACCTCTTTCCAAGTCTACCGCTGCTGGGTTCCCTCATTTCTACCACGCTGTACACCCGTACATTTCCTAACTCTAGCATCGTTGGCAAGTTCTATGGTAAAACCTGTCATGGGATCTTTCAGTTCTTGGCTATAATAACAGGTGGACGTCTGTGAAAAATACATCTGTAAAACTTGTACACGATCATTGAGTTTTCTAAAATCTAATCAACGACGGCATATGTTCCAATTCTCTTTTCTCCAACATTTATAGCATGATGTATCCATTTGTCTTGAGTTTCGCACCATGTATGTAGCCAACGTAAAACCATGGCGTAATATGTTCCTTTTATATTCCTGTTCTTGTTACCTTTTAGCAACGTACGCTCTTATTCATTTTGGCATTACGAAACGTTTTCTTTCTTCTATTTCTTGTCAAAATTATGATATTATTTCCTTTTAAAATCATCATACATTGATAGCACTGGTAGTGTGCGTGTGTATTTCGATTTTTAACTTAGCTTTAACAATTTTTCAGTGATATCGCTTACGATGTCTGCAGTGTGGCAGCTTTTAGTAATATCTAGCACTGGGGAATCATGCAGCAGAATCATCATGTCCCACCTAGTCACATTATTCCGACACCAGGCCAAACACTAACCTCTTAAAGCTGAGCGCCTTGCGAGGAAGCGGTAAGTACCATTTTTACAAGTCTTTGGTATGGCTCGGCCGGAGTTCGAACCCGCGCCCTCCGGCATCCACGCTCTAACCACTAGGCTACCAATGCGGTCGAGGCACTGGGAGTATTGCAGGAGGAGGGGATGTGGGTGTTAGCGTCAAACACTCCTGCGACGATAAGATATTTGCACAAAGTCAAATCCAAATCCAAGTCATCCTCTGGAATTATGCTAGCTACAACAGAGGTACAGTCACCACGATTATAAGACGAATTCACAATGTTTTCGGCCGAGCCATCTTATACTAAATAAGCAGTTTTTTGCACTCGTGAAATAAAGTAATGTCTAATGTATTTTGATTGGCACTTGGAGAACACACACTGCCTGAAATACGTGACATGTGTTCTGATTAGTGATATTTCAAAATAAATTTCGATCTTGTTTTAAACTGTATATAGAGACGTGTTTGCACCTTGTGTCATCAGTTCTTAAGGCAAATAAAAATGTTGATCAACATGGAGTCATCGAATGACGTTCCCAGCAGGCCTATCTATACAGACTATCTCCTCATGTGCCTTCACAAAGAATACAGTTACTGCTGTTTGGAGGGGAAGACTGTACAATAAAAGACAGTGATATCTCAAGAGAGTACTGATATATAGACTTGCAATGTGGAACAGCTAGCAAGAATGATCAGTGAAGCGGTGTGATCATCGTCAACAACCGTTTGTTAATCACCCACCCATCTCAACCCCATGCCCCTTTTCGGGGCCACCTATAAACAGGGATACTATTAAACCTATTGCCAATATCTTTGGTTCTGGTAAGTATTTCTGTTTTTGTCTTTTATCGTTGATTTATGCTCTTCTCTTCCACGTACAATTTAAACTCACTACCTCCTCTCTTGTGTGATAGTCAGCCAATATGATAATATGTTTGTGTATGTGTGCGTCCCTACTCTTTTAATTGATAATAGTATATAAATATGTTTGTGTCCAAGTGTTAATATTCCTACTCTTTTAACAACATACACTTTGCTTGGGGTTGTATCAATGTAGGTGTGAGCATGATATGTAATTCTTTCTTTTATCGGTATTTCTCTCTTTAATCTATCTCCTATTTTACAACACCAGTCTAACCTTTAATGTTATATAGATAATCGTATATGAAGTAACACCTTCACTGGGAAAAGAATAATGCAAGAGGCGTGTATTTAATGGTTCAGTTTAACATGTGTTTCACAAAAGAGCTTACCTGAAATTGAAATGAATATAAATTTAAAAGCAGTCTATACTGATTTTATCAGGGTTCATAATTTGCTAAAATGGTTTTCTTACCTAACCTGTATCGTAAATTGATATCATGCAGCCCGCCTTTATATAATTGTAATATCTTGTTTAATATTACGGTAAAATTGACATACTGTAAACCCATTTAATTTCATGGGCATCACTTTTTCTAGATTTATGAAATCAAGAAAACTTATTTCCCTTTGAATAATAGTGACGTCACTGCAATTACCTCCCTCTAAACAACCGTCCGCCATCTTATGGGCAGTCCTTATTTAGCGTTATAAAAATCAAAATGTTAATATTCTTATCAAACATAAAGGCTGACTGAATGGTGAGCCGTTCTGGCGACACAGTGGATTAAACTGCATTTTTTGTACATGTTTACCTATAATATCCATGTTAGCATAATTTGTACAAGTACACTATTTTATATATTTTTATTGTATTTTTTTTTTTTGTAAATTCAATAAAATATACCTATGCTCCTGCATAACTAGTGTAACACACTTTACATAAAACTCAAACGGTTTTTATCCAAGTGCAGTACTTTTATGAAATACCACAAAATATACTTAAACAACAAAGATACAAATGCAAAGACACAACATAAATTGATTTAAAAGAAAAATCATAAATTAAAAAAATACAATTTATTGAGAAGTATGCTTCATATCTTCATCAAATTATGAAACAAAAGAAAACGATTGAATAGAAATGAATTTTCCGAAAGCATAAAACTTAATACTAATCCCATATCTGCATGATTAATGAGTGTAAATGAAAGTTTGCTCTTAAACTGCAATGATAGCAATGAAGAAAAATATCACAGATTGTTAGTGTATAAAGTAAAAGGTGATTTATTTGTAAATATCCTCTGTTCTTGAAATATTTCTGTTCAGGTTTTCTTAGAAATGTAGATTTTGAACCAATGTCCATATATTGTGAATGAATTGTGAGAAAAGCTAGAATACTTCAACGAAAAGTGAAGATTAATTAAACCGATTCCGATATATCATTATTTTAACTTTTTATTAAAGCAAACAAAAATCTGGAACAGTGCCTTAATAACCCCCGTGAGAAATGGGATCGGCCCCTTGAAACATGCACAATATTTTGTGAGCTGCTCCGGATTTAAGTTTTTGCAATGGTGGTGGTCCTTGCAACTGACCAGGAACTAATTTTTCATCAAATATTAACGACCAAATTTCAATAATGGTTCCATTTCCATATAACTATATTACATATTTCTTATCATACTTCGTGCTAAGGGGGTTCGCATATTCTCCCAACAAAACGTTAATCAGAAAATTACGTGGTTCTTTTGCTTGATGCAAACTGAGGTAGATACCTGTTCCTATTGAGGTTGATATCTGTTCCTATGGAGGTAGATATTTGCTCCTATTGATCGAACATTTATATTGCCTTCGCTTTCAAATTTAAGAAAGTATACAGAAGATATTTTCAAAAATATGGTTATATTTTTCACAATATATTTATTATCTTCTTTATCTTAAAATATTGATTTTCTCTTTACAGATAAACACTTCAGTTATTTTAAAAATTACATCCAACTGTATGAATTTGGATAGTAATTGGATATAGAATAATAAAATGAGACCTCTAAAAGATATATTCAGTTAAAAGGATAAACAAAAGGTCTTTAAGGAATACCTGCGAAATATCTTGCATCTTGTCGTATGCTCATTGTTTGTACATAAAGTGGGTTTCCTGTACCTACCGTTCTAATCAATAATCTTCTTAAAGGTTCCTATAACTGAAAAATTGTCTTTACTTTTTTGCACTATGATCATTTACATTTATTTATAGTAGAGTTAAAGGCATTTGTAACTTTCAGCTCTATTTTGTTCTTGATGGGCTCGCATTACCTGTTGGAAAAGTTACTTGAAGCATCTCTTACCTTAGTCCAATTCGTTAGATTTCACACATATCGGAATAGAAACAACAGAGGCACCATAGCAGCCGCAAGGAGAAGACAGATGGCCGTAATGGCTGCAATGTAGGGGACACCATGCCGTCTCTTCTCTAGAAATAAATGTAACAATGAGATTTCTGAAATTGAATCAGAACTAGACGTTTATAATAATGATATTATGGAATACATTTCTTAATTAATTCAGTCCAATAGCTAATAGTATATGCATCGTATTTTGATATTGTATGATTGAAATTATACAGCGAAAATTAATGCCCACGTGTTATTAAATTAAAAATTTCGAACATTTAAGGTTTTCATTGAGCAATGATGCAAAGTAAAAATCGTTGTCAAAATTTTGATAAGTCATCTACTTTCAAAATGTGACTTTTATTCAGATAAAAGTAAGCATTTCAATAAGAATACGCGTCTTTACGGTTAAAGAGGCACTACCCGGATTTATGAGCCTAAGGAAAAGATACGATTGCTTGGTATTAATTGTTCGCTCTCTAAAAAAACATTGGTTTCTTGTATAAACATTAAAACCGAGCCTTTAAGATGTAAAACAAAATTACTACGCCTGCATAAAAACGTCACTTCCTGTGACGCAATTCTTCTGAATATAAACGCTGTAGAACCATGAAAGCTCTCCCATTTTCATTATAAGACAGTTGCGTAGATGATATCTGTATAATTTCCAAATAGAACATAATGAAAAATTACCATGTTTTATGTACAAAGCTGTTATGGGTCTCATCCGTTAGCTTCAATGGGGGATATTTACGACTCCTAAAATTAAAACTACGATCAAACGAGTAAGGATAAGCTACTGGTGTAATAAAGATCACCTTTTCTTCATAGCAATGCAGTTGTAATTACAAAGATAAATGTAATAAAAAGAATACTTTTCTCAACGTCAAATTACGCCGTAAGCACACAATATGTAATTTTCAATGTAACACCAGGTTTATTACAAATGTTATTTCGTTTGGTTCATCGGCTTCCTGCCAATAAGGAAAATGCAGTTTTGTTAGCACATGAAATATACTTTTTCCATTTTATTATTATCTTCTGTTTACCTTTAACGCACATGTTACGTCAGCTTTAATATTGCAATTAAATTTTAGGCATTTTAAGATGAATTATAATTTAGAGATATTGACTTTTATGAGTAGGTATAAGCATCATTTCTTATTCCTTAAATTTTATAATAAAGTAATATAAAAATGAAAAGAATATATTTGCATCATCATCATATAGCTAGCTAATAATTTATGGATTTTATAATTTTGCTTTTCTTTTTCTTGTCAATACTGTTTCCGTGGCAAATGTCACGTGAACACAAAGCTTATGTCATCTTATAATAGAAACGAAATGTCACCACCTCATACTGTAATATATATCATATCAAGAATATTATAGTGGGCAGACAACGGCTCCTCCCCCTTAATTCAGCTAGGATTCAATATTGTCCTTTGATTTCAATATATTTTTGAGATTCGCGTATCAGCCTCATGCCAACAGACCGTAATAGATCATTGAGATTGTACACCTACAAAGCCGAACACGTTGACATATGAAAGACAGACACGAGTAAAATAGTAAGAAGTACAAAAGAGTTGTGATTTATCCATTACGGAGAATTAAACATAATAACTGGCACCTCGGTTTTACTAACTCTACAGCCAAGCCTTCATGTGGCCAAAATATAATTGTAACTGTATCTGGAATTTTTCAGAGCTTTCGTGTTTGCTAGAAACTTTGTTTCTCTGTCAGAATTGCATAAAAGCAACGCATGATAATCTACATGCATGTGTGCTAAATTAGACGTTGGCATATGGAACATTTTAAATATGACAGAGTCGAAGTGTTTCCTTGTCTGATGAAACTAACTGTAAATTTAGTCATTCCAGAGAAAGAATGGTCTCCTTTTCGAATTGTTCTAATAATAATAAAAGATTGTGGTATATGACTCTCAGAAAGGCACACATTCTTGAATAAAATATAGCTTAATATTTGTCAGCATTTTCAACGGGATGGTTTCAGATTAAAAGCACAAGCATTTATATGTATACCACCAGTTCGACACTGTGACCATTAGTTCTGACAGGTTGAGCCATGAACTTACTTGAAATATATTTTCTGTTCATGATACTGATTTCAAATTTAGATTAAAAAACATCCTAAATAATCCTTATAGGAGCAGCAACAGGGGACGGTATGATGGTGAAAAGGACCTTATGTAAGATATGGAAATTTAACATTACACCGCCATATTGAAAATATATCCCTGCGGATACTAACCAACACCTATCTTAACTAAAAAACGACCCACAGCTACTAACCAAGCCAAATTCTTGCTGACCATTACTCAAACCTACTAATCAACATCTAAATCATAGTGCTCAACGATTTCACCAACTGACCAAAACATTCTTTTTACCGATCGCCTACAACTACTAACCAACACCAACACCCACTGACCAGCACCCACATCTACTGATCAAGATACACGCCTGCTTACCAACGCTCATTAGTATTGACCAACCCACGTCGAATGACTTACATACTTAGATTAATAGCACCCACACCTATTGACCTACACAAAGCGTATGTATTTTTCACTTTAAGATCGGTGCTGGTCATTAAGGATGTGTATTTACAATAAGGTCAATTTACATTTCTCATTAAGCCCAGAATAATCTGTCGAGTTCGATTACCATAACTGTCGTACTCTCAAACGTTGTTGAATTTCAATAATATTAAACCTTTTTAGTACTATAGTTCCGTAATATCCATTGGACTATATTTGGTGTCATACTGTCCCTTATTACAACACAAACGGCATCAAAAAAGACCTCAGAAAGTGTAGCAACGGAAGATCTGTAATCATAACGTGAGCAAAAATCAAGTTTGTGATCAATTCTAGTGCAATAGTTAGAGGTTAGATGCATCAAATTGATTTACTTATGTTAGGCATTAACATGAATATAACATATTAAAACCGCAACAGAGATTATAATGTTTTATATGTATGATTTTTTTGTATTAGCATATGAACAGAATTACTGGAGCTCTGAGTGCAAGTGACCTTTGAGGTACCTGCTGAACCATAATTGTTTCCTTTCTCATCGTACGCAAAAGTCACGATGTTGAATTCAGTCGACATATCCGTTTCTCTTTAGGCTTCAATGTAACGTTCTCCTTTTAATGAAACTAACATTCTTCAATGGTCATATTATCTAAAAAAAATTCAAAGAAATACTAATTGATTTTTAGGAACTTTACAATGATAGATTAAAGACTAATCGGCTCAGTTAGCGTAGTGATACCTTCAGATTTATAGAACAAATAAATACATAGTGAAAACGCAAAAAAGTATGGAAAAAAACGTGTCAATATAGAAGCAAATACATTAACAGGACTACCTTTGAATAACGGATCAGTTGTTTGTGTCATGTTGCCAGAGGAACATATCACTTGATGACACTGATCAACTGCGTCGATGCATAATTTATAGTCTGTACTCGGTTCTAAACCAGTTATTGTGTAACTTGTAATCCCTAGAGGTACGAAAATCTCGTTGCAGGAAGAATTATTCTTCATATTGTAGCGGATCATGTATCCTTTTAGTGCCATGTTTTGAAAACATGACGTCCAATCGAGAAGAATTGTTGTCGGATCGATTGTTTCTACAACCAGTCCATCTAAGAATTGCACTATTGACGGTCCCATCTGAACAGCCTGTTTCATTTCTTGGTGCTTACATTGTGAATTTATGGCATTACACTCTGCAATAGAAAATACAATGTTCGACATCATATTCGTCAAGGCAAGAAAAGAGACCTAACAGGCAACCATGAAGCTCATTACTTGATTATTCAATAGAATCATTCGTACTGAAGCATATCTGCTGTTGTAAAATCAGTCTTTAATGCAGCTCGGTATGATCTTTTCGCTTTCACGTCATGAATATGTACTCAGCCGCAGCCAAGAGAAATACTATTACTGCACTTGGCTATATTATCTTTGTGTGTGTATTTGTGTGTGTAAAACGATTCATTCACTAGGATACACTGTGTCCACGTGTATTTGATAAGAGTAGTAAGTGAGCCACAACCTACAAATGTGATACAATTTTGAATACTCAGTCATCTATTATTGTATTTAGAACTGGTGTCAGGGTACATTTTCGCGTACTTCTATGGTTACGGTATCTTGCTTTGTCAAAGATATTCAGCTAAGAGTAGCGTAGTTACATGTACACCAGTCTACCTTTTAAACTGAGTTTGCAGTGTTGGGATCCATTATTAATATTTAAAACGTTAAACACTCCGACGATTAATAAAAGTTCTTTAATTTTTCAAGTCTATAACAAACAAGTTAGCGTCAGTTTAAGTTCAGTTCAATCTTTGAATGCCTTTGTATCACATGAAAATAAATTGTAAAGCAGCACAATATTTGTAAATATGTTCTCCATTAAAGTTTATATACTTACATACACACGAGTGCAAACGTTTCCTGTATATTCCTAACAGGCGATTTTTTTTATTTTTATTTTTTTTTTTGCTTTGAGAAAGGCATTGCCAGCTTTGAATAATGCAGAACAGGTCAAGATACTGAGAAATAAATTAACTTTAAATCCAGTATTTTCCTAATTAAAGTTCAACAATGGTATCCATTGATTCCACAACTCTGATCACATTAATAAAATATGATTAATGAAAACAATGAAAAATTTTATATCTTATTTTGGAAATATCTGCTTAAAGCATGCATCAGCTTAAGGGATACATAAGAAGATTTTGTGCATTCATCATGAAGTGAATGTTGTTTTCTAGAGAAATGCTTAATTTCAATAGTAAGTAATTTCTTCTAAATGTTATGTAAATGTCTGTTAAGAGCCGCACATGTGTGTGTAGAATCTCAGCTAGGGTCAAATATGTTTTCTTTCTTGCAATAAGTAACTGCTTCACATACATTTCATCATGGTGCTCAACCTTTTCTGAATTGATTGCACAGGCCAGACAGAAAAGTAAAATGCAACTATCTAGTAATGATTTCGGACCGTATATGTATAGTCCGAACGTATTGGAACATTTATCGTATATGTGTAGTCCGAACGTATTGGAACATTTATCTGTGTAGATGGAGATTCGCTTTTGTTGTCTAAATGACGATGTCAGTGTTTGAGGTTTTAAAAATACACTCTTGAAACACCTTAAAAGCCCCAATTATATATTGATCAAATCTGCAACATGAGCATGTTGACTGTATTAATTATACAGTCATTTCTGAATGGATTGAGATTCTTGCATCGACTATGCAATCAATCCAGATGTTTCAGTTGATTGGGTCAGAATATATGTCATCCGATTAATTTCAACCCTGACAAAAAGCCAATTGATTAATGATTGTATTAAGATATTTCATTGAATTTATTTTTAGGCAGGACTCCGTATCTCAATTTTAGCAGTTTCGTCTTACAATTTAACCTCTACTCTGAAATAAAATGTCCTCTAGTCATTGACAAAATAAAATGTCCTCTAGTCATTGACAAAATAAAATGTCCTCTAGTCATTGACAAAATAAAATGTCCTCTAGTCATTGACAAAAATAAAATGTCCTCTAGTCATTGACAAAATAAAATGTCCTCTAGTCATTGACAAAAATAAAATGTCCTCTAGTCATTGACAAAAATAAAATGTCCTCTAGTCATTGACAAAATAAAATGTCCTCTAGTCATTGACAAAAAGAAAATGTCCTCTAGTCATTGACAAAAATAAAATGTCCTCTAGTCATTGACAAAAATAAAATGTCCTCTAGTCATTGACAAAAATAAAATGTCCTCTAGTCGTTGACAAAATAAAATGTCCTCTAGTCATTGACAAAAATAAAATGTCCTCTAGTCATTGACAAAAATAAAATGTCCTCTAGTCGTTGACAAAATAAAATGTCCTCTAGTCATTGACAAAAATAAAATGTCCTCTAGTCATTGACAAAAATAAAATGTCCTCTAGTCATTGACAAAAATAAAATGTCCTCTAGTCATTGACAAAATAAAATGTCCTCTAGTCATTGACAAAAAGAAAATGTCCTCTAGTCATTGACAAAAATAAAATGTCCTCTAGTCATTGACAAAAATAAAATGTCCTCTAGTCGTTGACAAAATAAAATGTCCTCTAGTCATTGACAAAATAAAATGTCCTCTAGTCGTTGACAAAAAAAAAATGTCCTCTAGTCATTGACAAAATAAAATGTCCTCTAGTCGTTGACAAAATAAAATGTCCTCTAGTCATTGACAAAATAAGATGTCCCCTAGTCGTTGACAAAATAAAATGTCCTCTAGTCATTGACAAAATAAAATGTCCTCTAGTCGTTGACAAAAAAAAATGTCCTCTAGTCATTGACAAAATAAAATGTCCTCTAGTCGTTGACAAAATAAAATGTCCTCTAGTCATTGACAAAATAAAATGTCCTCTAGTCGTTGACAAAAAAAATGTCCTCTAGTCATTGACAAAAAGGTCTCATTTTTCAAAAGTCTATTATTGAGAGACCCACAGGCATTAAGGAAATTAAAATTATTAAATAACAATTACTGAATTTTAGTTTGTCTATATAAAACAAATACATTAATCAAAACTGGGAACATCGTAGTTTTGGGGGTGGGGTAAGAAACAGTATATTTGATCCGCAAAACAAGGACTTTCTTCAATAATGCAAATTCTATAAAAATAGACAAAATTATGGAAGCAATTGAAAACTTTTACACGCATAATTATAGTATAAACCGTACTTCTGACAGTTGATGAGGATAATATAGAACACTACCACATGACATAAGAATGATCATAATAACGCTATACTTGAAAACTTTGACATTATTTTCCCATGACCAAAAGTATTTAAGACAGTTTTATACCAGTAAAGATAATGCTGATATTACAAAGCAATGTCACTGAATATTATATACATTACTGGACCTCATCCACGTTGTCATAGCAAGTAATGCATGCACTAATACATTCGCTATTGTCATCTCTAAAATTCGCCTGCAACATATTTGTATTAATGTTAGTAGTCATAAACTCTATTCCGAATAGAAAACTCAAATGTTGACCGTAAAAACGAATTATGATGCACTAGTTAGATTGGTCAAATTAACGTGTACAAATATTAATGTTAAAACCCCAGACAGAATACAAGGGAGACTTAATTTCATCGGTACTGTCAGTTTAATATTATCTCCACATTTTATAGACAATATAGTAGAAGTCATTATAATAGATCACTCTTTATATACTGCATACATAATCGATCACAGGAATATTCTCGTTATACCTTCATTGTATACCTAACGTTCCTTCATTTCTGCTAACCTCTGTTTAGCTTACAAATGAACATTTTAAAAGTTGCAGTCAATTAAAATTTGCCCAGTATGATTCCCCGGCTATCACGCGTGTTGTCAAAAAAATGATTAAACGAATATAAACTTTTTAAATGTTACCTTTTTCATTTTGTTTTAATTTATTTATTGATTGCATGACAATGCAATCTAAATTTAAATTTAGATGGCATGTACGATTCCAGAGGTTATATACATGTATCCTCTTAATAATCAAAAAGGCAATAAATTTAATTATTTTTTCTCTCTCTTATCTAGAATTGGTAATGTATCAAGATTATAGTAAATTCAACACTCGGTGAACAATGCCTTCTTAGATGTACTTAAAATTAACAGTAATGTAGATTTCAAATATCAAGGGTGAGAATACCTTGTCATTTTAATGGAATGGTTAAAATAAAATCATCCAGTCATCATATTCATCTCTTAATATATACAAGTAACTCTTAACCAACCGTGCGTAACAATAAAAGTTTTGAGAAAGGCATATCTGTTGTTGATAAACGGAACAAATATATGATTTAAACTCACCTTCGACGAACACCAAAAATAGACCAAAAAATAATGATTGGTCACTCAAGCACTGTTATGAGAATGTGTCTGTTTGACCCCCAGGATGACCTAGGTCCAGTGAGGTTATATATATATAAAGTAAAGTCAGAAATGAAAGAGTCGATATACTTATATATATATATATATATATATATATATATATATATATATATATATATATATATATATATATATATATATATATATATATATATATATATATATATATATATATATATATATATATATATATATATATATATATATATATATATATATATATACACATATATATACATGTATATACACACATATGTTGTACTTTATACTCAGTCTGAACATAGCAATATAAACGGATAATTGCATAAGTGGATCTAGAATTTGTATATCACGGGAGTCCAGTTTAAATGACTTTTGGGGGAGTCGTTTTAAATAATATGGCCAAATTTCTTTTTAAACTGAAAATTGTGCCATTTGCTGTTAAAAGGGGTTCCAAAAACTTATTTTGATCTGCTCCTGAATCAGATATTGAACACGTTTACTAACCAACTTCCTTGGCCTACAAAAATCTACGGTAAAATTAAAGCACGTTATTGCTTATATTTCGTTAGTACATAGTTACTGATATTAAATTCGGGAAGGAAATAAACATATTAATTAATACTATGAAAGTTGTAAACTCTCCTGACTATGAACGCATTTTACTAATATTTTGTCAATGGCCTAAACATTTGGAATTTGTTCTTTTATATATCATTATATTTTTGGAACTTAACATTTCAGTCGGTGCTCTAGAATTGCTCTCATTTGCCGCTAAGCCTTATTCGTATGTAAGTTTTATAGGTTTGACCCATCCAGCAAAACCTGGAAAGTAATCTTGAAATTTATCTCCAGTTACAAGCGTTCGGTATGTGCAAAAATAATGTTAAAATTATCTATTTGAAATTGTAACCACTTTGATACAAAAGAAAATTTCGTCTATACATTTTCTAAGGTCTGAATTATCAACTGAATTGTTACAGCAACTGATGGATATGAAGGGAAAATATTCCGAAGGCAACTAATAGTTTATCTTCATTCCGTCAAATGCAATTTTTACTTTGATAATATCATGGAATAGACACACAACATGCATAGAATATTGCAAAATTCCTTTTGTTGAACTAATACAATGTTACTTTGAGAAACGGATATTAAGAAACAGAAAATAATAATATTACGGTGATCGGCGTCGCACATCGGGATCCTAATTTTTGCTGATGTCAATATATCATTGATGCCACTCTCAAATAATGACAAAGGAATGCAAGATAAAGTATGACCTAAACATGATTAAAACTTCACGGGAAAAAATAAATCGTGTTTTGCTGCTATCAAAGATACATGCTATGAATTACCAGAGGTTACGCCAAAACCATTTATCAAGGATCTGTCTGGAGTGCCTTTACTTATTAGTTTCCGTCAAAAATGCGCACAATTTTTTCTACACAGTGGCACGATATCGGTGTCAAAGTTCTTCTGGTATAAGAGATGATAAAAAGGATTAAATAACGGGAAAGTCTTAATATGACCCCACAATCGTTCTTGTGGTATAAGTAATGATTAGCAAGAAGACTTAGTAGTGTGTAACGGATTTTTTATCTGAACTCTTCAACAATAATTCAAGAGATCATATAATATAAATCGACAGACATTCGCCTCTTGGAATAACAAAACGTTAAATAGTTTAAAAGGTAACTGAGAATCTGGACAAGATTCTTGACACGAGTGATTTTAGCCACTGTTAAAGTTATTATTTGATATAATATGGCATAATAAGATGTTTCATTGCCCAAAGATAAAAGCTTACAAACATATTTATAGATTTGATATTGCCAAGAGATTAAAATATAAATGGATTTGTATATAGTAAATATATCTACAGGAAAATAGAAATCCTTCTGTAAGATCCACTTTTGAAATACGAGTTGATTTCTTACGCGTGACACGAGTGATTTTAGCTACTGTTAAATTACATGAACCTGTTAGCATGATATTGCAAGGTAAAAATGAAAATAATAGACAATATATAGCCGTATATTTAACATATAGATGACACTTTGGGTCAAGTAAGGTTAGTACGTTTTCTTTCATAATGTAAAGAGACTCTTCGACAGAACTCAACAATAGTAAATACAAAAAACCTAGGTTATTTATATCCGCTTGAGACTCAAATATTAGCTTGCACATGCGTGTTTATGTTAAGTAGTAGTGTATACATGGTGTTTTGTGTTAAAAAAAAAAACTAAAATAAACTTCTTAAACCTGACTTGTCCTAATATCAGATTGCAATCTGCGAAAGTTATTAACAGGCGGCCATGCAAAAGGATAGGCATGTTGGGTAAATGATTATGACCTAGATCAGTATCCAATGAAAAACTCAATTGTGACGCTTTTGTCAATCATTCGGCTGCAAAATCATCCGAATGAAGACAGTCAAATTGGAAAACATTTACTCGAATTTCACTGCATGTAAATGCACTATTCCGTATCTGTGCTCATGGTCGCCAGTGTTTTCCCATTTCTGCCAACACGTTGTCGAACTCAGAGACGCTAATTATCTTTCATCGATGGGTATCGAATACGGCCTAGCAATGGTATTAATACTACACTCTGCTGCCGCAAGTTGTTCTGGATAGAAAAGTAATTGTGAATGCAGTAGTGACGAGCTCATTTAACCAGCACCGTCAGTCGCTTTCCTTACTATTGATATGGCACCAACATCAATTACAATTGGTGTACCTATAATAGCTACCACAACCCTAATTCCCATAACACTAAGGCCAACTGTGGATACTGCCATGTTTTCTCATAAATTGTCTACGATCACACACACGCGTTTGTATTTTACTAGTGGCGTTGTTCTCTTGATGACTTCATCTCGCAGTTGTTTTCTTGGGGTGATTGTTTGGAATTTTTCGCTTCAATTATTTTCTTACGTCGGTGACATTGATGGTCTATCAATTCTTCTATTAATAATGTGATCGCGTAATATATTTACTCGACACGCCGATCTTGATGATGTGAAACACCAAATTCTAGTTTTTTACTGTTGAAACTGTCTGACAATTATACAAGATCTGTCTGCGATTGTGCGTTGTACGTACCTAGCACCATATTCATATAGAACCATATTTTTTACAAAATCGAATAATCCATGAAACGATCGTACTTTTCTCCTAAACACTGTTACCCGAACAGGTGCGTCGTTGTTAAATAACAGTCAGGATTTTAGTATTCTTGGTTGAGTTAAATGTTGATGTATAATAATCAACTAGGAATTCAACAGGGATTGGTTCAGCAGCAAATACAATTGCTCGTTGTAGAACCAATCCCTGCTTGCATTTATGACAGGTGGTGTTGTCAACAATTTAGTACTGTTTTAACGTGCTAATGCCATGAGTCCAAACTTACTTTGAGATGATACTTATACATCAGGATGGTCGTTTTCTAGCTGACCCTTAGCAAGGTATATCTGAGTGTATACGAGGGTCTGGCAATGCTCTTTTCAAGCAGATATGCATCGACAAGTGGAACAAATTCACGAGCAGTGTTGGCAACACTAATAATCTGAACGTACACTCCATCAATAAATTTCCGCAACCTCAATACCCCAGCAAATTCCGCAACTTTATATGGAATGATATCTCTAATCTTATATATGGGTTAAATATTGTGGGTGACCCGGTATTAACTAGCCGTCTTTGTTTAAGATTAGATTTCTCAATACATTGATGTGTCCACAATTTTTTACACGGTGGCACAATATTGATGCCAAAAGCTCTTGTGGTAGACGAAATGACGAAATTACTAAATAATGTGTGGCAGGTTTTATAATATTTCGTCCTTATTAGTCTTAAACGAACCTGCATTTGTATTTTACGAGTAGCGTGGTTCTTTTAACGACTTCTACAAGCCTGCAAACGAAAATGCTTCAATGACTTGTCATTGGGATCTGACCTGAACAAATAATTCTTAGGTTATAATATATTTAATCAAGACTATCAGAATCTTCTTCCAATGATTATATTTTTGCAGTTAATTGAATGCCACGAGATCACCATGGGATAGCAGACGAGTACACTATACGCGGACAATATATATCCGATCTATCAGCAGCAAATTAATTTAAATACACCACTGAGATTAAAACCATCAATAAGTATACGCGTTAGAGTATATGCTTGAGATTGTGACTTTAGTAGCTCATTATCCTTAGAATTTCTGATAATATGTCGTCCTCCAACACAGTCTTGAGATCATTAAATTATACATCCATCTTTAAATTTGTCGCTTCATCATCATCACCATCAATTGACACCTGCGTCAGTTAAATTATGTTTCCATTCGTGATTAGGTTTCTGCGCATTACATCACCAATCTTCTCAACGTTTTATTTCGCATTTGTGTCGAAGTGCTCTTTAAAAACAAAAACAATAGACGTTCCAGAATCTTTCATTCCACGGACTTCACTGACACTGCCCGCAGCCTGTCAACAATATTTTGGATGTCCACGTTGTATCTTCGCAGTTTCCCATTCGATCTTTGAAAAGAGCAATCTGATTGGGTCGACAGCAACAACAAAAATGTTGCTAAACTCAGCCAAAACCACTTTGGTGACAAACGTGCTCAAATCTACGCTAGAACCAAGCCTAGCTGAATAGAATCCATAAATATTAATGACCATTTGTTAATAATGTTAAGCGTATTTTAATGTAACAATCAATAAATATTTGCGGATTTGGGCATTCAGTATGTCCACAAAACGCTTCAACAAGAAGAAACATCCACATTGATCCGTCGAATCGAATTTGTACCGGTGGAGTTAAATTAAATAGTAGTTGTCCTTAACTTCTTCCGGTTACATAATCGACAACTTCAAGTGGCTGTGCAAACCCGTACAAATCAAAACACAACGAATTTTGAGATGTTATTATGAATGCTACCTAGATCCTGAAGTCCAATAAAAGTTAGAGATCCCGGTCTTCCACCTTGATAATGAACAATCATAGGTTTTCGAATCAGTAGCCTTTTTTCGGAGTCAACCAGGATGCAGTTCCACTAGCCCTTAATGCTGTCAACAATACTGGAATAGCCACGAGAAATGGAAATATTGCACCAGTCTTTTGCAGTCGTATCCCCTCTGCCATAGTTACCTTTATGTCACTAGAGTTTTTATTAGTGATTATTAGTTTGGCCGCATTAAATAGAATAAAGTTGAGGGGGTCAAACGAACGGGGACATTTACAGTTTAGATCTTTCAGAGAAGCTTTAATATGACCTCGCAATGGTTTTTAATTGCTTATTAATCTTCGCAAGATGCTTTATGCAAAGGCCAACATTAACTTCATGTTAGGACATTATTAATGTTATTTATAAACATAAGAGGTTTAAACACGAATTTTTGCCAGGGCGTACATAATCCTCATTTGAAATAATTACCGTACTGCATTTGTAACCGCCTGTGACCGGCTGAGAGACACAGGAAGTGTCGGCGAGAATGGGGCCATATATATCACAGATTACTTAAAGAACTCCAGGTGCTCCAATAAACTAATAAACCAGGTACAACGTGCTTGGTCATTTGCAGACCTGTGTCGTTGTTTTGATGCCGATCTACGTAGGAACATAGCTTGTTTTATGCACGTATTACTTGATTGTCATCAAAGGTGATCAAACTTTCTTCGGAAGGATCCTGGCGACTATTTAACCGCAAAGAAACCACACTCACTCCAGGTTTGGCAAATATGAAAGCACTCTTGAAGTGCTTATTTTCTAGACTATTTTGAAACGATATGAACACGCAGTTTTGGTGCGATGACACCATGTTGCCTACATATTTGCCATTTAAACTGTCCCTGAATATCGCTTCTTGGATGTACGTCTATTGCGTGCTTGAGAAACGACACAATTGACGCGGTTCCAGAATCCATTAACTACAACAAACTTGATTATGCGGCTTGTGAAATGATCAGCCCAGGCATATACAATGTTAATGTTGCGAGCACAACTTGACTAGCAGCGGCGCCTTCATCAAGTCAATATGATTCGTTGGCAGTACCGTTTCTTTGCAACATGATTATATGTTGACCCCCAAAATAACCATGTGAATATATATGCAAAACCAAATATAAACTTGACTGGAATCGCACATGAAAACTTCAATATGCCTCCCACATATTGTTGTAGACGCTACAGAAACCCAAGGTTAAAATTTCGGTTGGTGCCAAGGACTGTAGTGGTGCGAGTAGCAAGGTTCCACTCAAAAGAAATACTATTAACGGGAAATGTTGCAAAAGATATATTATCTGCATGATTGGGTGTGTCCTTGTAAAACATTATATGCGAGTCAGCAGACTTCTTACAATCGTTGCGTCATCTGGCGAATCCGATAATCGCCGTGGCAATACCATCAGTGAAATAACCTACTCTGGCGAAAACGTCCTGATACCATTGTTAACAAATCCAACTATGTCATTGGCATACTGATTGTCAGGGTGCATAGTTTTTCATTGATTACCAGGGAGGCCTCATACGGGAGAAAAACCAAGATGTACAATGCACTTGTAATTCATTTTTTAAATGATCAGGGACCCTTGTCGGGTACGAATAATACTGACAATATTTGGTGCTTAGACCTACCGACACGGGTTCGCCCATGTCAAACGCGGAAACATATATCTTTTAACTGAGCCTAGTGAAACTTTAATTTCCACCTATACGTTATTGATCTCGTCTAATGCCTTGGAGGATGCCCCGTCCACATCGGTAATTTGCTTTCCCATTGTCAAATGTGCAAACTCCGAATCACCTATACGTCGTTGAGCAGCTTTATTGATGATTTTACATAACGAAGATCACATTGTTTATGTCGCTGGAAGAGCAATCTTTGGTTCTACCAACGGAGACCGCACCGGTGGCCTAGTGGTTAGAGCGTCCGCCTCAGATGCGGGAGGTCATACCAAAGACTTACAAAAATGGTACTAACAGCTGCCTCTCTTGGGGCTCGGCAGTCCGAGTTAGTGTTAGGACTGGTGTTAGAACTGGTCGGCCTTGTGTCGGGATAATGTGAATTGGTGGGACATCATGCTACATGTCTGCGACATGATGCCCCAGTGATATGCATCACTATTAGCTGCCACACTGCAGACATTGTAGCTATATGACTGAAAAATTGTTAAAGCTTCGTTAAAATCCAAATCATACACACACACACTACACACGGCGCTCGAGTCACTGATCATTCTAGTCAATCTCGAATCGTTTGAACCTCTTGCAATCCCAAATATTTCAACCGATGCGCATCAACAATTTTGATTCTCTCACCAACTCGCATTTTAAACTGTTTCGCGATCGGTGCAGCGTACTAAGACAATACCTCTAGCACATTTTGTGCGCCTGCAAACAATCAACGCGCCCAGGCCAGTTCTGTAATATATTATGTAAGTGGAGTTTCTGGCGTTAGCAACACGTACAGGTATCACACGTCAACGTACGACTGTCTCCATACTTAAATGCTAATTTGATCTGTAAGATAGAGCTGTATTGCAGGTCCATAATGTACCTCTCCTATCCACAATATTAAAACAAATATGTGTCAACCGGCCATTTTGACATGAAATATATAGGTGCCGCGAGAATAATCAATATCAAAACATCCAGTTCAACAGTTGGGGAAAACTCAAACAGTGTGAAATCATGGAAAGCTGCACTAGAGGAAGCTCCACTTTCATAATTACCACTGATGACATCATGGATTAATTTGGTTTCGCTTGTTTAGGTAATCTTCACAATGTATGGCGCGATATGGTATCCCATGCGTAAAAATAGTTTGTCCAAGTGAATAACTTGTTTTCGGCAATAGTTTATGCGAATGTCTAACAGTGCTTGTGCTGTTCCACTTCTTCGGCGTTGTTAACCTTTTAAGAACTTTTCGCCAGTTTATAGCGTTGGATATTATCGTTAAATTAATGCTAAAGTATCTTTGTTCATTGTTACATTCACTGCCAGTCTCACTGTACATATTTCTTTCATCACTCGGTTCGATCACTTATGACCCCATTAACATCAGCGACTGAAACTTTTCTTGCATAACATTATATGATGACACCCAACGCTTTTATTGTATTGATCCTCAAGTCTGCGTCGTGATTACAAGATAGTTTTAATTTGTTAATGTATCAATAAACTCAGGATAGGAATAAACATAATATTAAATGTAAATGCGTTTTATATGTAATATGGCAGTCTCTTAGGAAATCTTGACATTTAAATGCACTTGCTACTGAAAAACTGGATCTCACAGGTGTATCGTGTGACAAAGAAGCTATTATATGTTGTGTTTATACTAGGTTAACGCACTACAGTCAAGAAATCAACATTTGTTAACCGAGTTTATAAATTGTACCAATAAGAATATATATGCATTTTATACATTAAACAAACGTGCATCCAGCGTTTCAGATCACTGAAAAGAAGATCACGTTAACAGTGTTGCTCAGTTAAGTAATGTCCAGATGTAGAAACATTCCAGAACTATAGGAATTAAAAGCTCTGAAAACATAACGGAGTCGAGTGCATTAATGCTAGTTATAGAAAAATTTCCCATCATCCTCGGAAAAAAAACCTCTTTAAAAGGAATTAAAAAATATTCCGGCAGATTGCTGCCTCTATACCTAGATTTATGTACTCTGGCGAGTCAGAACATACTTCTGTGCTTTGCAACAAGTTGTCCTTTTTTGAATACACATGGGGAACTATATAAAATAATATCCATGCACAGTTGTAACTTTTAAAAAATTATAACTCATTACAACTCAGCTTTTAAGCGTATTATTTTAGTCAGTAAATTCATTGCTGGCAAGAATGTACTTTTCTACCGAATGAAATCATTATACGAGATGATGACTCACAAAGCAGCATTCCATCATTAATTTTTGTCAATTTGTATTAGTATATAAGATTTTAGATTCCTTTTAGCACGCAGCATTTAGGCTAATGTATATCGTGTTTTAACTGATTTTATTTTCTTGCATTATTGCCTGAATATTTGCGCTACCTTAATTATGATGAATAACATTTCCCCACTCGATTTTACGCCAATCGAGGTTTTGTCACTTTTCCATTCCGCTAATGAACTTTCTTCTCCTAATCGTCCCTTGACGTTATACTTCTTTTAAAGCTGCGAAGGGAAACAACTGTCATAAGCATTCCCAAATCCGATTCCTTCAGAAAAGAGCTCCACTGACGCAATCCAAAAATACATAAAAACATATACGGCAATCCATATTTTATGGAGATTAAATATGTATTCAAAGTGAATCCAGAGAGCGAGTGCATATAGCGCCACCTGCTGATTGCAAAATGCGCTATTGAAGCATTCCACAGTTCTAGTCTCAGTTTAAACAGTATTGGCGATACTGTCTCAGGTTCCTCAGTAAGAAAATAGGAAGAGGTGTTTACATAAAAGAATTTTACAAAGTTTTACAGTAAAATTAATTCTTCTCAATCCATTTTATAACTTTAGTTAAATTCCGACAATCAGTTTTTGTATCTCATCTAAAATTAAAATATTTGTCTTTTATACAAAAAGAAATATCTTACCTTCCATCCTTTCATGCTCAAAATTCCGTGCTTGTGGTTAGAGTACCAAGATTTACGCAGCACAACTTTAAATATATCAGTAGAAAAGCCAATAATTTTTTGCAACAGAAAGCTCTCGCACAAGACTGACATATCCAACGAAACTATTGAAAATATAAGACACACTTTACGTCATGTGTGAAAGACCTAATCATTTCCTGTACTAAATCATAATGTATGTATTAACGATGATATTTTTCCGAATAATCCTTAGTTAGTCGATTATTTCCATCGATTGTATCCTGAAAGTATGTAACTTAACACTATAGGCGCGCACGAATGCTCTGTTCTTATTCTTTACGAGCTTCTTAATTATATTTTATTGATCACCTTCCTGTTTTGATTTATTTAGCTCAATTCACCGACGTTGTGCACGAGTTTTTGAAATTTCAGCTCACCTGCCTCTAGCAGCTTCGCTCAGTATTATGTCCTTGAAACGGGATGACTTCGCTCTACAAACCACACATCAAAACTCAGTCTGCATGTAGTATACAATTTAAAATATATACATTCACTATAAACCACACACCAAAACTCAGTCTGCATGTAGTATACAATTTAATATATATACATTCACTATAAACCACACATCAAAATCCAGTCTGCACATCGTGCACGATGTAAATTATTTACAAGTCCCATCCAGTTTTATTAAACATCTCAAAAATTCATCCTTGAATTGAAAATTTGGAATATTTTTCTTACTTCGAGGTGGGTAACAATTACTCATCCACAGCTCATTCAACTTGCATCAGTGAATAAAATATCATCAGTCAGTTTAACTCAGACAAGCCTTACATTTTCTACATGGAAATGTCGAGGATATCCGTAAATTGTACAAATTATTCTTCTCTCTTTCCAAGAGTGAAATATTTTCAGGTAAACTTTGGAGAATGTTTCTGAAGGCGGGACAAGATAACCAGCTTTCCCTTTATTTTGCATGGCAATTTCGATACTAATCCAGACATTATGTAGGCCTATAGCAAATGAAGTTATATATTCAATCAAAAAGTGATGACTAGTGTGAGTAAATGCTTCTAAAATAGTTTTTATCGATATAATGCAATACTGTGTGTTATTTATAACGCTGTGTGATACATAATAAAGCTTAATTGAACTTTCAAGTAATATTTACATTTTTCTGGTGTGGCGCCAGAAGGTAACATTTTCTTCAGAAGATAGTAAAGAACAAAAATAACTTAGTTGATAGTTATAGTTATCTATACAAATAGTTATCTGAGTCTTGAGTCTACCGATGAAGATTTGTCGTCAATCAATGTGAATCAAAGTGTATCTTATGACTACTCGCTACAAAATGAAAATAATATGCTGGCCAAGTACTCTTCTGAACATTGCGAAATTAATGGCCCTCTGTGGACACAAATCTGAGGTTACCTGTTTTGTAAGACATACAGCTTTTACAAACCTTGCTAGCAAATATATAAATTACGATATAAAATCTGAAGGAACTAGCAATGGTGTTCAGTCTCTGCAGGAGGTAGGGCTAAACAAGTTTAGAAAAGTGCATACGTTGCTCTAAGCAATTAAATTGACTTTATCTATCTTTGATCAAAATTACCAGTGCCGAAATTGAAATAGTATTAAGACGAATATATATTTTTATTAAACTTTAATTTTGGAATTCATTTTCGAAATTCCAGGCCTTTTAATAGACCTCTGCATGGCGTAGTAATTTTATGTGTATATACATTTGTAATTTTAAATTATGTGCAGAGCAAATTTTCAAAGCTCCTTTAATGATTAATCTGCCGTCATACTCAGTTCTCCAATAAACTTTCAAATTAGTTACTTCTCCGTTGATTTTCTCGAACCGTTTACCTATTGATTTGTTTAATCGTGTATCACTGCTTTACGTTCGTGAGCCCAAAGCTAAAAGTACCATCCTGTCTAAAATTAACCACAAAAAGGTGTTCAATTAGGATTGAGAGTAAACGTTTGTGGTAATAAACAATGGACTCGGATTGGATGCACTTATATATTAACGTGTTTTATTCGATATGACGATATTTTTGTAGACTGATCTACATTACAACGGTTTAGTGATTGTTGGCAAGCAAAATATATTCCGAAAGCACTGTATGACTCCTGCTTATTTTACTTACCCAAAATATGCAGTCACATAAAATGTATGCAACGCATCACTGATAAGCAATAAATATTGAACTTACCCTCAGATTGTCGCTGACAGTGATAAATACAATTGAACATCCACTTTTTCGGAATTAATTCATATGATTTGTATTTAGCAGGTATTTTGTACACTCCTTCTCCGCGATTTTTGATAATAACTTTGGATGATGGATAATACGTTTTACGTCAAATCTCTGAGAATTGGTGTTATCACAAAATTAAGATGTATAATTTAACAAAACTACAATCTACGAACGTTTCAACCACTTGCATTATAGAGCGAGACTGTCGTGAAAAGGCAACATGTTATTCGGAGCAAAAGTCTGATTCTTTAAGTCCAATATCAAACCGACAAGCATACTTTCTTATCGCCATCTGCCAGCCTAAATCAAGGACCTCAAATCAAGTTTCTACATGAGCTGCCTTAGTTTTTACTCAATTCTTTTGCACCGCGCAATTTTCATAGTCTGTCTTTTCACAAAGGTCATCATTGAAAAAATATCTAGTAAATGGAGAACTACAAATGTTTCTTTCCTTTTCATTTGTTTCGCTTTAAATTATTGTTATTTAAAAAGTGCATGAAAATGTAAACGCACTAAACAGATATTTCTTAGCATAGCCAAACCATTTGAAATCTTGACATTAAACATGCTGTGAAACTTGGCGGCTTTAATATTCGACAAAGAGGTTATTTTTATTTTCGCTATTAAATGAGTGATGCTTCAGTAAGTTCTGCCAGTCAGGAAATTACCCGAAATTAGCAGCGGTCCCACACAAGAATGTTTATGCATAAAACGCATTTATCCAAGGTCTGGGAAGGCGACGTGTTTATCCATGGCCTTGGAAGGCTAAGCGTGTGCCCATGGTTGTGAGACGCTTAACGTATATCCACGGTCGTGAAAGCTAAGCGTGTCATCATGGTGTTGGAATGCGACGTGTTTATCCATGGACTTGGAAAGCTAAGCGTGTGTCCATGGTCTTGCGACGCTAAACATGTATCCAAGATCTTTAAAACTAAGCGTATACCCATGGTATTTTAAAGACCACGCATATATTGAAGGCTCTCTCTCTCTCTCAATCTCTCTCTCTCTCTCTCTCTCTCTTCAACAAATTAGTCTCTTCGAATGCTCTTCTTCGAAAATTCTATTAAATACTATCATATCAAATATAAATATCAATTTTTCATAAATTGCAACAGAAACTGTAACCACTATGTATTAATAAATTACAAACGTTGTCCTGACTGTCCTGTGGGGAAAAAGTATTATACTTGATGAAGACGGACATGATAGCATTTAGTAAGTTTGCTTTGTCAATCTTATTTGGAATATATTGGTTCTCTATTCAGAAAACTATTTAACATTCATGTTTGCACACATTATATTAGAACACTATCAGTATTTTGATAGGTATGCTACACTAACCCTGATACATATAGTGTTCACTCAAGTTTTCTCCCCTCGAACATTCCCAACTTGTGCTTACCTCTGAAGAAGTCTCCTGTCTTAATTGTTCTGTAAATGGCATACCTTCCATTTCTTATACACATGAAATGTAACTAGTGTTATTCTTACTAAACAATACGAACGTTCTCAAAGACATCTACATGTATAGATTTATGGTAATCAAAGTCTCATATTAAATAAAGTGATAACTAACGTCCACTGTATCCTTACAAACTACGGTTTGTATCGATATCGTACAATGCAATGCTGTGTGATATTTATGACATTCAATAACATCTTATATTTAAGAAATAAATTTATATTTTGGAAACTTGAATGCTTTCTGTATTTTACCTTGACTTGTAAACTTAGTTTAAGCCTTTGATTTAACACGGTAGAAACAGTTTGGTTGGTTGTGGTCAGCCTAACCTAAAGGTTAACAACGTAAAATGTGTGAAATATAAAATCTCAGATATTTTCGCCACGCATTATTAAAAACAATAGCTATCTTCAATATATCGGTAGCAGTGACTGGTTCAGCTGAGCATCCCATTTGTTTCCAAATTAATTCATATACTTTGACAAGTATTTGTTTTAGTCAATTCTTTACAATTCTCTTAACAATGGTTTTGCCTGATTGACAATAGTATACTTTCTTCATATGCCAAAGCTCGGAAAGTGATGATATCACAAATTACAGTGTATGCTTGAACTAAATATACCCTTTATGTCCGCGTCTCCTCTAATTGGCAACAAATTACCAAGAACGAAATTCTCTTTAATTTCCGTTTCATGCTGTTTGCCATACCAGCTTATCGGGGAGACTAAATGTTGGACCCCAAGTGCCATTTTATATGCGAACTGCTTTCTTGTTAACTCATATCGATTCCATTTGTTCCAAGTCTGCCCTTTAATAAATGCTATCAAAAGGTCTTCTTAATGGACTTTATACAGCAGGATTAAGCTGCAAAACAAAACCTATAATGGACTTCTTTCTGAAAAAATAGGATAGTGTTTGATTCTAATGCTAAGTGAATGCTTTGCCGACAAGAAGAGCTAGTTATGTGTTTTATTTGTATCAACTGTAAACTATCCAGACCTTGGTAAAGAACATTTTTAACGCTAAGGTGGTCAATAGACTTCCAAATCTTACTTAGAAAGGTAAGATAATATACAGCTTGCTCTAGAATATTGGATTTTGTAATTTTGTTACAATAGTGCTTGGATTTAAACATATAATGTTTTGCAATTATGAAGAATTAATACATTGCACTTTCGTCTTTTTGAATTGGTTGGATCATATTTTTCAAACATCTTCACATGTATGTACGGATGTCAAAATGGAGACACCGTTCTCATTAAAATGCAAAGTTTCTTTGTATGTACATATGTTGGCGTTGCAATAATTGTAGACCATGTGCTTTTGTTTGGGGTGGGGGGCATTTTAGTTTTCGTTCTTCATGTTATAATTATTTCCATGCTGTATTCTTGACTGCCCTTGCAGAGACGAGAGGTGGTCTCTAATGCAGAGGAAAACTGATAAACCCAGATAACTAACTTAGCGTCGATGTACAACTTTTGAAAATGTAATGCCTAATCTATGGAACTCAGAAACACAAAAGTACAAAACCAGCTGGCATTCATGTCTTGTTCCAAATTATCAGATTAATGATGTATCATGCATTATAATGGGGTGATAAAAATGGGTTGCATTTTCCATCGAAGCCTCTCTAGAATCATTGTCCTGATTCTTAATCGATACTTAAAAGCGTTGACTATAATACCATTTACATATAAATTAATTTTATATCTGACTGGAGTATAAACAATATAACGAAATATAGAACGGCCAATTCAAACATTCCGACAAAAGTCATTATCTAATCTGGTCACTTTGGATTTCAAACATTTGAGGAGTATAGATCGGTTCTCTGCTACAAAATTGTTTCATCCTCACCCACAAGCCAAATCGTCACTCACAGAGCAAGGAAGCTGTTGTGCAAAAACTGAATGGTGCGGAAACGTAATTCCTTTTGCGAAAACGCTCGTAAATATTTTAAGATGCTGCTTTCCTGCATTCCGTTTTTATATTTCATATTGCTGTTATCAACAATACAGGTCGGAAACAAAGAAGACTAATTCAATTTGTAAACCATTTTCATATAGACATGGTGTAATAGTTAACACTCTACGCTGGCGTTCAGGTTTAGCACCGCAGAGATCAAGGAAGTATATTATTTCATTTGTTATTAATTCGATCATCTTTTGTTACAGGAAAGACTAGAACCATCAACTCGTTCATAAATTTGAATGTTTAATACCACTTTTGTTACAGTTGGAACAGTACTGTTCAGTATATAGAGCGGAAACTGACTGACGTATCTGGATATTCCTCTGAAAATGGTACGACCGCTCCAGTGGACTAAGTGGTTAGAGTGTCTGCCTCGGATGCAGTAGGTCGCGGGTTCCAACCCCGGGCCGAGACGTAACATAGACTTTTTAAAATGGTACTAGCAGCTGCCTCGATTGGCGCTCAGCATTTGATAGGCTAGTGCTGAGACTGGTAGGCCTGGTGGCAGGATAATGTGAGTGGGTGGGACATGATGATACATTGCTGCTGCATGATGCCCCAGTGCTAGACATCGCTATAAACTGTCACACTGCAGACATCGTAGCAATATGACTGAATAAATATTAAAGCTTCGTTCAATGTCCAGATAATAAACACTACAACTGGACCACAGCCAAATAAATAGTTACGGCCTGATTTATCAATTTATCCCACGGCCTGATTTATCAATTTATCCCACGGCCTGATTTATCAGTTTATCCCACCTCTGTAAAAGGGCAGAATGTGGAGGATAAACATAGATATACAGGCCGTCAATCACCTTTGAATTATGAGTTCTATGTTAATTACGCTTTGATAAGTGTATTTTAGGAAGGTTGATGGTTTTAAAAGATATCAGAATTCTAGCCTACTTCTATTTATGAACTAAGCCTCATGCACATATTGCTGCCTGTATAGTTGTTGCTTACATGACCGGAGAGAAAAAACGAAACCAGAATTTGTATATATGAAAATAAATATTAGTAGCTTTTACTGGAAATCAGAAACATTACAATTTATTGTATTAACTGAAGGAGAATAATTTCGACGGGTATTGAATGATGAGCGTACAAAGCATCATCGTCTTTGCCTAAACGATGATGAGGATACTATACTCATCGAGTACACTATACGTGTGAATTATTTAGCCCAATTGTGCTCAAGCGGAAGTCTTGACACATATTGGGCTATTCAGCGTCAGAGATAAAACAGAAATCTTACTTAGTTCACTTTTTGAAGAAATCTACAATTCACATAATGGTTTAGAACATGCTCGAATTTTTAGTAATAGCAATGTATGACTGAGTCAAGAAAGACACCATCTATCTCTTATAATATGAAAATGAATGTTTCGGCTCATTTATTAGCGTCATACCTGGATTAATTTTTATATTGATTTCAAACATGGAACACTTTTCCCGCCTAATCAGCGCACACCATATTAAAGTTATCTATATTCCCATATGGGTTATCTTTATTATATGTGAAATGCATCTTAAAGTAAGGCCCAACTGCAAACAACATAGACCCCAATCTGCAGTCGCATAATGCGCCAGCAGATTAGAGTCTATGTTATTTGTTCTACTGATTACTACTATAATGCATTGCATAGATCCAGATCTGCTGCTGCAATACGTGACGGCATATATGTGTCGGTGCAATTTGCAGTTAGACTGGACTTAAAGGCGAATATAAACGGGTAATATATAGGTTGTAATAATTCTAAAGAAATGAAAACACTGAAAAAGATTAATCCTCAGCCAGTACTGATAACTTCTGCGAGAAAAGAGCACAGAGATGAAAACAGTCTTGAAGTTAACGAATGGACGGACCTTAATGAAATGTCAATATTTATTGCAACCAATAATCTATCACCTGTCAGCAACTCCTTGCGATATTAGTTTGCTGACGAATGCTTACATTTGTATTACATATCGTGTTACTTTATTGATATCAACAGTTTTGGTAGTGTCAGAAGTGAGAAATGCTTTAAGAAAGATATATTTTCTGCGCTTTTGATTGATTGATCCGTTTGCATTCCTAGATGTAGCAAAAATACGAGACTGGTTCATCTTCTAGCAGTAATTAGATGCCTTGTCGTTATGGTACTACAGATTATTTATATCCAGTCTAATTTCATAGGCCCACCCACAAGTGAACACAATCCATGAGAAGACAAATGAAGTTCATATTTGATATATGAATTCAAATTTGCTTTGCGTTCTCGCAAACACATATTGGGTTAACAAATAATGGTTGCACGAGCAAGTATCCAATGTGGGACGGATATTTGAAGTGTGTGGTCGGAATTGCCGCGTGGCATTACTGTATACAATACTTGAAACATTCCGACTTGGTACTTGCGCTCGCCCTTGTTTGCGTTCTGTGATATTATAAAATCCCACAGGCAAACATCGTGGATTGTGTATCACTCTTATTGTATCGGAGTGAAAAACAGGCACATAAGTGTTTAATACAATTTTTACGGTATAACATTATCTTATTAGCTATTTCCTACTAGTGAGGGGTTTGCAATTTTCTTTATATTGATGCGCAAGTAAGGGGATTGCCACTGCCAATGTTTGTCACAATATATGGCATTTGTAAAATATGTTAAATATATACTTGCTAAAAGGATTTTCACTCCAAGTGTACAAATGTGAAACATCCATCAACCTAACCTTTCATTATAGTGTTTGTCATTCGACTTGCTTTGTCTTCCTTTATAGAAAATCCCAAACATAGGCTTTGATTATAAAAAAAGAAATAAGACACGGCGCCTAAAATGTTTGATTTTCTAGACTGTGTTGTGAGCTTGACCATCGTACGTTGATAAATATTGTAAAATAACTAGGGAAATTCATACCTTATCTTCACGCAAACAAAACTTTAAATTTCCAGAAAACACATTATAAGGTTTATACATGTTCAATCTATTTAACATCATCGCTGATGTTGTAAACAAACATCGGGGACGAAATCAATATTTATGTGCCACTGATATTAACTGAACAGCAGTTGTTTTGTAATTTTCGCCACAAAATGACTTATAAATATTTTTGGCACTGGTGATATATGCCGAGTATATGCCAAGTGTGAAACATTGGGGCTTACTAGAAGTAAAGAGACATTCCATATTTGCAGGATGTGTTTGCTGTTTTTCATGGGGGAGGCTTGAACGGGAGGGGTATGGCTTTCAATCATTACCCACATGACATCAAAATGACCATCACAGAGAGTAACAGAAAATAACATTTCGTCACGTGTTGAAGCAGAGTTAATAGATGAATTAATAGCGATAAAAGTGTGTATATACGGTTGTATCTGTAATGAAATTCGACTGAATAATATCTGAATTCCAAAAATAACTGAGTGTAGTTCGACAAAAACGACCCAAGAATCAATCCATTTAAACGGGATGAAGTTATTTGGTCATTACGTACTTTTGCGAGCATGCGTGTATGACGTTTCTTGAAGTAGACTCCATATACTAATGACACCATGCCAGTTTTCCTATATCAAAACGAGATACCCAGAATCCAAACTAATTTTCTGTTTGAAAATGGCCACCTGCAAAACATGTCTTTTTCAGTCAAGATTGTTCACACCCATGAAGAATAAACATCTTTCATGATAGAGAAGCAGCTTCGGTCATACTATTGCTATGGAATCGTACTGACCCTAGGTTAAAATGCAATATATATCATCCAGAGAATTCACGGCGTGACCATCTGATACGCGTTGAGAGTTTCAGAGAGAGAAACAAAGAGAGACACATAGATAGAGAGAAACAGAATGACGGAGAACGATGAAAGTACACAACTATGCTTTATAAGAGTCATATGAGTCTGCTTGTTTGAAAATTGGCAGTTGCTGCTGAATGTGCGCTACCATGTGATGCACTCAGACTGCTTCATGTTGCGATTCCCACTTAAAATAAATAGTAACAACACACAAGCCGTCTATAAATCTTGTGTGCGACTCAAAACGAAGTAAATCATTTTGGATCATGTCTGACTATGCCGCAAGCCCAATTTCATTGTTTTAAAAGCAGTGCTTTTCTTAAGCACGACAGAGAAAAACAACATCCTGAGTCTGAAAGTATCGAAATACCGATAGCTGTTATGTTCTTGTGATTACTTCTTTTCTTCAAATTAGGAAACCACGTGTGCTGGTCATAATGCCTAATGGTTTCATAACATAAAAGCACAACAAGTTTAACCTTTAACGTGTGCTTTTCTAACAAGTGAACCACCAAGTATACACCGTTTATGAACCACCAGGAATACGCCGTTTATGAACCACCAGGAATACGCCGTTTTTATGAACGCAGTGATCAGAGTAATATAATTCATATGGATTTGTTTTGTTTTGTTCTGATTTTTTAACGAAACAATAATGGTGTAAATGTAATTAAAGTAAAATTAGAAGACAGAGAAAGGACACAAAGCACCTTGTGTAATTAATGGATTCATGTGGTCCTTGTTAAAGTAAATGTACACCACATATATCACAAACTTTCTATAAAGACAAACGGCAAACGTTGCATTTTATTGTTGTGGGAATATTTTTAAAAATCCCAAAATGGACTTTGTTCAACACTGTTATGATTACATTTAATATCTTAATGGATCATCGTTTATTTGGCTGAATTAAAATATGTAGTCTTTGAGACACGTGTTCCAACTTAAAATATGCAGTCTTTGAGACACCTGTTCCAACTTAAAATATGCAGTCTTTGAGACATGTGTTCCATTCTTTCCAGCAGATATTTGTTGAGCTCGTCAATGCATGATTGATGTTGTGTCGCTATCCATTTTAAGATGATTTTTCTGGAAAAACAAATAATTATTCTCCAGCTGATGGATACAATAGACGATGCATTAACAAGCCTAAACTGTAAAAACACATTTTAGAATTTTGAAACAGTTGATTGCACTGTTTTATTACATTATTTATAGTTCAATTGCTTTTGATCACGAACTATGTTCATTACAGGATTGACAAGCATATGGCTGTAAAAATGAAAGAATTTGCAACGCAAGCGAAACATCAAAGTGAGAAGTCATCAAAGAGTGACTACATACATTTTTTCCATTTCAGTCAAAGAGAATTCAAGAGCGTTTTAGGGATATATCCTGTGCTTGGTTAAATTAGTTCAAACTAATCTTTCAATTTTTTATTTCTTTATATATTTATAATTACTGGTTAATCCATCTGAATTCCGTGCATTTGAACATGATTTCTGCAACCTTTAGTCGACTAATCGTGACTAAATTGCTTTCAACTATAAAGTCATTTTATGCAAGCAAATGAATCTTGTGAACTAATCTGTTTCAAAAGATGTGAAGAAGAAAAAAACGTGTCTTTATTTGTATCGATTACAATTGTATGACCTGATTATAAGCACGTGTGTGTATGTGTATGTGTGTGGTTTTGGTTTTTAACGTAGCTTTAACGATGTTTGAGTCATACCGCTACGATGTCTGCAGTGTGGCATTTTATAGTGATGTCTAGCACTGCGGCATCATGTCGCAGATATGTAGCTGCATGTACTACCCAGTCACATTATCCTGAAACCAGGTCAAACAGTCCTAACACTAACCTCAATGCTGGGTGCCTAGCGAAGCAGCTGTTAGTACCATTTCTGTAAGTCTTTGGTATGACTCGGCCTTGGTTCGAACCCGCAACCTCATGCATCCGAGGCGGATGTTCTAAGAAATGACCACAGGAGCGGTATGATTGCAATCGTTATGATACTAATACAATAGATATCATACAATTACAATCGGTATTATACGACTACAATCGGTATGGCACGATTACAATCGTTATGTCACAAGTACTATGATGACGTGTGATGTATGTTTGTATATCATTTGATAATAACCACGCATCAGTTATAATATGTATTCTATATTATATGAATGATTATGATAATAAACTATGAAATTGAACTAAACTTTTATTATTCTGTGAACACTACGAATTCGTTTGGACTATATTCGAGTGACTAAAATTCGCTGTTAACTTTGTCAAATAGTCTCGTTTTTTTATAAATGATTAGTTGAGAAGAACAATAAGAACACATTAAAGAACTCTGTCTCCGTGTATGTTTTCCTCTAGTCATTATTATCTATCAACTTATATATATATATATATATATATATATATATATATATATATATATATATATATATATATATATATATATATATATATATATATATATATATATATATATATATATATATATATATATATATCCTTTGTCGTCACACCGAACACTATAGTTTAATGTCACACCGAAGTAGTCGGCAATTCCACCAATCTGAAAGTCAGCTTTAACTTGTTATAATTTTCATTACATTCCTACTAATGCATGTGAAGTAAATATGTTCTTCCATGGATCCCATACTGCGTGGCATTGGCACCTAAACTATCACAACTGAACAATAATTAGGGCTTATTATAAACGTTTATCTTTATTATCGAATACTCTCCAAACTAAAATTATGTTCTCTTGCAGACGAGATATTCTTTAACAGACAACGCTATTATGTACGTAACTAGCTCATCTTAGCTGTGCTTGAAGGCCAAATATTTGGCAGGAATATTCAAGGTCAAATATTTGATAGGAATGCAGCGTTTCCACTTAAAAGCCTAGTAATGCTTTTTGGCATACCTTTATATGAATGTGTGATATAAATTAAATATTCATTGGATTTTGACATATCCTTCCATGACTTAATCATCTAAATTAAATATTCATTAAATTTTGACATATGTTTCTATCAATGTATTATATAAATTAAATATTCATTGCATTTTGACATATCTTTCTATGAATTATGATATAAATTAAATATTCATTAGAATTGGCATGGGAGGGTACCACAGACTGCAAAACTGCATCGCACTGCGATGTTTTTATGTATATAACATACATGTTATTATTAAATATAACATTATCTGCTTCACAAAATACAAATGGAATAGCAAATTATTTTTCCTCTGTCGGCAGCATTTTCCCAGATTTCTTGAGGGAAAAGATGTTGACAATGATTTTAATTCTAGAGTGTGATGATACTTTTCCGTAATTAGCTGTCCAGATAAATCAAATCTCATTAAACTCATCCAAGATTAAAATATTTTTGCCACTGATCCTTATTATCAAAGCTTTCTTTTGAAACAGGAAATATTGTTGTTTTATTTTACATATAAATTTAAACATCATTTAAATAACATGTTAACTTCAAACTGGCTTAAAGTCTTCAAAGAATAAATATTTTGAAGAAAAAAGTTTTAAAAATTTGTTTACCGATTGTCAATAAACATTTGGATCAACTTTCTGCTTTGAAGAATAATTCCTTGAGGTGTTCTTTACATGTTTATGTCACTTCTGTTTATCTTTATAATTAAAAAAGCCGTATGAACCCTCCTCTCATTCTCTCACACACAGAGACACCCACATCTACACCGCCAATCACAACAAGTGACATAAAGATACTTGATAGACACACATAGACACCCACATCTACACCGCCAATGACAACAAGTGACTTAACGATAATTGATAGCCACAAATAGACACGCACATCTACACCGCCAATGACAAGTGACATAAAGATAATTGATAGATAGACATAGACACCCACATCTACAATGACACATAGACACACACATTTACAATGACACACATAGACACACACATCTACAATAACAACAAGTAACATAAATATAATTGACAGACACACATAGACACCCACATCTACACCGCCAATGACAACAAGTGACATAAAGATAATTGATAGACACACATAGACAACCACATCTACAAAGACAAGTAACATAAAGATAATTGATAGACACACATAGACACCCACATCTACAATGACACACATAGACACACACATCTACAATAACAACTAACATAAATATAATTGACAGACACACATAGACACCCACATCTACACCGCCAATGACATAAAGATACTTGATAGACACATATAGACACCCATATCTACACCGCCTATTAAAAGAGTGACTTAAAGATAATTGATAGACACACATAGACACCCACATCTACACCGCCAATGACAAGTGACATAAATATAATTGACAGACACACAAAGACACCCACATTTACACCGCCAATGACAAGTAACATAAATATAATTGACAGACACACATAGACACCCACATCTACACCGCCAATGACAAGTGACATAAAGATACTTGACAGACACATATAGACACCCACATCTACACCGCGAATGACAATAAGTGACATAAATATAATTGACAGACACACATAGACACACACATCTACACCGCCAATGACAATAAGTGACATAAAGATAATTGACAGACACACAAAGACACCCACATCTACACCGCCAATAACAACAAGTGATAAAAGATAATTGATCTTAAGATGAATCAAGGATTTCATATGATCAAGAACAAATCTGATATCAGATCGCAATTTTCCTGTTCATAACACGGCCCATGGGGCGAACGCAGTAAGGAAAAGCAATATAGGAATGTCATTTAAAAGAGGCTTGTTACCACGAAATATGATGAAAGAGAGGGAAGATACCGAGGTTATTCAGACTGTTAAGAACACGGGGGCAAATTCAGTACTAAATGCTGATTTATTCACTGCCATAAAGCACAGTGTTAGTTCGGATATATCAAAGTTTAGTGGTGACAGTTATATAACGCATTTGTATTCATCAAAAAACATTAAACATGGACTGATGTGATATCAAAACATATCTCAACCAAGAACAATAATAAGTTCTGAAAAACAAACTTGTTTCAATTTGAAAAATGTAAAGAAACAATTATAAAATACACATTTTTTGTAGAAACAACTTAACATGCAAAAATGCTTTACATACATAAACATCGTTACACTTGTTTTACATTCAGCTGTGGTAAACGTATGCTTAGCTTTTGTTGGAACCTTTATATGTTTTACTTGTGTAAATCACGTATTTCTGATGTATGTATAATACAAATGAAATATATACGGCAACTTTGCTTCTCTACCAGATGAATTCCTAATAATTACACGAATCGTTTAGCCATTCTCTTGATTAGACATATCGGAAAACCCTGAGAATCATAAAGCACGAGACTCTGGCTTACTTTGGCGCAAGCAGTATTTATTCGTTCTTGAAGAATAAGCCGTATATAATACTAATACACTATTGCGCTACGGGACGTCGAAAAAAATGTCAGTGCCTTCGAGGTGCTATTTACAAGGTGGATAGTGGACAACGAATCATCCGTACGTTCTGATGCCTCCGATGTGACTAAAGTTGTTAAAGCCATATTAGAATCACACACACATACTGAAGCCTCGTTCTCTGAATTTTAAAAGCCAACAATGCCACTATTATGTTGCTTACTATCATCGTTGTAACCCTTTATAATAAATATAAAGGTACAATATATATCAAATTTATTCAATTACGTGATTATGTGTTATTTATTATCAATTCAGCGGTTCAGTGAACTCGTCATGACTATTACAAATAAATGCACCCTGATGGTTCCAACATTTGCCTTACAATACAGCAAAAAGATATAGCAAAGTTACCTTCTTTTTTTGAAAAACAAGTCTATTCAAGCTTCAAGAGTTTTTATTTACTCAAAATGTTGGTACCATTCTGAGAATTATCTCAGAAAGCAACGAACAACGCAGTCGCAAAAATATTACACTGACACATACAATGAACATTCTTGGTATCAAAGAAATGCAACAACAGCAAAACAAAACAAATTGTCATTCAGGACAAACAACTAAAAAGTATACTTTCAACATCCCGAAATTTATTTTACAAGCTTTTAATAGTATTTTATATTTTTATTTATTTGCAAATACAAACAATCAAAACCCCAAATATATATATATATATATATATATATATATATATATATATATATATATATATATATATATATATATATATATATATATATATAGATGTATGTATGTATGTATGTATGTATCGATTTACGTGTGTCGGGCTCTTCATAAGCAAGGATCTATCAAAGACTATTTAATTCTGACGTCATTTAAAGTGTATATTAAGTGTTTGTTCCTCTCTGACCATCGTACCACATGCTTGCAGTAATATCTGATGCATGGTATCTCAATACCTCATCATGCTCAAAGATCTACATGATGTCTTTAAAATGTTTTACAAAATCTAATCTCATCTGAGAGGATCGATCTGAAATTACATGTATCGTATAACTTTGGGAGTAACTTTATTGCAGCGGTGCCCAGTGTTTACCAGCTTGTGTAGGCGGTTCCAAAACTAGAGGCAAACAGTAGTTTAGGACAATGTTAGTTGTTATTCTCATAGATCTGTGGATCGTAGCTCTGAAAAGAATTGAAGAAAACGTTTAACAAAATATTCTGACATTAACGGATCATGTTACATTGCTTTGGAGTATATGATTTTAGAAATGTGTGACGGCATCGAATTATTTTCATGTGCATCAATTCGGGCGAGGATTTTAAATTCAATATATATCGTTGCAAAAAGACATACAGATAACTATTATGAACTTTGGATAAAAATCTATTTATCTATAATACTACACGATTTTCATATTGTTCAGAGAATGTGATGGTATTTACCTAAACATACTGAATGGATCATAAATGCTAAAAGGTAAACATACATTCTGGTTATTACATTTGCTATCTTCATATAATAAGAAAGTCCCGCAATTAAAACGTAAACTCTCTCTCTCTCTCTCTCTCTCTCTCTCTCTCTCTCTCTCTTACATAATACGAAAAACATGGCAAATAGTACGTGAAATATCATAGGACAATTGGTATTATTGTTATTTTGTTTCAATATTTCATTTTGAATTCGATAAAGGAACACGACGAGGAGCAGTAACAAATCACCATAAAGGAAATCTAACAACTTTTTATGCTAGATGCAATATAGTGTTTAATAAGACTCAAATTGAAGTTAGTAACTGTAATCCTTGCAGGATACTTCCATGTACGTCATCTTTGAGTAGACGAACTAAACTTAGTTAATTGTTATTTTATTCAAAACATAGTATTATAAAACATTGTGATGATAACAAAAAGCGCTATCTTTTCATGCAAATTTATATTTCGGTTCATAGAAAAGGAATCAGCACTGAGTTTTCATTCGAATTTTGTAAAGAAACAATGTCATAATCAAGAGATCAACACATGTCTTATAACGAGATATTTTGTTTAGTCTGGACTGAGTTTGCATGTCCATAAAAAATAATTATCTTTTCCTGACTTATTTCTTCCACTCATTCTTTAACCTTACCATTACGTTTGGCTGCGTAAGCGGGTCGGAGGGATGCTTGTCCTGGGAAGTATTCATCGATGTCTCACATTTTACACATTCCCGCAGTAATAGAAACGTTAGTGGCACTAGGGCCGCTATAATCAGAAGACAGGCCGCTGTAATGACTGCGATATATGGTACATCATACCGTTTCTTATCTACAATCAGTGACAAGAAATGTGTTATTGAAAAATCAACAGAACTAGTTGATTAGGATATAAGGTAATGTCGACAATAATGAGAGTGAAGTAGAAATGAGATTTAGACACAAAATCACGCAAACGTACCAAATTATCATGGGAGCGGTCGATGCAAGAGATATTCGACTAGTTTTTTTTATCTCTTTGTTTAAGTTAAATTATCTTAGACGAAAGTCAGCATTTCTTGTAGTTCTTAAATAAAAAATTTTTTAAAAATTTCCTACCTTTCCTACTGGTGAGATTGCGCGCTCCTCAGCATAATGCATGTGAACAATCGATTTCAGAAGAGCCCCCACATCAATGTCACGGAATTGTATAAATACTTTTATTTATTAAATACAAGTATTCGGGTTTTGTTTTTTTGTACACTCGCGATTATTCTTGCGATAAACACTACTTAACCTTGAACGGCACGTAGAATGAATCATAATATTTAAACAGTATATTGCAATTTATTTATGAATACAACTCGATAAAAATATCGAAACAGAAAACGCCTCGGAATGAACATAGACTAGAATTCAAGATAAAGGATAAAGGGAGTTTCATATTTCTAAGGAAATATATGTAAATGTATACTACTATGGAAATGACTCTGAATATACAGGGCTATGATTCAAAAACGGATTACAAGATGTAGAACGGAATAACTAATCGAGGGATATAACTCGTTAACAAAACTAACAATATAAAAGGATGTATACAATAAGTATACTATAATACTAGAAATGAATACAAGTTGAGGATACAACTCGAAAACACAATTAACAATATATTCTGATGTATATGTCAATGTATTCGGATGTGTATAAGTTATAACTATTGTACTACCACGTTTATCTGTGTATGTTTGCTATGTAGCTTCGGTTTACATAGTGTAATCCAAATATTTTCTATTCTGGTTTGTGACTTAGCAAGGGATGTATATTAGCAATAGAAAGCTGCATTTTTAAGAAAAGTTTAGTACTCTTGTCGGGCACGGTCAGGTTTGCTTCTGAACATGTTTGCTGTTGTTGTTGTAGTTGTTGTAATAATAATAACGCCATTTTTCAGCACACGATAGGCTATACATGGCGGCCAATATTAATGGTGGAGGAAGAATCCAGTTTAATTTTTTTGTTTTTAAATCAAAATATTAAATATTCTAAGATTAATAACACTTTTCTTACTTTGTACTTCAGTATTACTCACGTCTGTATTATCTCTCTTCAAAGAGTGATCTTATCAGGCCACGTTTCTGATGTAGTAGGGATGTCTTATAAGAAGACCACGTTTCTGATGTAGTAGGGATGTCTTATAAGAAGACCACGTTTCTGATGTAGTAGGGATGTCTTATAAGAAGACCACGTTTCTGATGTAGTAGGGACGTCTTATAAGAAGACAGTTAAGATTTATCAATCCCAAAAGAGACAATGAGTATAATCAATGTATACCTGTGTTAGTTTTCTGATGCTTTTAAGTTAAAAAGAAAGAGGGGTCATTTTTATATGTCAAAAAAATGTATTTTTGTTCTTTCTTTTTTTTTGTGGAGAAAAAACAATGTAAATTTTAGTACATTCGGTTTAAACGCAGAAAGTACGACGACCTTCCCTCGCGGTCTCTGCAATTTTCCGTTTTGGACAAAGAAAACTTGCAGATTTTGTAATTGATGCTTAGTAAGCTGTAAATGAGTCTCTTGAATCTTTCATAGTGTTGGGGTTGTTTGAAAATAATAATAATAATAATAATAATAATAATAATAATAATAATAAAAATAATAATATTAGCAAGCATGCTCTGTGCGATCACAAAGATATTTGTGATGCGGTGTGAATAGGTCCAGTTGGATACCGAAAGCCAAACCAACTGTTCCTCGAAGACCAACCAATTCCAACATTTTGGATCATGTGATTCATTCCTCCAGTGAAGAACGTTGTAATAACGCGTTCGCCTTTACAGATCATTCACATTTCAACTCCGTCTTGGGTTCGAGTCTCGACCAATTTGCGTATGCGAGAAAGTTGCCGCTATCTTCCCGTTGGCAGGTGATTCTCCCAGATTTTCTCTGGTTCTTCCTCCACCAAACATACTAATTGCCATGTATATCGTGTGCTAAAAATGACCTTAAACACATAAAGTCACCAAACCAGCATTTGTTCGGTGGAAGAATAAATTTTACTGTCGCATTTCACAACGTTTTCAAGCTGCTGACTGTGGTTTTGGAACTTTGATAATGCTAAATTCATATCAAGCGTCGCAGCTATGATTCACATATTTCACTTCTTGTTTATATTATTAGTTATATTTACTCGATTTCCTGATCTCGAACAAAGGTCAGGTAAAGAATACATTGATTTATTTTTAAAGACCCAGTGTTTTTTTTTCTACTAAACCTTTTACAGCCGTCTTTTTCGGTCATTTTTGTTGGCAGTGGTTAGATCGATAGTTGTAGTTCCCCGAAGAACATGAACAGTCCACGTCTTTTGGATTGGAGTAAACTTGTCATTTAAACATAAAAGAAGTCGATGGTTGAAATATTAACAAGATTTTGAAACACGACATAGGTGAAGTACACAGAAAGTCCGCCGATAGTATAAAATCACTTGTATGTGAATTCAGAATAATCAACTGCTGAAATTTAATTTACTCTGGCATCATTTGCTCTCCGGTTTCACAGGAAAATGTCATTAAATACGCTATTATTTCTCAACTGAGAGCAGATTTCATGTAGCACCACATCTTCTATGTGCCAGTAGTAGGCGTAACTTACAGAAGTAACAAGCCGATAGAGCATATAGAGGTAAGCATCAAGAGAAGTGAATTGCAAATGGAGATTTCTCATTTCACGGACACCGAACTCTTAGGACCAGAATAAAAGTGTTGATTTTAAGTGAATCATCAGTTCGTGTGAGAAATCTGGCTCAGATGGTATTTCTTGTCTGATAAATACTAATAGTTCACCTACAAATTAACTTTATCGTTATCTGATTGGGAAACATACAATGGCATAGCACAAAGAACACCTAGCACGAAGGACCCACCTACAAAGGACACAAAGGACACCTGGATTGTAATTAAAGAACATCGAGTTTGTAGGCATCTAAATATAGCATTGACAACCTATGATAACCTATGTAAAGTTAATGTAAAGTCAAAAAGAATCTGGGGCCCCGAGTGGCCGAGTGGTCTAAAGCGCTCTCCGTTACGGATCACTGCCATCTCACTTCTGTCTGAGTGGGTTCGAGTCTAGGATTAGGCCAATGTGGGTATGTGAGAAAGCTTTTCCAGTACCTTCTCGTGGGTCGGTGGTTCTTCTTCCACCATTAATACTGGCCGCCATGTATAGTCTATCGTGTGCTGAAAATGGCGTTAAATCCCACAACAACAACAACAAAAAGAATCTGATGTGTGTGTGTGTGTGTGTATGTGTGACATGCAATCGAGTTAATTTGAAATTTATTTGGACCAATCGTTTTGCGCTTCTTTTGTGTATTTATAGGTAATAAACAATGAACACGAAGTTTACTCGAATATTACAACAGTTGGCTATACCATCCATAAACAAGTCCTCAGATGGCAAGAAACAGGTTGTAAAGATGACAAGATCCACTGCAACCATGAACCAGACCGGCGGACAAAAGAGACAGCTTGATAAATCTGAGACCGGGTCCGGGTCCGGGCCGAATCTTGCTAAAATTGATCAGATTATGCTCCAGGATGCTACCCTTCCCCACCCCCACCCCCATCTTTGCAGCTCAGGGACGACACTTTTTTGGATCTAATCCTTGCAACCCACTAAACATCTAAACAGCAACTTACAAATCCAATCCGAGAAAGTGTTCGCCTCAACAGATCACTCATTTCTGCCCGCATGGGTTCAAGACTCGACTCGGCCAACTTAGGATGTGAGATAGCTTGCCAAGAACTTCCTGTCGGTCTAAAGTTCTTCACATGGTTTTCCCGGATTCTTCTTGCACCAAATATACTGGCCACCGTGTATATCCAACCATGTGCGAGAAAATAGCATTAAACCCACAAACCAAATTAAATCATATGTCAACCCAAAACTGATGCCATTTCCGCTACTTTCACACTTAATAAATTAACTGACACTCTTACTTATCCACTCGTTTACACTTTAGCACTAGTATTTACGGCAGCCAACAAGCAAAGATTAAATTTAAATTATATGTTCACTGCAAAATATTCCTTAGAAACTTCATTACCAGTCACTCCCGCACACTTGGTTCTTTTCGTTACTCATCTTTTTAACAGTTTTGCTTCAGCTACAATATTTTGATACATGTCCAATATAGATTTTATACATAATTTAAATGATTTTACAAGTCCCAAAAATGGGCTTCTAGTACAGAAACGTCAACAGATATACCAACTGATGAGAATGGCTTGTGACGCTAGGTTAAAAAAAGACAAACATGTATTAGTAATGTTCATGCCACAGGTCAAGCTATGCGTCACAATTACCAACGACTGGTATTTCAATCCATATTTTACTTGGATTTTCATGCATTTTTGAGAATTGAGAAGATTACAGCGCAATCATTAAACTACGATAATCTAAATCGATTAGATAAAAGTTGGTTGCACAAGTTTGTAGACATAAACCTTTCTAATATTTAATATTTCCGAACAAAGTCAGGGTAAACCTTTACACTGAAAATATGTAACAATAATAAAAAATACCCTGTACGCAATCAAAAATTCTCCAAACGTACACGAAAGTACCTAAAACTGGTTCCGATTCTATCTGTATAGAAGATCCCCAAACCTACCAGTTGCGTGCTCTGAGTAAAATGAACAGCTGCAAGTTGCAATTCTTCCTTGCAAACTTAATCATAAACAATCAAAAGTGAAAAGGGTTAGGATAAGAGCATCAATTAAAGCTCATGTTTAAGGGTTGGTTGCCCACCAATCAGATTGCTTCGATCAGATGTTCAAGACATTGTTAAGTATATTTGATTTAATTTATATTTTACTTAATTTAATTTTTTGTAAGTTTTAAAAAATGTATTTCATTATGTCAAAGTAATGCAATCTTGTTTACTTGATTTGACATATTTTCAGAAAACTCAGTTTGACCTGGCTCTTTTCATAAACACCTAAAAAAGGAAACACTGTTTCTATCTTTGACTTAGTTCACGACCTTGATTCAGAAATCACTGAGACAAGTAAACAACTTCCTATTTTTATTTCATTCTCGAAGTAAAATGATTGCTTTTTATCAAGGTCATACTGGGAGTATGTAATTTAGATATGTAAACAGCCTCTATTTCGCAATTCTGGCTTTTCCGAAATTGAGCAGCAGTTAGATTTAATAGTGATGTTTAGAAAGATATTTCTCAGTTTAGGCTCTTACCTTGGACGCTTTAAAGTTTTGTTGTGACCAGTTTGAAGTAAAATTTTAATTTTTATTCAAATTATTTGGATTCTAAAAGATTAATTCTTCTTCCTGGAAATATTTGAGTGCCTATACAAATTCTTGGAGAAGGACATTTCTTTAAATTTCTTTCGGAATTCAAATACCGGAATTTCTGTGGTTCACAAAGAACTGTAAACACATCAGCGATATACTGACTACAGAATACGTCATCGCCTTCCATTTTGGATTTTTCGTCGAAATTCGAACTTGAATTCATTAGAACATTTCATTACTAGGATTTCTAAAATTTAATTCGTAGATTATTCTTCGGTTGTCTTTGGCTTTGATTCCTAAAACCGTACGTTCTTATTTTTTATTTTTACATTTTGTTTCCTGGGAAATAAATTATTTGTTCAATTTTTACAAAGCTTGTTGTTTTCACTTTTTGTTAATAAGAGCATAAACACGTGACTATATATATATATATATATATATATATATATATATATATATATATATATATATATATATATATATATATATATATATATATATATATATATATATATATATATATATATATATATATATATATATATATATATAGTATGTACGCTGTATCAATGACATACCACGAGATGTATACATTTTTTATTAAAAGGAACCGAGTTTCCTTTTAACGAAACATTTATACAACGAGTGGTATATCATTGATTCAGCTTACTTACTGTACATATATTTTATTTATATCACATACAAGTACATATATTTGCCCTTTGAACGGAGTTAAGAGTTACTACAGGCAGTTGTGTATTGACCGAGTGAATGAACTCCTGACATCCCGAGAGAGTCCGCAACAAAATGTAATTATATGTCTTTTGTAGCAATTACAATCACCTTTGCATCTAGATAAGTTGATTATGTTTCTTTTTTAGTGTATATTTTACTTCACATTGATTAAATCAATATCATACACACTTGTGATTTAAACATGAAAGATGGTTTTAGTGATGAAAGAAGTAGAGCACTACAAACACTTGGTTAGCTACACCATTCACATGAACGCTAAGCCATTAACGTACCGGCGCATTGAAATTAATGTGGAATAGAAACCAAGCAAAAAAACGAACCAACAAGAGGTAATTAAAATATTTTAATATATCTGCAATTGATCTAAGTCATTCTTCTGCTTTTGTAACAGTACCACCGACCATAAAACTCAGTCTTTCTCTCTGGTCGGTTTGACATTAAAACTCTCTCTCTCTCTTTCTCTGGACCATCGTAGGAAGATGATACGGGCTAAAATCTATGAAATGACGAACCGAGAGAGAGAGAGAGAGAGAGAGGTTTGAAATTTTTCATGTTTAATTGATAATAATCGAAACAACATAATATGTTTAAGAAACAACAACAACAAAACAATAAATTCGTCACGGTATGTGTACCACGTAAAAGAGAAATTTACTATTTGATCTTGATATGTTTTGCAACTTTATATCATTGACAAACACTGCAGATAAATCCCAAGGAAAGTGCAAACGTATCGTTACGAAAAACCATATTCTTGTAGAGTACTTGGTGTAATTTTTATTTCAAGGTTTTAATCCAGCCCAAATTCCTTTGCTCTCTCATTCCACCTTTTCGAGTAGATAGGGGAGGGGAACACAAAAGCAGAAACAATTGCGATTAAAATGTGTACCATATTAAATTCATTTAGAAAACGGGGATTGTTAATACTTTTATCATACGTCACTGCGACCGCTTTGGTGGTTAGAGCGTCCACCTCGGAAGCGGGAGGCCGTGGGTTAGAACCCTGGCCGAGTCATACGAAAGACTTACAAAAATGGTACTGTACTAACACCTGCCTCGCTAGGTGTTCAGCATTAAGTGGTTAGTGTTAGGACTGGTCGGCCAGGTGTCAGCATAATGTGACTGGGTGGGACGTCATGCTACATCTGCGTTATGATGCCCCAGTGCTAGACATCACTTTAAACTGCCAAACTGCAGACATTGTAGAGATATGACTGAAAAAGTGTTAAAGTTATCCTAATCGCGCACACTTACACACATACGTCACTAATGATTAATGCGTGGAAATTCATCATTGATCTAGAATCAACTGCACACATTTATATATGTGTATTATTGCGCCATGGGTGGATCACAATTTGATATACCAATAGTATTGGTATATCAAATTGATTTATACCGACACTTTGTTACATGTTACAAATATGTGTGTGTGTGTGTGTGTGTGTGTGTGTACATTGATCTATGCTTTCAAAATTACCTTTCATCATGGGATCTGTCCTTCGTGTCACAGTCCCACAGGAACAAATTATTCTCTGGTGCTGATCCATTGCGTTTATGCACACTTCATATTCCGTATTGGGTTTTAAACCACTTACGGTATAGCTTGTGATTCCAGGTGTTACAAAAATTTCGTTATAAGATGCATTGTCCTTTATATTATAACGTATTTTGTATCCACTGAGAGAAAGACATTGGCTACAAGGCGCCCAGTCAAGGTGAAGTGTTGTTGGGTTAATAGTGTCTACAATTAATCGATCAAATGTAACTACAGTTGTTGAAATATCTTTATTGCGTTCCGTGTCCAAATGTTCACCTCCTGACTTCATGGAGCTGCACTCTGCAAAGAAAAGTGGCGTGTTTGAATCTTATACATGTCCTAATTAATTATTTTTGTCAAGGAATGAAATATGATAATACTTAATTTCTTAGAATAGCAGCTTTATGCACCAAACCTCTGGCGAGATATTGAAAACGTTTCAAAAGAGACTATATTCTCGGTGTAAAATTTAATGCATACTTAGCAAAAAATATTAATTAGAGGAAAATTAACATAATATCTTAAAAACATTTTTTCTCTCTAGAAAATGTATAAATTTGAAAATTCTACTTATTAAGACGAGGGGCAGAATAAGCATTATTTTTAATAATAAAACAACAACTTTCTTGCTGGAAGATGCGTCTAAGTGGAATAATTAGTTTAAAATTAAAGTATAATAAAACCTAAATAGGCCTTTCACTTAAACAGTCAAGTGATTCAACCCATAGTCATTGTTCCTTTTCTCTGAAGCAGGTCAAGCAGAATCAGAAACTGAGCGCATCACAATCCACTGTCCTAATGAACGAGTCAAAATCAGAATATTTTCTAATAAGAAAGGGACATCCGACAGGGAGGTGTTTTATCAACATTGTTTTACCTTGTTTGCATTAATAACCTTCTACAAGAACTACAGGAGTCAAAAATTATAGCAATTTGTATCCACTCCATCATGAATCCACTCCATCATGAATCCACTCCATCATGAATCCAGCACTATCTGATAATATAACTCTGCTTGATATATGTAAAAGATGCTCTCTATCATGGAACCTCACCTTAAACGCTAACAAAAGTTGTGTATTCGTTTTTAGTCAGGATAGACAATACAGTACGTGAGAAGATCAAATGGAAAATAGGTAACCATACTATACCATATTGTAAATGAAACTGAACATGTTGGAATTCATGTTAGCTTCAATATGAAATGTTTGACAATAGAAAAGACACAGCTTGTAATAAAGGCAGAAAATAATATTATTATCTTGTAGGCATTGTTGCAAATGAAGTTAGAGTCAATCTCCATACTTACGTCAGTTTGTATAAAACAATTGTGATGCCATAAACCTTTTATGCTGTGAAGTTCGGTCGAAAATCAAACACAATGATTTAAGAATGCGCGACGCATTTCAACATAATTGTACCAAAGTTCTACAATGATTTCCTCAAACCACACGATCCGGCATGAGCGAAAGTTTATTGGGGATAAAAATAATTGTATCGGAAATTGATAAAAAGAAACTAATTTTTTCTGGTAAATTGCTCAATTTTCCAAAACAATGTAACATGGAAAAGACATTACAGTACAGAAACTTTTAATTCCCGATATATGTAATATTTTACACAAATATAATATTTAGGAAAGTATCGAAAGTATTTTAGAGACAATATAGTTAAAGGAAAAATACAGTGGGAAAAATTATAAAACATTATATTCGTAAAAAGGAAAACGAGTGCTTTACAAACTTGTGCCACAGTGAAATTTCTTTGGTCAATAGATTAAAAAATAGCCTTACTTCTATAGTCCCTCAATTTTATGGCAAGCTCCAAGACAGAGAATTACAGTTCACATCCCTTGCAAATGTTATGGTCACTGTTCCAACTAATACTATTAATTGATGTCAAAGGAATAATGCAACAGGAGTGAAAATAAGAAGAGCAAAGAACGCCATCTAAAACGTATTTACTCGTTGGATTTTATTTCTTCTTCCTTTATATACATACAGTTTCTGCATAACCATTTGATTGGGATTTTCACAAGGCTAATACAACATAATTATAATAATGTCATGATTAATATTAATATAAATTATCAATTGCTTCAAAAGAATATGTTACGTATATTGGCTTCTTTATGAAGTGCGATTTCAATACTTTCTTTATGGTATAAGTATTGTTGTCTCTAACATACTATTGTGGCGTCACGGTGTGTAGTTCTCATTTTAATTTGGTGAGGTATTTGGTTCTCGTAGGTCTACTTATTTGACCGTGTTGGAATATTTTGCTGTGACCTATTATATATATATATATATATATATATATATATATATATATATATATATATATATATATATATATATATATATATAGAAGAAGTTTTAAAAAAATCTGTCTTTACAATCAAACGGACTGTTTAAAGAAAAAACTAAATTATTTTATAAAAAATAGGCCACAGTTACATCTCATTTATTTGGGGACTTTACATTAGCTGTTAGTTGAAATGCTATAATGTGTTTGACATTTGGAAAGATTTAAATTTAATCTTGTTATAATAAGTACTTTGTGACTGTTTCAGAAAGCTACGGTTATTTTCTGGGCAAGCAGTGATTTGTTATATAGCATTGTTAAGATTTCTTTATGGTATTTTGAAAACGTTCACCAGCACTTTCTACGACGAATGTGACCATGCTTGCATAATGTATTTAAGTAGGTCATATAAGACCATATGTCCATGAGCTTTTAACTTGTTATATCACAACACCAAATCACGAAAATATGCCAATTAAGCATCACTTTACAAGCTATCAAGCATTATATTATAGAAGGAAATGACAAAAACATTAAACCACATTTCAAACGCTTTTTTCAGCTTCAAAAGGGCATCTCTAATTGTTTTTTCTATCATGTATTTCTTCCTCTGACTCCAAATATTTGCTTCAGCATAAATAACTCTCATATTAGAACAAATGAATCTATTGCTTAAATATTTTGTTAAATATGTTTATTTAAAGTAGTACTGTCAACAAAACTCCTACCATTCAGTGTCGATATTGTATAACAGTTTTCTGAAGATGTGAATTTTGCATTTTGCACTTCTGTTAGTGCAGATCCAGAGTACTGTATCCGATACTGTTGAATTGTTGCATTGTTGTGTCAGAACGTATGAATTTATTCAACGTAACTATTTTAAGACTGTTGTGATACTATCTGTAACGAAGGCTTCGTAAAATTTTAAACAATTGCAATAACCTATAATATGAAAAACGAACAATGTGAAATGCATCTTACTGGAACTTAACAATATTAGTCTTTTTTAACTTTGCTGGTTTGCCTTTTGGCAGGGAAATTTGTCTTTTCATTTCGACTACATTTCAAAAGTGCACAACATATTCGACGTCTTTAATGTTAAGAGGTACAAATCGTTATATTTGTATAACTTCCATAAATAATTCTTAGGTTGTTCGTTTCATTTTGTTTTAATGTTTGTTAGGTTTTTTAATTTAATATATCTATTCAGAATGCAAACGTCTGCTCTAAAAGCTTCCAAGGCCTCCATGATACCGTTATCAAACTAATGAATTGTTCGTTTCCTCTCTTTTAGACCATCACCTATCACGAAGTTACGTTGGCGACTGACTTGTTATAACAAAACTGTATTCTCATTTACAAAATAATTTGATCCCACTAATGGGTCTATAAACGATTACAGTGGTACGCATATATACTCCCCAGACACTATTATAGTATCTTCAAATGGTACGCATAAATAGTCCCCAGACACTATTATAACATCTTGAAATGGTAGGCATAAATACTCTCCAGACACTATTATAACATCTTCAAATGTTGTGAATTTCACTTAGTAGTAAGGAAAAGATATTATTATAGGTTACATCCGTTCTATAAATATAAATAAATTAATTTCTTATTCAAATATTTATATTGGATGATATATATGATGTATTCTTTATCGCCATCGTTTGATTTAAATGTAAATTTGGATAATTTTAAATACTTAATAATATTTGATCTAACATTTATATTTTTATAGCAATCATTCAAAGGGAACATTTTATTCATTGATGATTGCGTATTGTATTTTGTAATCAAAATAACAAATTCAAAACATCTAAGAACAATAATTATATTTCAACCTGTTTACGAGATGTGTTTAAGCATTAAAGTCATGTTTTATCTGTTTTTAGTGGCAATGTTTAAATAAAAATCTGAATGCAGCATGTAAATTGTTAATAAATTCATTCAAAAAAGAATACCTTTGGAATCATCTTTTTCCCAAGAGATGCCTCCGTTGCAATCATTATCGCCCATCGCACTTGTTCCTCCGGTGCTATTCAACAAGGATGTTAACTCAACCGCCTCATCCTCTGCACTTAGGTACATCTGTATGACCGGACGTTTCGCCATGTTCTTGTTTGTTAAATTTCTGTAAAAGCACGGATAGAAAACTAATTTATAAATTAATGAAGAAATCACTCGATAAAGACACCCATGCATGTGAGTAATCAAAGCTAAAGTTTTGTACGGTTTCTAACCTTCTATTTATAGTCTCTTCTCTTCGTCTCCGTAACGTTTATGGTCGTACAGGGTAGTTTCCCAGCCTCTCGGCACCTGTCATTATTGAAATTATGTCAGTGCTTTAGTTCAACTTGGACAGAGTCAATATATTTCTTGAAAACCTCTAAAACCTAGTACAACTTATATTCATTGGAAACAACCTAGCAATCGTTTTCATGCTACCTGATAAAGATACAGTTCTAAATGGTCTTCCTGTACCATCTCGTCTTCGTACCGTTTTCAATTGTTTTCTTACTGTACCATTTCCAGTTTTGAAAAAGAAGTTACGGGAACTATACCAGACTTCAACAAGCCGATGGTATCCTTTGTGTCTAAATATGAACAATTAACTATATTCTGTTTATGGGAACAAGTTATTGAGCAAACGCTTTCTGTTTTCTTCGGCCTCTTTTATAATTTTGTGAGACAGGAATTCAAAACTCCTATCATAGTATAATATATGTATGATTTTTTTCTCTTTAATACGATATCCTCAAGATATTTGATAAAGATCTAAAAAAATGGACACAATGGTTACTACGATCTTAATGAATACAGCTTTTAAAAATATAATACAATACGTACATACATTATAATAAAAAGACACAACCCCATAAAGATATAATTCTAAAGTCACGCTTTGTAGGTCTATTGAAGAATAAAACTATTCAGCAAACCGTAATGTGAAAGAAAAATAACAGTAAAACTATAGAAATGGAGATGTAATATGGAATGTTTCTGGTTACAGCCACCTATATACTGTATATGTGCAGTGGTGTATTAAATACGCTATTTCAAAGAATGAAGATAGTAGATTTGCTGAAGAAAAAATGAAAAAATGAAAAAGTTGCGTGATATTTAGAATAAGCCTATTTATGGATAAATTCAAATCAGTAGTTTTCTTGAACCTTTAATTTTATTATTGTAGCCGCATAGGGACTCCTGGATGTAGAAAGGATCGATATCATGCAGCCGGATTTTTATAATGGGCAGTTACAAGTATAAATTCATCATTTTCGACTTTTTAAATGGTTCAACATTACGGTCTATTGGAACAGGAATAGTTAATTGTGCCTATGGACAATAAACCATGGGTATCAAATTCTTCAAGACATGGGTTATTTTGAGGTGGCTAGGGCCTTTACCTCTAGCATCTATGGTTTCTGCTGGAATGACTGTGGTTTTGTGTTTGCTACTAATCAAATTATAGACAAATAACATTCTATCTTATGTCTACATCGCATGATTCATATATGTATAGCTTCTGTTTGGCCGCTAAAGAAATGTTTACCGTTCTTTAATCAAAACGTAAGTTATATACTTCAGATAATAATCGAATTTTCCGGTGGTCTAAGTGGTTAAAAAGTTCGCCTCGGTTGCTGGAGGTTTAAGATATATGGTAAAAACAATTCTTCGAGAATGCATAGTAGCTAAAAAATAAAAAGAGATTTTATTAAACATGTCGCTTTAGAGTCGTTACAAACTGTGAGCCTTAATATCAGTGCAAGGTTTTTTTAGCTGAGACGGTTATGTAATTTGAACCCTAAAGTCAATCATTATGAAGCAACTATACACGTTTACATCTTTCAATTGAAAATCGATTAAACGTTCAAAACGAGTCTTGTAGCACTGTACAAATTAAATTTGTTGATATTCTGCTATATTTGAAGAAGCTATCAAGTTTTAATTATGTTTTATTCCTTTATACTTGCCCGATTATAACAAAGAAGTCAAATATTTTATAAGATGTGAAATTCGTCGTACGAGGTCACGCAAAACAACGAGTATCAACATCAAGTTATGAAAAACAACAGAACTATCACCATACATCAAGTAAAAACGCAAGTACTAATTTGAAGCCACACGAGGTCACATTCTGCACTGTTTTGTAGTTTCATTCTCTCCATTAACATAAAATCTGCTCTGTTAATTTTGTTGTAACTTGCAACAATCCATGACATAGCTGACATTCTTGACTCATTAATAGTCATAGCGTCCTATAAATAAACAGAAAAGAAAAATGTTATTGCGCAGCAGATTCGTTCTACTGGAGATGGCCAGCTTCAGGAAGAATAACGGAATCAAGAAATGTACAGCTCTCTGATGTCTTTAGATGACTGAAATGCTAAATTCAATATGAACATGAATTGTTAAGCATTCCCGCTACTTACAGTAGGAATCTGTGCAATAGAACATAGGACTATTAAATGTTTGGTGAATAATTTTAGTACTAGATTGAGCCTTTGTCATAAAAGGCATTTCTAATGAAACCAACATTATGGGTAATGAAGAAAGGACTGGGTAAAAAAACCGTTTTATTGCTAATTTACAGATAAAATATTTATTGTAAATTTATTATCTTCATTTTCTTTGAAATATGGTACTTCAGAGCTTGCAGTTTAGCACAGCACCGTTTTATATTGTCATGCTCTACGTTTATATGTTCACACGATATTTTGCAACATATGTATTTTAAATATGACTCAAGTCTGAAAGTATGTTTAATCTCCTAAACATGTGTTATTTTGTTTGAATTCACTAATGTTATTCTTTCTCAAGCAAAATGATACAAATTTTTCGCAAACATATTTGTGAAGAAAAATACAATTCTGCAGCACAAAAATCTTCGCCACCTCATACAAAATCTTACCCTGTCTATAAAACAGCCCTGGCTACCAACCAATTACATTTGGGATTTTCACTAAAACGCTTTAAATCAACAGGCATTCATATAGCTTTACATACTTCAAATGCCTAGAACAATGACACAAAATTTTGCAAAACATTTCTTTGCATTACTTTCAATAGTATTTAGTTTGACATTTTTTAAATAAATATTAACATGATATTTGTGTCTACAACATCCATGTAATTAAGAAAAATCCTACAAATACAGGTGTAATTAATATAACGATGTAATTTTCAGATTTTATTAGGTAAACCGGTATGGTAAGTATAAAAACATTATATCGACCAATAATATAGCTTTGTCCACAAAACAGCTGACATTCGATTAAACTGTTCCACTACGGATTATGTGTTAGGCATATCAAACTCATCTCCATGTAGTAATTTATTTTAATGGTCACAATGAGCACCCTCTGTCTTGCTCGTAAAAAAGCTGCAATGTGTGGCAAAGACAGTCTTTTTGGATTTCATTACTTTACAAGAACCTTTAAATGTATTTACTGAATAAACAATAAGGTTCAAAACCTACTTTCAGCTAGCAACACATAATTTAATTTGGATATACTTAAAATGTGTTATTTTAGTCTATATGCCTTCAGGAAATATATTGTAGGCTAAGTCCAGTTTTGTGGCGCAACAAATGTTTGCTGTATGTTTGGGTTTTTTTTCCATAAGAAACGAATGTTGATCCGCCTCATACATCTGATGTATTTCCGGTTTGACAGAAAAGACAGTGGTTGCTCTGACTGATAAATCGATAATAGTGTCTGTACTCAAACAATTATATAATTCTCAAATTTTCTTATCTACTTTTTATTTAATTTTTATACTGATAATCTTTCCATTCCACGTTTTTCGTTATATTTTTAAATATTGATTTTCAAATTATCGATGGATCCTGTTATTCAAAATATGTCTATAAATATTAACGGAAATGCTATTTTATCCACTAATTTTAGGCATATCGCCAAATAGAAATTTAGAAAACCATTGACATCAGTGACATCTTACAGTGGATTGGGCTATCAAGGAATCTGAAGGAATGTGTGACTCGATAATATAGTACAGAGCAAACAGGCAGGCAATTATATAATAAATCATATTGAAACTATGTTCATATTGGAGAACCTAAATCTCAGTAGCCCAAGTAGTTGCCCTGTCACCTGATTGATACTGTTCAAAATTTATCTAATCAATATGGACTGACACGATTAAAAAGCAAGACTTTTGTTTGCCGTTCTTTTCTTCATTTTCAACCGTGTGAAACGCGTTGTAAAAGAACACCATAACTATAAAGTGCTGCAGGATTATAGTTGGAATATCAGATTTTATCGAATATTCGTGCTGAATGCATTATCCGAATACTGTGCTGAAATCAAGCAAGAAATGTCTTTAGAAAGCAATTTCCCTAGCATTCCTTTTTCAGTGACGGATATTAAATTCGCTAAGCGTTGTATGACTCCATGTCAAAAGTTATTCTTATAGAACAAACCGCGTTTTCTGCATGAATAATCCATAACCGCAGTATATTTGCGTATTGTATGCAATGACATTTACATTAAGGAATTTTATTTAGGTTTAGACTGCGCAAAACAAGTTAATATTAAGCTTTAGCCCTAATCTTTTTGGCGTATTGATCTTGCGATAAGCTCACTCCATTTTTGTTATGGTGTATTCTATCAACATAAACTATGCTATCCGGACAATTCTGAAAGTATCGTGCACGTGTCTAACATTAGTATTTGATGACACTGAAATGACGCACTAAAATAAAGCCACACATTCAATGCACACTAAATTAGTCAGGTGGTGTTCACAATATGTCCTATCTTAATGTATCCAACAAAACCCCATTAGTTCCAAATCAGGTAGGAAAGAACTCAATTCATGAAATGTGTATCTACTGCTCTGATCACTCTTAGCATTTGATATGGATTAATTTGATTCTATTCCTGAAATGGTAAATGTAAAGTTTAAACAGATATTTATGCTAATACAATGCGTATTCTGAGAGATAACATACTAGATGCTTTATTTCATAAAAACGGTATTTGTTCCTTCTGAATCAGTATATGGGCATGTTCGGAAGTAGTTTCTCACATGTTCGTCCTAACAATTTGAGGGACACGTGGGCTAAACCTAGAACATATCCGACTAATGTATCTATTGACTACCTTTCTATGGACTGGACCTTGAACATATCCGAATAATGTATCCAATGACTACCTTTCTATGGACTGGACCTAAAACATATCCGACTAGTGTACTCAATGACTACCTTTCTATGGACTGGACCGAGAATATATCCGACTAGTGTATCCAGAGACAACTTTTCTAAAGACACTATTAGTACGATAAAAAGGGACATCATCAACATTAATTCTTTCATTTGTACTTACAATTCCTTTCGTCTTCCCATGAATTGAAGCAATTCAAGAGAGAACCTTTGTGACAAGGCTGCGTATTATAAATGAATTTTATTAAGAATGCTCAAGCTGCTTTGTTACATATTTTGACATAAATACAAATCCGTGTGTATTGGTGTATACGTGCATGTGGGTGTTAAATAATGCTCTTTGTAGCATAGGATATTAATGTTGTTGCTCGAAATGACATTCTCATTTGCCATGATACAAACATATTTGAAATTTACTGATAATTTTTGACAGTTATGGAAGTTCAAAAACAATAAGCAAATCTAGTATTCTTTTAAATATGCTGATTGTTATGAAATCAACATACCATTGATTCCATTATTCACATCATTTATATAAATATAAAGTGTCCAATTTACAAAGAAGACACGGTATATATATATATATATATATATATATATATATATATATATATATATATATATATATATATATATATATATGCATTTTTTTTTCCTGTCAACATCTAATTCGTTTCTAAAGTATTAGTCATTAAACAATTACTTCAATCCAGATCGTCACGAGACCTGTGTCTGGACGATTCATTTTAACTACTTTTACAATTGTATGGTCATAATAAAGCATATTCCGTGGAACAATATTAACGCAACATATAAACTATCTTTATGACACATAGACCGTTCTGACGGTTTAGGGATAAGAGCGGGCCGAGTCATACCAAGCACATAGAAATTGTACTAATAACTGCCTTGCTTGGCGCTCGGCATTAAGGGGTTAGGACTGGTCGGCTTGGTGTCAGGATAGTGTGACTGGGTGAGACATCATGCTACATGTCTGCGGCATGATTCCCCCTCCCCCCGCTAGACATCACCATGAACTGCCACACTGCAGACATCGTAGTGATATGACTGAAAAATTGTTAAAGCTACTTTAAAAATCCAAATCACACACACACACACACACACACACACACACACACACACACGCACATTACACATAATTTCAAAACATCCTGTTTGAGCAATTTTCTGCGCAGATCAATCTGAGCGGCATAATATGTATGCGAGAAGCCACAGCGGCTCAGTGGATAGCATGACTGATTGGACACGTTCGAATTCTGCCATCTGCCTAGTTCGGCTACCGTGGTACATCTTGGACAAGGCACATTGCTCCGACTGACTCGGCACATAATAACATATTCGTGTTGCTTTGCCGTGAAAACCCCAAATACAAAACAGCATACTGAGTATGCGTATGACATAACGTCAATAGTTTGAACATAATTTTACAATTAATAAGGTAAGGAACATAATGGCATTGTAATTACAGGTGGATCAGGGGGACGCCAGGGGGTCGAGTGGTCTAAGGTGCTGGCCATTACAGATCACTGACATGTCTCACCTCTGTCCGCGTGGGTTCGCGTATCGGCTCGACCAGTGCAAGTATTTAAGAGAGCTTGGCAGTAGTTTCTCGTGGGTAGGTGATTTTTCCCAAGGTCATTTCGGGCTCTCCCTCCGCCAAATATAGTGTCCAGCATATACAGCTCTCATGTGCTGAAAAAATAGCGTTAAACTCCAAAACAGCAGCAACAACAAGAACTGAATGGCAAGAATTAGGATCACGCCAAAGTTAAAAATATTTATTTTACTTGCAGAGGGATTATGTGTGTTATAAAACTGAGAAAATCGCAAAGAAAAGAAAATTTGCTTCATGTGAATTTTACTACCATTTCCTGAATATAATGCCTTACGAACGAAATGAAGCTGTAAATATAATAATATTTGCCAAACATTTTTTTCTGAATGCGGGTTTCTTACCTCGTAAATTGCATAAAGGGTTGACAATATTTGTTCTGAGACAACTATGGGATGGTAAAATAGTAGACTACGCAGTGACAACTTTGATATTTCTATGCGATAGTTTTATTTCCTCCAATATTAATTTTTAATGTATATTTTAGAAGCTGTGCTGTGTTCTGACATTACATAGATAGATGGAGCTGGAAGACCTGAAAAGTCAACCCAGCAATTGTCTCTTACAAAAAGCCTGTTTCCATGATCAAGGGTTTGCTTGTCAGTCTTGAAGATTCGTTACAGGTGAGCAGAGGTATGTTTCTCGAACTGCATACGTTATCAGGGGTGTGTTCGTCGAACTGAAAACTTCTGCACACATAATATTTTTTGTACATACCTTTGCTGTTAATATGGTTTAATAGATTCTCGCAAAATAATAAACAATGAAAAGATACGCATCAGAGCGTTTTCGTTCATAACAATTCTGCATATTTCGTGAGTGTCCCTTACAGACTTTACTAGTCTCGTGCTCTTTTAATGCTCAAGATATGAATGAAAATAAATAATATTATTTATGAAGCTGTAGATATATTTATTTTATGAATTGAATTTCAACTAAGTTGTCATATAAGTGTTTAGTTTAGTATAAACGTCTTGTATGGCCGAAATGGTAAAAATTATAAAAGTCAGAGGGATTGGACAACAATTCTCCAACCCACTTACTCCTATCCATTATCAAATGCTAACATGTATAATCCACATAAAGCATTAACAAACAAGCGGGTTGGCTCAGTCAGTCGTAGTTATTAGTTTATATTGATCATTACTTTAACACATGACAGAAAAGAGAGTACCCGACGGCATATTAAGAGAATAAGGCAATTAATGATCATAACATGTAACTGATGTTTGAATGCAACTCTGTCTTTTATTAGCAAATTTTTGTCTTTCTTTTTTAATGAAAATATTATTTTAATAGTGTAATATTTCTTTCCAATCTAGCAAGAGTTGATAGGTAAAATTGAAACTATGGAGATTTTACTTAATACATACATACACTGTCAATAAAGTCTGCACTAAAGAAGAATGCCGAATTAGTGCCGAGGCAATCTGAGCAAAGTGCCATGCCCAAGGATACGCTAAGGTAGCTGGGCCAGGATGTTCTGATAGTAAGATTCGAACCCGCACCCTTTCGTCCTGCTAACCACTAACAAACCACGACTTCCACGAATAAAATTACTTTGAGATTTTTATTGTAAGATATAAAAAAACAGTTGTATATGCTACTGGTAAAGACAAATTTTAAGTTAGAGAGTTTTATTACAAACAGTGGCAGAGAAAAAAATAAACAGGAATCTTGAAAAATAAAACCAATATTACCAAAATAACAATTATCGTAAGAGTATTTCCAGACTGTGAAAATTAACTTACCCCAAATTACTTTCATCAGATACATCATTCATGCTGCTGCGTAATATATGGCGAACAAAACATTCGCTGGAGAAAATGACAATAATCCCTTACTGTTCAGATATCTGGATGATGATTAAAACGAATCAGTACACCTCCACAAACATCAATTGTCCTCATCCCAAAGAAGCTAAGTTCAAAAGGTCTTTGTGTTTAATCCAGCTCAAGCTTCACACCGGTTTATTTTCCCAGTCTGATCCAGGAAATTCTATCGAGTGCAATTATAGCTTCGGCAGAAAACAACTTTGAATTAATCAGACTGGTAGATACTGGTGCTGCGCTTTATTCCGATAGGAACGTTTTCCTATTCAGCAGACTAGTAGAAAATATGCGCTCAAAAGTATCTCTTAGGACAACATGAAAGAATGAGCAATACTTAGTGGAATCATTCAAAAAACATACCGTGTAGTGTTATAAGTGTAGTCAAACTTCAAACAACACATATCCTAATCCGCAGTAGCATAATGCGCCTGCAGGTCTGGGTATATGTTGCTTATTCGACTGATTGCTCCTAACAAACTGAACTGACCCAGATCTGCCCGCGCATGATGCGCCGGCAGATATGGGTCTGTGCAGTTTGCATTTGGACTCCACTTATAAGGGAGTATATACGGAATTCTAACTCTCAACATTGAATTGATTATTTTTATATTGATCTTGTGAATACTAGCAAATTTAAAATCAATTTAGCATATTGCATCATGGAGAGTGTTAAAACGACTTATGATATGCACACGTATGACCTCATATAAACTTTATTGTTGCATTCTTTTCATTTTGGTGCCTGTTTTATGTTCTTTGCTATCTATATTTGACATACCTGAAATGGGTTTCTGCATTAGTTTCTCGCCTGTCTGATTTTAGAATCTAGAAAGTGTGTCTAGGTTTTCAACCTGCGATGTACATTTCTGAATTACGTTCCTCCCATCAAAGATATCAACCTTAATATTCACATATAATGTTTGCTTTGCAGAAAATGATATTGCGATCATGAGAACAAGCCGAAAAAGTCGATTAATTGTGATTGATCATAATTTTCATAACTGATTCTGTATTAATGAGCTGTTACACATCCTACAGCCAGTCCCAGTTCAGCTGCATATATTCACATCTTAACAGATCAGTTGTAATTAGTAATAGGTTTTTATAACCATGGTTTCTTTTGCTGTAAATTATACACGTAGGTGACAGCTGAAAATATTTCTATCAAATAAATAATGGTAATTATTGGTAATTACAGGAACTGTCCCTTGGTCCTAGTGGTTTTCTTTCTAATGAAGCTTCGTAGCTTTACAGGTTTTAAATGACAACACGACGTCACCAGTTGCGCAGTTTCCATTAATCATGACGTCTCGTGGTTAAATAGAAAACGATTGTTATCAGCAAACCTATATTACGTCAGTCGTAATGACAAGAATCATTAAGTCTCCCTTCATGATGGTTCATAGATATGGTTTTTAAACATTCTTTGAACACGTTCATTTCATCAACGAATTCTCAGCGACTGATTAAGCACACTCCATTATTTATTTGAACTGTAACTTAATACATCAAGTCACAGTTTGACGACTTTAATTTGAAATCATATCCATATCGTCTGCTTCATTTATCAACATATGAACAGATTCTCAATTGTATTAGGTATATACAGTATTACATATGCTTATAGAACACAGGCTATAGTGACAGTCTATTGTTCCATTATATTTGCTCTGGAAGAAAATAGGGGCTCAACAAATACTCAGGGAAAGCACACACTGTATTGAGCAATGGCTGTCTTTTTACCCCATTCTTTAGTATAAATTGATAAATGTACCCAGTCGTTTATTTATAACCTGCACCAGTAGTTGACTGATCAGAGCAACAAAAAGTAAAGTAGTCAAAGTTAAGAAAGCGTTGAACCATATATAACAGGCTGCTGCTTCTGGTCAAAATAGCACATGGTTAAGGCGTCTATACGGTATTTTTATCGGTACCGAATGATGCATCAGTAAAGGAATGACAATAATGATTTTATCGTCCCATGTCAGAAGATACAAGTCAGTCTGACGGTAAAATAACAAAATGTGGTTAGATAACATACCGTCTATACTTACTTAATAGTTCGAGTCGGACTGTTACGATCCAGATCTATAGTCGCGTAAAACAAAAACAAAAAACATTTATTCATTCCATTATCCCAAACCGACCGTGCGGATGCATTTGGTTTCAATTAATTAATTGACCTGAATGGCGGATATTACAATAAACAACACGGTATGAGCATCGACAGTGTCCAATTTATAATGAAGACACGGTAAGAAAAGAAATTAAATGTGAATGCAGCTGCAGATCAATGCAGATAACATAATCAGATTTATTCACAAAATATATCCGTAGGGAGAAAGAGATATCTACATTATTAAGGGAAATATTATGAAGATAAAATCAGAAGTTAAGTAATTCGAACTAATGTTAAAGCAATGGTCAGTCAAAATATTTGCAAGATATCTGAATATACGACGCAGTTTCTATCATTAGAAACTGTTTAACTGTAAGCGACCGCTTTATTCGAAATTCTGGTGTTCTGGGCATTCATGAGTCTTATAATTTAAACGTATTTGTTCTTTTCTATCTATATATTTGGTTCATATGCATTTATTGAGCCGGAAGACCTACGTTTGTGTGTTAGAAGTAATAATTAGAAAAATCAATATATATCACTTTCTTTGAATAAGTTGGTTGTTAAAGAAAGCTTGTCTGCTCTTTTATTACATACAATACCTGGCTTACTCAACACTTAGTACCTTTCCCTGACACAGGAGCTGTAATTCTAAACCCTTAACATATATGTCCTCTTGTTGTGACTTCAATTTTATAACTTCTTTTTTTTATAAATTAAAACAATTAAATATTTTAAATTGTCAATGTCACTGTACATTTTACCAATCTGACCTGAGGCTAGGTCTTAGGAACTCCAGATGAGAGTCCTATTTATGTATCCCTCTTGCAAATGGTTATCACATGTGCAAGCTGTGTTCAAAGTTTTGGTGAATATCCACCGAATGGTTCATGAGGAGATAAAGTTACGGAAAGATGGACGGACAGACAAAGGGTATCATATTTTCCTCACTAAAACGAGTGTAAGATTATATTCCAATGAAAACAACGTAATAATAGATTATCTGGGACCTTATCAAATCAGCGATTTGCAGAATATAACTGACTGCACAAAAGCCTTTACATGACACAAAAACTTTTACTCAGCTTTTGCATCAGAGTGCAAATTAGATCGTCTGGAAAACCAGCATGATAGACGATGCATTCCAACATTAATTAAGGAGAGTGAATCGAGAAAAGTTCACAATTCTAAATGTTCGATCACAGCTGTCAGTTGGTTTTTGTAATTATCTTCTTAATCTCCGCAAAATGTCTCCGGTCTAAATAAATGTTGCTACATTCATTATATCAAGAGATTTCTGCATGAAGCAAATCAAGGTCTTCAGCTTTCGCTCCGTCTTCTTGCTGGTATCAACGACTTTACAGAATTGTTTGTGAAGTACTACTTTAGATGTTATTTCAGTTTCATACCAACCCACTCTTTTATGATAGTATGTTTGTGTGTTTGCAAGTAAAATGCTAAGGCGTTTGTAAATATAACGCGTGTATAAACATTCCTACCCTATTCATCAGATAGTAATGAGGTGTCCTTGGCTAGTAAAAAAAAATCTCTTGCTGGTTAGCATGGGTGTGTGTTGTGTTTATGTATTGGATTGTAATAACAAACGGTTGCTTAATTGTATGGCTGTGCTTAGATTTGTCATCAAAAAGAGATGCTGAATAATAGGGATGTATATGGGACGGTAATCAAAAACCGATTGCTGAATATTAGAAGTGTGGATTGGAAAGTAGGTGATGTGCGCTGGATTGTTGATACGAATTTTAACATCAACTTTTTCCGTCTCCCCATACCCCTTATCTGACTAATATTCTCGGTCAGTCTGGGAACCAGATAAATCATATGTCAAATTCCTCTTGTTACCAGACTGCCTCCATCTCCACCACCATTCCATAGTGTTCCTAGACAAATTTATCACATAATCCCATTCCCATGTTAAACCTAGGACTGTTTAACCTATGATTTTTGAATGTTCCCAGAGTGCCCCTCGCATGTGAACCTATAAAAGTATCATACGATCTCGGATATGCTATACTCAGATCTACGGACAACTACTATCGACCGTATGGATATTGTTAACCATGAACACGCAAATAATTTAGTTTATATTAATTGATATTGATTGAGTATAATTATTAATTATTACAAGCAGTCTTGAGGAAGATGTTCCTGGAGTCCTGGAAGGATTATAGTCCAAGTGATTATTTCAATAATGGGTGTCATTTTAGAGAACTTCATTCTACATACCTTTAAGTGACCCGTATTCGCTTCATTTGGATTCTTATACAGCCACATTCCTTTGGAATGTCATTATTTAGACGCCCCGAGAAGTGCATACGGCTAAATCAATGTTAAAGTACGTAGACATTTTTGGACGAAGTGAGCCTAAAGGTGTGATCCAATAAAATCCGGATTGAATGTCGCGCGCTGTGGTGTCACAATTAACGCTAAGCATATTGATAAACAAATTCGTACTACCCTATATTGAGAAGATTCCACTCCGAAGTGCTCTTTTATTGATCCAAGTTTAGTACATGGCTACCATTGTATGTGCGAAATATCGATAATTTTCGTCGGGAAGTTTCTTGATGACACTTAAGGTGTATATCATTCAAAAAATCAGGATTGAGTAGACTGATTAACGAAAAGTAGTGTTAGATTTTAAAAGAATAATTTATATTTAATTTAAAACGAGTAAATACGCATACATGAACCAAGTGAATTGTACTATAGATGATTTATCTCTATCAACATTCCAACTTTTTCTTGAAGGTTTGTATCTGCTCTAAAAATGAATATTGAGTTTTAACGAGAGTCTATCACGTATCTATATCTGATAGTTTCCTATTTAACAATAAGAATCAATTTGTTTATCAATTTATGTTCGATATTATTTTGATGGGTCATTCGTATGTGCGTGTCCCACAATTCATTATAAGGGTATAATTGATGACTGAGAAGGGAGATACAGCCCAGAACTCTAACATCTAATTCAATGCTGAATTACTCATTTGTGAAACTATTGCAGGTATATAAGTAGTTCCTCTCTATCTTCAACCCACAACCTGTTGGTCAAGACTGTTCCTCTAAGAGTCTAAGTGCTTTCCTTCATGTATCACCAGAAACCCAAAGAGATATTACTCCGCTCAAGACGAATGTAACTACCGGTACGCAAACAAATTAATTGCATATATTATCTGACACATGCTGTCGTTTTCCATGCCAACATTAACGTAATGTTAAGCAGATGATTCTACAATTAGATTTTAGACAGATATTCATGGCTCGAATACGTTTCGGGTAATTTTGATGAAATAAACGATTATGCAGCAGAGAAAACCAAAACATGACACTGAAAACAGGATATCGGTAAAGTCTCATGCTCTTACGATTATTGATCAGTTTGCATAGCTCTTAGTTATTGTGAGACTAGTTTTGCCTGCTAGAGCTTGAATATCTTTCCCAACATGCAACGAAAGGTTGAACAAGTCATTCCGTACAACATGACCTTCAACAAATCTTGTCCATTACAACATGCCATGTCAAAGACTTTTAAATATAAGAAATCGGCATCTAAGAGTTATACTTGGCTGCTCAATTATTCAAACAGTGACACTAAAATCAGGACAGTTTAAGTCACGAAATATACGGCGCTTACAAGTCCCATTACGCTTGCAAGAAAGCGCCTTTTATCTGGCCTAGTGGCCTTTTATCTGGCCTGGTGGCCTTTCTTGACTCACGCAGATCTATTAGTCCTGATTTGTTGGTCAACTGCTTGTAACTTGTGCTACAACTGCATAAGATTCGTGCATGTAATGTAGCCGTACATTCAGGGTAAAGATAAACGTATATCTTATGTCTCAACTAGTCCAGTACAGTAACTTGTACAAACGGACTACATGAACTCACATTGCTTTCTCCCAGTACAGTAACTTGTACCAACGGACTACGTGAACTCACATTGCTTTCTCTCAGTACAGTAACTTGTACAAACGGACTACGTGAACTCACATTGCTTTCTCTCAGTTGTCATATTTACCTAAATGAAGGGCCCACAAAGTAAAGAGATATTTCCCAGTAAAGAGATAGCGTTGCTTTTTATATTTCATGAAGCAGAGACTCTCCTGGAGTCTCTGAGACAACGGGCTGAGACTACCAGACACAAATCAGTCAGGTACGGTAATCAAATAAGCTAGATTAATTTGTCGCTTGGGTGAAAAATCAATATCTATGTTCCCCATCTAACACCAAAATAAAAGACACTAAACAGCAGCAAGAATATATATGTGATGCGTTCTTACAAATGTAGAAGAGGGGTGCAAGTTATTGTCAGAAAGTGAATGAAAACACAGGATTCTGTATTATTAACTTGTTGGTTGAGATTGTAAAATTAAATGTGCATGCACCAACCTACGTTTTCCGACATCGATAGAGTTGAGAGGAAGATAGAAAGTGAAAAGACAGAATTCCCTAGGTCAGTCGTGCAAATATTACGAAGTATATGGGTACATAATTAAAACAAAGACGAACGTTGTGTTTGATGCTGGCCACTTTTATGACATTGTATTGAACATATATTTTATATTAGTGAACCATACATTTGATATGTATTTACAGCATAATATAACTATTTGGACAAAGTCTCTAGAGTAAGCGTGCAAAGAAATTGAACAATGAGATATATAGCGTATGGTACATAAAGTTTTGATGCTGCAACCGCCATAAACAGAAATACAGCAAATAAAAAATAAAATCCACTGGTACGGAACCAACTGGTAAACACACAGGCCAGTGATAGGGAATCAACTGGTAACCATTAAAATCTAGTGGTGCGGAAAAAACTGGTAAACACAGAGGCCAGTGATACGGAATCAACTGGTAACCATTAAAATCTAGTGGTACGGAAACAACTGGTAAACACAGAGGCCAGTGATACGAAATCAACTGGTAATCATAAAATCCAGTGGTATGGAACTAACTGGTAAACATCTAATTCAGTAGTACGGTACAAAGTAGGAAATGCACAGCCCAGTCGTACGGAACCAACTGGTAAACACACGGGCCAGTGATACGGAATCAACTGGCAAACATAAAATCCAGTGGTATGGAACCAGCTGGGAAAAAGAAGGCTAACATAAAATCCAGTAGTACGGAACAAGCTGGAAAACACAAGCTAGTGGTACGGAACCAATTGACAGAAACGAAAAACATGGAGTCGTTTGCAAATCCTGTTAGAAGTATCTTAACAGTGTAACAAGAACAAGAGACAGACAAAGCACTCTTAGGCAAATATGTTGATGAAGTGAATTTATGCAAGAGACGATGGAAAGTATATCTACATATAGCTTTGTGGTTCTCTGGTTTAATTTTGCGTACGACAGAGAGATCGAGCCTGATAATTGTGTCGACTATTCTGTCCCTAACACCATGCCTGTAAATTCTAGGAGAGAGCCAAATATTTAAGCGTGACGCAATCGATCGTCTATTTCTAATTTCAAATGACGCTGCAATCTTTTACAGATGGAATGACCTAGTATGAATGTGACGTAATGTACAACAAAAGAAAGGTTAGTAGAATTTGTGGAATGGAAACAAGTTAATAGAAGTACATACCTAATTTTCATGACGATTCGTCTGGGTAAAAACTCCAGGAAACGAGGAAGGTCTAACAACGTGAACCGATTACAACGTACCCCAGAAGGAAACTGGCTCAACTGACGTCAAAGTTCCTAGCAGAGAGAATCCCTCCGCGCGCAGCAGGTGCTAAAGCATTGCGATTGGCTGGGCAGAACACGTGATTAAAAACTTTAAATATATTGCCCCTGCAGAAACAGCCATGTAAAGTCTCGCAAACATAACTGTTTTTCTGTTTTATTTGTTTGTCTTGTCTATGTTTTGTATTTGCCTTCAGAAAGACTCATTAAAGAGTCGAAAGCGCTCAGGCTAGCTAGATACCACTTTCGTACTGTTCGTTGTCAGTTTACTGCATGCATGTATATATATATATATATATATATATATATATATATATATATATATATATATATATATATATATATATATATATATATATTATGCGACAATATGGTTACGTGTAGCAACCGGACCAGACATTCTAACATTCACTCTCAATGTGAACATCCATCTTGAATAGATGTTAATGTTATATATTACATTATAATGACAGTTAGGACTGTGAAGATCTTTGTTAAGTCAGTGAGTACTGCAAATATATTGATTGTGTGGATGCTGAAATATAGTGATTGTTCCAAATCTCATACTCGACTTTTCTTGATTCCAAAATAGGCAACAACCATTCGATCGAGAAGTGGGAGAGCAAGCCGTTATTTTTATGCAAACAATATTGCTCCAGAAATAGTTTACCTCTAATCAGCTCTCCTGAGTGGTCGGAGAACATTTGGATTTTTTGTCAATATATTATACCTTACAACAAAAACGAACAACTAATAATCCTTTCCAATTGCATCATACGTATACACTTGGACAACAACAAAAAATTAACCGTGAACAGTTCAATCTTTACCCTGCTTAATGAGACCAAACTCCATAGTTATGACGCTAAGGACAATGACTGAACTTCTACTAAAACATTGCAAAACAATAACACTTTTAAATTATAAGATTTCACTTCTTAGAATCGGATCATATTTGATATATTTTAAATTTTTGCATGAACATATGAACATATATGTACGACTTATTTTAATGACATAGAGAGGTTAAACTATGATTAATAATTTTGGGGTTTCGAGATTCGAGTTTAATTTAGGTGTTCACATTTTGTAACTAAAGGAACTGATTATCGAGTACTCTATAAATAATTGTTGCTATTATAAGATATTAATATCATGTTATATTATTGATGCGTCATTCTGTTTTAATCCGTAATATTTTTTATATTTCATAGCTACCATTTTACGACATACGGTAAGATACCAAAGAACCCGATTTGTAAGTGCATCGGCATCATCAGCGAAAGCTCTCTTACGTTTGCTAAATAAAAGTATTGGTGGAGTACCAATGACTGTTTCTTATAACTGGAATTTGGTATTAATAATTATTTAATAATGCAGTGAGCTAAATAATGACATGAAAGGCAATTGGGATTTAAATGAAAGGAATAATGCACATTCTTGTCATGTATACTGCACTGGTTCAGCTTTTGAAATTGTCAAACGTGTTTGTGTTACCTTTCTAGGACATGTAAGACATTTTCAAATATAATCTATAGAAATTAAGGTTATGGCTATCTCTGTATTCCCTGTGGTTGTCGGTAAGAAGCAAGTGACTCAAGATTTTGGATATTATCGGCAATTCTGCTCTATTTTTCCATGACTGTTGAATCGCTGACCAATTTGTTGAGTGAGTAGACCAAGTTTCGTTGGTCGAATAAGTGAAGGATGCTTTTGGTAAGTTAATGGCCATACTCAAGAGTGTACCAGTTGTTGCAGTTCCCGATTTCAAAAAATTATTTAAAATGTCTGCAGGTGCAGCTGATATATGGGTTGGTAGAGAATTGATCCACTGTGCTATTTTGCAAACGAAAATTGAATAAGCACAAGAGAAATTGTTCCATGATTGAGAGAAATGTTTGACTTTGAAGTTGGCCTTGCAACATTTTGAGGTGTATGCTAGCGCAGCTCCTTCTCCACTTGTTGTCGTCAACGATTAAAACCACTTTACTTTATTTAATAAAATGAAAAACAAGAATCAACGATTATTATGAGGGAGGCTGATGTTATTCATACAATATTGATGGTAGACAAATCAATGTAAAATAAACTTTGTTTGCAGGCGCACATTCGCATGTATAGAAGTACTATATTGCATTATTTTATATACATGTTGTATCATTCATACTTTTATGTAGTATTAATTACATGTATAAATTACTCAAATTTAAAATGCATTTTATGGTATAAATCTTTCTTTTGAAGTGGATGTTATATATATATATATATATATATATATATATATATATATATATATATATATATATATATATATATATATATATATATATATATATATATATATATATGAATGAGTAACTTAGTGACATTTTTAATTCTAAGATCCTATGAATGGGATTTGTACACTTAAAAATAATCCCTTATAATGTGTAATATTTCATAATATTTCATTCATACTACCAAGGTTGATGTACTGAAGAATTGAGATAAACACATGGTCCAAATAGGCCATGCGTGACGCAAATGGAGGTCATGCGCGTTTCTTAATCAACTTTTTTATTAGCGTTTGAATCAGCTGATTTGTTGACATTTAGAAATACAGGATGATTCGATGAAAGCTTGGTATAAGCTATCTGACAAATACGCATTATCTTGCGATACAAAAGGTAATAGACGCGAAAATCACAATTCTTAAAATTTGTCTGGACTTGTTAAGGAGTTGAGTTTTATTTATTTACAATTCTTCATTGGAAATAGCGTTTATAGAACATTCGTTTTAAAGAACAGTTGGATACCTATATAAAAACTATCCTTGATTATTGTGACACTTGGATATTGATATAAAACATTCGAAGACTATTTTAACTATTTTGGCATTACCATGAACTCACTTAAAGACTTTTTACTATTTTGGATTGACCGTCATTTCACTTAAAGACATTTGGATTTAAAACAGTGATTTTTCTGTACTGTTGACACATCAGTACATTATAGTTATCTTTCGGAATACCATTGAAACGTATTTGGATTACATCGGTTATATTGGAATTGATAGAACTAGTTAGGAAATAGGAATTCATACCATGATGTAAGTTCTTTTCAATTCTTTCAATTTGTATTTTAGAGAAATAAATTAATATTTTGAATTTTACAAAACTTATTGGTTTTGCTTCTTCTTTATTTAAACCCCTTGAGTCGCAAGAAGCATATTTGTCAAAGAAACTTCAGTCGGTACACACATCTATCTTCAAACACTTCGCTGTCTTTAAACACTTCGTAGTATCACACGATCAGTGACTGAAAACATCATGTACGTTGTTACATTGTACACACGGTCATGGGAATACGCAAGTGATCAACTGTATTATAGGTACCTTGACAAATACACTGTGGTGTGTATTTTATGTGTGTCTATCGAAGATTTGAATTGTGTTTATACCCTATCAATCTAGACTAATTGTTGTCAGTAAATAAAACTGGTATTCTATTTCCAATGATAAGCAGACGACTGGATATGTTCTGCCTTCTGTATGCAGTAGCAGAGTGGGGGGGGGGGGTGCGTGCGTGCGTTCAAGAGGCAGACAAACAGTTATATCCGCATTATATTGGATAGTAATATGGGTTATTGTTTATAATCTGTCTTCTGTCAGCTGGCTTTCACTTGAACACGAGTGGCACAGTCTCTAAATTGTTATAAAAGGAAACACAAAGAGAATAAGCATTTAACCACCACGGCCTCTCTGGTAATTAAAAAACCTATCTAATTGGGGTAAACGAGTAACTTCATACCCTAGTTAAAATAAAATGAGAAATTATATTTGCGTACATTTTGACACTAATCTAGCAATGCAAAATGAGCCCAGTAATTGAAGGAGACACTAACTTAATTATAATTTGAATAAGATCACAAATACAGTGTGGGGAAAAGGACAATGAGGCATTATGAATATTTTGCTTTCCAGTCAATATTGTTAGTTACTCAGAGGTATGCAAGGTTTCTATAAAAAAAAACACAAGGAAGCTTTAACGAAGGCCAAAATATAGAGAGCATTTCTTTGAATTGTACTGGAAATTATACAACATATCCATGCTAATGTGGGAAGAAATTTCTGGTAAGCAAAATGTATGTTTTCTGCAAATTGCTTCGATGACATATATTAGAGGCTTATTGTTTCACAGAAATAGCCGAGGTAGTTCGAATGTGACTTCACGTCAACACTTCTTAGCTCGCTCATCACCAGGCAATAGACCAAAGAACCCAGATATGTCAGCCATAACACTTTTTATTCCTATTTTATCTTATTTTTATTTTTAAATACTTTGCTGAATTCAAGCAATAGAAAAATAATAGTTTTTTTTTTACAGATTATCTTTAACGGGTAAATAAAGTTTTGCCCAGAAAGTTCACACCTGTATATCTGCGCTTGTTCCAGATGACTGACAATCATGCTCTGATCTTAATAGTATACAAAATAATAAGTTTAATACAATATATAGCAGAGGGATCAAAATAATAATTGTTGATGAAAAAAGAAAATGTGCACGAACCTGAGGAAAATATCTCATCCAAACCAAATTAATGGGACAATATAATTTCCATTTTGACTTCTCTAATTACAGCAATCACGACATCAAACAAATTCGCACTTTTTTAATGTAATTTTAAAAATTACTATGGATATTTTGTCATGACATGATAGTGAACAAATCATTCAGTTACCTCTACTAATGGCATTTAAATCATTAGCAACGCCGCAATTTCACTTACAACTGGTCAGTTAGTTTCTATGCGGAAGACCACTCATAGCTAGACTCACCGAATATCCACAGTTTACTTATATCGACTATAGGAAATTCAACCGAGGTGCGAGTTTGATCCATATTGCATTTTACCTGCCTCAGTTTACCTAATGACCTCATTTTAAGTGCGTCCCCATTCTCTGATGATTGCAGGATTTGTTTAGTCTGGTTCTATTGCAGTGTATTTGATTATTCTACTGGTCCAAAAATGCTTAAGTTTCTTCAGACTGATTGCATTGGTGATAATATATATTTTTTGCTCATTTTCGGTCAACAGCAATGATGATTCAGACAGTAAAATTCATGGCAATGAAATAAGTTTTTAAAAAGATTTGTCAAAACCAACACCTATACCGTAACTGAAGAACATTATTTGAGAAAGATCGAGAAATAAAGAAGGGTAATAAAGTTAACGAGGTTATTTGTCGAATGACTAAATCCAATAACTTGGCAAGTCTCAAAAGGGTTGCAGAGAATGCAGAATAATGACGAATTCATTTGAATAATCAATCCATTCTCAGCTGTAATGAAAACATTTTCATCGCGGCCATATGCTCTCTTAGAGTATAATCTTGCTCCTAGTCGAAGAGGCTCTTATTGTTCCTTACTAGATACGATGTTCTTCAAACAACCGTGGAAAATACATGTACTTGTAAACTTTTGCCACTTAGAAAGTACATATGCAATGGCAAGCAGGATGATGCATCTACGGTTAATTGGACCATATAAAAAATGTGCAAAACAAAGTCAGAATCCAATAGCTTCGTTCATTGTATTTATTTATTTATTTTCCTTACATTTGTTGGAAATTATCTTCCTTTCATTTGTTGGGAATTCGTACATGTGCTGTCTCTGATCACTTCCTATTTCATATAATTTTGACATCAGTATTTAAGATCGCTGCGAAGATGTGCTCTAACTAAGTTCCACGTGTTCCTTTTTTGAACGAAATACTGTTTACTTGCAAAGACGCTGATGCATGGTTAATTATACCTGACCTTATAATCTTCCTCGCCAGATCCAGGAAATCTAATTGTAAACATTTCTAATTTTTGTGGGAAATCAAATCTCATTTAACTTGCCTGATGAGACAGGAGACTCTAACACTAATTTCCAGCTGAACTGTCTCATACGAGAGGGTTTCTATACCCAGATGTTTCTTGAAGTTACAAAAGAATAAATAAAGGATTACGAACAATGATATAACTAGGAATGTCGATTTTTCTCGTCAATGATGTATATTCATTCGGACATTATGAAGGTATTAGTACTTCATACGATTACTGTTCTGAGATTCAGAATGGCCATTATGTGCATGCGAGATATTTTCAGCATGTGCTGGAAAAGGTCCGATGACGTTCCGATTGTGGTGGACACGTGATAATTCTGGTGGCCACCAAAGCCCGACAGTGACTAATTCTTTCTTTCCTGACACCGGCGCTGGAGCGATATAACTAGCTCAGATCCAAATAAAAATATATACCATCCATATTTTAAAAGAATTCACAATACACCCAAAAACTAAATTACAAGGCGAAAGAAATAATATGATTATAAGGATATTGAAATGGACAGTTAGTACGAGAGAGAGAGAGAGAGAGTCAGTGTAACAGGATTTGACCTGAATGGATTCTTGGATTAAATGACAACACATCACAATGTGATGAAAGATGGAAGTTTATGAAACGAATTAATAAAAATGTGTGTATCCTCTATAAATAGTGTGATTATTTCAAGCTCTAGACACACAACTCATTCAGTTGCTTTACAAAAACATCCACAAATGGTAAAACAAATGTGATTCATATATTCTCATGTAATGAAGGTAAAATTCATATAATCTCAAGTAATGAAGGTAAGATTCTTATAATCTCATGTAATGAAGGTACAATTCATATAATCTTATGCAATGAGGTAAAATTCATATAATCTCATGTAATGAAGGTAAAATTCATATAATCTCATGTAATGAAGGTAAGATTCTTATAATCTCATGTAATGAAGGTACAATTCATATAATCTTATGCAATGAGGTAAAATTCATATAATCTCATGTAATGAAGGTAAAATTCATATAATCTCATGTAATGAAGGTAAGATTCATATAATCTCATGTAATGAAGGTAAGATTCCTATAATCTCATGTAATGAAAGTACAATTCATATAATCTTATGCAATGAAGGTAAGATTCATATAATCTCATGTAATGAATGTAAGATTCATATAATCTCATGTAATGAAAGTACAATTCATATAATCTCATGTAATGAAGGTAAGATCCATATAATCTCATGTAATGAAAGTACAATTCATATAATCTCATGTAATGAAGGTAAGATTCCTATAATCTCATGTAATGAAAGTACAATTCATATAATCTCATGTAATGAAGGTAAGATCCATATAATCTCATGTAATGAAAGTACAATTCATATAATCTCATGTAATGAAGGTAAGATTCCTATAATCTCATGTAATGAAAGTACAATTCATATAATCTCATGTAATGAAGGTAAGATTCCTATAATCTCATGTAATGAAAGTAACGCATTTGTACTCAATTGAAACACACCATATGTTCCATATACTCTATTGTAATCAAAATAACAACTGTATCAAACATGACTCGTGACTCATGGTCATTACGATATATAACCACGTATGAATCGTATAAATACTTGTATAAACTTGCAAACGAAACATTTTGATCTGGTTTATGTGTCCATTGTCAAACCACACAGTTCTCTGAATTCTTGGGTTGGCCCACACTTGCATTGGCCACACACCCCTTTCATGGATCCACCATGCGCACAAGTGTACAAATCAGTACTTCCGTCCTTGTATGGCCTTGATGGTCGCACCTGCCTCCATCCCCATACAGACATACAGACAGCCAGACCGACAGCCTGATACACACACACACACATATACAGCTAAAATACAACCAAATTGGTCATAATAACAGGTACAGAATAAAAATCTATAGACACGTGCTACTAAATCAAACTATTAATAGCAACTTGTAACAGTTCAAAAGTTCACAGCTTTTCGACTTCGCGTAGTGATAAAGGCAACATTTCACGCTACGACATTAAAACTGAATATGATTCACATATCAAATAAAATAAAAATGTAACACTGGCCCCTATGACTGTAGAACAAAATGGAGAACGTACACTCGTTGACTAGGTCCCAAAAGACTAATGTATCAATTAGAAAAGAATCTTGTCTTAAATCAATAGGAGAATGAGTATTAGTAAGGGTAAAATATCCGTGCATACGCGATTTTGTGTCTCTCGCCGCAAGCTATCTACGACGAGATACATGCTAGTTCGGTCACTTAACTAAAAAAAAAAATTATCCACCCTAGGGACCGTTGTACGCATGTACGACGAAAAATGATCAAATCGTTCTAAGGCGAAACCAAGTTATATCTTGCCTTATTCTGTGACAGTCAGCATCTTCTCTATCAAGTAAACGGTGCATTTTTATCTCAATAACATTATTTTATCCTGTACTAGAAATTGAATGAAGCACACGAGACCTCAAAATAACTCAATATCCAAAAGGCATTAAACGAGACTGATGGACCATGGCAATAATTATGATGCGCACTGAGCTTTCAGATTTACCCGCCACCATGACATCTATACTGAAACACCCACTAGAGATCGAATTTTTATGTCTCATTTTTTCATATTTATGTTTTCGTTTTCATGGCTACTTTTCTTACTGTCAATATTTCGTTGTGTTTCTTTGACTAAATGATATTCCATCCTTTGTAAGAAACTTATTTCCGTTCACTGCTGAATGAGAATCACCCGCTGTACACTATCGCTTCATTTTCCTTTTGTTCCATCTGGCCACAAATAAAAGGCTAAGATATCGCTTTTAAATCAATAAAATCAGAACATTACGGTATATAGTTTTATTACATAGCTGCGGGGCCGCAGACAATGAAGAAAAACTAGGACAAAATTCCGGTGGCCCATGAAAGTCAGTGGGCTTTTTCGTAATTCATAGGGGCCTTATGGAAAATTGCTCCTAGGGCCAACAAATCCGTGTCGGCGGTCCTGAGCGCTAAGACCTAAGCGCTCGCTTTCAGTTCTTCATGTTTAGTCAGATTGGACCCACTCATAACTTTCTCGGCTTTTTTCGTCTCATGCTAGGAAAATAAAACTCTCAAATGCAAATAGTGTCCATTATGCACAGTATTTGAGCCCGTTGTTGTCATGATATCATATTTTCCTCATTAACGTCAAGTGATTTTATGCCGTGTCATCACTAATAACAGTCGTCTGAGGCCATTGAAACTGACTGATTTCTACGTTTTTTACTCAAACGTTCCAGAAGTTACATACGAAATGAAAAGTACAGATAGATCATTGACGTTTGAAACAACATTAAATGTTATATCAACGGCCCTGTTTAATTTCTGAGGATTTATTCTTCGTGTTTAGCCAGATGTTCTTCGGCCAAACACGTATCAAAACTCTAGAAGTATAACTACGATTATTTCTGGTTTCTGAAAGTCGAAATTATTCGACTGAGACGAGCATGTTTCCGAATGACACAGGACCCAATCATTCAGAACATCCTCGTTGCTTTCCGATGAGAGTCTAATAACGCTGAAAGAGACTCAGAGGTAACCGTAATGATAGTTTCCACGCTGCCGGACGAACATCTGAAATAACTCTTTCAAAAACAAACCAATAAACACTAGCCGACATTTCATCAACCTGCTTGCTGAACGTTTGTCTCTGTTAGAAATACTGACTTTTCAGAGTACGAACCAACAGCTCTTGCTTCTAAAAGACACTGTACAAAACGTTTTCTTAAAGACATGGGTTATGAAACATTTCTTAGGACACAAATTCACAAAAACTTAACTAGACACTTAAATTGCAATAATGGACCTAACGAAAAAGGGTCTTGGAAGGAAAAAAATCGTGCATCATTGCATCACTAACACGAAGACGACAAATTGTTTACTTCTAGACAGATTAGCACCCATTCACACCCCTGGTCATGCAGTTTGCACTTTATTACTACTTCAGAAAGATCCTTGATTTTTGGAGGCAGATTAGCTGCCATGAAATTGAAATTTGATTACATAACACTACAGGCGAACAATAATTGAGCGAAAAGAGGGCGATTATTTTAACCGGAATTGTTGTATGGACGTTTTCCGAGAAACAAATCTAAATATTTGAGCCAGTTGGTGTACCAGACATCTAAGTCCCATTTATTGAGAATTCTATATTCAGAACCCCATGACAATGAAAAACCCCGATTTTTCATTCTGGACTGGTACTACACTTAAAAGATAATGAGAAAAAGCATGAATCGACTGTCCCTAAAACCAAACACACTATCAGAAAAACACAAGTGTGTACCCAGGCCAACGCTGGTGTTCCTCTCCATAAATGCAAGTAACTATCCTCTCCCCTTTTCGGAAAAAAAGCCGTCTCAGCCATCCACTATAATTAAAGTCAAGACCAGAATGAAAGGTTTTCCTCCAGCAAGACAAATGTATGTACGTCCTCATCAAATGAGATTACCGTCTCTAATTTAAAAAAAAAAAGTTACACTGTGATACTGGCAAAGTCAGCTCAAAAGAGACCACCTACAATATACCTTACTCCGAGATAAGTAACTCTGATTACTGTCTTTTAGACCACAGTCAACGACCTTTTTATCAATATTTGCAATTTCAGTTTCAGTATATTCAGAAATAAGTAAAACTATTTACTTTCTATGCAGCAAATTGCATAAGTATTAGATTACTCAATTTCATCTGAATACATTGATCGAAAAATACAATGTACTTGTTAAGTTCTGCACTCGCTGGAGAGAACTATACATGTTTGTGTACACTGAGGACTGCACCACACTTTTTTGCTTATTAGTAACCATTTTTGCTATCTTCATATGAAGTTTCCATGATTCAAAATTAAATTGTTTCAGTTATTTTTCACAATAAAATGAATTTAATATGATTTACTGTTCAGACCCCATTAATTGCCGAGGTTTCGATTATAAATTCTCGCCTACATGACGTAACAGTACGCAAAGATTGAAGACGTCATTCTATGTTTTTATACGCATGATGCTCGAAGATCTTTTACGACATTCTTCATTAAAACGTGTTTATCTCAAATCACATTTTCTTTGTTATTCTAATCTGAAATAGCTATGAAAAATCCCTCGCTTACATGTCAACGTCCCACCCAACCCCTCACTCTACACACCCACCACATCAAACATATCATTACTTTTTATTCCATTATGACACCACCTACCAGAACACACCAAACACTATCATGCCACCTTAACCTTCCTTCATGCCTCTCATTTCACTTTGTATTAACATCACTTGTCTTTACGATTTTGATAACTTTTGTATGTATGTTCATTAATTAAATATTTATATTTATAATTCAGAGGAACTTGAAAAGCTCGTTTCCAATTTTATCTGGCCCTGTAAAAATGAGTATGTTCTTTTTGGCAATTAAATGTTTTAAACTAAACTAAATCCGGTTGTAGGCCTACTTCAGTCTGGACTACAATACACAACAGTATAAATATATAAACTAAATCTCGTTGTACTTCTGTTTCGCCTACAAAACCCAACAGTATAAATATATAAATATATGGATATTACATATCAAGTGACATAATGCTTTCGCGTCAAGATATAGTTTCTCAGTTATAGTTTAATGAGAATCAGACATTTGAAAAATTAATGGAATCACATGCCAAAATATTATTCGATTTTTAGAAGAATTTGTAGAATTATTAGAATCCATGCCTAACATTGCAATTTACAGATAAAAAGAAGGCTCATTCATCTCTCTCTTTTAAATGTAATAGAACAGAGATTGAATTTAAACAAAGTATAAGTTTGATTTGGTAAAATACAACGCTTGATAAGAAATATAATCATGTTTGAAACAGATAAAACAAGATATGATCATAGTAGAAAACAAGGTACCTGTTTGACGGAAAACTTCTAGGAACATTTGCCATTGTTTAACAACATCCGTAAGTTGCATTGGAAATGCTTTAGTCTGAATAAGTGCAACCAGTGTGATTATCCCACTGCGCATTTAAAGTTTCCAGTAATTATTTCACGTGAAATTTGTACTTCCCCTTTATCTGAGTTTACACAATGTCGTGCTAAAATGTAATCTATGACGTACTGTAGCAAAGAGAGCATCCGATAAAGCGAATATGTCTAAAGCTGTTGTTAACAAAGCTATTGTGGGTATGCTTTCTTTTCTGTCGGGTTCTTTGGAGTATAGCACATGACACGATTCTGAAACAAAGTAGAAAAAGTAAAGAAAATATGGAACTAATCCAAAACTTAAGCCAATATTCTTTCGAGACAATATACTCATGTATCGTAATGGCGACTTTTGGGTTAAACTAGGATTGTTATCACAATCATTCTATTTTGCCTGTTTTCAATATTTCAAGATCATAAATATGTTTATTTCTATTGACATCATCACGCATGAATCAAAGAAGTCAACGTACAATAATTAGCACATTTTACTCTCCCGCCAACTTCCCTTTTCCCACAAAATGTTGCTATAATATAATTAGAATTTCACTTTCTGTTTTGTTTTATTTTTGTTGTTTTTTTTTTTTTTTTTTTTTTTTGTTTTTTTTTGTTTGTTTTTTTTTTTTTTGTTTTTTTTTCATTTTAAAGTAGTTCTGAAAGTCGTATTTGTTGAAATGCAAAACAATCCAAATAAATGTATGTTTTGTCACTGAGCCCAAGAAGTAAGAAGACATACACATGTTTTGTCACTGAGCCTATGAAGTAAGAAGACATACACATGATCCTCATCAACTGGCTGCTGTGGATAATGACACCGTATGTCTGATCCTGTTATATGCAATCGTAATGACGGATTATTGCATGGCTTCAGCTAAGTTTTCCAGACACCTAATTTAGATTGCATAATCGTTTTCGTGATTATTCATACCCTGAAAGTGTACCACATATATATTGAACCCTTTCGATCTTTCTCACAAATTATCGCAGCATATTTCTATTGCACATCCAAGACTACAAATTCTAATTTTCAGCAGAAATAATCAGCATCTTTTTCACAGACTACAACGTTTTTGCTCTCTGTCAATTCAGTGAATACATAAATGCAAAGCTATGAGAACATACAAATTTTGTTATTGCTCTCTACCATAGGGTACTGTAGGCCATATAGTTAGTCATGACCTTTAGAATCACACGTCTTTTTATACTGAGTGTAACTTCGGACATAAATGACAGGTACAAGAATTTACACTACAGAACGCAAAAGCTACACAATTACCGCGTGTCACAATACAGACATAACTTTTATAAGCGACGTTGAATGCGAATCCAAAATTCTATACGCAAAGCCATTTGAAGTACACTAATAAAAGTTACAGCTAAATTTTAGTTAACACACAAGCTAAGGTTACGTAAAAATTATTCAGTAGAATGTATAGGGATTTTTCTTTTGAGAATAAGAAAACAAGCATATTTAACATGTGAAATTTCGGTGAAAACTGATCAGTTTGAAGGAAACGAACTGTGTGGGGTACTTCAAAAAATATCGTCTGCAAGTAAACTAAGATTATTACTGTGTTATTTACTCATTTTACTGTAAGAACCCCGACCCACTCGTATTCCTCGCTCGATTCTGGATTTCCTATTTTCTGCTCCAGACCAACTTAAATAACTGTTCTCGTGGCACATCAGCTCAAGAAATAAGTAGTGTACTTTCTGGACGTTGTTTGCTGGCGTTGTTGTAAACCATTAAATTAACTTTTACTGAGAACAAAACAAAATTCGAGACCACTATTAATTCACAGTGCTAAATCAGTTCATTCAGTTCATATATATATATATATATATATATATATATATATATATATATATATATATATATATATATATATATATATATATATATATATATATATATATACCTGAATCTTTATACAATATAAGTACCTGCATCTGTATACATTATAATCAAGTGCTTCTTTATGTGTTATAGGTACCTGCACCTTTACGTACCTGCACCATGAGCAAGTGCTTCTTTATGCATTATAAGTGCCTGCATCTTTATGTATTATAAGTACCTACATCTTTATGTATTATAAGTACCTGCATCTTTATACATTATAAGTACCTGCATCTTTATGCATTATAAGTGCCTGCATCTTTATGTATTATAAGTACCTGCATCTTTATGTATTATAAGTACCTGCATCTTTATACATGATAAGCAAGTGCTTCTTTATGCATATAAGTACCTGCTTCTTTATGTATTATAAGTACCTGCATCTTTATACATTATAAGTGCCTGCATCTTTATACATTATAAGTGCCTGCATCTTTATACATTATAAGTGCCTGCATCTTTATACATTATAAGTGCCTGCATCTTTATACATTATAAGTGCCTGCATCTTTATACATTATAAGTGCCTGCATCTTTATGTATTATAAGTACCTGCATCTTTATACATTATAAGTGCCTGCATCTTTATGTATTATAAGTACCTGCATCTTTATGTATTATAAGTACCTGCATCTTTCTGTATTATAAGTACCTGCATCTTTATGTATGAAAAGTACCTGCATCTTTATACATATAAGTACCTGCATCCTTATGTATTATAAGTACCTGCATCTTTATGTATTATAAGCACCTGCATCTTTATACATTATAAGTACCTGCATCTTTATGTATTATAAGTACTTGCATCTTTATACATTATAAGTACCTGCATCTTTATGTATTATAAGTATCTGCATCTTTCTGTATTATAAGTACCTGCATCTTTATGTATGAAAAGTACCTGCATCTTTATACATTATAAGTACCTGAACCTTTATGTATTATAAGTACCTGCATCTTTATACATTATAAGTACCTGCATCTTTATGTATTATAAGTACCTGCATCTTTATGTATTATAAGTACCTGCATCTTTATACATTATAACTACCTGCATCTTTATACATTATAAGTACCTGCATCTTTATGTATTATAAGTACCTGCATCTTTATACATTATAACTACCTGCATCTTTAGGAATTGTACGTACCTGCATTTTTATGTAATATAACTAATTGCATCTTTATGTATTATAACTAACTGCATCTTTATACATTATAACTACCTGCATCATTATGTATTGTAACTACCTGCATCGTTATGTATTGTAACTAACTGCATCTTTATACATTATAAGTACGTGCATCTGTATACATTATATCTAAGTGCATCTTCATATGTTATATCTAAGTACATCTTTATACATTATATATAAGTACATCTTTTACAATATATTTAAGTACATCTTCATACATTATATCTAAGTACATCTTTATACAATATATTTAAGTACATCTGTATACAATATATTTAAGTACATCTTTATACAATATATTTAAGTATATCTTTATACATTATATCTAAGTACATCTTTATACAATATATTAAAGTATATCTTCATATATTATATCTAAGTACATCTTTATACAATATATTTAAGTACATCTGTATACAATTTATTTAAGTATATCTTCATACATTATATTGAAGTATATCTTTATAAATTATATATAAGTACATATTTTTACATTATAGTTAAGTACATCTTTATGCATTATATCTAAGTACATCTTAATAAGTACATCTATATACATTAAATCTAAGTGCATCTTTATAAATTATATCTAAGTAAATATTTATACATTATATTTAAGTACATCTTTATACATTATATCTAAGTACATCTTTATACATTATATCTAAGTACATCTTTATACATTATAACTATGTGTATCTTTTTGCATTATAACTACAAACATCTATATGCATTATAACTACGTGGAAATTGAATAATGCAACTTGCGAACTCGCGTATATTAATTTTCGAAACACCAAAACGTGCAAAAAATTTCATTAAAAAATTAATGGTATAGTTAGTAATGAACTCTTGCTGCTTTTTAATCTGCGTTAGTGTTTCTTTACATGTTCCATTCTGTGTTAATGCTTCGTTACACGTTCCATTCAGTGTTATTCTGCCTTACGTGTTCTATTCTGTGTTAGTGTTTCCTTACATGTTCCATTCTGTGTTGGTGTTCCTTACATGTTCCATTCTATAGTAATGTTCCTTTCGTTTTGAAGTCTGTGTTGGTGTTACTTACATGTTCCAGTCTGTGTTAGTGTTTCATTACATGTTCAATTATGTGTTAGTGTTTCGTTACTTGCTCCATTCTGTATTAATGTGTCCTTACGCGTTCTAATCTGTGTTAGTGTTTCCTTACATGTTCCATTCTGCGTTGGTGTTCATTACATGTTCCTTTCTGTATTAGTGTTCCTTACGTGTTACATTATGTGTTAGTGTTCCTTACATATTCTATTCTGTCTTAGTGTTTCCTTACTTGTTCTATTATTTGTTTTATATTCTTTCTTAGTATTTACTTATATATTCCGTTAGGAAGACAACTATGTAAGAAATGACAAATGACTATGACAGCAAAAACGAAAGCATATTCGAGTTTAATTGTACGTTTGTTTTGGATGTGTACCGCCTTTATGGTGTGTATTGTGTTTCTCTCGTGATTCAATACAAAACATGTGTTGCATGTAATTTCATACGGATCTGATACAAGTGTAACACACTAGAAGAATATGGTGAGGCCTTTCCCTCCTTGCTTACTCAAACTCAGTTGTTCAGTCCGGTTAGTATGATGTAGCCGATGTTCTACATCTTGCGGGTTCGAATCCTACCATTCGATCAACCAGTGTTCTGTACCATGGTGTGTCCTTTGGCAAGAGCCTTCTCCAGTTACCAATACGATAAAATTCCTACTTGTGTTGATGTACTGTAAAACACCAAACCAAACCCACCCGTTTTCTTGGAGATGACGCAACTGACTGAAATTAATATTCCTTCACCATCTACTAAATATCCAGGGTCCGTTTTCCGTTACGCACAAATGGCCATTAACAATTAATTCTTTCCGTTACGCACAAATGGCCATTAACAATTAATTATGGCCCTATATGTTCGACCAAAAACATATGTTTGATATACATCACAATCGCTATTTCAATTCAGTTGTTTTTAATACCGGCAAATTAGTATTCTGTTGTATGACACTTGATCCCGTAGCTGCTCTACTAAAATTTGTGTCAAATCTGAGTAGTAATTACTGGAATTAGAGAACAAGGGAATGAATTCCTACATTCTTCCAGTACAAAACATTAACTGCATTACATCCCTTACAACGCTTAAAAGAATTCTACACGAATTCGTCACGCATTCGAAATAGATGTGATCTTTTTTTTTTCTTTTTCTTTTTTATTCTTTACAAACTCTAAAAATTCATTGGGAACAGGAAGTCCATGGGTAATTCTATGTAAAACCGATAACAATTTTAATTTTACAAATTTACTCAGGCAAACAAATGAACTTTCATTCGTCACCACTTTCTCGAGTCAGTTTTTAGTGACCACGCTCCATTCTACTCGTTATGAAGTCCAGTGCATTGCCATAATTGACGTTATGAGACAGCCTAGATCTTGTCCGGAGTGCTGACCACAATTGTGATAAATAAGATAGATATGATGTCAATAATCAACATGCGGATATTTTGCAGTTCTACGTTATGAAGAATTTTCATCTTTTTCTATTCTTTAATCAATACTGAAGAACCTTTTTTAATTAAATGATTCTTTCACAACCGCAAAGAGTGATTTTCAATTTTATTGAGTGGGGATGGGGTGAGGGTTCAGTTAGTAGAACATTTGACTCGTAATCCAAGGTCGCGGATTCTTCGCCCTCGCATGTCAGTTTGGGTCGGTTACCTGAATATCCTCGGACTGATACTGCAAATCATGTGTTGAATGAGCCGTCTAAAATATCTACAAGAGCAAGTAGTTACATCGGTCTAAATTTAAACATATTTCACGCATAATTTGGTCGTTCAAAAATACAGAGAACTCGTGTTTCATACAAGTTTGCTTACTCGATACAGACTGTATTTATCTGATCAAAACTTTAATAAGTGGAAACAGCTGAGTCAATACCAAGTTTGTTGAACGGGATCATGATTCGCCTGTGTGCGTATTGTGTTTATTGGTAACCACATGCGTAACGAACATAAAGTATGTTCCATTTGTATTTACGTCTCTGTTCATAGTTTTGTAAGATTATAGTGGTTCTTTGTGATTACGGGGAGTATGTGTTGGGAAAATATGCCTCAAACCGAGTAATTAAACAATACCAAGTAGAAGACTTAATAATGTACAGTATTGAGACTTGATGGTAGTACGGATTAGTTTCGTAGGCTTAACTGACCATCCATAATTTCGTAACATAAGGAATTTTCATTACATTTTCATGTATATATGTTTAGTAATTTGAGATAAGAATATTTCTGTGAATTAGACGTTTGGGCCTTGATTCGTCTATGGTGGCATCAGATACAGATTAACGACCAGAAAAGCTTGTTGATAAATCGTGCGAATATGAAGCTAGGAAACTGTGCAAGTTTGAAACAGGAGTCTCGTGAATATATGGTTGTTAGGATAGTTGATAGTAAGAAAATTGTGTGTGGTAGAGGACGTTTGAAAACTCATCAGTGGACAAAGATGACTGTCTTGAGCTCTTTAGAAATAGGGAAACATGAACCTTATGGCAGATGTTGTTTGTTTCGCTAAGTATTGTGACCCCTATCGTGTTACACATGCAAGTTGTTGTACAGGGTCAACTTCATGTTTTTTCAGACAAATTTACCTTTTGTCAAAAATTATTAGAAAAATACACTTTTATTAGATTTGGATTATTCGATACGGTTATGTTGGGGCTGTTTTATGATTTGAAATAGACGAGTACTTCTTTATTAGACTGTTTTTATCAGTTTCATGAAAAAGGGTTGGCTTATGATCGGCAAAGTGTGTGCCCGGCAAGAACGATGTAAAGAGAACAGTGGTCCCCACAACAATGGACTTCCTTTGCCAACTCGAAACAAAAGAAAGATTGACTGTAATGTAATGGTGCACCCGGCACACGGGATTTAAAGAGAATGTCGTACACGACAGTGATCTACTTTTAATCCATATGTTGTCTTCTTTCTTCTTCCTGTACATGCGTGGTTAAAGAGGGAGTGACTGGTATAATCGTAAAGAACAGATGTTTTAAAACAAAATGCGTTATCCAAAACTAAAATAATAATAATCTGCTTCACATAATTGACATTACCTGTTCCTTGGACATACATCTCAAGACAAGCGTGGATTTTAAAGTGACAGCGTAGACACATTGAACGATTTATAGGTTTTGCTGGAGGGGGATTGGGTGTCGATTCAGAAACCAATTTCTGAATATTTCAGTATGAATTCTAGCAGCTAAATTTAGGTGCGATAATCTTCCAATTTAGTTATATTTATCCAGCGATTATGGGTGATTTGTCCCTTAATTTCACATTTTATTTTTATGAAAACAATAACCAAAAGCCTTAAGGAGTGGAGAAGATCCCCTAACACCCCACCACATTCATGTATGGTCATAAACCGCTGTGAGCAGAATCTACAGGTAGATAGATGTCACATATATGTGTTTTTGATGGTGCTATTGAATATTTGTATTTACTGGGGGCGGGGGGCGATGGAGGGGGTCTCGGTTTCCCAGTCACTGTTGGAAATCCAGTCATGAAACTTGAAGTGTGCATTCACCATTATCACTTATGTTCGCAACCATAAAAAGTGGCTGTAATGACCTACCTTTTGCTAAAGTTTCTGCATTCAGTTTTCGATGATGTAATGGTGAAACAGTCAAGAATATGATTCAACTGAACTTCCTGTTTGTTAATTTTTAGCCAGATCTTCAAACTTGTATTAATTATAAGCATGAAAGAAAAGAAAAATCGTTAATCTAGGTACTCTTCTTACACTTGCCATTCCTAGTAATACAGTAATAGGCTTGGAGTATAAGTACATATAATAATCGTAGTAGCTATAGTACATGTACTAGTAGTTGCTGTTGTAGTATTAGTTATTATAGTAGTTGTATTAGTAGTTGTTGTTGTAGTAGTCGTAGTTGTAGGATTAGTAGTTGTTTTTGTTGTTGTTTGTAGGATATGAATTAAATTTAATAAGAGGACCTGTCGCAGTAGTAGTAATAGTACATGCAGTAGTAGCAATTGTAGTAGTAGTAATAGTACAAGCACATGCAATAGTACATATGGTAGTAATCAATCCATTGATTGATTGATTGATATTTGTCGTACTTTGATGATGATGATGATGGTGGTGGTGGTAGTGGTGGTGGTTGTGGTGGTGGTGGTGGTGGTGAGATTGTGAAGCCGCTTTCTACGAAAATACGGATTTACCGATACTGTTTTGTTTAAATGCGCGTCATCGGAAATTATTCCTACTCCAGAAGGAGCACTAGAGCCACTTGCACGTTGCATTTCCTACCACGGAATTTGTATTATATCTAAAGGACTAAAGGACATGGCACACCTGAATGTCACTTGTTTTTAAGTTATCATCTTATATCAAATGATGAAACTATATCTTCGTGTTATTTTTTTTCTCAATTCTGTGTTGAATTTTGAATCTTAAATAACAAACCAAAAGTGCACTTATGTAAGTAATAGTGCACTTTTGTAAGTAAAAGTGCGCAGTTGGGTAGTACTCTGCATGATTATGAATATGCATTACATCCACCTCCAAGGCAAACAATGTTTTTGTATCATTTACATGTTGGAAACTCTGGGGAAACATTTTAGATTTTCACCCAGCGGTTAAGGTCAAGATTTTGAAGAGAACGTTATCGAAATTTGAGGAAAATTTCAACAGGTGTCCCCATATTCTGGTACATTCGCACCTGTATTAAGATCATCCTACTTCGGAAGGATGTAATTATGAAAACAGGACCAGTTGTATACTCAAGTAAACAAGACCCCTGCTTTATAGCATGTCAAGGCAGCTGGAATGTCTATGCAGCGGACGAATCTCCACTTGTTATCCTGAATAATTATGAACGATCTCTCTCTCTCTCTCTCTCTCTCTCTCTCTTGCATTCACACACACACACACACACACACACACACACACACACATATGAATAATTTGAAATTGATAAATCTGCATTGACTCTGAGTAAACAAAATCATGAACTATCTCCAATATACAGACAGACGGGTATTTCGTTGCCTTTCCCTACGTATCAGAGGGGATGAAAAGATATAGGGGTCCATCACGCCGACTGAATTAAAAGGCGTTAGAAACAAAATATTAACTAATTTCGTGCACAACTGTACTATCGTTCATTCTTGATTTCAGCCTACACAGAAAAGAAGTGCTCGTGGAAAGTGGAAAGGTTTTCATTCGACATAATGAAAACTCATTTTATCCTATATTGCAATCCATCTTTCGGTATTTTAATTTCTTTCTTGCTATTATTAGTAATGTTAGTATTAGAGACACCACACTATCGCAATACTGTCGGGGTTTTTCAATACTTCTTGGCATGTAAATTCACAAGAAATCACAATCTAGCTCACCGTCATCGTTATAATGTTCTTATGACCAGTGCCGGATTACCAAATAGGTAGAGTAGGCACCGGCCTAGGGGCCCCGCGACAACGGATCAAAATAATATTGATAAAAAAATATTAGGAGATAATTTGCGAGGGGGGCCCCAAGATTTTGACTGCCGAAGGGCCTAAGGGCCTCCACAGGCTTTAATTCGGCACTACATATTACCTTCCTCTTCTTCCTATTATTATTATTATTATTATAATATATATATATATATATATATATATATATATATATATATATATATATATATATATATATATATATATATATATATATATATATATATATATATATATATATATATATATATATATATTGCACTATCTGTGGAAATTTAATTTAGTTTAGGGAAAGGAAAGGCATTCTTCTATAACAAATGGAGACTATTTGCGAAGAGATGAGGAATGGTGGGGGGGGGGGGTGATTTTCAAGACTTTAGATACATAAATTTGACCAATTTTACATTACAGATGTGAAGCGTCGGGATTGCGTGATATACTGGAGGAGAAAAATGTTCAGATCATTTCTTAACATGTGCTAAGTGTATGTACTCGCTTATAATCGAGTCCAAATCAAATAACACAGGTCATTATCTGGGTCTATGCAATTTAGAGCTGGATCCGACTTGTACACGACCATAATGGTAAGTTGTTCAAGTCAGTCCCTGACTTGAGTCAATGTGTATACGTAACTCAACAACTGTGACTGAGCTCAAGTATATACTTAACTCACGATCTGTGACTGAGCTAAAGTGTACGCTTAACTCAAGAATTGTGACTGGGGTTAAAGTGTATATTTAACTCAAGAAGGGTGACTGAGTTAAAGTGAATACTTAACTCAAGAACTATGAGCTAAAGTGTTTACGTAACTCAAGAACTGTGACTCGGGTTAAAGTGTATATTTCATTCAAGAACTATGGGTTAAAGTGTATATTTAACTGAAGAACGGTGACAGAGTTAAAGTGTATACTTAACTCAAGAAATGTGCCTGGGTTAAATTATATACTTAACTCAAGAACGGTGACTGCGTTAAAGTGTATTCTTAACTCAATAACTGTGACTGAATTAAACTGTATATTTTATCAAGAATTGTTACTGAATTAAAGTGTATACATAACGTATTGTGAATTGTGACAACCCAGTCAAAGAATACTACGATGCCATAGACTATGTTTCCATAGATTGCAACGACCTGCAATGTAAATGGTGCTAAAGTAACCGTGCATGTTGAGTAAAATCAATATAGTATCCGCATCACTATCATATGGATTTGGTGAGGCCTGGTACAACCAATGTGCTAACGATGAAACCTTCTTCTCGCATTAGTTTAAACAAAGATTTTCAAATAATTATGTTTCGTAAGCAGAGAGATTAAAATGTAACGGCATGATAAAAAATTATTTTGATCTTCACATCTACCATAATCGCGATAAGAGAAGAATTTATTTCAGAAGTGTACTGGCGATATAGAAGATTAAAACCATATCATGGTAGAATGCCCTGTTGTTTGTTATTTATAATTATAAAATTATTTCATATTTTCTTTTCCATGGGCAATTCCTATATGGGATAGTAATAAAATAATTTACATTATATATCATATTTAGGAAAATGAGCAACAACGGAATGAGTGTAAAATATAGTGCGGATGAAGTTAACTTCAGAAATAATTATACGTCACAGTTAACACATGTTATGCAAAGTTTTACATAAGCCACAAATAGTCTACTATCTATTTGCATGACTTAAGTAGATTTGTCAAAAAAAATAAGGAATAGGGTGCTTCATGATCGTGATTTGCCATTTTGTTTATGCATTTTTCCTAAATAAATTATAGCGTTAAGTCAGGGGCCTATGTTATTAAAATAAATAAATAAATTAGTAGTAGTAACTTATGGTATTTACATGTACCTATTGCTATGGCCCAATACACCATTCGAAATCTGTTTGTTTGAGAAAAGATTCGAATCTATTATCACAGGGTATATAATTTTGGTATGTGTATCTAGATATGTGTGTAATATTTTGAAGTTGTTGTTACGGGTTTAACACCATTTTTCTGCACATAATAGGCTATACATTTCGACCAGTGTAATTGGTGGAGGAACAACCCGGGAGAACCCGAAAAGGAACCACCGACCCAAGGGAGGCTACTAGCAAGCTTTCTCACATAGTCTTGCTGGCCGAGCCCGAGACTCGAACCCACGCGGACGGAGGTGAGGTGTAAGTGATCTGTACAGGAGAGCGCCTTAGATCACTTGGTTACCCGAAGCCCCGTATATTGAAGTAATAATTATCTTACAAATGAAAACTCAAGACAAAGTCATTACAGTCGATAACAAAACATGACTGGACATTCTACAGATCACCATTACAAGAGTCATGACTCATGTACCTCTTGGTATCTGAACTTTGTCAGCTCTCGACCTGATCATGAAACCGTCAAGTACCTTTTCATATTCTTATTACCAAAGATCTAATGATTATACAAAAGTGTCCAGCTGGAATTATATGTGATTAATAGGGCGCCCGCAGAATCTTTTTCCGGGAGGGGGGATGTAGTGGTCAGCTATTAAGTTTTACGTATGTAAGCCAAAATATGTTTAGAGGTGAAATCCGCAGTATTGGGTAAGTGCGGTGGTTAACCTGTTATTTGTGATTATCGGAATATGTTGTATATTTTAACCCATGTTTGTGATAAATACAATCTTTCAAACTGTAGATGTCAGGAAGGAGTCGTTTTCTTTGAAGATGCACGCCGAACTATTACTGACCACCATAACACGTGCTTATCTCACTTCAGGGACATTGCCTGCACTAGCGAACAGGTTGAATGACACTGTATAGTCCACGTCAGACTGGACCTCTTAATCCGATTCTAGTTCTAAAGTGCTTTTTTAAGAAACACTTTGTGAAGATCAAGTCTGTTCATCAACCCGACATAAGCACTAGTCACATCATGTCGAATTTTCTCCCATGTGTCTTCCATGGTTTAATTTTTCACTCTCATAATCATCCTTTTAGTTTCCATAAAGAGGAATTTGACAATGATGGGCTTGGGCTTTTTAGGCTTTTCTGGGTATTCTGTGTATGGCTGTTATGTCCTTACGGATAAGGAAGATGTCTTCCTTTTCTATATTTCATCCCTCAAGGTTTTATTTTGCAATTCGTGAGATTCTAATCTGTTTCGTCTATGCAACTTTTTTTTCATGTTCTACACTGTTCCTAACTTTGACACAGTATTCTCCGCCATTCTGTTAATCTCTTCGGAGATTTTTTTCTACAATCACCTTTAAAACACCTTAGGCCTTTTTAATGCATTTTGCATGAGCCACCACTGACTACAATCGAGTACAATTTGGGTCGCAGTCGATTTTTGATTAGTTTGCCCTAGCATTTGTCTTTGAACTTCCAACCTTTTTGTTAGTGTTACTAACCAACGGATGTTCTTTCGGATACTCGATTGTATCAAACTGGCTGACCAAACCTGGCTGTGCCATGTCCATGTACATATCATCAGTGGCGATATGCATCAGCAACAAGTCGGTGTCGGTGTACAGCACTTTGACCCGATTCTGAAAAAAAAAACGGTTTGATCTTGTCATTGTAGAACTCGTGCATGAGCATCTTCGATAAATCCAGCACAGACGAACCAACATAACTCAACATAAATTGGTTTTTCAGCGTCAGTTTTGTTTTTTTTTTACTATCAACGGCAATAAGTTAACCATCAAAGATTGTTCTGGATTCAAAAGCCATTCCAGCAATGAGCCATTTGAAGTTTGCCCTACTATCACAGACTACTCGAATCTGCATGGTTTTCCCTAACTCGGCATTGTTCATGAGCCTGAAAAAGTCCTTCTCAAAGTCATTGGTTGCCTTTGTACATATGCCAGTATTCTTCTGAATGTACGGGGCCATCCAAGCTTGCTGACAAAATCAAAGCTCTTGACTGATTTTAGTTACATGCATACCCAATCGCAGATACAACTGCAGATTTCGCACGTGTAACACATAATTGTGTTTGGTCCTATGACTTGGTACCAGTTTGGTTCATTCATTGTATTTGCGTCCGGACTCATCGACGATCGCGCACTGACACGGGGACAACCATGTAATGGGAATCTAGACAGCGCTTCTTGTGACAGCTGATTATCGTTGTGTGCATCAAGTAAATATTCGGGATATTCCAGATCAACTTAAAATAAGTATCGGTAGTCACTGTTGATGCTGTGATGATGCACGTGTTTTTGTAGATCGATGTGTGCAGGATCGATTCACTGAAATCCACTAACAGGAAGTGGTTGCATCATTAGCCAACCGCAGAGGTTATTACTATCTAAATACATTATTTAACTCTTGGGGTCAGCGGGATCTTACTCGTCCACGTTGGGGTTGTTGGCACGAGCGTATACGTGGCTTCACGTAGATATTTCGCCACGAAGTGATCGCTCATTAAACACGTGTTGGTCAATGTCAATGAACATTTCCAGCTCGATTTCGGTTTTTGACAACAATGCATCCCATCCAATACCTGGTGACGAGAAGCAATGCGCGGGATCGAGATTGTACACGTGCATGGCGGTATCAGAAAAGGTCTCAAACACATAGGGAAGCAGCAAATGAGTTTCAACAAATTTATGCCAGTAACCCATGAATACGCGACTTTCCTCTTTATCAAATCCGTATTGGTTGGACAGTATCGACGAGTGATTTTGAACATTTTCCTGAGTCAGATTTTTCGCTAACTTGTTCAAGGACGAACTCATAAACTGTATGGAATCGATAAACTGCAATTGACCCAACCTTAACGTCATGTATATTTCCATGTTGTCAGGGATCTCGCTTATTGGTGAGTCTGCTATTTGTACAATTAAGATGCCATCATACAAACGCAAGTTATGAAGCAACACAGGCGTTGTTGTTTTTGGTAGTGGTAAATTCTCAACCTCACATTACATGCGTTGCATACATCACCTCTGTATGCACCAGTAATATCGCAATGATCACGAACTTTGGAACCGGGACTTTTACTTTAATCGTTGGACAGGCTCTGCTCTTTATCAGTGAAAGGGATTTGACCTTTAGTGAAACTTTTTCACAAATCCAGCACTGAGTGGCTGCGGAGAACTCAAGAATGTTATTACCAGTCATAATTTTGTCGGCTAGTGCATAGAGCTGATCTCAAATCCATTTTGCGGTAACTTCGATCGATCTGAGAAACACCAAATCCATATTTAGAGAAAGGTCGCTCTAGTCACGGTAAAGGACTTGCTGCTCTGTTTTCCCATCTCATCGAACTGCCACATAGCAGACCCCGCATAAAATTTGTTAAATTCGATCTGATGCATTTATGTCATTGATTACAGAGCTGTACGTGCATGCCACTGACAAGTTAAGACATTCAAAATCCGTGTAGATGATTTACAGAAATTTCATCTTTTGTGGACTGCAGTTAATCTGACAATGTTTTGACCAGGCTCTGGCATGATTCGCCTATGTGCTGTGGTTTTTCACCGATACCACCTCAGCACAGGTCGTGACCGGTGTACAGCTGTCGAGTCTTAAATACAATCATCCAACGTCTGCATGGATATTTATTGCGATGATAAGTAACCAAGATCGTTTTTTTTCATCCATACATGGTGCAATGACAATTCTGATTGGTCCATTCTGTCGATGGAGAGATAGTGCCATCAGATAAATGCGTTCTCATGACTGAACACATTAACAGCGATACATGGGTTACATGTTTCAGATTTGGTTGGAGTAGCTTTGGTAACCTGTTCAGGAAATTCAGTATCACCAAAGTTAAGTTCACCCAGTTGTTGCTGATATTTTCGAGGCAGGTCTTGATTTTCACTAGCTGATATAGCGCTGACACAATTGCCAACTCAAAAGATTTGTTTTAAGTTTTTTCACTATTATCGCTGACGTTGGCGGTACCAACGCTGTTGTTGCTATGTAACTGGATCCAAGAAATGGTTGATACGGTGAAGGATGTACCTCGACTTTTGCACATCTCTTGAGAGTCTTACCCGATCTTGCATTTGTGTATTTGTCCAACGTTTCCAGAATCTTTTCAATACCGCTGCCAAGTTTATTATGGATGACGTTGCTATATTTGTGGTTCAGGATTGTGCGGGCACCATTGTAAATCCTCTCAGTAGTAGTTTTAAATACTTCCTTGTCATGAATAAGCGCGGTGTGCGCTAAAAACAATGTTTTAACCCCAAAGTTTTGTAACATCGCTACGATTCCTGAAATCATATTTGTCAATAGTTGTCGAGCGTCTTTGTCTGGTTTGTATGTGAGATTGATAAATGTCAAGTAATTGTCCAATTCACCAATACTTTTTGTTAAATTTGAATTCAGGAACATGAGATGTCTGTGTTTTTGCACAAACACACTCTGCCGCTTCAATAGCAGATGCGACACGACGACGACATTTTTGTACATACCGCAAGGATATCGGCTGCCGCTCCTCTGCATCATCATAAAATATTTCATGCGAAAATTTCTCTTCTGGGACGGGTCGACTACCATTCCTTTACAGTACCTTGGAATAGGTCAAGAGTGCCATTTGTATTTTTTATAATAATGCCCAAAAACATTTGTTTAACTAGCCTGCTTTTGAACATCCTCATCACTGACCTCATCCAAAAGTTATTTTTCTTTTGCGGGTGAATTCTTTCATGCACAATATTCTGCAGATTCTTAATATTTGTGTTTGCCTCAAAAATTAGCCCAAGTTTATTTCGTTCAATTTCTAAGGTCATTTGCAGGTTAACCAATTTATCAGTGTGTTCCGATATGTTTCTGTGAATGCATACAACATTTTTTGTGCTTTCATAATAAACCTTTTTCCATGAATTAGAGCGATATAGCAATATCAGTTTGTCCGTTACACTTTGATATCCCATCTTTTGGCAGATTGCAGATTGATGCAGCTATAAGAGACCTCCATAAATTCCTTCAGAATACTTTCAAAGTCAATGCCCTGACATTTGTATAAAATACACTGCAAGCATTTCTTCAATGTGAAAATATCCACAGCTCAACTTATAGTTCTCTTTTTGCCAGTATAAAATCATTAGCATGCTATGGTGGCAGGGTCCAGTTTCGTAAATTGGCCTCTGGCAAATTTCTTAACTTATGGCTATGGTGTGACTTTTTCAGGTATTATTGTTTACTATTTATATATATCGATATATTTGTGAACTAGGTGTTTCATGCTTGTGTTGTTCTTGAAATTGATGTCAGGCATGTACACCTTCCATAGTTGCTCTGCAGTATGTTGATAGTGAATTACCAATAGTCGGCTAGGAAGAAGAGCTAGCCTCCCATAGCAGTAAACACGTGGGTTCAAGGCAAGTAGAATATCTCAAAAATGGCTTGGATGACAACTATTCTGAATTGCATCAAGCTATTTAGTAGAAAATGTTTTTCAAAATTTTCATCCAGGGAAATGGATTGCGTTTGCACTGTGAGCACCACATGCTGTCAAAAATGGCCTTTGGATGTGAAAAATGCATGTATAAAATAGGGGTTGGGGTGCATAAACTTCTTCTGCTATGAACTGCCATTGACTTCTCTGGTCAAGTGAATAATATTCTTATGCTTTGTTTTAATATAGGTATCTAAAAATATGGACCTTTTTGACCTCACTTGTGTATTTGATTTTTATGATTTTTTATACTAGATCGCTCATTGCGGCATTAAATTTGTACATAAAAACTGGCCCCTGCCCCCTTAAGGAAAATTGATTAAAAAAAAATTGTATGGTGCAGTCAGCCACATCTATTATACTTTTCTGTCTCTTTGTGTATATTTAAATAATTTTTATGCTTTAGCTTCATTATATTTCCTTCCTTTTTCCATATATCACTTAATGTTGTATGTAATGCTCTTTGGAGAGGGAGGTAACTGTGTTTTGTACCTCAATGTGAGAACTGTTTACATCATGACAAAGTAGCATATTTTTTACTTAACTTACTAAATATGGGAACAAAATGGCAACCATAATGTATTTTCTTGCACTTTCTGCAGCTGTCAAGGTTTGCATACCTATTTGTATGAATATTATTCACATTTCAATACAGACACACATAAACAATTGCATAGCATGTCAACATGTATTCTTAAAAGTAATTTAACTCCACAGGAGCAGATAGAATTCAAAGGAATCATACATAAACATACTGTTGTGAATATTGAATGTCACCAGTGGAACGGTCTTAGAAATAATGATGCATATGGCATATTGCTTGCTATATTTTGGTGAGAAGAATGAAAGTTTCAGCACACCGACATAGTTTCTACCTTCATGACCCCACTCTAAAGTTGACATAAGAGATTCATATCTCATACTTTGGTGATAATAGGAAATGTTTCAGTGTTATGTATACATCTTGAACTTTCTAGGTTCAGTTAACAAAGTGGGAAAAGCTTAACATTAAGCAGCAGTTTCATGCATTTGACAATACACATACAGTTTCTCCTCTGAATTTCTTTTGTTTTAAAAGTACATCAATATCACTTGTTTCTTTTCTTTTTACAGGTCTCACATTGAATGGTAAAAGATTACGATTAATCGGTTAGTCATGCTGAAAGAAACAATAGTTTCAATCTCATCCAGATACTCATTCTGATCTAAGTGCACAAGAGAGTGACTTTGACGGACAGATTTAGCTTCTTCAGGAGTTGTTTTATGGTACGTGCTTATTAAAAGCCAAGCCGGTAAAACCTTGAACTGCATTTTCCACTGTAAATATTTGTTCTATACCTTATCTTATTATTTACTATGATTTTGTAAACTCCAGAAAGCATTAAAGTCAGTTGTAAGTAAATTGGTGTCTGAGAAGAAATTTCTCTGTTAAATTGTATTGAGTAATTTGTATATGTATGGTCAATTTCATTGGCTATGTATCAATGAATTTATTTGATATGTCACTTTGTAAGTTTTAGGGTCCCACACATTAATATATCAATATTCCAGCATTGTCTAATGTTAATTGATTAAACTTTGACTTCTCCAGACTAGCTAGACTTGTGTTGCGATTACACCACCACCCCACCCCACCACCCCCCACACACACAACAGAATGATAATGAAAAGTTAGGAACCGCTTTTTTTATATCAATCTAAAAGTACTTCCAAAGCACTTGATTTACTTAAATGTGTGATTTCTTTAAGTTTGCTAGAAGAGTTTATAGAAACTTTTCACTTCTGTCACTGACAACTAACATAGCATTTCTGTCATTCCCTCCTAAAATTTATAACTTCCAGATCTCTTCTTGACATTCATGAAACATTGTAAAGGAAGTTTGGTTCCGTACTGATGCTATGGTGGTAAACAAAGACCAAAGGCATTGTAGGTTGCAAACAATTTGAAATCTTTCAAGAAATGCAGTCATAATTCACCATGTAAATAATGCAGTGCTTTTAGCCGCAAAGTAGTAACTTTTTAAAAAGATTAATACCATTTTTAGTTTTGTGCACAAAAAGTGTTCCATTATACCATTGTACTAGATAATGTCTAAATATGAGATATGTACACAACTTTTGACAAAAACCATTTTTAACCAAATTATAAAAACTGGCCTCTGCCCCCTATAGAGACCCTATCGTACTGTGCAGGAGTTGTTGTGGAGAAAAAAAAATCAGTTCAAAACTTCTGCTTGTACAAGTATAGTTACTATCAGTAATACAAGCCTGTCTGTATGCAATATCGATTGGTACCATATTCAACCACATTAATGACAACACGTGTAACACCGAATACAACCAAATCCATATATAGTACCAAAGGCCCTTTTGAAACCTTTTGGAGCACTGACACGCGTCAGAGACCATATCCACCTTGACTGGTTCACGTATGGACAAAATTAAAAGTGATAAACAGTATACGGTCATGTTTGAGCTCATTATGTCGTGTGTGGAGGGTAGTGGCGAGGAAGGGTAGCAGGTACCCAAAGGGGACAAAAAAGGCAAAAGGAAAACTTTAATACTACTGGCGGATTGCAGATAATTTGCAGATACCCCATTAAATTGTGAAACTAATGATGCAAAATCATTAGTCAATAAGTCTCATTTGTCATGCAAAATCATTAGTCAGTAAGTCTCGTTTGTCATGCAAAATAATTAGTCATCAAGTCTCATTTGTCATGCAAAATCATTAGTCAATTAGTATCATTTGTCATGCTAAATATATAATGGTTGATAATGTGATAAAGGAAATTTCTTTATATCTACCACAGGCCAGTACAATAGAATGACTATAATCACATACAAATGATATTCAAACAGTTCAGCAACAAATATGTTATGGTTTAAAGATAGGGATAATAGTGGTGCTTTTATTTTTAACTAAACATACAACTGGCACTGAATTCATATAACTAGCAACAGTTGCAGATGGTAGCAATCCTTTCACTGATAAATATTTATAACAACGCTAAATTTGGATTTTTTTTTCTTTACTGGTGATAACAAAGTATTTACAAAGTGTTAGAACTTGTCACGTGTTTAAGCAGGTGTTGTTCTAATGAGCAATAATTAGTACTCTTACGGTATGTCGAGATAAAAATACAGTATTTCATGGTGTCAGACAGTTTACTTCTAGACAGAAATCCATCTGAGCAATATAATATGAAAACTATAGCAGAAACACCTGCGGATGGTAAATATACCATTATTCATTGAAGACCGTGGATGACTAGACTTGAATTTGTCGTTGTTGATGGCAAGTGATATTAAAACAAAATTACTTGCCAACCAAAACAGTGGAAAACAAAAGCATTTTCAATGGATCAAAAGTATACAGACAACAGCGTAGGACTAATGAATTAAATCCAATATGGAGAATCCCCACAAATGAATCAAAACAACTTCTAAGAGATGTCTTTACAGACTTCCCTAGCTTTTCCATAAGTATTAACCAAAATCAAAACAATCATATTCGATTCTGATGATGTAAAAAGAATCCATGTACGAATTAATAGTGTTTAATATCATGTTCGGTGCAAATGTACTGAAACAAGCATACATTATTTAAGCGCCTACGTGATGTTTTAGGAGGCCGTAAATAAATACAGACCTTCATAAACGTAATAATGTAAATATTTCTGAGTTTGGAATTATACACAAGTACCTCTTAGTTTACCACTGATATCGAGAATACATAAGAGTTAGGTGGCCATTTTGAACACCCTTCGTTCGTTCAGGGATCGGATATCACTGTTACGCCGTCATTCTGAGTGGGTATGAGGCTTTTTGGCGCCACCGTATTGGCGCCGGGCATTTTGGCAGTAGAGGTTTGGCGCGAGATACAAGAACATATTGCATTTATATGTTACGTACTAGATCAAAAGAGTATACAAGTCTTCAACACGTTACTGTTTATCAGCCTATAGAATGCATCTTTTACCGTAACGATTCGAGGAAAGATGGGGAGAGTGTCTTATATTTTAAAACAAAATGTCAGGATATTTAAAGAATTTAAGTTGAAAAACGATGCAGAGGGGTGCGATATATCAAAATTCTGTACACATGTATTATAGTTTCTTTTTTCATGTATTTTACTACATACAATATTTTTCACTTTCCTTATTTTTTTAATCACAAATCGTCAATGCGCAATCGTTTTAAGAAAGAATTAAAGTATATCTTTCCTTCCTGTACTTATTGACATTTGCTAATGATTTGTTTACAATGCATTGTTTCCGGCTATGTTAGCCTCAGAAAGTTAAGTGTTTATTTCAAACTATCTGGAAATTTTAAGTTTTGGACAACGTAAGCATGGCTTAGTAAAGTAACCTGGTGCCGAACCGTCCGGCACCAAAACGGTGGCGCCAGAAGGTCCTGCTGGCATCGTGAGTCGTAGATATATAACTTTAAATGCAATAAATGGTAAGATGACTATTATTGTATAGACATATATTATGATGATTTGTATTCAAATTCCTGTATCATTATCAAGTCAACAAAACGAAATACTAACAAAATGTTAATTACAACAATAAACCAATAGCAATAATATTAAATCTCTTAAAACAAAACGTGGTTATGATAGAATTGCTCAAACAATTACAGAAGTTTATGATTTCAAATATGAGAAATTTTGATACCATTTGTAAAAAAAATGTATTCCCAAGATATCTTGACAAAAAGACAATAAATAAGAATATGTACATGAAAACTAACCATTGTTAAACAGTAAAAGCAAATTTAATGGTTCAGATAAACTAATGATACCAAAAGTACACATTACAGGAATTATTAATGTTAAATGTAAAGACAAAGATATATATATATATATATATATATATATATATATATATATATATATATATATATATATATATATATATATATATATATATATATATATATAGTGGAGCCTCGTTAATCCGGACTCCGTTTATCCGGAAACCTCGCTATCCGGACATAATTCAACGGGAACAAAATTCCTAAACGTTAATTTGCTCCGTGAATCAAGAAATCCGCGTTCCGGATCCGGAAATCAAAATTGGGGACCAAAGTGTAAAATTACTTTAAAACTTGCATCGATAATCCGGAACTAATCTATCCAAAAATAAGAAACTTCGAAAAATCATATATGAAAATACAGTCAGTCGCATAATACAGATTCGCCTACGCAAGTTTGGAGGTGTGTCAATCTCTGATTGGTCACATTCTAGTGGTATGTTAAAATTATCAGTTGATCACGTGATCATGTGTGGAGGGGGGGAAAAAAACTAAGTAGCGTGACCATATTGCGAACGGCGATTGTATAAACAATATCTGTTTTAGCTAGTCGCCGACGGAGGTGTTAAGAATTAAATAAACACACTGGGATCAAACCGTCCACGCTTTTTGACATAACATATGGTAAATAAATTAAGTGTGTCGTTGAGCCTCTCTGTTGTTTACCAATTGCATGTAACAATCATAGTTTATTGATGGCTGTACAATATATATATATATATATATATATATATATATATATATATATATATATATATATATATATATATATATATATATATATATATATATATATATATATATATATATGAAGCTATATTGTTTGAAGTGGAAGTAAACGAAATGATACAATGCCAAACAAATCTAGTGTGTAAATAGGTATACATAAAAACATTAACCTTTGTTACCAAAAACAAGGTTTAACATTTCCAGGCTACTGATATCGCGGACACGGAAACCCGTTACGTAATGTACCCCTCAATCGTAATTAACTGATATGCATGTGAAAAACATGATTACTGGTATAGTTCCAGTACTCCTACTGGTATAGTTCCAGTACTCTTAAATCACACTGCGATGAAAAAATGCTGAATGCATTAGATGTCATGTTGGTTCTATAATACCAAACAGAAAGAATTAATTGTTAAACCATCTATAAAACACATGCTTACGATAGGGTCACGGTCAATAAAAAACGCGATGAGGAAGTGGACAACATAATTAGCAAAAGAGTTATATAATCCCATAATAACAGACGTTCAGTCAACTAATTGATAAATTAGTCTCTAAATGGTCTATTTGGTTAACTTTGTGCAATTGTGTACCTTGTAAGCATAAAAAAAAATATTTACTAACTGTTCTTGATATATTTAGCAAATACGCATGGAAAATGTGACTCGCGAACAAAATTGAAACTAATTTTATTTTAAAAATTGATTTAAAGAAATTATATAAAAAAAACAGACAATTTTGGGGGTGATCAAGAATAGAATTATATGATAAACGTTTAAGAAATGACTTTGCGATGATAATACATGTAATATCATACGTTGATGAAGGAAAGACTATAGTTGTTTAACACATCAGTAATAAAAGCATGAAGTGTAAGTCTTTCCCAGTAAACAAAGCAAAATATATTTAGAATTTTTACCATCGATCGATAAATATAATTATAAAAGGTAGAATAGTATTAAAACTTCACTTGTAGAGGCCAATATACATGCAAATGAGAAACTTGTTACATGAATCTATATGTTGATTATAATTTTAAAGTAAATTTTCCAAATACAAACTAGGTGATTTGGTAAGAAAAGAAAACTGGGAAGTTCAGAAAGGGTTATACACCAAACTGGACAGAAAAATAAATCAGAATTCAAAAATATGCATACAAATCCAAATATTTTTCAAACAAAGGATTTAAATGGTGAAAAATTGATGAAACAGTCAAGGAGCCCTAATATAAAGCAAAAGAAGAAAGTTTTACAGTTTTAAAAATATTAAAACGGAATTATAAAAAGAAACAAGCATTTGTTACATGGAAACGGCATGTCTAACGATTCAATTCATGAACACCCTTTAAAGATGTACAAGATTTAGCTATTTAATTATTCTTCCATTTTATAATGTTTATATTAACATTGATGCTATTAACCAATATTATACTTTGAATACTCTAATGCACTCATATGGTTTTTATTTATTTCATACATCCTCATGATGTTTTTTATTTTTTCCCCTTATTCGTTTTATTTCTCATTTATTTTTCTTAAAACAAAATGTTTTTCTATAGATTGTTAACTGTTTCTGATAATGTGACTAGTGACACTTCTAGCATTATTTAAAAACATTAATGAATACATATTTGCTTTCATACCATCAAAAGAATTGATAATTTCCCAGTTAGCTCCATCTTTGAAATTACCATATACATTGAGTTTTATACACTCCTCATTAAATGGTAATTTAGATATCCTGCTGTATCATACACATCAATATTTCTTTCCTATCTTTGTACACAGTTTCAGTAAATACCTCTATAATTAGAAACTCTGCATATGTAAATATCAAATTCATCATATCATCATATATTTCTTTAAATGATTATAATAAAACCATGCATCAGCAAGTTTGAAACTCCAGAACTGCATTCCCTGTGAAAATGTGTACACTGGGTGTTATATTTAATTTTTCATTTTAATATCAATCACTCCTTCATTAAATATCTTCTTGTGTTAAATGATAGTTCAGCAAATAACTTTTTTTCCATCGTTTTCTTCAGAATGACATATATGTACATCTACATGATTTCTGGCATTTTCAATCGTTTCCCCAATAAACAGTGTTATTCATCGGCTTATAACAATTTTATTCACAATCACAAATTTATTGTTTTGCCTGGCTTCTCAGTTGTACGTTTTGAGTAAAAAGGATTTTATTCATGCTTGTTGATTCATTTTTAATATCTTATTAACGCGTGACATTTTCAAGGTTATTTTAACATATAGTTTGTCTATACTTTAATGTACAATATATTTCTCTTTTTTAATAAGTTACTCATTTGTTCACTTTTGCCATGTTTTTCTTATCTTTTCCAAAACAATTCGTGTGATAGTCTGATACTTAATCATATTAGACTTAAAAGAATTCTTGGGTTAATCGCTGTGGGCATCGTGTAAATCTTCTTGGCAATCTAAGTCAACCTCAGGAACGTAACCAGTACGATCATTATCTGGAATGCTTAATATTTTTTCAGTTCTTATTTATGGTGGGACAATCGATATGAATTATCTTCTTGCAAGGGATTGCGTCATAGCCCAGGAATGCACTGCATATGTGTCAAAATATAAAACATAAGATGATGTTTTTGTGTTCTGATTATCTGTCATTTATTTATTATCTGCCTTTAAACAAATTTCACTTCAAAATTAATATACCACCCCTAACTCAATTTTCAGTACATAAACGTTGTATAACATGAGTAAGAAACTCTTGTTTAACCCAGCATTATATTTCAATAAGCAATCAAAATTTAGTGATTGGCTGCTTACTTACTAACATGGGTTTTATTTACACTGCTTGTATAATAACATGGGTCTATCTTACACTGGTTACATAATAGCATAGGTCTAGCTTACATTGCTTGTATAATAACATGGGTATAGCTTACATTGCTTGTATAATAACATTGGTCTAGCTTACACTGCTTACATGAAAACATGGTTCTAACTTACACTGCTTACATAAAAACATTGTTCTAACTTACAATGCTTACATAAAAACATGGTTCTAACTTACACTGCTTACATAAAAACATGGTTCTAACTTACACTGCTTACATGAAAACATGGTTCTAACTTACACTGCTTACATAAAAACATGGTTCTAACTTACACTGCTTACATGAAAACATGGTTCTAACTTACACTGCTTATATAAAAACATGGTTCTAACTTACACTGCTTACATGAAAACATTGTTCTAACTTACACTGCTTACATAAAAACATTGTTCTAACTTACACTGCTTACATAATAACATGGGTCTAACTTTCATTACTTACATAATAAAATGGATTTAAATTATACTGCTTATAAAATAAGATTGGTCTAACTCGCACTGCTTACAAAATAGCATAACGTTTTTGTTTTATCACCTATATCATTTTCTAAGAGTACTGAAATCAGTTTTTGATAATTTTTAAAACGAAGTAAATTAATGTTTTTCCTCAGCACATACAACCTTCTGTCCTGCTTGTATAATAATATGGGTCTAACGTGCACTGCTTGTATAATAATATGGGTCTAACGTGCACTGCTTGTATAATAATATGGGTCTAACGTGCCCTGCTTGTATAATAATATGGGTCTAACGTGCCCTTCTTGTATAATAATATGGGTCTAACGTGCACTGCTTGTATAATAATATGGGTCTAACGTGCCCTTCTTGTATAATAATATGCGTCTAACGTGCCCTGCTTGTATAATAATATGGGTCTAACGTGCACTGCTTACACAATATTATGGGTCTAGCTTACATAATAACACTGATCCAACTTACACTGCTTATATAATAACACGGGTCTAACTTACACTTCCTACATAATAGCATGCGTTTAACTTAACACTGCTTGTATAATAACACCAGTCTAACTTATAGTGCTTCACTGTCACCTGTCTCAGCAAGAATCAATACATAAATATTTTTTTTAAATGATCACGGAAAAACCTAAATGTTTGCATCCTGAGTTATATTCTAAACCAATCTGCTCTGAGCATAATCACATATTTTCATTTCTAAGACTGGGATTTAAAAAAAAATAATATGTTTTTCATGTTTTTCGGGTAATGTTTCACCTTGGAATCTTGAAACGCTATTCCTACAAACATATGAGTAAACACCCTTCATTCATAATGAATAGAAGTTCGAGTTTTTTATTGCAAAAAAATGGTCTTCTTAAACTCGTCTTACTTCATAGCTTTACCTGTATTATCAAGCCCTGAATGAATTGAAAACTAGCAATGAATTCAAATCGCTCAACAGAAAAAGGCAAATATTACTTAATATTGTTAGTTGGCATGTTTTCATTACTTCAACACATCACTTCCAACTAATGTATGGCCAAAAGAATATGGTATATGTTCTGTAAATTGGTTTTGTGTCATCACCTGTAACTTTTAATAAGATTATTAAAATCAATCTTTGATAATTTTAAACGAATTTAATTACGTTCTACCTCAGGACATACAACGTTCTGTCCTATATATTCTTTATCTAAACCCTATTAGAAATTACTATCCATATCTACTATTACCATTAATTTTCTTTCAGAAATTTTAACATTATTGTCCAGTTTTATATTATTGTTATTTCTCTTTAAACCATTTTTAAAAATTAATTTTCGTTTCTCTATTATTACTATTAGTTTTTCTTTCAGTCATGTTTAACATTGTTGTCCATTTTATATTATTATTATTATTATTATTATTATTATTTCTTTAAACCATTTTGTTAAAAATATTTTCCATTTCTATATTATTATAGTTTTATTTTCCTTAAGCCTTTTTAAAGAATTTCATTTCTAAATTATTTTATCTCAATAAACGTAGGATAGTATTAATAGTAATCTGATCACAATGTATAAAAATATATCAGCATGATAATTTCACTATGATATTCTTTGTTAAATCACATGATTGACTTAAACTACCTTAGAACCATGTTTTTATCATATATTTTGTACATTTCTTCAAACGTGACAACAAATTGTTATGATATTGTTATTGTGGTTCTTAGATTATCCATTTTACAAAACAGTTTTCTAAAACGTTTTCAATATATTCATTTATTTTCTTTTTTAGCACTCGTTGTTTTAAACATATCATCGGAGAGGCTCTTTCAGCATATCGTTAAAACCCATTGGAAGCACTATAAACAAATCATTCGAGAGGTTATTTGAGCATATCGTTAAAACCCAACAAACAAATCATTCGAGAAGGTATTTAAGCATATCGTTAAAACCCAATAAATAAATCATTTGAGAAGTTATTTAAGCATATCGTTAAAACCCATTAAAACACTATAAACATAATTTTCTGGCCCAGACCCTGATTAGCTTGCACAAGCTATTAAATGTGTTCTTAGAGGGTGGCAGCAGTGGAAGAATGTAGTAGCATACTGCTTTTGCAATGTTTATCTTAACACTCAGTCAAAAAATACCATATTTCGGTTATAACATTAAACAACATATACTCAGGGCCGACGGGGGTGGGGGAAGCAACCGGGAAAATATATCCCGCTCTTTGCATCTGTTGCATGGAGAGGCCCACCCGACTTCAGAAACGACGGTTAGACCGAAGATCAAACAAGCCGAAGTTTCATTACAGTGAACGAACAATGCAGTAAACGATCAAAGTATATTGACATTGGCAGCATGCCCGGTCTTAAGGCAAGGCGAACGAGGCAACCGCCTTGGGCCCCGCGCTTTCAGTTAATCAGCTCCGCAATGCAATTTTTTTGCTTGGGGCCCCGCTCATCGCTTGCTGCCTTGAGCCCCGCACATCCTAGGGCAGAGGTTCCCAAACCACGGCCCGCGGGCAACTTGTGGCCCGTCAGCTCTCATAAAGTGGCCCGCGATGCCTCTATATTTACTATAACGTATTTTAATAATTTCAACAATTTATTGACGTTCAAATAAATAAATAATAACTAGACGAAAGTTGCAATAATGCGCGATCTACAGTATTCTAGAGTCTAAAATGTTATTTCTAAGAAGTCTGTCATTTTGGTCGAGCACTCGGAGCTCCGTCGGCGTTCGATAATTAACTCTGCGCTATTTTGTTGTCCTCGGATATAATTATCGAATGCGCCCGTTGAGTTAGCGAACGAAACGTTTGGAAATACCCTTTTCCCAGCCTTGTCGACCAATCAGAGTGCGCAAGACGCCATGATGTCATCTGTTACAACTGTTTAGCAGTCTGCAGTTTCGTGTTGAAATTAGATTTTTCAGATACAAATTTACCGTTAAAGCCGATAAGCATGAACGTGGATAACGTAGAATCAAACAATGCTAATAAGCGAAAACGTGAGAACGTTGCTTGTCGTGAATTCAACGCAGACTGGACGGAGAAATTTATGTTTGTGCCTAGTCGTAGTGGTAAACCGGTTTGCTTAATCTGCGGATTTGATTTAAAACCGAAAATGACTGTAGTGCAGGACTGACACTGACTGCTTTTAAAGTTTTAGAATATGGTTGCTGAAAGTTAATATATTTAAGAATGATATTACACGACTTTTATAATTTTATAAACATTGATAAACATTTATAATTTTATAACGTTGTGGCCCGCTTAGTTACCGAAAATAGTAGATATGGCCCTCTACTTGAAAAGCTTGGGAACCACTGCCCTAGGGTCATGCATGATGGACACACATTTTACGAATACCATTTGCAGTAATTTTCCTTCTGTGTGATTTCGAAACAGACTTTACCGTTCGAACATCTTTGAATATCAAAACCTTTGACGTGACAATCTAACTGCCTCCCACATAAATGCGTGCCTGTGCATGCGATAAACATGACCTCAAGCTTTAAGTCTAAAACCTGTTCTACACATACCTATATCAGCACAGAGATCCTTCTATGGAACCTTTATCTCAATTTTCGTGGTCAAAAATTAGTGACTAACATCTCAAGAGGAGTTGACAAAACAAACATCCTTCTTCCTGGTAATGCACTGGTAGGACAGCTAAAGATCAATTTCAAACAATGTTGAAAATGCAACTTTGATTTTAAGACCGCTCCCATTTTTCAGATCAAAATTAGAAATGAGTCACCAACTAACATTATATATATATATATATATATATATATATATATATATATATATATATATATATATATATATATATGTTCTGGAATAATATATTTCAATATTCCCTATTCCTATGTTACTTGTTTAGGCTCTAACGAACAATAACAGAAGAAAGATTGAAAACAAGCGTTAAAAAAATTAACAAATGATTTATTTCCCTGGGAAAAAAACTGTAAAAATTGAAGAAAAAAAAACCCTTACGGTTTTAAGAATCAAATCCAAAATTAATCCAAGAATAATCCACGAAATAAATTTTAGAAATCGTAGTGATGAAAAGTTCTAATGAATTCAAGTTCGAGTCCGGACGAAAATTCCAAAATGGAAGGCGATGACCTATATGGTAGCTAGTATTGTGCTGTCATGTCTACATTTCTTTGTTGTTTCACAGTCAATACTATTCCGGTGTTTGAATTTCCGAATAAAATTTAAATAAATGTCTTTGTCCAAGAATTTTGTATGAGCAATCAAATATTTCCAGGAAAAAGATTTAATCTTTTAGAATCCAAAACAATTTGAGTAAAAATTATAACTCCAAACTGTCACAACAAAACGAACATCTTTACGTCACAGTGTTTAGAAGCCCAACTGACAAATATCTCTATAAACAAAGGTTATACAGTAACTTGAGACGTAAAACAGATTCCAGGATGAGGGTCACGTGATCACATTCTAGAAAGGCTTGGAAGGAATCTATAAGTCTAATGGCACATAAACCAGTACAGCCTCGATTCCACGATTATCATTCACACATTAAAAATGAATTTTTAAAAAAGTTGTTTACTTGACCCTCAATCAAAACCAAGAACTAACTCTTAGGTCAAACTAATTTATGTAAACTATCAAATTCCTAGTAAACAAAATTACATTATTTTGACATATAATGAAATGAAAATTAAAAAGATTTTAAAACTTACAATCAATTAAATTAAATCAAATATAAATTAAATCAAATATACATAACACTATACAATCATTAGGATGTAAGGCACCGACCGAGGTAATGGGGGTTTGGAGCTGAGTTTTGTGATGTTGATTTTTGTAGGTTTTGGAGAGAATTTTTGTTATAGTATCCCACAATTTCTCAGTCTGCTTAAAACAGACCTACTTAACAACAAGTAGATCCGACAGGCAACGATACGATGTATTGTTATGTTAACCTCTTTCTTCACCAATCAAATTACAGCTTTCATACTGCTGAGAGTAGAAACATCATTCGAAATATAAAGTTGGTAACGATAACTATCCATAACACGAAATGCAACGCTTTAGGTGATAGATAACTTTAAAATGTATGGACAGGGATTTCCAAAGGTCAACAAAACGGTCGGATCTTGGTTATGTCTTGATTTTTTTTCAGATTGTCATTTTCTGCACACGAAAAAATTAAACAAAAGAATAGTTTGTTCCTATTGTCTGCTTATGCGTTTCACAGTATCGAGTGAAAAAAGCGCGCGCAATCCGCCCAATCATTATATTTGTCGACATATCTAAGACCCAAAGCAAGAATTTGTAGCGTTTCTCTCTTTCTTTCTTTCTTTGGATTAGCATCGAAATAAAGGCTTTGATATAGCTATATACGTACAGTAACGTATTCTGACTATATAAAAGTATATCCTTGTTGATGATGGTTTGGTTAATTTGCTTTAATTTTTATTGAATATACAGACGGCTGTGTAACCAACTCATTTTCAAATGGGGTATCAAAATCCACCTGAAGTTTTAGAAATAGTCACGCCCGAAATTTAAAAACAAAAAAAGAGACTGCTGTAAAACAGTTTGCAGAGATGAAATTATCTTGGAATACAGGGGCGAAGACAAGGACCCCCAACCACCCACCCCCACCCCCATAAACAACAAGATCAACTGGTACGTTTTGTAAAGTAAAATTTTCTTCCAAGTTAAATATTTAAGAGTATATGTCATGGAAATGCTTAAAATGCACGAACTTTAAGGGGTTTACCCATAGCCCCCACCCCAACACACACACACGCGCACACACACACACACGGAGCTCTGTCCCACAGACCCATCGCCTGCCTTTTTAGGATCCCCGTTATTATGCCCCACCCCTTCACTCAAATGACATTCCTGGATCCACCATTTTTATGGGTTTACCAAGCTGAAAAATAATTAAATACGCTTCCAGTGCGATCTCTATATTTTCCTGTGAATAAAATATGTGTAAAATGATAATTTGCTAATGTATACTGTTATTTGTTTTAACAAATCAGTAATGAACCATCATTGATCATTTCCATTAGAAGAACGCAATTCACCACAGTGCATACAAGACACGGCTGACATCCGATCTTCACTCCCAAGTAAGATGTACAAACGAAAAAGTTTTGTAGTGTTACCTGAGCACCACACATCCTTAATTATTTTCGGACAAAAATTTCTCCTTTCTCCTATTGGCCAAGACACTTCATCATATGCTGTTCTGTGCGCGTGTACATTTCATCCCAACGTACACAAATAGATGAATGAACGTTTCTGAACTGAATCAGTTCTTCTGGCGTTCACGAGCGCACTCAAGTTTGATCGTACTTCTAACAGTGGGTTATCTCCCGTTGCAAGGATTGCTACCATTACCAGAGCGATGTAAATTTGCTACTAAAGTGATATCTGAAGAAAACGTTCATTTTGATAAGAATTAATTCATATTGCATTTTCTTCAATCTTTTATTAACAAATACTTTGGAACAGGATTTAAAGATTCTACTTAAGACGTAGAAGAAAATATCAGAAATTCTTTATTAGATCAAACAACTGGCGAGGACTGGACGGTCTGGTGTCAGGATAATGTGACTGGGTGGGACATCATGCTACATGTCTGCGTCAAGATGCCCCAATACTAGACATCACTATAAACTGTCACAGTGCAGACATCGTAGCGATATGACTGAAAAATTGTTAAAGCTACGTTAAAAATCCAAATCACACACACACACACACACACACACACACACACAGAGAGGCCCCATAATTAGATTGGTTCTATGGCTGTAAAATAATTAGTGGCCCGATAACTACAAGGAAAACACGCGGCAGACTTAACAATACACCGGGGATGTCACAGTGAAGCTCATCTGAACCGACTTAAATTGTTTGAGTTGTTTATACGTTATTTTTTCATTAGATTTCAATCTGCGATAATAGATAAAAAGACAGGATACAGTCGACAAATTTGTTTATTAATGCATAAAGATGATGCACTAGAGTTGAGATGACGCTGAGATCAAAACAACTTTTCAGCAAAGATATATTCTTAAAGAGTATAACAGGTGAAGAGCGCGAAGTGTGATAAAAGATTCAAACGGTTTGCCAGTTTAGTAATCTACAGCGTGCTTATTTACAGCGTACAGTTAAGCTTGAGTATGAATTTACATGTCATGAATCCGTGACGGGATGTCTTTACGTTTAATCTCTTTTCAAATAAAAGAGTCTTTGTATTTTATTTTATTTTAAATTTAGCAAAAGAAAAGAAAATGTGTCAAAAGCATTTGCCGTTAATTCTTGTTGATTTCTTCTTTTAGGATTATTTTCATTTATCTTTAAATTAATAACTAAACGTCCTTTTAAAAAACCCACAGTGTCGTGTATTTGTATGCAGTTTAAATTTCACAGAGTTCTGACCTATTAAACAAGTTAAAGAAAAACTCATATAATAAAACAAATAACTAATTTTTTATTCAATACAAGGATTTGTCGACCAAAGAAAAGTGATATACACCACAGGTCAATGGCACATCGTACACCGTAATCACTTGATCATGCATCTGAGCCTACTGAAAGTGTACCAAATTTCAGGCCCGGCCCTAGGGCAAGGCGAACGAGGCAACCGCCTTGGGCCCTGCGCTTTCAGAGAAACAATTCCGCAATGCAATTTGTTTGCTTGGGGCCCCGCTCATTGCTTTTGCTGCCTTGGGCCCCGCATGCTGCCTTGCGCCCACACATTCTAAGGTCGGACTTGCAAAATGTGGTAGCTATATGATATGTTTGTACATTCAAACTGCAGCCTTAAAGTTCACCAGCATTACTTGTAAAAGAGTCCGTTTTTCTTAAATGGTCCGTGAACTGGGTTGTTGTTTTGTTTGGAGGGGGGGGGGGGTTTGGGGGGGGGCGGGGTTCCGTTTAACGCTATTTTCTCAGCGCATGATAGGCTATTCATAACGACCGACATATATGGCTGAGGAGGAACCCGGGAAAATCCCAGTATTAACCATAGATCCACAACCTTTCTCACACACCCACATTGTTTGAGCCTGAAATTCGAACCTACGTGGACAGTGATATGATGGCAGTGATCAGTAAAGGCTATTGCTTTAGACCACTCGGCCACCCGGTCGCCATCTTGTTTACTCTTGAAGTAAACTCGTTTTAGAAACCCTCCTGTCATTCCGAATATGGCTGATCTTATTATGTAAATTTAGCTCGATATTAAACGTATGTAACAGGCAATTCACTGAAAAATTCTGATGGAATAGAAAAACAATCAGCCAGACACGTAACATGAAAAATAAAAAATGTTAGAATATATCTTAAAAGCTTCTAAATGCTTTGTTGCTAACCTGGACACAACATATTGGTGCTTTGTCCTAGCGACATCTATTTGATTTTCAGGCAATGCAATTTTGTCTGCTTGGGGTCCCGCGCTCATCGCTTGCTGTTCTGGGCCCCGCATGCTGCCTTGGGTCCCGCACATCATAGGGCCGGGCCTGGTAAGTTTGTTAATTTCTTCTGTTTTGACTTTTTAGTTTGTTGGATACCTTTGGTTCTATATGCCATTAAAATTAAATATACTTTGTTCAACGAGTGTGTGTGTGTGTGTGTGTGTGTGTGTGTGTGTGTCTGAGGTTGCTTGTGTATTGTGTAGGTCAGGGCCGTAGAGAGCGATCACGTGCCCTGGGGTAAGAAACACTTGGGCCTCTCCTAGTTCTTGTTCAAAGAAAAATTTTCTTTTATAAAATTAAAAAGCGTTGCCTCCCTCCCCTTTGTCAGTCCTGGTGTAGGCAGGTTGGTCATCGAGTAAGAAGACTGGCGTACATTGATATATCTATCTGTCCTGTGTACATACTTCCTTCAAGTGCTAATGACAAAATGCCGTCTGTACTCACTTTAAAGTACAATCTAACTGCAAGAGCAATGACCATGATCTACCGTCACATCATGCACAAGCTGATCAGAATCTATGTTTGTTTGTTCTAGTGTGATTGCTCCTAACAAACTTCACAGATTCAGATCTTCTCGTGCATTATGGAACGGCAGATCTCAATCCGTGCAGTTTGCAGTTAGGCTCGGCTTATATGTGAGTTCATATGGTCAGCTCTCAAGGCCATCCTATGTTGTACCAGGCTTTAAAGATAGTTGTTTGTCTGTTGATTGAAACTCGGTCACAATCGATAGGAGTGACTTGCTGTTCGTCGATCGACATAATGGTAATGCATTTTCTACATAAACACTTAAGCCAGAGAGTTTTCCACGAAACCATTCGATACCAAATTTGTTTTATTGGACAATAGCACAGACAGCGAATATTGATTCATAAAGTCATAACCAGCAATGTTATAATCCAAGTAATATCTAGCTGGGAGACGATGAAAAACATTGGGTATGAAATATCCTCGTTGTCATCCGCGTAAGCCGCTGAACGGTACAAAAATACTGTATTACCGAGCCCAAACACTTGTTTCAGTCAGTCATAGGTTGTTTATTCGACCTTGAACTTTATTAGAATGAAAAAAATTGGGAAAGTGCAAGTCATGTGCCCAAAATGGTATGGTTCATATTACGTAGTCATAATATGTACATGTGGGCAAGTAAGTAGGTAGGTAGATAGAGGGGAATGGGTAGGTGGATGAAAATATAAATGCATGTTCTCTGTTTGCTTCAAAAGATAGACACGCAGCTCATTATAATTAAAAATAGCCGAGTCCTAAACTGGATGACTGTAATAATGGGTGATCGATAGATTTGTCGTTTTAGCATTAATTTATCAGACACAATAATAAATAATTAGATAATCTCGAAATTTAGACGATATACGTTTCAATAATGAAATTTCGTTTTATTAGGCGGATGAGGTAAGATGGGATTCCTTTTGAAATCCAGTCTCCCCTTTGCTTGGAAAACAAAATACAATGCCCATCCACCAGCACCACTTGGTCAGTGTTTTACTTTTGTGACTGAATGTTAATTTTTAAATTTTACCGTAATATTTCTACTACCGAAGACGCTGCTTGGATACGAACTCAGCTATCCTGCATATATCTCGCAAATGTATGTATGTATGTGTGTGTGTGTGTGTGTGTGTGTGTGTGTGTGTAACGTCGCCCTCTTAGTAAGAGGGGTGGTTAATTGGATTTTGCTGGCGTTTTCTAGAGGATGACCTTCCTCGATATTATAGCCCGGCGGGAGTGAAAGAAGAATTGAATTTCAACAGAGAACTGAGCGAGAATACTGGGAAGAAATAAAGCAATACGAGCCCCCTTTGACAAGAAAATAACAAATTTAACCAGAACAAATTAATAACGGCAATTCCAATTCAAGTTAGATTATATCAGTAGAATTTAACAGGGGTGTCCAATTTGGATTTATTTCATCATCTTAATGAGAGGTGAAAAGAGCGCAATGTCCACTATTGTTTTGCATCACCTTCCTCTCTTGACCGTATATCACCGTCTCCTACTTCATTCTTCCTAAGCTCTGTACTTTACCCCTTCATTGACTTCCTGGTCCCTTTATTCTGACCTCGTCCTTCTTTTTCCTCGGACTTCTGTCTTCAGACTGTCCCCTCTCTCTCTCTCTCTCTCTCTCTCTCTCTCTCTCTCTCTCTCTCACACACACACACACACACACACACACACACACACACAGAAAGCTGTTCCTTAAAGGACAAAATTACCCCTAAATTTCTGTTTACACCACTCTCTAAGACGTACATAAAATTCACTCACGTTACTCAGAGTATGTTGGCTATTCACACATTGCGTCAATTCTGACTTAGTACGGTATGACATTGACCTCGCTTCCAGCGGCAAGTCTTAAATTATCACGTGAGCGTCCATCAAATATTACCGCATTCTTTTACATATGCTACTACATGTTCGATTACTATTGCATGAAATTCACAAATTGTAACTCACAGCAATCCTTAACCTACAAGATTATTCACACATTACAAAATCAGATATAATTAGGTAATTATCGTTAACTCATGATAGTCTGTATCGTCCTAACAAACAAAGGAAGTTATTTCATATAACCCTATGAAGTCCTACACATATGAATATCTGGATCGCATGCAATCAATTCTACCAATAAACTAATAACTGCTAAATTAAAAGGTAAATTGCATAACAATTCTAACATCAACACTTTCCATGAAATTGAATCAAATAAACTGCATAGCGACTCTAGCATCAACACTTTCCATGAAACTGAATAAACGATACATCATATGGAAACCTAGCCATAGAAAACACATTTGCATAAAACAAACAATCAAATAATAGAATATTACGTGAAACTAAAATTGCGTACCTTATTGATGTTCTCTTTCAGAACTTGTGCACCCTAGCACTAAAACCTGTCTTTCGTTTTACCAGACGGCCAACCTGTCCCTTTCTTGTTTAACGAGGAATGCACCATCCTCTTTAGGCTTCCACAAATAGACTACTTTTCCTCTTCCAGGAAATTTTCAGACAAAAGAATTTCGACTAAGGTCGTCACTTTAAAGTCTGATTGCTTCTAAAGTGTACGCCTTTAGTTATTCTGCCCAATCGTAGGCAGCGGTCCCTAATTTTTCCCAAAGAAATAATTCCTTTCATCATGTTTAGACAGCTCAGAATCTGTGTACGACGGTGAGTAACAATTTCCATGTGGAAAAATGATAAGTGGACATAGGTTCCTACCAAGCGGTTAGGGTTGGTAGCTCAAATGTTTACTTTCTAAGGACCGTGTTAAGATACCCCGGGCAATTTCACTGAGTTTTAATGCTGCCCCTTTTGAAGTTTACACTGACATGGGGGGAGGAGATGAACGAAGAAAGGTCGAAGTGACCCATTACAAAGACTTTTCTGGCTTAAATGCGATACCATTTTAATGTTCAATGCATTCAACTTTAAAGTTCACTGCAATTCGAAATTCGACTTCACAGTATGTATGTATGTATGTATGTGTGTGTGTGTGTGTGTATGTGTGTGTGTGTGTGTGTGTGTATTTATCCTTATTCTCTTATTCAATTCACCGCATAATTTGTCTCCGTGCTTGAATTTAATTCATCCGTTCATCCAGCATTAATATTTGAATTTAAAGAAAAACACATAAGGCAAGGGGAACTGAAAGCCTACCCCTAATATGAACAGAAGGTATACTATGCACTCCCCACCTCCACCCCAATAAAATTTCCTTCTTGGAATGTCACGCGACTTTGAAGTCTGTGTTTAATTGGTGCATGCATGAGCATGTATGAAGGTTTCTCAGGGTATTCTACGATCTCTGTTTATTATCCGAACACAGGCCCATCCTATTTCGCAGTAAGGACGATGAGATCGAAGTTTAACTTGAATATGACTAGTGCATTTGGATCAAGTGATAATTTAAGTAAACAGCGGGCCACTATATTTACCCTTTGGAACGTGAAGTACGAAATATTACTTCGTGCAGTGTAGATATACTGATACAGAAACCTTCACATTACGTGTTATCTAAGTCATTTTAAGATGATAGATGCATCAAAAGATCCACTGAACGATTTTACAATTGACTATGCTGGTATGGTGTATGATACTTGAAATTAATTCTCTATCTAGAAAATATCGTTACGCGCAGGGGTCTCATACGAAGGGATTCAAACACGCACGTGAACGTGGCTTGAAAACCATGGTATTTCCCTATTTTCATGGACAGGACAAGTCCCTATGTTAAGAAGGGGGGGGGGGCATTTTACGAAACTAACCCATGCTATCATGACGTGACATGAATACTGTACATTATGACATCTGCTCCTAGAAACTGGTCATTGAGAAATACCTTCCTAACACCGACACCCCGTGATTCCACAAATAATCACTTACAGCCCCAATGCCGCCATTTTGCATAAATGTCGCCATTCTTCGAACATTACTAAAGTTTGGAAGGAAGGAAATTATGTTTTAAAAAAATATCTGACATTAATCGTTCTTTGAAATACTCAAGATGTTAGGTTTAAACGACGTTTAAATATTCAGTTTAAATTAAGAGGTGCCACCTATTAATTCAGTCGCTGAAGTTGCTCGTAATCCCGTTCGTTTTCCGCAGTGTTCCAAAAGTAGTTGCGTCATGCAATAGACAAATTCTAATAACATCTGAACTCGCAATCAGTGGACAAAATGATTCGAGAGAGAAGGAAAAGATGTGGGACCACTTTAAATTAAATAATTAAAGTTTTGTAATTAATTAAATAAGTTTTGTACACATGCCATAAACATATGCTTGTCCTTCCTTCAGTCTGTATGCAATTTATTTATAACTGGAACAAACTGGTCAAGAATAATGTCACAAAAGGATCACAAACCGTATCCGACATAGCGTGATGTTTTCTTCCTTTCCTGCTTTCGAATGAAATCGGTTGACCCATCGATGTCGCCGATCAAAATCGGACAGATTCTCATGTGAAAAATGGCCGCGCGCGTTTGAAGATGGTCACTGTAGTGGACATAATGGAGATCCGAGCAGAGTATTTATTAACGAAATATTTATGTTAATTAATGGATGAACAACGAAAAACCAGATCATCACATAATTTCTTCTGGTCTATGATCATTAGCCAAAATCGATTTCTGCACAATAACTCGAGAACTGCACAATCTTGAGTTACCCAACTCTGTGGAAGGCTTGCAACTGGATAAAAAAAAATGATCATATACATTGTAGTCTCACAAGGTTAAAGGCCAAGGTTAATATTGAAAAGAAAAATATGACTTTTACACAATAATGCGAATTCTCTGTCACACTGTGGATTGCTTGCATTTGAGGTAAAGAAGAATCATATTGATATTAGAGTCGAAAAGTCAATGTTCAAGGCCACAGTGACTGTAAGAATACAGATTGTTTCTTCGCAATAATGTTAGTTCTACATCACATACATCTGGCAGAATCCTAATAGATCATAAGTGAATCAAAATACCTTCAAAGATGAACTCACTGTGAAGTTCTTGTTATAGGTTATCCTGCTTTTTTTTTAAAGAGGCTGGACTATAAATAAAGCACCGTGCAATGTGTCACAGACGTCACGTAAGGCCTCATTATTCACTGTGCACTATCACTGTAATGCAGACATTCACACCCTTATGCTAAAATTCTAAAGAATAAACAATTACATTTAAAATCATTACGAAGAATGACTAAATCTATCTCTTGCATCACATCCGACTGTGACTACATTCGTCGACACTGAAACGGAAGTAATAGTTGTGAACTGAGTCCACAATGTGATCAATCATCCATTTATTTTTAGAGGTACACAACTATGTTTAGGACCAATATCTTTCAAGATTTAGTATTATGCAGCGGATTTATGTCCTTCGCGACTTTTTGCACGCAAATGTGACAGTGGTGCTTTAAATCGAACAGAACTGCAAACAGAAACGTCATAATTATGATCATGTATCACAAATGATTACTCCCCTAGAATCAACTATCAGCCTGTTTAGTGATTCCCAAAGATGATTACAGATCTAACACAGAATCAAAAGATCTGAACCTACCTCTAAATCTGCCACTTCCCATGAAACTAAATAACACGCATAATCACGCATCAGCTAAAAATAAATTACATATAAATAACGAACAAAAACGGCTTTGACTGGGGTATCAAGGCCGCAAACTCTCGTAAATCAAATGCAGGCTACAATTCCTTTCAAACAAATCAGGCTATTTTCAAGCGAGCTGATTAAAAAGAAAAAGACGATAGCTAGCGTCTCCCTACTGTTCCAATGAATATGTCCCGTCCAATCAACAGGCCAGCAACAGCTGGCCAAATACGCAGGCACCTCTTGCTAACACGACAAACGATACTTTTCGTAGAGGGGTATTGATTCTTATTGGCTGCCCATCACTGTTCCACATCAGCCGTCACGCGATGTGAACTTTCCTACTATTGTCAAGCCTTAGACATCACATCCTCTCTACCAGCCTCAAATCGCTTCAACACGGCGACACTGAAGACAAACTACTCAGCAACCAAAAACACTCCGTCAGCTTCAGACTATATCGGGTTACACTGCTGCATGCGTGTATAAATTCACGCTATTGTCAAAGCTAAGAAGCTTCCTGGGAAAGCTTCCATCAGCATCCACAAGATGAATAGCCATTATGTTAATCCTGAAGGTGTCTCCAAGCCGAAGAATTTGGTCATTCTGGGGCCGAACCAAGACACCTTACCCCTGAAAGTACAGTCCGAATGATATTGAATAGATCATTACAAATATTAAACGATATACAGTACCGCTTCTCCCTTAGCACAAACTAACCAGGCTTAAATATGACATTGTGATGGTCCATCTATCAATGCTACTGATTTTCGTTTGCTTTGAGCAGTCTATCAAAGATTATTTAAATAAACCTGATCTTTGCAAACTGATTCTTCTGCATGTTGCCAAGTCAAATAGCCTGACTTTACTTTGTTTGTATATTTGTTTGTTTTTAGAAAACAAGACAAAATTGAAAAATATATACCACAAGCTATCCAAAACTCCACCGCTGTCATCAGAAAATCCCGCATGTTATGTACAGGTCTCTACCGGAGGAATCAAATAAACTTGATCTTTACAAGCCGAGTCTTCTGTCTTTATATCTTAAAAGCCATAGTAGATTTTTTTACCGATATTGTTGCTAGTGCCCAACATCTTTCAATGTATAATCAACAACGCAGGCTCCTGCCTCACCTTGTTGGCAACGATGAAACCTCTAATACAGAGATTGTGCTTCATACAGGACACCGTTTCTCTATCAAAAACCACACAAGTCGACCAGGAACCCAACGCTGATGCAAAACGGCACAAAACCTATCTTCGCCACCAGACCATTCTAGTTGATATTGAATCCTCGCATCTACATCACCACTAATATACAAGTCACACAGCCATAGAAAACAGTTCACTAACATCTAAACAATCGCAGCTTTAAATGTCACACAGTACACTTACAGTTGTCTCTAAATTCAGAATTCTGCGCCAAAACAACGCTGTGCGAATGATTCCAAAGGCGTTATTTAGGACTGCTCTGTACACAAACCAATTCTATTGTGCATGTATATTGCTCAAAGACGCAAAAATGCGACTTGTATTCAATGATTCTGAAAGTTAATACTGCACATGATTAATAAGTTTACCATAAACAAAATATGTGTCTGCCTTAACATACGAATATTAGAATATAAATTATAATTATCATGTACATAACCGTGGAGCACGTAGCTATCTTCGTCAACAGTGCAGCTTTGTCTGTTTCAACTCGTTTGACACCTACGTTCGTAACCCAACCATTCAAAACAGTCATGGGGAAAGACGTTGCCCACCCTCTTTTCCGAGTGAAAACTAGTGAGGGGAAATGCTTGTTTACGTGGGGGGGGGGGGGTGTGAATGGGGGTGTCTTCTTTTATCAGTTGGAAACAGGAATCCTAAATGGGGAACGGTCATTGAAATTCATCCATGAGAGTATATGAGATTTCAATCACATTTGTCCTAACTGAAAATGTAGTTGAGCTGACCTCGTGTGTGGTCCAGAGGAGAAAACGTTTCCCACAGACCTATATTAAGGTTATCTCTAGCACCATCCATACATAACTATGCTCTATACTTTGATCCACCGCAAAATTACATCCTACAGGTAACCTCACCGGCTCACAAAGGACAGACTGCTCGTTCACATTAGAGTGGAAATTAAAACAAAAGAAATATGTCTTCTCTCATGCAATGAATGTTGCTAGATACGAAACCAGCATACAAGGAAGCTTTTAAATTCACAGAGGAAGCGTTTTTCTACCAGTTGCTTGGTCGAATAGCCTGAAAAAAGAATATAACCGAAAAAATATATATGACAAAAGTGCTGAAATCTGACAGCTGCCACCAGAAAATCTTTCTTGTTACATGCAAGAGGTCCCTCCAACGAGTGAATCAATCACCTGCCTGAGTTCGGCTTGAAGTCTATTGCTTCTCTTATTTCCAAGGACCTCAACACGCCAGTCCTTGTCAAGTGAAAGGTTGTCAAACGCGTGGAAACTACCGATAAATTTCCACACCTAATGACCACACATCACAAAACTCTAATTTCAATCATGCATGATTTCTCCTGTCCATATATGATTCAACAGTAAGCTTTTTCAAGCCAAATATTTCACGCCATGCAATACAAAACACTACCCAAACACATAATATAAAAAAATTTTTATTCCTATCTCATATAACTAAACACATACCTAAAATATCCAAAAAATTCCTTATGTTCCGAAATTCGAGATGGATGTTTTTTAAGAGGCTAATGCATGCTATACGGAACCTCGTGAATACTGTACATTATGACATCAGCTCCTAGTAATTGTCTAATTACTCGGATTGTTAAATATCTTCCTACACCGTCTCCCAAGAATCAAACAAATAATCACCAAATCTAGCAAAGGAATAAATGAAAACGTAAATACAAAATAGCATACTCTACGTTTATTACAGTATAATAAAAGATGCATCACAAAGAAGGAAAAAGACTTTTTGTTAACGTCTGTTGTCGTAATGTATGTGCTGATTTTTTGCATGACTTGTTCAAAGCGGAGAATTTTGCGTGACTTATAAAGAACCTCTGCACAAGTAAATTTATGACCGCTGAAGATTAAAATCGTCTGAAAGTACACTTACTGAAGAAAAAAATAGTAATACCTTCAAAGGTTCATGTTTCCCATATCAATACGAAATGTTACTCCCGTCGAAAGACGCAGCACACGAACATAAAAAGCATGCACCGGGTGCCACATTGCAAACGTTTACATAAAAACTTATATAAAGATATACCTAACTGGTTGACTGGTTAATTATTTAACTGGTTTTTAAAAAATAATACACAACCAGGTATTCTATTTTGAACCATATTATCAGGATGTACTTTGAAGGTTAGAGTGTTCCAGAATGTATACGTGGATTTGTTGTTGTTGTTGTATGGTTTAACGCCATTTTTCAGCACACGATAGGCTATACATGGCGGCCAATATTAATGGTGGAGGAAGAACCCGGGAAAACCCCGGAAAGAACCACCGACCCACGAGAAGCCACTGGCAAGCTTTCTCACATACCCACATTGGCTGAATCCGAGACTCGAACCCACGCAGACAGAGGTGAGATGGCAGTGATCCGTAACGGAGAGCGCTGTAGACCACTCGGCCACTCGGGGCCCCTGTATACATGGAAGACCTGGCCATAGACTATAGATTGTCATTGCATGAATCTACTTTAGAGAACACAACTACCACTGGATGTGATGCCAGTTCACAGAAGGCTAGTAGATACTGTCATCCATTTCTAGCTGAGTCAATGGCGAGGAACTCTGATCCACGACTTCATTTTCCAGTAGATGAATGGATGGATGGATGGATGGATGGACGGACGGGCGGACGGGTGGGCGGGCGGGCGGATAGATAGATAGACCGATGGATGGATGGATGGATGGATAGATGGACGGACGGACGGGCGGGCGGGCGGGCTGGCGGGCAGATAGATAGATGGATGGATGGATAGATAGATGGATAGATAGATAGATTCATTTATTCGGTTACACTCATTCATTCATTCATTCATTCATTCATTCATTCATTCATTCATTCTTTCATTGGTTTGTTCGTTCGTTCATTTTTTAACGTCACTTCTCTGTAGTAAAGTCATCGTCACAAGCCACGCGCAACCATCCTCTTTATTATCACAACGAACGCGTGATGGATTTACGTAAGTCACTTGCGACAATGTCTGGTATATGATTATAAAATACAATTAAATCAAAATATAATGGGCGGGGGATGTTGAACTGTGATGGAGTTGTGCGTAGAAGCGGGGACATAAACACGGACGGGGCATTCTAAAACATAGAAGTGAGTGCTGCGCATTACAAAGATATTGTATTTAAATGACCTTTCATATTTCATTGCCAAACGTATATTTATTCGGAAAGAGGAAAAGTGTTCTGTTGATGTTGGGATGCCCTGGAAACTGTGGTCTTTTCATAATAGTGTGCACCATTCTTTAGACTGACTGAACTACTGACATATTGTACAAACAACTAGCACGGCTGAATAAAACCGGAGCTACTTGTAAAACTTTGTCCTATGACAAAATTTTAGACGATATGAATTACATGTAGTTTTCACCTTTATTAAATTGCTTAATCACTATAAATATGTTTGTATGTGTCACTTTAATTAGCCGTTTCGTGATCTCAGAAGCTATTTTTTTATTACATTTCTCTGAACTGGCGTATCACTGTTGTATCGAATACGCTACTGAAAGAAAGATCAAGAAATTGAAATGAATTTTCCATGGACTTTTATGAACTGTGTTCGAGGCTGCAAAGCACGCATCCACACCTCTTCAACGCTTGATCTTGTTGTAACATGACCGCTGGTGGCTTGTAATGGCAGTTCGATAACACCTAACTAAAGTGATTTACAAGGAATATGAACCTCAGTTAGGACTAAAAGAGTCGTAATTGAGGTTCATATTTCTTGATTACACCATGTCTAACAGTACCAGTCCGAAAACAAAACACCGTTTTAATAAATTGATCACTAAAACATTGATCAATAATTTCAAAGGTGTTTTGTTTTGTCTTCGGACTGGTTCTGTTAGAGCACATTATATTCCACATAGATCTCCACACACGGGTGTTAGTATAATGAAAGTCCCAAATACGTGTAAAGACAGCCTTGATTGCGCATATTTAAGTGATCCTCTGATGGACTCTACTAAAATAGATACCATAATCGAGTCTTTAGATAGCGCAAGCGTAACACGGCATGTTAACACGTAATGGCCCAGATGGTTTCCCATAGACTGCCACTCCCTAACTAGCAATGCATGTATACAGTGGCTTTATGATGCCAGATAAAGTTGGAAAAATATTTCAAGTTACAGTTTGGAATCGGAATAATAATAATAATAATAATAATAATAATATGCAACAATTACTGTAATTCTATGAATGATAATAGCACTTATTTAGACAATAGATTTCCGTGGAACCCATGATATTGATGTTATTTTATGAATATTGAAGGGTCAAAAACAAAATAATGTCAGCCTGTTTTCGGGAGTTTGTTTGCTTGCGTATGTGTGTGTCAGAGAGAGATATAGTGTGTGTGTGTGTGTGTGTGTGTGTGTGTGTGAAAACAACTGTGATGTGGTAAAATGGAAACCGACATTATTGCAGGTGAATGCCAGACAGGCACTGAGTGCAATTTTATGTCTGTCACAACATACCTATGGTCGTAGAACACAATATATGTCAGCTCCCCCTCGCTTGTGTTTATTCGAGTATTTATGCTTATTTCTTTGTGCATGCGTACGTACGTATAATAGACAGCATCTATGACAACTTCATGTTGTATGTATTTTTGTATGTGTACATACATTTATATAAGTATGCATCAGCGTATGTTTACGTATATACGTGCGTGCATGAATGCGCAAGTATAATAGACGTGAAGCTGTGTGAGCATGGCGTTAGTTTAAACACCTTATCATTCGATGGAATAGATGTATCACACCTACATACTTAATGGTTGAGTTCAAGGCTATAGGAAACACGTAGGTATGGTAAGGTGGAAGATTTGTCCCTGAATAGAATGGGGAGCGAAAGTTGGTTACCAAGGCATGTGGCCACGTGGAGCCGTCGTTTGTTGAGTTTCCAAATACGGTTACAAAATGACACGTGATCAATACAGCGGTTCCAAAGACAGAACGATATTACTCGTTCAGGTGAACCAAGATGGTTTGTAAAAGAGAATGTAAAACGGATAAATACATACAAAACACAACGCTTACATCGTTTATAGTACAAGCGAATGTAAAACGGACACAACATATTTAAAACAAGGCTTACCTAGTTTATAAAACAGGAAAATAAATTACGGCGCCATGAAGTATATCTTTTAGTATATCTCTCGTAACTGATTAAAATCAGATCTAAACAATCATACGTTGAGATCTCACAGACATCATTGGAACTCCCTGTCCTCGTATTGTCGGTAGCCCATCAGACAAAGCGTTACATATCTTGTTAGGTAGTGTTTCCGTTTATAACGATATGTCCCGAATGGCATGTATCACTTTTTTAAAAAACGTTGGAAGCTTGACGAATAACAGGGTTAGGAGCATGACTTCTTTTAGGTGTCTGAGTTAAATTAGATTGTCTCTCGAAATTAGTTGACTAGGGTGTTCCATGCTCCAAAAGATTTGATGCAGAATAATTTAAACCATTGTATTTGAGAGAATGTTTGGGTTATGCATGGGCACCGCTATGTATTTTCCTGTTTATAGGCGTTGTAATCGTTCCTTTACATTTGCTGCATCCGTTTTCTGTTCGTTTTTATGGACTAGAGTGTAAACTCCCAATCGCTTAGATATGTGGCCCCGATCCCCTCTCCCCAATCATAGACTGGCACCCTGTCCCTCTTAGGTACCAAGCTTAGTTCACATGACTCGGATTAAAAAATTAAAACATAAACAATTCTAATTTGTTTTAGGACGGACAAAGAATTTGCAGAGAAAAATCGGAGAAGAAAAGAATTTACTAAAATGCTTTCACTAACATATAGCCAATCAAAGCCAATGAAAGATGACAGGGAATGTATTAAGTTCAATGATAATTTTATTGTTTAATATAGAAATACATAATGATAATATTTTCATAATAAACATGCATAACAAACAGCCAGCAAAAGTATTAGGAAATGTTCTTACAAAATAAGATGCTAAAATTAAAAAAGAATATCAGTATAACATGCATGTCTGTATGGCATGTATGTATGTATGTATGTATGTATGTATTTATGTATGTATGTATGTATGTATGTATGTATGTATGTATGTATGTATGTATGTATGTATGTATGTGTAAGGATGTAAATCTGTCGATCTATAAAGAACACATTAATTTGGGGCCAGAGAACAATTAATTAGATTTATGGGGACAGGTGCTTGTTAAATCGCTAAACTGCAACAATTTATGATGTCTTTGTCAGAAGAGGAAGTGATTCTTAATTAAGCCTTCGTTTACTTAACCGTTAGACGACTTGAAAAGGGAAGGATACCTTCTATTTTATATCGGAACTGTCAGATTTGAAATTTTCCAGATCTGTTGTCTGGAATTCTATAGGTCATGCTGACCACAATTTTGGCAACTTGTTATGAAAGGCGGTAAATATATTTAATCCTGATTGGTTACGCTAAATAAGGAGCGTGGTTCCCACACGAAAAATTCTTGGGAGTTAAATTGCCCTCATATAGTCATTCTGCAATTTTTCTGCAAGAGTGAAAAAATAAGGGCGAGACTGAATTTGGAAGAAATTCTCTTGTAAAATATTGGTCAAAGGGACCGGATGTCTGGAAAGTCAACGGACACAATTTCGGCGGCAGAAGCGAACGAACAAAGCTTGAAAGCACAAGGTATTTGCATCAGTTTCATGTAATTCGTTGATACCAATATAATGATTTACTTGAATTTAATTGTTTATATTTGCATGAATTTATTTGTTTAAATCCGTAGACCAGTTCTCTTAAAATGATTGTAACTGTGTTTGAGTTAATTTATCTTAATTCGTACAATGATCTTCTTTATATAAGTTTGACGAATTGTTTGAATTTGTCGTCTTGATTGCTATAGGAATCTAAGAATTTCATGCATTACTTTAGTTGATATGAGTTACGAGAATCCGTTTGAATTCACCTATCTTAGATGAGTTCATTTATGCTAAAGACTTGAAAGTGTGTATTTGCTGAGAATAACGTAGTTAAGCTATTTAAGTAATTTCATGCATTCATTTGTGCAATTGAGACGAGAACGGAACTGTTATGTATCGTGTGATGCTAATGGGAATCAGTAATGAAATAGCCATTAGGACGTACATTAATCTTGTGAAACTAGGATTGTTTAATGTCTGCCATGTTTAGCTTGACCAGATAGCGTTTGGTCTGTTCGAATTCCGATAGAACGATATCTGACATAACGAGAGGGGAGTAATGATCTGTTCCCAGTAGGATAACTGACAGAATATTTAGGTTTCTTCTGTTTAGTTTGAAATGGGAAATAGCTCCACGGACGTATGTACGGACGAATCCACTGAAGTATCCACGGACGTATCCACGTACCTACTTATCCAAGTATCTACGCACTTACGTATCCACCCACCCACACAAAGTTTGAGAGCCGAAAAGAGGCGAGACAGTAGGGAGGTTGGAAAAGGGAAAAAGCAAAAGGACCTAGAGGAACCACCATAGTGAAGTCAGAGAATACTGGAATAAGCAGGTTATGAAGTTGTACAAGGCAATGACTTCGATCGTTCACTCGATTATATAATGAACTAATTCTATCATTTAAAACAAATCGGCTATTTATACAAATATATTTGTGTTTGAAATTCAGTGAAAGATTTATTTAAAAAAAGAAGTGTATCTTCCTAATATAATGTATTATCCCAGTTGTTTTTGTAATTTATTAAATTTTTGTTTTTCATGAAAGGTGGCTCGTGCGATTCTGTTCTATATGTATATAAATTCAGATCTCTGTTTATTCGATCTGTAAGTTTCACATTTTATTTTAATATTTACTCGATCCGGACAACAACAATACCGAGGGCGATCACCCTCTAGATAGCGATAGCCGAATAAAGCGGACACCTTCTAAGAACGTACAGCCTCATAATACCACACCACCAGTAGTAACCGCTACAGTATGCATGTAGAGGGTTTAAAGGCAGGTAAATACATTACCGGCCATATAGTGCCAATTTACAGTTCTAACAAGACAGAAGATAAGATAAAATAAAATCCCGCCCAAAGAAAATAAATTGAGAGAGAGAGAGAGAGAGAGAGAGAGAGAGAGAGAGAGAGAATGCATCAAATCTGTGGAGGTTTTTTCTAATGATTTTGAAACTTTTTAAATTTCGGCGAAATTGTCTAAGCAATTTAACCAATAATCACGAACATTTAAGATTTTGGTTTGCTATGAATTGTATCAAGTTCCTGTAGCTGCATTAAAAGTAAAATGTTCATCGAGAATACAAACTATATTATGCTCCTGTTTTTAAAAGGAAAACAATTAATTTCGCTCGCATCTAAGGTCTAGACAAGTATAGGGTTGGAGGCTATTTACGTAACTTTGCGGCCTTATCGTGAAAGCTTATGGTCACCCTGGATAAGAGGTGGGGGTGGGGTTCATTTGGTATGGACAGCCATTCTAGCAAATAATTTATGTCATTGAAGAGCACTAATCATTATAGATAGTAATCAAAAGGGGTGGGGGCATCGCGGTTTTTTAGACAGAAGGAACAATATTCTGTTTGATAGGATTTTGCAGATAAACATCTATACCAGTCTATATGATAACTGGAAGTACCTGTAGTGTTAGATAAAATTCATTCGTATGTTGAACATTAAATTCTGTCTACGGTATTTATCCGTGAATAACCAAATGCAATGGAATATTAACACTGGTCGCAGAATCTCAAACAAGCTCATATGGGCGGAGGGTTAGTGCTGTAGGAGGTATGAGATGGAGGGGAGAGAATAATTAAGAACATAAAGAAGGGAAAGAAAAAAGATGACGCTTCTGTTGCTGGTATTAATTGAACCAGCTAGATTTTTTTAAAATGTACATTTGAATATAAATCATTTCAACTTTTTAAAAACTTCTGATAAGTAGTTACTTCATAAATACATAAAATTGTAGATCTATTCAGCTTTATTCAGTTTTATTCATCCTACACAAAACACTCACAGGTAGCTAAATTTTGTGACATCGTCTTTTTACCTATCATTGGTCTGCTTCTAACTACCAGTTGTTTTGTGTGTGTGTGTGTGTGTGTGTGTGTGTGTGTGGAGAGAGAGAGAGAGAGGGGTGACTAGATAGATAGATAGATAGACAGACAGACAGATAGATAACTAGACAGGTAGGTAGGTAGGTAAGTAAAGAGATAGAGAGGGTGGGAGGGAGTGAGGGAGATAGAGAGATGGAGACAGGGCCGTAGACAGCGATCACGGGCCCTGGGGTAAGAAACACCCAGGCCTCTCCTAGTTCTTTTTCATACAAAATTTTTCTTTTATAAAGTCAAAAAGTGTTGTTCGGGAATATATCTCCGGTTGCCCCCCAACCCCTCTTGTCGGCCCTGAATGGAGACAAAAATATAAAAGTTGGAGTTCATTCGTCTCCTACATGGAGTTATGGTACCCATTGCGTTGAATGCAAACACTAACCCTTATTCCTATTTAACTAAGGGCACATACCAAAGTGAATACCGTCAATCGTACGTAGAAGACATGCTCGCTTGGCGACCCGGTTATTCCTTATTCTCTAAAATCAGTCAATCATGGCTTCTCTAACAGTATAAGTACAGCGGAAAGTACTATCCTACGGGTAAAAGCGCAATAATATGAGGAGAATTTACTTGCGAAACGAATATTATCATACAAGTAAGAGTTATTTTTCGACTCCTACTAGGATTGGAACCGAGGTCCTCGAGTTATGACACCAGTCGCCATGCCATGGTGCACCAGTCCCCGTAGTCTTTCGACTAAGGGCACTGAGCAGATGAAAATTCCTAGAAGACACAGTCACTTGGCTGTCAAGTAATAAACACTCCTCTAAATACACAGGCATTCCTGATTCCTCAATCAAATATATGTATGTATGTATCTATGTACACACACACACACACACACACACACACACACACACATATATATATATATATATATATATATATATATATATATATATATATATATATATATATATATATATATATATATATATATATATATATATATATATATAGGCTGAAATTGATTGACTTCACACTGGTTATGCCTGGATATTTAAGCTTTTAATGATTTTAACGTTATATCAGGGCGCTATATTTAATCACCGCACACAGGTCCCTGTTATAAATGACAGCGTAATAACAGCCCCAAGACAGTCTCACCCGCGTTGACCATTGTTTTTGTTTATCTGCTCGAACACGCAGGGAAAGAGTCAAGTTCTAGAACGTAAAACTTTGCATATGTCAAGGTTAAAATATCTTTAATTTTAGAACAACATACAAAACAAATCCCACTGACTTTTCTCAGATACATTTGCGATTTTTACAAAACATTTAGTCCGTTTGTTAAAGACAAAGGACCTAACAAATCTTTACACCTTACAAAAATATTATACCCCGAAAAGAATGATTAATTTGCGAAACTTTTATCTTCAAAATACATATGATAATAATATCCATCTTCATTAATATGTGGCAATATTTTAACAGCAGTAACACAGACACCAAAAAGTAGACAATATTGGGATCAACGAAAGCCATGGCAACGGAAATTGGTATGGTGTTTTTCCTCTACATTCTTCTTCTTCTTCTTCAATAACATCATCATCACCTTCTTCGTCATTATTACTATAATTGCAATTATTGCTATTATTATTATTATTATTATTATTATTATTATTATTATTATTATTAGTTTTAGTATTGTTGTTGTTTCTTTTGCCCAACGCGATTACTAATACTTCGACTTGCGTTCATGGATAAAAATAACCCACGAGTTCAATACGTTAATAAAAAAAACACAGTCCTTGAAAAAATTGGTTCCGTTCCAAAATGATCACAGCAACATAATTTGGACTCGGTGACACTGAAACGGGTTATTTTGAGGGTCTATATTGACAAGCCATTGCGAGAAAGTCAACTCGCAAGGTCGTGTAAACAAGCTCTTTATTTAGTCAATACAAAATCGAGATAACCGAAATGAGTTATGTCGACCTAATACAATAGATCACCAGTATCCAAACTGAGGATTTTAGATAATGTCCGCTGAAATTGAAATTTATGGAAATATTTGAATAATTCGAATTCTTCATCTTTAATAAATTTTATTTCAAATAGGTACCAGTATAATAGAATATTTATCATATAAGAAAATCGTTAATTTAGTTTTAGTAAAATGGCTTTGAATCACATGGGGACACCTCAGCCTGGTATTATGATTAGTAGTATGATAATAGAGATTTGAGATTTCGCTTCTGTGTAAAAGTCTTCTACACTCCATGACTGTTTCGTCACATCACACGCGACTGTAACACACGCGCGAGCTCTACAAGCAGAGCTACCAACGAGACGCGCCGATTCAACGCGATTCGAGAGGAAAGTCATTGGGGTAGAAGGATTTGATCAAGGTCTGTAACCAGACAAACATCTATTATCATACTAATCGTGATTAATTTCACATAAGGTGCCCTAATACATAACTACTACAGCTACAGTATCACGGCTATTGATCACGACCATACTCTGTTCTGCGGATATTCTTCTTTGTTAGAATACATTATATTGACACACAAAAAAAAACACTACTACAACTGTAGGATTATTGATCGCGAATTTATTCTGTGGTGATTTCGTTTGTGTGCGAATATTTTATATTGTTTGCGTCTATACTGGCTATACTATATTTTACAGATATTGTTTGCTTATTGTGAATATGTTTTATATTAGATTATTACCGCGGTATATATAATAATGGAGACAACTTCGTCGGTTAACGAGTCTAGCATTTAGAAAGGATTTATGAAAGTATCTAATACGAGAATCTCATTGCCCAAACAATAACGATCTGTATTTGAAAACAGATGTGATTCTGCTCGTGGATGCGTCGCAGACTTTCCGTGACACAGCCATGCGCGTTTACAAGCTTTACTCCGCGCTACTAATCGTCACTGGAATGACCTGGGATGAGAATAGTCAGCTCATAGACGGATATGACACAATGTCCAAAACAGTTACATCATGTATATTTATGTCAGCAACCTGTATGGAGAGCAATGATGCAACCAATGTATGTAGGCAAGTTGCAGTGGGCCGATTCCGCGTGCGTAGACATGGATACATACTACAGCCACATCGGGTTCTTCTTTGAAGTTGATTTGTAGTACCCAGATGACCTTTACCGCGGTCTATCCGCTGACCCTTAAAGCGGTGCCGAATTCTAGGGAGTGACAGTCGCCATACTAATGTTCACTAGTAGATGTAAGTTTGTTGAATGTGCTATGCGAAACTACGTAATACACGTATGAAACCTGCAATTGTATCCGCGGATGCGATTGCATGTGCTGCGATTCCACCGGATTTTACGGTTTACTTAGAAAGTATTGCTGGCTGTATACATCCAAATGATAACCAACACGAGAACGGTAGCCGCGAAATAATTTGAAAAGGATTTCTTCAAACTCATGGACAACACTGTGTTTAAAGAAAACAATGGAAAAATTGCGGTTGCTCATCCGCGTTGATCTTGTTAGTGACAGCGAGCAAGATAAAGTTGGGAGGCTTATTGCTGAGCTCTCTTTCGAGTCAAGTGAGCTATTTGATGACGCGACTCATTGATGTTCTCAGTAAAATACCAAAACTGAAACCCACAAAGCCTATTTATGTTGAAGCTTCAGTGCTGAATCTTTCCAAGCTTTTGATGTGCAAGTTATTTTATGACTTGATCAAGCCGAAGTATGGTGATAACATATGAATATAGATAACATGCAAGCAGACATGGCTGAACCATGTCTAAAAATCAGTTTGATGTCAGCGTGTATTAACGAGACCACCAGTTATTTAGTGATGTTAACAAAAAGGCATTGGGGAAATTCAAGGACGAATGTACGGGCAAGTGAATCGAGGAATAGGCGAGATTGCGCCCCAGCTTGTATTCGATCATTTTTAAACCAGGCAAATGGAGTTCCCAGAGTTTTTGTTGCGAAGGATCTCCTGCAAAATATGTGTGCTGAATCTCATTGCCAACTGCGTGAATTCCCACCCGGGACCAATCTGCTCTGGTTCCTTAAACAAGGCAAGAGCGTGAATCGTTACACCAAGATAAGTGTGTCCCTGGTGGATACCAAGCGATTGATTTTTCCTGTTGTTGCTACTCCTTACCCAAACAGGCACCATTCATTCGGGCAACAAGATACCTCCGTGGTAGTTACAGATCCCCTGAATGACTTTCAGTTCCTTTCGCATAAATACTCTGCTTCGTGGCACTATTTCTCGTTCACCAGTTAATGCCAAATGATATCATGTTGGTTTCCCCGAATTGTCAATCCGGTCCAACATTTCAAATGCATCGATGACCATACCGAGTCAGGGATATGACGTTCGCTTTCTATCTCCATCGGTGCTTGCAGATACAGAGTTAAATTGTTTCCAAGTGAGGTTGGTGGAAGTTGTTGAAAAAAATCGTTCTGTGGGCACGGTGACATTCTTCTGTCGAATTTCCCCAGATAGTTTCAACACAATCGTCCCTGTTGTTTCATTGTTCAGCGATGTTATGATCCAGCGAAGCCGTGCCCACCCAATCGCGACATCACCGTAGAGTGCATGCAATCCGGTTTCGATTCATTCTGATGCTCGAATAATCGTTCCGCAGTGTACAGTTAAATCGTTCCGCGATGGCCTGGTCGCGATGTATTTTAACAAGATGAACAATACGAACTAGCACCCATTTATTTGCCAGCAAAGCAGCAATGGCTCCTAGAAATTCTTTGCCCGGGTCCACAGCTGTGGCCATGTTATCGATGAACGTTTAAGTACGTTTGCGACACTGACTAAAATTTTGGACGTGAATGGTTCTGCTTGAACATCAACAATAGTCAAACAATCCAGTGGATGACGTTTGCTGCGCTCATCAACTTTTCACAGGCAGCTGTGATATGCCCAAGTATCACTGGATGCTTTGTAAGTGAGATCGTGTCTGTAAAATGCAGCATCGACGCGGTTTACAGGTTCTTCTCCAGGTTTTGGTCGATTGATATAGTCCAATCGAATAAACAGCCGTGTCCCACGTCCACAGTTACTGTATCTGGATCCCGGAGGGAGCTAACGTTCTTTCCACCAGGATATTTGCTCAATGGTGTCAGTTATCTTTGTTAACTAAGCAAAGATATAACCGCAGACGACATTTTATTAGACCTTACACTAACCTCTTACTGCCGAGAGCCAAGCGAGGCAGTTACTATTACTATTTTAGAAGTCTTTGGTATGACTCGGCCAGGTCTCGAACCCACGACCTCCCGCATTTGAGGCGGATGCTGTAACCACTTAGGCCACCGGAGCGGTTAATAAAAATAGATATTACTTTCTGTCCGACAACATCAACGTATCCATGCGCTAGTGTAGTAATTTCGTCATCTAGCACGTAACGTTTATCGTCATAACAACTCAACCCATTTTGTTGAGTTCACACCTGTACACTGTGTGCTTTATTGATCTTATAGTGCTCGTTGGGGTTCTATGTATAACATCCTGTAACGCTATTAAGAAATCATCATCGCTTCTTGACGATATTGTTTTATTCCCTTTTTTTTTTAATGCTCCCATCAGCTAGTTTGACGGAGTATATTTTGCGACGTAGTCCGACTAATTCCGCGACGGGTACGGACGAAGCCTCATCTTTAGACTTTCCAATGACATTTTTATTAACCGGATCGTAATATTCACTATTCTGGGGATAAACCATCGAAAAATTTTCATGCTTTATATATAAAGTGCCACATCGGTGGCAAAATCCCTCTGTCGCATCTGACTCATTATAACAAAATCCACTTTGGACTTGGTCAGATTTGACTGAACGTTGAGAGTGGTGTCGGAAAGCGGAAAGTTTAAGCATTCGAAGTTCGAGTAAATGATGTACGGGACTTTTCTTTTTCGTTTCATAGCAGTGAATTTCAGAATGTTTTGCCAGTTTCTGGAATAACTGTATGCTGCGGATGTTTACTGATTCCAACGAGACCACTAGGAAACCTGGGGCTCCTACCCCTCTGCGATTAGTGATTGTAATGTATATTCGGCATTCAATATACCAATGCTTACCGCCTTGAGAATGGTCTTGTTATGTGGAACTTATAACAGAAATAGGTCATTTCACCTTGATTTATCAGTTTCTGCTGTTTCAGTGCGAGAGTCCACTTACACGAGACTAACCGATGATATAAATAGCACTGCCCGATTATTTATCCTGTTAGAAGCGGATTTCTGACCGACATTTACTGCCGACATTTACTTCCTGAAATCAGGACAAAGCAATTAAAGATGCTGATTGAAGATAAAATGTTAGCTGCTCCTTACGACTAAATCATCTTGTTGTTGACTATTGGAAACATTGATTTATCATTGCATCATAGATAGTGTATTCCGATAACGATACCACTGACAGATAGATATTTCATACCGCAATAAGGGGGTGGGGGACAGTAGGAATATATATCAAATGCATTAAAGCATAAATACAATCATTTTAAGAGAAACCTGGTAAATTATATTTAAGATGTATGTGAGTTCGTGTGTGTGTGTGTAGATAATGTGTGTGTAAAAAAAAGTGTACTCTCAGCTTTACATGTGTACATATTTATTTTTGTATCAATATCGATATCCCTATCTCTCTGTATATACATTCCCATATCTATCTATGCATCGTGAAACTATGTTATCGAATAGACTAGAGAGTTCAAATTAGTCCCCTGTTGAGACTCGAATTTGAGCAACGAATTGAGGTATCTTAGTTTTACCAACATGCACAGCTTGTATTGAAAATAAATCCTCAACTAGAACTATTTCTTTGTGTTGCCATCGAAGATTGCCATACTTTCTACTGCATACCCAGCTTCCATTACTCCACTCCTGTCACTCACCCCACTCCTAGAAATTGATCCGACATATATATATATATATATATATATATATATATATATATATATATATATATATATATATATATATATATATATATATATATGATGCATCTTCTTGCAAGAATTATAGGACGAAGCTAAGAAACTATACCTCTCTTACATATAGTACTATATGGACATAAAAGAAGATAGAGTTACAGACAGACGGATGTGCAAACGGACTTAACAAGAGTATCATAAAATCCCTCTGACCTCGCATGGTTTAGTGCCCAGTCAGAGTGGAAAACGATTTTTTGGAGACCCTTGAAACTCGACATTGGTGTACCTTCACACAAAATCCTCTTATACATAATACAAGATTTTGATTTCTTAAGAACAATAAAATAGTCATGCATGCGAACGTTTGTTCGACTACAGAGTTCCAGAACAAATGTTTGCTCTACCTAAATATAATCTGTTATCACAGAAACGCGAAGTTATGTTCGGCTGTGAAGTTGGCAAATAGTGTCTCGGCACTTGCAACTTTATCCATGTTTGATGCAGTGATGGCATATTTATTGTTGCGGTTAATATGCTTTTATGAGATAATGATAATAATAATAATAATAATAATAAAGACTTTATTTAGAGAAGGTAACTCAATAACTTAAAGAACTAATCTACCTTGAGGCCTTCTATCTGTTATGTACAATCTATACAGTATATACAACATGATGTGAAGAATCTGGCTTGACACTAAATAATTAAATTTTAAAAAAAATCAAAGTATCAAGTCTGGAACATATGCGCAGGCATCTGTGAACACATAAACATATAAAATATCATCCTGCATTGAAAAATTCAACTGCGAAAATGATGCAAAATTACAGAAAAGCAGGCGGTATTTATTTTACTACAACTGTTCAATTGTCTAAAGATTTCATCCAGTTGAGACATTGATTATGAAAAGAAATGCTAGGAGTCTACCTTATGTCACTGGGAATGTTGTTCCATACCAGTGGACTAGTATATTGAAAACATTTTTAAATAATTCCTTCTTTGGCCTTGGTATAATGTAATTTTTACTTCTTATGGACCTTAAATTTGGAGTACCATCAGCATCTCTTTGGTGAAAGATATTGCTTAGATAGGCAAAAATGGCTTTTCTGGATAATTTATACATCAATGTGGCCTTTCTAAGATATGTTCTTTCATGCATTGTTAAAATCTTTTTATTATTATTGTATCCTGGAAATTGTCTATACATTGATCTAGAATTAAATGACAAGCCCTCTTTTGAAATCTTAAAACTGTTGTTATGTTTGAATTAGATGTATTAACCCAAATTACATTACAATAGTCCATATATGGCTGAATATAACTTTTATTAAAGATGACCCTATACTGAAGAGGAATGTATATTTTGATTTTCCTCAGTTGCCAGAGATAAGAAATAACCTTTGAAACATGTTTAATGTTAATAGACAAAGTAAGATTGTTATCTACGAATGCACCAAGAATTTTATCATGAGAGGTCATATTAAGGTTCACATTGCCTTGTTCGTTTTTGTTAAGTTGTAACTAGTAGGATGGGGTTTCTGCGTGATGCACGATGCCATTCTTTGGACTCGATTGAAAACACTGGAATTCCCATTTGTAACCGTCATTGAGTTTCGTCTGTTTGGATGTTGGTGTTTTGACACAGGCACGCTAAGTTATCTCGACAAACATCGAAGTCAAACTGCTCCAGTTTTATGCCGCTTGAATTCTTGAGTAATACAACCATAATCAATTAACATCTTTCAGACTGTCCAAATTACTTTTGATCCTTAGGTACAGGGGGAGAATCAAAGTGATATATATTGTTTTATGCTGATTGAGCTCTTTAGCAACCCAATTATAATCAATTAACGTCTTATAAAAGTTAAATTTTTCACGAATAATTTTGCCTTTGTGTGCGATTTCAATGAATTTTGCGAGGGATGGTAGATAGCCCTAAACTCACATGTATAATTAGTGTGTTATTAGCTAGCATGAGTGTATGGTGGTGTAACGCCGCCATAATTATATGCATGCATTTTCTATTCTTCCTTGATGTATTATTGTAAATGGCTTCTTGCACGTGCTACTTTCATAATTCTATCCATGTATATTATATTCTTCCTTGATGCAAACTGATTCTGTAGTTTGTCGTATGGCAAGTGCTGTGTCAGTTATTACAAGTTTTTTTTCTTCTATTTATAAACTTGCGACATTACAATTACATCATTCCAATTGCTGTTTTCATACACATTTGGCCATGCAACAATGTAAATACTAAGTTTTATCATTATCGCCCAACCCGTGTCGCCATCTGTTATCATAATGGGATACTAGATTATTAGCATTGCATTATGACAACAGACGGCGCTCTAAATTTCTAAAGTTTTCCTTTACCAAAAATAATAAATGTTCCCCACGGGAATTTAGATTACTTTATGGCATTCAATTTGTGTGGCAAGCAGCATATAATTAACTTACTAGATCTACATGTCGAATAAACATTGTAACTCTTTCAATTCTTTTTTTTAAAGTGTATGTTAGCGACGATGTTTTCAATCGTTCTCTGAAACCACATGCTTTCTCGAAGATCTCATTGATTTATCGCACCTTACGAAAGTATCGGATTAAGCTAGTGCGGGGCCTGTATCATGCAGTGTAGTATATGTTATAAAGGGGCCCTAAAATTTTTATATAAAAAAACTTATAAATATTAAAACACATAAAAGTGCGGGGCCCGTAGCATTTGCTACTTTTGCTATTTGGATAATCCGGCACTGCTTACGAAAACAAAAACGCACTACAGCAGTGTGGTCCATTTTCTTCAACCCCCGTTTTTATGCACTTAAGTATTTACTTTCTCCTTTTAAGAAATCTACTTCTTAGTAATCTCTCAATACTTTGGAAACATTAGTTATTTTAGCAAAGTGCGGATCAAAATGACAATGATGTATTCCCTCATACTCTTCTTAACGAGCTTTCATCATACGACCGCTGGTTGTAAGGATCGTATTGTACGTCACCTATTTTGACGCACCTCACAGACGTCTATCTTTTCCTGTGATACTAATGTACATAAGCTACGGCGAAATATAATATATTTCAGAGCAACATCAACAGCACATAAAAAAAAAAGTTTATAGGTAAAATAACACTACCAAATTCCTAAGATTTATTATTATCTTCGTTGGAACATATTTTGTTACTAAAGCTGAAATAATCAAATTGTGGAAGATCATGTTCGTATCATGATAAAAATGTTTACTTATGATTAGTGTACGATTGTTTTCCAATACTTAATTTGCACTGTTAATGTTAAGAACCTCAACCTTTCAATGTATGTTGTTTTTTTAAAAACTTAAAACTGGTTTGCATCCTTTTAGACTTTTGTCTCTAAAAGTGAAAATAATCAGAGAAAAAAGACATAATGTTACAGGAGATTTTACTTTTATTTATTGTAATTCTTACCATTGTCAAACCAATTTAAAATAATAAATTGGTTCAAGAATTTTAAAAATATATATATGACACCCATAGGTTATAATTTATCATCTGCACTTTGTAACATTAAAGATTTATAAAAACAACTTTAAAAGAATTTTTGAAATATTAATGTAGTGACTCATGATTCCGACTTAATAAGTGTGCCAATCTTTGTCATATAAAACCAGTATAGTTAGAATTATCTATGATCAAAGAGAGAGAGAGAGAGAGAGAGTGTGTGTGTGTGTGTGTGTGTGTACCAACACTTGCATGTTTCATTAAGTTCTTGTAATTTTATACATGTATCCTGGGTCGATGAGCGTGTTTTGGGACAGTCTTAAGATCTTTCCTTCAGCAAGTATCAACAAGGGACAAGCTATACTGATCTTACTCGATAATTATACAGTGTATAATTTTACTGATCACTGTCTTTTTGTTTGGTTTGATTTTATTTAATAGCCTACATGTTTCCTGGATAGTTGACAGTGTTTTGGGACAGTCTTTTGCTGTTTTAGGGTAGTCATGGGGTCCTTTATTTGTTGATAATTACCAACATGGGGGAAAAAAACTCTCCTGATCTTACTCGATAATTATACAATGCAGAATTTCACTGATCACTGTCTTTCTTTAGGTTTGATTCAATATAATTGTATACATGCATCCTGGTTAGGTGAGAGTGTTATCGTACAGTCTTGTGGTAGCTCCGTGACTTTCAGGGTGATAGGCAGAACAATTAAACTGTTAGATGTCTAATTCATGCATAAGTTGTTGGAAATAATCAAACATAAAATTTGAACTGATCAGATTGGGCTGATCTGGGGAGGCATACAAAATGTTTTAAAAAAATCCAAAAAATGTTATAACAGTTTTTGCTTTAATATTCTAAAAAGGAACAGCCTATGGAAATCTTGTGGAAGCACACATTATAGTCAATAAGTACTGGTTGATTGACTTGGTATTATGTAAGGAACCGACAGTTAAACATTTTTCTGCTAAATGGTTCGTCAAATGGTCAAATGCAGGAATAGGTTGAAGATGTGCCTTAGGTATCGTCTGATTGGGATTTCCTACCAATTGACAAGTGTGACAAGATCTACAGTACTTATAAACATTACTTTTCATTTTTGGCCAATACAATGATTCAAGATCTTGTGATAAGCCTTATGGACACCTAAATGACCAGCATAAAGAGTTTCATGGGCTAGACTATTAATTTCCTGTCTATATGACTTAGGAACAACACTTTGATTGCTCACTGAACCTCATCACCACCAGGTACATCAGGTGGTCTCCATTTTCTCATAATAATCCCATTTTTCACAAAGTAACAAACTGGTACTTGTGTGGCTTCAATTTCTGAAACCCAGTCTAGTGTCTTCTCTGAGGAATAATACTTGGGGGCCTATACCTCACATTAAAATGACTTGCATACTTATAAAGTAGCTGTTACTTTCTGCTCAGATATCTTACGACTGCAGTCAAAACTTGGCTAGTGGTTTCTGTTATTCTGTGATGAAACTAACTTCTCTCTCTCCCTCTCTTTCTCTCTCTCTCTCTCTCTCTCTCTCTGCTGAGTGATTAAGTCATTTAAATTATGGAAGTTACCTTACACATGGTTCCAAGGCACATATATTAGGAATAACAGGCAAAATTTAAAATTTCATCTCAATTCATAAATATGCAAGTTTTGTTAAGGTCAAACCATCAGAAATAACAAATAAGCAAAAACAAATATAATCCTTTTCATGGTTTTTGTTCAAACAACTTATTGTATTGCCTGCAAAAACAATTTACCAAAAGGTGAGCATTTTTGTACAGTGTATATATTGAATATAGATCTAGTCATGGAATGTTTTTGAGGGGTAATTCTTTAAACAGTCACTAGGGAATATAAGCAGACTGTTCTTGAGGCATAATTTACACTTGTATGTGGTATAAATAAAGCTACCTCGGCCAATCCAGAATTTAGTTTTAATTCCTCAGAATTTGCAATTATGAGCGTATGTCCAATCCAAAAGCCAAATTGTGTGAAACGCTTGTTTTTATTCATGTTTTATTCATGTGAAAGTGAAAAACAAAAGGGATTGGCAAATAAATCTATAAGAACAATGTAACGAGACAATCCAGGTATTTGTTCCTTATAAATGCCTAACTGTATGATAATTTTCTTTTAGGCTAATTCATCTAAAAATATTGTTTTTATAAATGTCGGTTTACATGAAATATTTATTTTTCTCTTATATTTCCTGTGGAAGTTAAACATAGGACTGTATATACGTTTTATTTATGTTTGTTTTGCTTTTTTGCATTTTTGTATTGTGCTGATATTTTTAGTGTCATGGCAATATTAACTAATATTTTAAACAGGATAAAATAATGATAAAGTCACAAACAAGTGAAGATGTTTATGCAGGGGGATGGATGCGACAACAATCTGAGCTGTGAGTAGCCGAAATATCATTTAGAATTTTTTTAATTATGTGTGTGTGTAAATTCTTCTAACAGAAAACAATTACATCAGTAGTGAAGGGGAATATTATAGCGTCAATGGGACTTATCATTAAAAATACCCTTGGGAACATATAGCGTCAAGGGAAATTTAACATGGAGAAAAATCGTGGGAACATATAGCGTCAAGGGAAATTAACATGGAGAAAAATCGTGGGAACATATAGCGTCAAGGGAAATTAACATGGAGAAAAATCGTGGGACTGTATAGCGTCAAAGGAATTTAAACAGGGTGGGATTGTATAGCGTCAAGGGAAATGGAACATGGGATTTTTTTTAAAAAAAAAATATAAGAAAGGGGTAGGCAATTCAAAGGCTATCTCTTTTCGAGAAATATGGCTGGCCCTGAAAAGGGCCTTTGGGTTTATGTTAATGTATTCATAAACATAAAGGGCACCGTATTGGTCTTCTTCTTGTCCTTAGGCTGCGTCTCACTGTTGGCCCGTAAACCAGCACTCTTTTCAGGCATCCTTGTCTTTCAACGTAGATCCTACGTATCCACAGGCTGGTGTTTGTCCTGTGGACAACGGTCCACTTGGATCGGACATACATGAGCAAGTCTGTCCGAAACATCATGGAAGACACAAGGGTGGATGACTCAACTGTGGTCCACATCTTGAAGCGACGAGAACAGGTGAATCAATGCATTGAACGGCGCTTATTTATAGGTACAGGAAGGATTGAAACGGATTGAGTTCATTCACCAATCCGAACACGCGTTACAAAATTCAGTCAGCCCTCATCCAATCCGAAGAGAGCAGTCTGTGACGTCACGTAGTCAATATAGATCTGCTAGCGCTTGTGTGCAGTCAATCTATGCGACAGTGATTCAACATGACGGAAACTCAGAAAACGATCCAATGGGGTGCACCAGCAGCGGAGACCGCCCAAGGGAACTCGGACTTACTTTCAGAAGAGGTGAATTGGGATTTTGTGGATTTTCTCTCCTCGCAAGAATTTGTTCCGGAACCTTCGTTACCTTCTTCATTACCGCAAGTGGAGAATTTTAGACAGAGACAGAAAGAAGAATTGGAGAAATTTATACAACGACAAAAGGAAGCGGAACAAGTTTTTCTCCTACAGCAACATCAGCAAGAAGAAGAGGTAAGAAAAAAACAACAGCAGCAACAGCAAGAAGAAGTAGTAGCAGCAAAGAAACAAGAGGGTGAAAATCAAACGGTCACGGTACTGTTGGACATTTTAGCGGAGTTAAGAAGTCTGAAACAAATGTATCAGACTTCTTTATCACGACCGAAGAGAATACGACCTTCCCGAGCTAAACACGTCAACCCTGTGACTAAGCCTACCGTACCACACTTAGTGATTTCAACCCAATCATCATCAACATTACGCAGTTCAGAAGTAGGCCTTGGCCGTGGCAAAGGCATAAGGCAGTTAAAGTTGATTGCTTAAACTCACCCCTACACCATAAAGAGAAAAAGGCCCTTTTCAGGGCCACCCACATTTCTCGAAAAGAAATACAATTTCAATTTGCCAATAACTCAAAAAAATAAAAAAACCCACCCATTTTACCTTTATAGTACGTGTCTGTGTATGAGTGCGTGAGTGTACGTTCTTATTTTAAAATCAAAACTCAAAGACTCTTACCTTATATCATTCATTTATTCTTTTCTCCATTTTTTTACAATCCAATTCACAATTCACAGCACAACACTTTAATTAAAAGTTCATTGACTTCTTCTTCTTTCTCCTTCTTTAGTCTCTCTGTTTTTTAAATTTCTTCACCGTCTTTTCCTCATTTTCTTCCCTTCTTCTTTTCTTCTTCTCCTGTTTCTTTGCCTCTTGTAAATAGAATTGTCTTTTTTCTTCCTCTTCTTCTTCTGAAGAATCCCTCTTTTCTTCCGAAGAATCCCTCTCTTCTTCTGAAGAATCCCTCTTTTCTTCTGACTCCTCTTGTTTCTTTTTTGGGCAATCTGGAGACCAATGTCCTTTTTCTTTACAATAATAACAGGTATCTTGACTTTTGTCTTTTTAGTCCCTGTTTTTGTTCTTTTTTCACGGTCTGGACACTCTGAAGACCAATGCCCTTTCTTCTGACAGATATAGCAAGTATCTTGACTTTTATCTCGAAAGGAAGGAGAGTAGTCCGTAGGCTGGTCTGAAGAGAATTTTCTAATGACCCCTCGCAAAGCTCTGACGAAACGTTCCATCTGGGTAGTCTCTTCCATCGTTGTGCTCGGCTTGAGAGTGAAATGAATAGTGAAAGGACAAGACACACACCCTTTTATATACGCTGGTCTGCTATGACTATAAAGTAGCTCATGGTGTTTGAACTTGAGACATTTGACTTTTTGCTTTCAAGATGAAACGATCTAATTCATTCGAGAAGAAAGAAGAAGAAGAAAGTAAGAGGCAGAAACGTGATCTATCGCCTCGTACCAGGGCTGAAATCTTGGCACAAATTCATGCCAGTGATTTTGAAGAGGACATGAGTGAACCAGAATCAGAACCCTCTAAACCAAGTTCACCACCCTTAGTCAACCCTGAAAAATACTATTCCATTCGAGAGACGGAAAAGCGCTCCTCTAGAAAATTTAGAACTACGGCTTACAAATACACAGTGAAGTTTAAAGATTTCAAGGCTGAAGTGCCGTTAGAGAAAGCAGAAGTGTTTATCACTGGGGTGTGGGATTCTTTGCTCACTTCACTCAAGCAACAATGTCAACCCAAAGAAGGCGATCGCTTGAGACTTTCCATATAACACGACGGTTTGAAATCCCCTGTTTGGATCGAGTTTAGCACCCCTGCAGAATTGACCGCTTCCAAAGTCATGGACAAGATTCAACACGTGCAACAATCTAATGACCAGTTTGACATCACCGATGGAAAAGCCACATTGGACATGACCCACGTCTCTCCTCCTCAAGGGACCGGACGCAAAAAGATGTTATTGGTGAACGACCTTCGCAGCATTAAGCGTAGCCTTGTCCAAATTCACAATCCTCATGACCAGATGTGTTTAGCCCGTACCATCGTGGTGGGACGAACCTATGCCAACAAGAACGACACGGTAGAATGGAAAAGAACCTGGAAAACTATTCAACAATCCGACCGAGCCAAACAACGAAACGAAGCAGAACTCCTGTTGCAACAAGCTGGCCTGTCCAAAGACACACCCTGTGGCATTCCTGAGATGCAAAAATTGCAAGATGCCCTAGCTCCACGATACACCTTGAAAGTGCACCCTCAAGAAGTGCGAGGGCCTATGTTGTTTCGAGGGCAAGATTTTAAGGACGGAAAATACATTCACGTTTATCATCACGATGACCATTTCGATACCATTACCAGTATCACCGGATTCCTGGGATACGGTTATTACTGTGAGAAATGTGACCATGGTTATAATAATCGAGAGCAACACAAGCATTGTGGATCGAAATGCTCAGGATGTTTGGCCTCTTCACCCTGTCTGAGCGAAGAACCAGTGCCTTGTTCAACTTGTCTGCGCACGTTTGTCAGCCCTACCTGTTACCAACAACATCTGAAAACGCAAGGTTCACAGAAGAAATGCGCTTGTCAACTGCTGAGATTGTGCTCTACGTGTGAACAAGTCATACGTACCAATAATACCAAGGCACACGTATGTTCAGGAAAGAAAAAATGTCACATTTGTCACCACATCGTGGACTTGGAACACCAATGTTACGTGCAAAAATACCAACCCCCACCAGAGAAAGAGGACGGTCACAAGAAGAAAGGCAATTTCATCTTTTTCGATTTCGAATGCATGCAAGAAACCGGCATTCACATTCCTAATTTCTGCGTGGCTCATCGAGCGTGCGAGAAGTGCATTCAAGAACCTATCTTCAGTCATTGCCCTCACTGCAGCAAGATTCCCGGAGGGCGTGAAAAAATCTTTCGGGGACAGAACACGCTAGCCGATTTTGCCCAATGGGTCTTAGACCCCGTCGACAAGACGTGGAGCCAAGAGGACATCGAACGTTACGGAGATTGTCATCGTCATGCCACGGTGATGGCTCACAATTTCTCCGGATACGATGGACAGTTTCTTTTGAGGTACTATACGGAACAAGGCACCGAGCGTCCTAAAGTGACTTTGAACGGAGCCAAAATCATTTTCATGCAAGTGGGACAAGTACAGTTTAAAGATTCGATGAGTTACTTGGCCATGCCTTTGAGTCGAATGCCTAAAACGTTTGGAATGACAGAAATGGCTAAAGGGTACTTTCCACACTTTTTCAATACGGAAGCCAATCAACATGCCGTTCTACCCCATTTACCTGAGGCTCACTATTACGACCCCGACAACATGCGTACCGAACAACGAGAAGCTTTCTACGCTTGGTACCAGATTCACGCCTCGGACCCTTTCGACTTTCAGGAAGAAATGTTAAAGTATTGTCGTTCCGACGTGGACATTTTACGACGTTGCTGTGGAAAATTTCGAGAACTGTTCATGGAACACGGAGGGGTCGATCCTTTGAAAGAAGCTTGCACCATTGCCAAAGCGTGTTCCTTAGTGTATCGACAACGATTCATGCCTGAAAACACCGTGGCTGTCATCAGCCCTCAAACGACCCACTTTGTCAAACGTCAATACTCGGTCAAAGCCCTGCGCTGGTTACATTACTTGTGCGACAAGGAAGACAAGTGGATTCAGCATGCCCGCAACGGAGGGGGCGAAAAGACCATCGGAACGTATTCGGTCGATGGCTGGGACTTAGAAAACCCCAAGATCGTGTACGAGTTTAACGGTTGCTTATTTCACGGATGTCCCGTCTGTTACCCTGACCGTGACACTAAAAATCAGTTTTTGCAACGAACCATGAAGACTTGTACCAGGACACTTGTCAGCGATGCCTAAAGTTAGAACAGCAAGGATACCAAGTGGTGGAAATGTGGGAACACGAGTACGATTACCGTATGAAAACCGATCCCGAGTTTAAACGCCTCGTGGAAAGTTACCAGTTCATGGACCCGCTGAACCCGAGGGATAGTTTGTACGGAGGAAGGACCAATGCCACCTGTTTGCTGTACCAAGCCGACGAAGAGATAGGAGAAGAAATCAAATACTTGGACGTGTGTTCGCTGTATCCCTACGTGTGCAAATATTGTCGCTTTCCTGTAGGGCACCCACAATTGCTGACGGAACACATCGACCTGAAAAACATTCGACAATACGAAGGCTTGATCAAGTGTAAAGTTTTGCCTCCCACGAACCTATACCATCCCGTCTTACCTCACCATTGTCAAGGCAAACTGATGTTTCCCTTGTGCCGTACTTGTGCCGAAACGTGCAACCAAGACCAACCTTGCCATCACAGCCAGGAAGAACGTGCCTTGACGGGAACCTGGGTCAGCGTGGAATTGTTCAAAGCTCTGGACATGGGATACCAACTGTTAGAAGTGTACGAAATTTGTCACTTTCCCAAGACACAACAATACCGCAAGGGTGACCCCACGCAGAAAGGCATTTTCGCAGACTACGTGGATGCCTTTTTGAAACTGAAGCAAGAAGCCAGCGGCTATCCTTCCTGGTGTCACACTCCCGAAGACCAAATACAATTCAAAGAGAAATACTACGAACAAGAAGGCATCACTTTAGACCACATCGAGAAAAACGAAGGCAGGCGATCGTTTGCCAAAGTGATGTTAAATTGCTTGTGGGGTAAAATGGCACAACGACCGTGTTTACCCAAGACGGAATATTTGACAGAACCTTCCCGCTACTTCCAGATGATTCACGACAAAACCAAATACATGAAACACGTGGACGTCGTTCGAGAGAATTTGATCTTGGTCAATTACGAAGAAGATCTGGACTTTGTACAAGACGACCCTTTTGGAAATGTCATCATTGCGGCTTACGTGACAGCCCATGCTCGCTTAAAATTGTACGAAGCTTTAGAACTGTTAGAAGAACGCGTCCTGTACTTTGACACGGACAGTTGCATTTACATCCATCACCCGATTCAACATCACCCTAACATCGAAGGAGACCGTTTAGGAGCCTGGACAGACGAGCATCCCGACGACAAGATTCTAAGTTTCGTCAGTGGCGGTCCCAAAAATTACGGCTACGAATACCGGGACAAACAAGGAGAAGTGCACACGACGTGCAAAGTGAAAGGACTGACTCTGAATTATCGTACCAGTCGAGTGGTCAACTTTGGGGTATTGAAAGAAGCCTTGCAATCGGGAGAGGATGGAAACTTTAAAGTGACCACTCACCAACCGAACAAGATTGTACGTTTACCCACTCATCACATCGTCAGTCGACCCCTGGAAAAAGTCTATCAAATCGTGTACCAGAAACGAGTTCGACTTCCCAATCATTTCACCTTACCGTATGGACACGTTGGTATAAAACATTGGTTGTAAGAGGATAGCCACCCACAAGAAAGATGACTTCGCCACAGCAAGAATCGAGTGAGAAACCCGAAAAGAGCTCCAAGTTCAAACCCTACCATTTTCCAGTCTTCTTACCTGACTATTGTGATTGTGCCCGTCGATTGGACACGTTTCAGAAATGGCCTACGGATAGGGAAGGATTACCTTCTTCGCATGTTTTAGCTAGAACAGGATTTGTCTACTTGGGACCTGAGTCAGGATTGGGATACGAGGTACAGTGTTTCGCTTGCGGACTGAAGTTACGAATGGATCTATGTATCTATAAAGATTCAGCTATTCTGGAACATACTCGATGGTCTCCGCACTGCCCTTACCTTTCTATGGCCTTTCCACCCATCACACTACGGTACAATGTTGACGGTACCTTAGAGACGGTACCTTCCGAAACAAGACATAAAAAACGTAAAAAAGGAAAGATGTACAAGCTGGAGACTGCATTGCGACTAGTATAAAAAGGGGGCTATGGTCAAGATCGATAGTTCATTGTGACTACCAAGACCGAGTGAACAAGATGAATACTTTGAAAGAGACATCGTTCCAGTTTGGGGATTGTAAAAAAGTTGTATCTTCCTCTAGTGTGACTAATACTGGATGGATAAGACCCAGGCATTGCGACGGAAAATGTCCGGAAGGAAACTGCGATTGTCCATGTGGTTACCATTGTAATTGCGTAACGGAGTTTGCAGACGAGTGCGATTGTGAGCCTTGCGATGTGTACGATGCTGTACCTTGTGACCTGAGCGATGCCGTAAAGCATCATGGGAACTTTGTTCTCACTGCCCCTATCATGGAAAGTGATGCTGTGCGTGTCAAACCTGAGGGATGCGAAAGCGATGCCGCTCGTCCTCTTAGACATTTTACCGGGTTTAAAGGGGAATGTCGACCTTCACGTTTACCTCCCTACGGATGTCATCCAGCCCTGAGCAAACTCCTGTTCATGTCACCCAACCCTCATCGAAACGAACCTGTGAAAAACGAATATTCGTTCCCTGTGCGTTTGTCGGAATACTGCGACTTTGAAAATCGTCTTCAATCGTTCAAAGGAAAATGGCCAAAGTATCTGGGAGGACCGACCCCCGAAGAATTAGCCAGAGCCGGATTTTTCTACTTGGGCGAAGGAGATAAAGTCAAGTGCTTCAGTTGCAGTGTGTCACTTCACCACTGGGAACCGCAAGATTCGGCCTACGTTGAACATGCTCGATGGTCACCGAATTGTCATTACTTACCTTTAGTGGGACCGAGACATTGAAGTAACTTCTTACCATAATAATCTGTTCATGGATACTTTACAAGAGAACATTCGTGCTTTGCCTGTGGAGTTGAGAGAACGCATTTATCGAGAACTGGTCAAAATACAAGTGAAACGTAAAGAACAATTGCATCCGTTACGTCACCGGTGTTTGAACCACTGGTACCTGAAGGCTATACAAGGATTGATTCAATTGAAAGTGTTTCATCGGACAGACATTGATGAACGATCCTCTAGTTTTAAAAAGGATTGGTTTGGTATGGACGATTCTACCTACATCATTGTAAACGTACTGCATCGAATTCCAGAGGAAGAGTTAACGAATTACCAACATCTTGAACACAATGTCAACTTGGTGAAAGAGGAAACTTCTGAACGAATTGTAATGTGTAGATTAGTGACTCAACGATTTAAATTCGACACTGAAGTAAAACCATGTTTGTGCAAACAGTACATTTCTTGTGTCAGACCAAAGAGGATTTAGTATAACCTATTCATGGATACTTTGCTAGAGAACATTCGTGCTTTGCCTGTGGAGTTGAGAGAAAGGATTTACCGAGAGCTGGTGAAAATACAAGTGAAACGTAAAGAACAATTGCATCCGTTACGTCACCAGATCTTTAACCACTGGTACCTGAATGGTATAAGAGAACTGATTCGTCAGAAATTGTTTCAGTGGTCAGACCTTGTTCAACACTTTGAGTTAGTGAATGATCGAAATGTTCATTATTTTGGTTACTTCGAGATTCACCTACAGCAATACATTGAGGAAGACAAGTTAAAGGATTATCAACATATTTTACGTGGAATCTACTTAGAGGAAGAGGAAACTTCTAAACGAACTCTGAAGTTTCGGTTACAGTATGCAAGATTTAGATTCCCTACTGGAGAACGAAGATCTCTGGCTAGAAAGTACGTGTATTGTTTCCGAAACAAAGAGACTATAAAAACAGGCTGCCATGCCACGACTTATGTCACATGTCATCCAACAGATTCCGTGGAAGGAACTCAATGACCATATTCAAACCGTGGATCATTACCATCGATTATTACAAGAACTGTATCCATTCAATTTGGGACGACAAGTGGTGTGTGTTTTAGTGACTTGTTTTCTGGGATTTCGTTTACCAGCCGATTCTTTGTGGACTCTTTACGATCAGTACTTACCACCTCCATGGCCTTAAATGGTCACGAAAAACTTCTTTTGCTCAAAGCCTTGCGTTTTCATCTGGATACTTCTCGACCTCTACGGGAAAAAAAGATTCGTCAACTTTTAGCTACCCAAGACGTGTATGACGATGTGTATGTAGCTTGTGACTTACATCCCCATTGGACAGATGTCCGTGCCTGGAAAGAATGGGATTTTGAGGCTTGGACCCAAGAAGTGGCCCAGTATGCACGAGAGTTGTTCAAGGAAAAAAGTTACTTTTCAACCCGTGTTAGTGACGGTGCCAGAAGAACCCGTCACCCAGGACAGGACTGTCGTGGACAGACCTGAAAGACCCTTTCGGGAGGACACTTGTGTGACCTTACCCCCTGTTGAACTGGTTAGAACATTACCCAAAAGATGTGGTTGTTGTACAGACACTTGTGTTTATTCCACGTTCATCGTTATCATGTGCCTTTTATCCTTGTACTTAAGCCTTTGGCTTTTATGTATTTTTGTCTTTCGTATTCATGTTTGAAAAAAAACATTCAATAAACGTGTTCTGAAAAAAGTATATAAACTCTTGTTTGTTTTTCGTGTCACAAGTGACATTTCTCACACCATGGCTACCTCTACTGTCTCTGCTCCCTCTTCCTCTACTGTCAAAGTCATCGACGAACACTTAGATCGTGCCAGTTGGGAGGCTTTGTATCTTCGCCATCCCTTTAACATGCTCATTGCTGGACCTAGCGGTTCAGGCAAAACCGAATTCGTCAAACGTTTGATTGAACATAAACATCATTTGATCGATCGGCCCCCTCAACGGATCGTGTGGTGTTACAAAGAGTGGCAATCGGCGTACAGCCTCTTGCGAGAAAGTCAAGGCGATTCCATCGTGTTTGTGGAAGGCATTCCTAAAGAAGACGACGGCATCGTCTCTGACTCCCGTCAAACCCATTTGGTCATTTTCGACGACATGTTAGGAGAAGACGAAGAAGAAATTAAATTGTGGTTCACGCGTAAAGGGCATCACCGTAATGCCAGTGTCGTTTACATCACCCAAAATTTGTTTCAACAAAGTAAAGCCCATCGCACCATCAGTCTCAATGCGCATTACGTGGTCTTGTTTAAAAGCCCTCGAGATAAATCGCAAGTGCAAGTCTTAGCCAAACAGTTAGGAACGCGTACGACGATGCCACTCAAACGCCACACGCCTATTTACTCGTCGATTTGAAACCTACGACCCCCGAGGATTTGCGATTTCGTACCCACTTGTTTCACCACTGGTGCCAAGACGGAGGGCCTGTCCTGTACACGTCTCCGTCCTCGACTTCATTTCACTCCCCATCAAAAAATCTATAAAAACCTCAGACCCTTTTTCGTCTGTCTCACACAGTGTGAACATGACGTCCCTTCAGTCGCATCTTCCCGTCAAATTGATTCGTGCCTTGTATGGCATCAGTCGAGAAAAAAATCCACAAACACGAGCCCGTGTCTTAGAAGCTAGTCTCAAAGAAGTCTTACGATGGTTCACGGTGACGGCACGTCAATTACTCCAAGGAATCATTCAGATTCCTCATCAAACCCAACTTTTTCGATCGAAACAAAGTCGCTTTGGTCCAACTGGCCGATCCCCGCATCGACACTCAAACCAAAAAACAAATCATTTTGAAACCTGGAGGGAGCGGTACTCTAGGAGGGGTCATCATTCGCTCACTCTTAAGATGGGATCCTAATGCCCCCAAAGTTATCCCCAAGACAAAAGTCCAACGAAGCCCCAAGAAGAAAAAGAAAAAGACCAGGTCCCCAAGAAGAATAACTTCTCCAGTGGCAGGACCCTCCTCTTACCAGACACCACCACCCCGGAAAAAGAAAAGAAGCCCCCAGAAAAAGAAACAGAGAAAAAGTCCCCAGAAAAAGAAAAGTCCACAGAAGAAAACTAGTCGCAAGAGAGGCACTTCGGCCAGGACGCAACCTTACACTCGCAAACCACGACCTGCCACGGCAGTGACTGCGTCTCCGGCATCCTCACGTTCATCCACTTCTCCGTTGATGACACCCAGAACTGAAGAGTACTTGGAGACGTTGATCACACCAAGAACATCTCCGTTGATGACCCCCAAAAGAACTTCCCCAGTGGCAGGACCCTCCAATTTAGTGGCAGTGGCTGCTGCTCACAAAGTACCTTCTCCCAAAATCAAAGTCCAAGAAAGATCGGGCATGTTACAAAGTTTACTGGATTTGTCCAAGCAAGAACTGGCTCGATTTAGTCCGTTGCGTACCCCTGCACGACGTGTCATGCCTGTCCTCAAACTGATAAAACGTAAAGACAATCAGTGGCGACGCGTTCCAGTATAAAAAGAGCCTGTGACCAAGTCGGGGTATCAGTGAACTTGTAAAAGATGTCACCTCCAAGAAGCCACAAAAGAAAGAGACAAAGGCAGACGCGTCATCCGACAAAGCGCTTAGCCAAGCATCGACATTACCCTAAGAAAAGACACAGTCGTTCCAAGAAAAAGAGGCGTCAACAAAGGGGAGGATTCCTTGGCGATTTTGGGAAAAACATTGTCACCTTTATGACAAAGCGATAGTCCCAAAAAAAAAGATAAAAGGGTGTGCGTTAAGTCATCGACGTTAGTGTCTGTTCGGTGAATGTCCCGGAACCCACAAGCAAAAATGTCACCCTCCAGAAAACCCCAAGGAAAGAAAAGGAAAGGACTGCCACCACGTTTAGCTAAACATGGGGACATGTTATCTGTCCTGTCCAAAGCTTCTTCACCCCTACGAAAAAAACTCATTCAAACGGCCTCCAAAGAGGTCATCGATACCGTGTGCGAATGTTGTTTGAACGTTTTGAAAGGCACGATCCCTTTGTCCAAACACCAGAAACAATGCTTAGGCAAACATCGTCAAGTTCTTCGGAAAATGGTTCAAAAGAAAGTTCCCATTCGTCAGAAAAAGAAGATGTTGGTCCAACGTGGAGGCATTTTACCTCTCTTGTTAGGCCCCATACTGAAAGGAGTCTTGGGAACCATGTTGGGAGGACTGGTGGGAGCAAGATAAAAAGGCCTTCGGAAGTCCCAAGATCTCAGAATTCACCCCTGACAACCCCATGGAAGGACGAAAACTAGCTTTAGTGCCTTACAAACGATGGATGGAATACCATCGGTGGCAAGAACAACGCACCCCGCATTTACCTCCCAATCCCAATTTGAGCGAGATGTCCCAGTTACAACACGAATTGCAATCCTTGATGGATCGCCAAGATTTGTCCGAAACAGAAAAATCGCAAAAGTACGGTCAACTCTTGCAACGATTGCAACTCTTTCACCAGAAAGCTTTAGACGAAACAGCTTTACCCACTCTAAAAGATTTTAAGACCTTGATGAAAAGTCCAGCACCATCACCAGTACCAGTACCACCAGTACCCGTGACCAAGACAGAAAAAGGAGAAGAAGAGGAAGGGTTTCAAACTCCACCAGAAAAAGTACGCAAGTTAACAACACCACCTACCTCCAGAATTGGATGGATTAAAAAGATGATGGCCACCCCTTCTTCCTCACAAGAGAAAAAGAAAGTGAAGACAGAAGTGAAACAAGAACCGATATCCCCCGCTCAGACATCCTCCTCCTCTTCGACACCTATTGCCGGTCGCACACGCAAAGCCTTGCAATCCAAGAAAATACCCCAAGAGAAAAAGAGTAGCCTCTTCCAAGAGTGGGTGCCTTATTTACACACCAATCAACACAAAAATGGAAAAAGTCTTAGCCAGCATTTACTACGATCCCTCCCATCCTGCAGGTTACGCAGGAGTTCAAAAATTGTATCGTGCTGCCAAAACGCGACTGAAAAGTCTCCGTTTACCTCAAGTGCAACGATGGTTACAAGAACAAGCTACCTACACTTTACACAAACCCATTCGACGCAAGTTTGCCAGAAGTCGCACCCGAGTGGAAGGCATCGATCATCAATGGCAAGCCGATTTAGCCGATGTCTCTCATTTGGCCAGCTACAATCGTGGCTACAAATATTTGTTTTGTGTCATCGACGTCTTTTCCAAATTTGCCTGGGTCGTGCCCTTGACTTCCAAATCCAGCAGCGAGTTAGTGCGAGCCCTGCAACGGGTGTTGAAACAAAGCGGTCGTCGCCCTCTTCGATGGCAAATGGACAAAGGCACCGAATTTCTGAACCAAGCTTTCCAAAAAGAATTAAAGAAACGTGACATTCATTTTTTTACCACCGAGAATCCCGAAACCAAAGCCAGCATCGTGGAACGTTTTCAACGCACTTTGAAAGAACGCATGTGGAAATATTTTACGCATCACCACACTCTGAAGTACATCGACATCTTACCGCACCTGGTGCAAGCGTACAACCAATCTTACCATCGCAGCATCGGACGTGCCCGGCAAGACGTGACTCCCGACAACGAAGTGCTGGTGTTCGAGCGCCTGTTCGGTACGTCCCCGACGAGGGCTGTCCCCAAGAAAAGTGGAGAGTTGACCATAGGAGATTGGGTGCGCATTGGCAAAACCAAACGCACTATCGACAAAGGTTACTTACCTAACTGGACGACCGAATTGTTTCGCGTCACTGGACGAGTACATGGCCGTCATCCTGCCGTCTATAAATTGGAAGACATGAACGGAGAAGTACTCAAAGGAACGTTTTATTTGCCCGAGTTACAACGTGTCACCAAAAAAGAAGACGACGTGTACGACATCGAAAGCATTCTCGAACGCAGAAACCGTAAAGTGGGCAAACGACGTGTCAAAGAAGTCAAAGTACGTTGGAAAGGATATCCACCCAGTTTCGATTCTTGGATCGACGCTTCGCAAGTCATCGACTATAAAAAGAAGAAGTGACCATCATGCCCTTTCACACATCAGACGCAGCTACGTCGACCAGTCCTTCTTCCCCTAGTTCTTCTGTGCAAGATTTACAAAAACAACCCTTGTGGGTGTGGTGTGGAGAACGTGTGCCTAAAACGCAAATCGTCTTTTTCTGCCAAATCTTCGTGGTGTATTGTGTCATCGGGGCAGCCATTGCCAATTTGAGTTTGCAACAAGGAGACAAACAATTGTGGACCATTTTATTGAGCAGTTGCATCGGTTACCTGCTTCCCAATCCCTCCCTGAAATTCTCCTCGAACGGGAACGTTGTGTCCAGTGCCAGTGCCAGTCACCACTCCAACAACCACAACCAGAACCCCATTTTGGGCGGAGACACGCCTCTGACATCCACTAACCCCTCGGACAGCCACAGAACTCTGGAATTATGAGTCACCAAAACCAATTTTACTTAACCTTACCCAGTGACAGTTCCATGGAGGTGTTTCCCCACAACACGTTGTGCTGTTACACAGCCAAATTACCTCAGGCCATCCCCTTAGATCACGAAGCCCATTGGGAAGTGGCTTTGGTAGAAATGATTCACCCGACCCAAGTCCTCAATGTCATTGACGATCAAAGTATATTTACGGTGGAAGTTTATGACGAACCATTGCAAAAGTGGATGAATGACAATAACTATAACAAATATCCCCATAAAAAACAAAACAAAGTCAATCCAAAGTGGACCGACTATGAGTTGTTCATCCCCTCAGGCTATTATTTTAGTGGTCAACATTTGGTCAGCGCCATAGCCTCCAAGTTTAATGGAGTGTTTGGGGAAGCTTTTAAGACTTTCAAGTCCAAAGCTGTCACCCTGGAATACCACAAAACAGCTCGTCGCTTCCTGATGAAATTTCCTGAGGGGGAAAAAATCATGGGTTTCTATTTTAATGATGAATTGTTTGACATGTTGGGTGGTGACATAAAGATGAGGAAGAAAGTAGAAAATACACTAAAAGAAAAAACCGTCATTTACAGCAACGAGTCTTTTGGCCAGTATTTTCGTACCCCGGTAGAACTGAACCAAGGACTGAATTTGATCTTTGTGTATTCCGATGTGGTGGAATACAACGTGGTGGGACACACCTCCGTGCCGTTACTGCGTGTCATTCCTTTCAAAGTGGATTCTGCCACAATCGCTGACGAGGAAGGTGGAAACACTTACCACGTCCACCGCGAATTTGTCCATCCTCACTATTTGCCGGTCAGCAAGTCGTATTTGGACACGGTCAACATTGCTATAAAAGGAGATTTGGGACAAAATATTCCATTCACCAAAGGAAAAGTCACGGTGAAACTCCATTTTCGAAAACGGTTCTCTCACGACTCGTAAGTAAGTAAGTCATGTATCCAGTGTACCGAGGGGTTGCTCGACAGCGAGGACACGGTTTAGGAGACATGTTAAAATCGGCCTTTCGTTCGGTGGCTCCAGTCTTGAAACCGATGGTGACACGAGGATTGCACGCCTTGAAAGATGCGGCACTGACGCAAGGCAAAGAATTTCTCCAAAATGTCATCATCGACAAACAAAACCCTAAAGAAGCCTTCATGAGGGCAGGCAAAAATGTCTTGCTGCAAACAGGCAAAGACATTTTAGGCCGACGAGACACACCTATAAATGCCCTGCACGCTACCGAGTCAAGCATTCAGCAAGGACAAGGCAGAAAGAGACGACGAAGAAGAAAACACCCTTTCACCAGACTTCAAGCGAGAAAGGCCAAGAAAAGAAGAACCGTTCGAGACTTAGACGTTTTCGATTATTGAAACACAGAAAAAATGATGCACCGAGAGTCTTGTGCTTGTTCCAAGACGGAACTGGATCTGTTTGCCATGCCCCCCCCCCACCATGATGACGATGCAAGAATCCCAATGGGTGGAATTTATTCCTATCTCCTCTTTGACCGATTCTGCTCCCATCGAGTTCGAAATCAAAGGACAACCCGAAGATTACATCGATCTAAATAGCAGTTACCTGTACTTGAAAGTCAAAGTAACCGAAGCGAACAACGATGCCATAGACAATACTGATGCAGTAGCTCCCGTCAACAATTTCATGCATTCCTTGTTCAACGAAGTGGACTTGTACTTGAATAACAAACTGGTCAGCAGCAGCATGGATACTTACCCTTATCGAGCGTACCTGGAAAATCTCTTGACGTATGGAATAAACGCCAAGAATACTCATCTAGATGCTTGCGTGGTATGGAAACCTGACCCAGCAACTAAGTTCAACGCTATTGTACTTGCTGCGGATGCTGCACATTCAAAGGGATTTGTAGACCGACGAGCGAAAATTGCACTAAGTCGTAGTTTAGAACTGATGGATCGCTTGCATTTGGACATGTGGTTGCAAGAAAAGTATTTGCTGAACGGGGTGGATATCCGCTTGAGACTGAATCGCAGCAGTGCCGCTTTCCATTTGATGGCTGCTCATGATGCCACTTACAAAACCAAAATCCTAGAAGCCAGACTCTACGTGCGTCGTGTGGAAGTGTTACCTAAAGTAGGTAACGACATCAGTCAAACATTGAGCAGAACGACCACCAAGTATCCGATCCGACGTGTGGAAGTGAAAACGTTCACCATTCCTGCTGGACATCGATCCATGATCCAAGATCATCTGTTCCAAGGACAGTTACCCAAACGTTTGATTGTTGGTATCGTCAAGAATTCAGCCTTCAACGGAGCCTACAACGAAAATCCTTTCAACTTTCATCATTACAATGTGTCCAAGATTGAAGTCAGTCACGACGGCAAGACCTTGTGTACCCGGCCTTTAGAACCTAACTTTGGTGACGGGAATTATTTGAGGTCGTACTTGTCCCTGTACGAAGCTACCGGACAGTTAGGAACCAACACCAGTCACGGTATTACGTACGACGATTATGCAGGAGGCTACGCTTTGTGGGCTTTCGATTTCACTCCAGACCAAGGCAGCGACGAGGGACATTTTCACCCTATAAAATCAGGCCAGATTCGTGTGGAACTTCAGTTTGCACATCCACCTCCAGATCACACAGTGAACGTCATCCTGTATGCAGAATTTGACAATACCATAGAAATCAACAGTTTGAGAGAAGTCATTCTAGATTACTAGAAGTCATGGAAGACTGTTATCCCTCTTTACCTAGTGGAGAAACTTTGGACATGAAATGTGAGGAGACTGTGGAAGAAGAAGAAGTGATCATAATGAAGTCGAGATGGCCAGAACAAGAAGCCCATTTAGTCTCCTGTTTGGCCAAACACTTGGTCGATAAAATGACGGAATTGATCAAGAAAAATTGCTATGGATGTCAAAACGATCATCCCAGTCAAATTCAACACGATAAATGCCTAATGTTAAGTCAAGAAGAAAAATTGGACGAGTATCTGGACGAAGCTTGGAGTCTCATCTCGAACAAAGACGTGTTGCACCAGTGGTATAAAGACTTGCGTGAACATTCTTGTCCACCATTAACCACTCAAGAGATCCATCGTATCGAAGCTCTCCTGAATCAGAGTGAGGAAACAGAACGAATAACCGTTTATTCGTCAGACATTTTCAAGCAAAAAGTCAGGATCGAATTGACGACTTATTATTACCTGTGAAGAAGAAAACACAAAACAATGGATACCTGGGAACTTTATTACCTTTTGAACCACAGTTCGTATACGGCTTCTTGGAATCCCGTCGTCTGTGCTAAAGATGAACTCCCTCATCGCAAACCTAAAGACCATCAAGCTTACGTAATCAACACGGACGACAGTCATCTCCCAGGAACCCACTGGGTAGCCGTCTACTTTCCTCAAGAAGGATGTGTGGAATATTTCGATTCGTACGGATTGCCCCCTTTGGAAGACGATATCATCGGCTTTATGAGAAGAAATGCTCAAACCACCCGATTCAATAATGTGAAATTACAAGGCACAGATTCCTTGGTGTGTGGACAGTACTGTGTGTATTTTCTGCATCATCGCAGCCTGGGCTATTCCTTAGAACATTTAGTGACTCATTTCGATCCTCGTTCTTCTGCTAGAAACGATGTGAAAGTAGATCGATGGTTTTGTGACCATTATGCTTATCTTTTGTCTCAAGCTAGGAAACGTAGTGTCCATCAATGGCCTAATGATTTCCAACAGTGGAAATCACAATTTCATTCACAACGTTGTCAGCCCTGTTTAAAGTAGATTGTCCATTGAGAAAAAAATGTTTGGTATTTGAAAAAAAAATTGTTTGATGTTATAGTGTTATATTATTGTTAAAAATGTTGTTGTTTAGTGTTAAGTGATTTTTGAATAAAAATGTTGTGTTTTGAAAAAAAAATTACTTTGTGGTTTGTTTAGCTATAAGAATGTTGGATTGATGCTCTTTCATTTCTTACTATCCCTCTCATGACACTCACTAAACGTTGCGGCTCGAAAACCGTGTGGGGGATGTTTTCCTTCACGTCCGCGCTTTAACTTTAAGAACCGGTTTGTTCCCAGTCTAACCATCCATTGTCGACTCATCCTCCTACGAAGATGTGCTCCAAACTAGCTAAGCTCAACGAAGCCTACGTGAATTTGCATAGGGTCAGACACAGTCTGATACCAAAGCCAGAAGAAATAGAGAATGTGAGAATGTTAAAAATCATTGAAGACCTGATAGAAGAGCTCTTCAGAGAAGAAATGAACAGGGAGAAAGAAGAATGGACAGAGAAGTACAGACTTCAGAGACAGCAGCAACAGCAGCAACAGCAGCAACAACAGCAGCAACCTGAAGCTGACAGAGGCTTTGTCGATTGCCGTATCGACACCAAAGAGTTCTTCTTCTCTTTCCGAAGAAGCAGACCTATCGCCAGAAAGTCTATCCTCAGAGGACATCGCATTCTTAGAAACTAAAAAAGAATGCCATAGCAAAACAAAAAAAACAGCCCTTTTCAGGGCTACCCAATACTCTAGAAAAGAAATAACGATCGATTTGCCAATGTGTGTAGGTAGAGTAGTGTGAAAATAAACACTAACTCTTTCTTAAAAAATGTGAGGGTATGTGTTTGTGTTTGTAAGTGATAAAGTAGGTTGATGTGAATAGTAGATTAAAATGATGTTTGTTTTTTGGGCTGTTTGAGGTGTATATTTGGGGTTAGATTGGATTGCTTTGCGTATGTGCATAGTCTATTGAAGTGATTTATAAAAAATTTTAAAATAGTGATGGGTAGCATAAAAAGTGAGTGAGTGTTTCTTTTAGGTCCGCGCGTTGTTGTTTTTTGGTCATGATCTAGGTAAGATGAATTTTATGTTTTGAGGGGGATGTTTTCCATCACGTCCGCGCCTTCAGTATAAATTGAAACTCGCTGGGCAGTCCAGCTACCCTTGTTGATTGATTAACACAGCCAGAAGAATGAATAGCAGAATAGTGAAACTGTTAGAACTCCAGATGCACCTGGAATATGCCAGGCGCATAGTAAACGAACTATCAGCGGAGGCTATAGTAGAAGAAGCAAGAGTAAAGAAGGAAGAGGAGGAGAGAAGAGAGAGGGAAGAAGAGGAAAAGAAAAGAGAAGAGAGGATGTCGTTCAATATTCCCGAGACAGAGGATTGGGGTGTTGAAGCGAATCATCCTCCCTCTGCGCTCCCCAAAAGAAAGGTGAAAGAAGACTGGGGAAGAAGATGCGTGTGCGGCACCAGGCCAGGAAGGTGCAACCATTAGATAGGTGCATCAGGAGTTCAAAAAACAGCCCTTTTCAGGGCTACCCAATACTCTAGAAAAGAAATAACTATTAATTTGCCAATGTGTGTAGGTAGAGTAGTGTGAAAATAAACACTAACTCTTTCTTAAAAAATGTGAGGGTATGTGTTTGTGTGTTTGTGTTTGTAAGAGTAAAGGTATATTTGTGTGAATAGTAGATTATGGGTTTCTTAGCGTATGTGAAGAGTATAGTTAGGGTTTTATTATATGAAATGAGAAAGTGGGGATGTTTTCCTTCACGTCCGCGCGTTGTTGGGTCATGATCTAGGTAAGATCCATTTTATGTTTTTTAGGGGGATGTTTTCCTTCACGTTCGCGCTTTCACTATAAGAACCCACAGTGTTAGTTGTTCAAACCATTCTGCAAAGAATAAAAAGAAGATGGCGTCAAACCAAATGGACAAAATACAAACCTTACAAGACGTTTTAGACAACTTAGGAATAACGGAACAGATGCTAATAAGACTCGTTGAAGACCATTATTCCTATAGTCCCCATCGTGTAAAGATGGAAATTAACAATTTAAGAAAAGCAAAGGACAAGATTAGTGGTGTGATGAAGGAAATAAAGGAGGAGAAGGAGGATGAAGAGGAAAAGATAAGAATAAGAACATGGAACGAAAAAATTGAAAAAGAAGAAGAAAATGAGAAGAGGAAGAAAGAAGAAGAGGAGGAAGAGAAGAAAGAAGAGGAGGAGAAAAAAAGAAGAAAAAGAGTGTAGGTGAGAAAATAAGAAGTTGGTGGAGGAAAAGAAGAAATTAGAAGCAGAAGAAGAAAACCCAAAGGCCCTTTTCAGGGCCAGCCATATTTCTCGAAAAGAGATAACCTTTGAATTGCCTACCCCTTTCTTATATTTTTTTTAAAAAAAAAATCCCATGTTCCATTTCCCTTGACGCTATACAGTCCCACCCTGTTTAAATTCCTTTGACTCTATACAGTCCCCTATTCCCATGTTCAAATCCCCTTGACGCTCAACAGTCCCACGATTTTTCTCCATGTTAATTTCCCTTGACGCTATATGTTCCCACGATTTTTCTCCATGTTAATTTCCCTTGACGCTATATGTTCCCACGATTTTTCTCCATGTTAAATTTCCCTTGACGCTATATGTTCCCAAGGGTATTTTTAATGATGAGTCCCATTGACGCTATAATATCCCCCTTCACTACTTACATCTTAAAAGACAGCTGTAAAAATTTGTAATAATCTATTTAACTACTAGATTAATTTCCTATCCAAATGTATCAAGCAAGTTTGGTACTGTATTGTAGCAGTAATAATAGAAACAAATTGAGCTGGTTACTGGTAGCGGTAGCAACGTTATTTATATTCAATATATTATATTTGTTATAGTTGCTACTAAAGGAGTCTGATGTTTTATCAGTGAAGTACCTACAATCAATCAACTTATCTGTACTGTATACTGTGCTTTAGTGACTCCGGCAGATTTACCAAGTCATACCCAGGGATCAACTCTGCTGTCGCCGTCCTTGGGGACCCTTCCCGAGTCTTGGCAATTTACATATTTTTATAAAGTTGCAAGTGTGACTTATTGTTTTCTAACTACGTTGGCTCCACAGGCAGTCAAACAAGCGGGTGGATAGTGAGGTCATAGTCGGCGGCGGGCTTTGCTACAGTTATTATAATGTATCCTCACAAACTGTCGTCTGGTCCTTAGTGCTGCGCGTCGCAGTTTGTCGGCCTGATGGTCATCTACACCGCGGTTGCATATGCGGAGTGGCGATTGTGCCTGCTCCACAGTAGGTCAATAGTCTTATCCCGTCACTATGTCGACTGGCTTGTACAGCGCAATATGTGCTCAGTATTTTAGTCCAAACTGTTATGTCTGCCCCCCCCCCCGCAACCATGTACATATGTTTGTTCATCGTCGGATAATGTCTACAGACTGTATCCCACAGAAACACCTAGTATTTAATTGGTTTGTTGGTGTTAGTTGATATTATGCTACAATGATGGCCAAAAACTTGTATATACCCTCCATCCTCCCAAGTCATCCCACGTACCAAACTTTCGTGGGGTCCAGTGGAAACGTCCTGTGACACAGGATGTCACATAAGTGGTTTCAAACTGTTCTTTTGTGACCAATCATGTACTGTAAAGGTCCCGCACTTCCGTTGTGTAGCTCGACAGTCCGAGCTTTGTTGTTTATTTGCCGCAATATTACTTGTAAGTAAAATGTCTAAAAACATCAAAATGCATTCCAAACCTTTCAGACCACAATTACACACACACAGAGATACACATACACACACAGATACAAACACACACACACAAACACACACAAACACACACATAGACACACACACACACATTTGAGGTTGACCAAAAAACAGAAAGTTATTCCAAAGAAATGTTCTTGTTTGCATGATCTCTTGCCACTGACTTATGTGACACAGTTACTTATTGTAATAATTGTGAAAGGTAGACATGAAACTTTACGAAACTGCATTTCCTTGTTGTTAAATGAAAACTGATACATTGTAATGAATATTTGTACATATATTTAAGACCAATATTTGTGGTCTGTTGTCCGAGGTTAACTACATTGCCAACTTAAAAAAAAAAAAACACAAGTAGTGTCCTGAAAGACACATCTTGTGACCCTTTGAGTGACCTTTTGATTCTCCCATCAATCACAAAATTGTGGAGAATACTTACGCCTGTCATACAAAAGAGGCGGTTCGAATTTCGTTGACTCTTTTATATATATATATATATATATATATATATATATATATATATATATATATATATATATATATATATATATATATATATATATATATATATATATATATATATATATATATATATATATATATATATATATATATATATATATAAAACTGTTCATTCTATATAACTAGAATGCTGTTCATGAATTCATTTATTCATAAGTAAGTTTAATGCCTTTTGGGGCGTCGGAGGGTACTGTCTTTTGTGGGCATGGCCGACAAATGGGGGTGGGGCAACCGGGGATATATCCCTGGGGCCCGGGCCAGTAAGGGGGGCCCGTGCCGAACAACACTTTTTAATTTTATAAAAGAAACATTTTGTTTGAACAAGAACTTGGATAGGCCTGTGTGTTTCTTACACAGGGCCCGTGATCGTTCTCTACAGCCCTGTTTGTGGGTGTTGTTTTTGCAGGCCCTGCTTTGTATCAGATTTAGAGGATGAGAAAATTAAACAGAGCTTCATCATAATAACTGTTCGCTTTGAGCATGCGAATGAAAATATTCGAAGTTACCACTGTGCATCAAATGGAGCAGTAAATTACAGACCAGCTTCTGATAATCTAGGTTAGAGGTTGATATACGCTGATCAAAATGGTTTGCAATGATTTCTACACTTTACCTTTCATTAAAACTGGTTTCATAAATTTTATTGACATAAAAGTACTACATATAATTTGTTGAAAATAAAGTGTGTCTGTTGAACGCACATAAAGGTTGCTTATTGCTAAATGTATATCTCGATCACTTTTTCGCATATGAATCAAATACAATTAAAATTAATTCAAATTCAAATTCAAATTAATCGTTCCCAACCATTCTGATATATTTATTTTGTACTTTTATGACACGTAGTGGCAGAAATTAAGACTACTCGTGTATACTCGAATATAAATCTTAAATACAAATGTTTAAAATGAAATAATTTCTTAATCCAAATTAGTAACAATACCTGTACAAATATATATGTGTGTGTGTGTGTGTGTGTGTGTGTGTGTGTGTGTATATATATATATATATATATATATATATATATATATATATATATATATATATATATATAGAGAGAGAGAGAGAGAGAGAGAGAGAGAGAGAGAGAGAGAGAGATTTCAAAACCTACCCATTGTTAAAAAAGGAACAGTAAATCAACATATGACCCCCCACAATCTAATTATCTTTGTTAATTTCTCTTTTCATCATTTTTAGCTTTTAACTTTTGAGAAAATCTAGACTCTCTGCTCTGTTGATATATGACGTATGAGCCATATCCTTTTTTATAACTAAACATTTTCAATTACCATCTAATATTAACATCAACCTTTCGCATTGTTTCCATGTTTCTATTTGATTTAAGTACTCATTATACAAACACAAATTGCAAAAAAATTGTATGTATTTTACTATTCACAGAATTTAATGTTAATTTGTTTTTTATGTAATGAGTGGTTTTATATTTAGGTAAATAAGTCTGTCTTATGAAGGAAAAAATATGAAGCTAAATAACGCCAGGATTAACGATAAAATTCTGACTCTCATGGATTTAGATTTTGAATACATAGATTCTTATGGTTTTCTTTGAATGTTGAAGGTCAGTGGCGCATGATTGTTCCTAAATTTGAAGTGATTTACAAATTTATTTTTTAAAATTAAAAATGATTTAGAATGATATGCAAAAAATGTGGAGCACCACGTAATGATTTTTTTTATTATTTGAAACAACATTAAATGGTAAGTGGTCTAGATTTTGAAAAAAATTATGATGTGTAGGAAGGTGTTTGCTTAGAATGTTAAAAACATTTTGAAATTTAGTGTCCTTTACTTTTTCATACAATTTTGAAAGCCTGTGATCAATGTTATTTTTGAAAAATTAAAAATGGTGGTAATGTGGGTGACTTAATAAAACAATGAAAAAAAAATAGCGCATTGTTACATATGACACCAACAACAATTCAGAATGGTCGAACCTAACATGCTACAAAAATAAATTTTTTTAAAAAATGGGAAATAGTGGCGGGTCATATGTGAAATAGCGTTTTGTGAAATATTAAAACTGATGTATGGTCATATGGTAAAAAAATTAAATGCCATACTGTGACGTATTTTTTTAAAATAAAAACGTGTTTTATAACGGGGCAAATGACCCAGTACACTGGGTTTGTAGACTACTGTCTCGTGTGTTTAGTGTAACGTATTCTTCATTCTGAGCATATATAAAGAGACGGAAATATATGCACATAAAATTTAAAAGACGCTGACATGATCAACGACATAGGCTTTAAGTGGCGCCTGATTCCAAAGAATTTTGAAAGAAACAGCATGGGAATGCAGACCATCGCGACATATATTATATAATAACAAATAAGTTAGGGATTGTCGCGATAAAGAAAACGAAGTTTCTCTACGTTTAGACTTGAAGCAATACTTTACGAAGGGAACAATAAATAACACATACAACAAAGTTACATGCGTACAAAGATAATTCTGGTCATTTATATAAACCTGTCGCTCTTTGTGTGTCTGTCTGTGTGTATGTTATTTATGGTCCCCTGAGGAATACATTACTCACGAAGGGTTGCTACTTGTTACGTATTTTAAGTAACGGTTCCGTATTTAACACTAACTTCTAACATAGTATTACGTCAGTTTCTTAAGGGCTCACATTGGAGTCCTTCAGGTGTGAACCGAATTCTCAAGATCGAAATGTTGGGAAACTTAGGGTTTTTTTCCCCCGCGCTGTTCTCCAATTTTTGTTTTGTTATGTATCATCAAGATTCTAAAGTGTTCCAAAGTGAATTCTTTGTATTTATTGTAACATTGAATTCTTTGTATTTAGTCATTCCAAGTTGATGTATCCCATACATTTTACTACGATATTTGTCCTTTCTTGAATTACGATCCATTGTGTAAATATTTATTGAATTCATTTCATGTATGGAGAATGGAGAGAGAGAGAGAGAGAGAGAGAGAGAGAGAGAGAGAGATTTAATGGTTTATAACAAATAACACTGTTCAGTTTCAGTTCTTAATCTTAATCTTCTGAGAGAGAGAGAGAGAGAGATAAAGAAAGAGAATGAGAGAGATTCTTAAAGGTAAGCGTTAAAGAGATGAATTATTGCATCTTAATTAAAATTCTAATCAGCTGTATAGACGACAACGGTAAGAAGTTCGGGAAACATGGGAGGCATGGTCCCTTCGTTCTTGCTGAGATTACATACGACCTTATCTTCTTTTCAAAGACCGTACATTTCAAGACACACTAAAACTGTCAAATGTATGACGGTACAAACACAACACATACTTTATTTTAGCGTTAAATTTTAAAAGCAATTTATTGCAACAGGCGTAAAGATGAAAATAGATGTCATCTTGCATACGGTAAGTTGCTATGTATATATATATATATATATATATATATATATATATATATATATATATATATATATATATATATATATATATATATAGTTATTTTTATTCGTCTTATACTGCGATTTTATTGTACTGTAATGAAATTAGCTATTTTTAATGTACATTTCCCGTAGTTCAAAGTATTGAAACATAGATCATTGTTTTTGGAATGGCAGACATAATGGCTTTTTAAAAAATTCCACATTCAGTCATGACAACTTATATAGTGATAAACATTTTCTTATCGGTCTCCTGAAACATGGACTAAGAATCAACATTGTTATTTATTTCGACACCTCTGTAATTACTCATATTACAGTCTTTGCCGTTGTTCCCTCGTACAGACTCTTTCCTTGATTCAAGTTGTGCGATTTTCGTCAAAATTAAGTTAATGTAATTTTAATATGAACATTAGTAATGGCATGCAAGTACTCTTCAAATGATAAATATGCTTCGTACAGTGAATGACACCCGAGCATTTTTAACGACCTCGCGGGTGATGATTGTGCGTATACTCATTAAACACTCTATCTCTTTCTTATTTCACTGACTGGAGCAATATGTGAATGTTCCATACGTAAGAAACTTATAGATCTTCTAACAGAGATTTAACTTGAGATGTACACATTTTCTCGTTAAACGAGCTAATCTTTTCAACATCACTTTTTCATAAATTCTACAAATCAAACTATCTCTGGTTACCAATATTCGAGACCATATTTTTAACAGGCGTATTTTTCAAAGTTCTCGCATTGGGTGTCTCCCCAGTTCACCATAGAGAACATCCAAATTAGTATAATGTTTCACACTAACAGGCGTCTACGAAATCTTGCATGAATATTTTCAAAATCTTTTCCTGTTGGACAACCCATGTCTCTGATTCACAAGTGAGCACAGATCCAGCGAGAGTATTAAAATGTTTAAGCTTTTCCCTTACCAGTAGAACAGTGTATTCAAATAATTTGTATGAATTTAAAAGAGCCAACATTTCCCTGGTCACTTACATACCTTTCTGTTCGTATCCAGGAACCATTTTTTAAATGAATGACAGAGCAAAATTCTTAAACGAATCCATATGTTCTGATACATAATCGTTGACAGTTAGTGGTGGGCTTTCCCTTTTTCCCTAATTCAAAAATAACCCCATAATATTTATTGTATTAGTTATAACATGAAGGGTCCAAAAACGAGTAGACGACTGCAAATTATTTTGCACGGTTTGTAATGACAGCTCCGTTTTTTTGCGAAAATGACTGCATTTTACAACAAACATAGACACAAATACCTATGGATCAAATATCATCTACATATACGTTATGCTGATTAATAGTAATGATATCGTTTATTTTGAAAAGAATGCAGACAAAACTGACAGTAGAAGTTGGCCTTTTTTCAAGCCATATTTTGAGTCCTAAACAATCTTACGAACTATTTCTGACTCTTACACAAGATTTTACAGAATTAGAAATATCGCTAAAAGTATTTGCCCTAACCGAACTAATCCGATTATGAGTTACTTAAGCCAAGGGTGACACACTCATTTGCTATGTTGGGCCAGATTTGATAGAAGTTTACTTCACCAGGGTGGGGGGGGGGGGGGGCGGTTGCCGAGTGGTGTAAAGCGCTCTCCGTTACGGATCAATGCAATGTATAGCCTATCGTGTGCTGAAAAATGGCGTTAAACCCTACAACAACAACAACAACAACTTCATCAGGGCCATACGCATTAAGATCATAACACAAACAAATATGACAGTAAAAAGACACCTGAACTATGCAGGCCAGACTAATGACTTTGTCTGACACCCCTGTTTTAAGCCATAACATACTGTAGTTGATTGCTATCGAACGCTGTCTTATAATATATCAATGCTCACTATATAATGTGTGTGTGTGTGTGTGTGTGTGTGTGTGTGTGTGCATCCATCCATGCATCCGCAAATACAAACGACAAGGGGTTATGCAAATTCCCAACCAGATGCGATACCTTTTCGGGCTCTGACTGATTAGAGCGAATTTGACAATACTGTTGACACGACTATTTAGATTATGTAACGAGTTTAATGTGAATAAAAACGCAGATTGGCGTCAAAAGCAATTTCCCCACAATGTGATTGGAATCATGTATTACTATGTCCCACCCGACGTATGAATATTCCCAATGAGAAAGGTTTTACACCTGAAATTATAAGTGGATACGAGTTGACATTTGACCACTTTGCGCAGAAGCCTAGAAGAGTAAATGCATCAGTAACCTTCCTACTTGATACGTTGACATGTCACAAGGTTTTACACCTGCCGGCGTAGAGCGACTAAAAGAAAACATTTGGGCATATGTGTGGGCAATCCTGGGCTAGCAGGGACAGATGGAGTCCTCTATGAAAGAGCCTGAGTAAATGTCAAGAAGTGCATTTGGAACTCCCAAACAGTTTCTTGCAAACGTTGAAGACTCCGTCTCCCACGAAAAAAATATGCAGAAGTCCAAAGGCAGCAACGTAAAAATGACTGAAGGAAAGTAATTAACGTCTTGGAAATCCACTTGATATAATTACAAACAACATGAATCTTAACTATGGCACGAATGTAGCGTATAATGACGAAACTTTGGAGTTAAACGTTACCAAGGTCATTATAATAGGCACTAATATCAGTGTAAATGTTGATCCAATACCTCAGCAGCCGAAATCGGATCATACAACCAGCACTACAACCGCAACTAGCAAAGAACTACCAGGTCGGCTTTGACCCACCATCACAATCAGACAGGCGCAAGTGTCCGCACAAACACAATGATTTACTTGAGTCATTCATATATCTTAGCAAAATCCAGCCCCTCTCCCCCCCCCCCCCCATCGACTTGACTGATAGTGCGATTTTCAGAGAAATCCAGTGATTTGCGTTACATATCAAAATTCTTTTAAGCGAAGACATAGTCCTTCTGTTGGGTTATCTGTAAAAATTGGTCAGTCAACGGGACCTTATTAAAAACATGACAGAATATGCTATGAGCAAAATGGATGTTTAAGCGTTACTAGATGATCTGAATTATGGTGAATCCACATAATGGCTCCACACAACATATGCTTTGTCAAATCAACACAAGCAGGGCAGCGTGACCGCCTGTCAGAGTTTGTTATAACTGGTCAGAAGAAAAAAGTAGATCGTCCGACCCGCATCATTTGTGGGCTTTATAATGAGGAGTAATGAAGAAATATCAAAGACCTATGCCATATACAATGTTCACCTCGTGGCCAGGACGACTATTCCGCTGTGGTCTTCTCTGTTTGAACTGCACACAGCAGTTGTAATCCGCCTCCCTACAGACAATCACGAACGTCTATCGAGTGACATGAAAATATCCAATCCTTCAGACCTTTGTCTAATAATAGCAGTCACATTTACCGTATGTTCGGTGCCATACTAGCACCAAAATGCAGTTGGTGTGCTTGCCTTTAAAAACATGTTCATTTTTTAGAGTAAAGAAACTATAAGCACAACCGATGATATATCCAACAATGGATGCGTTAACACAACCGTCTTGTCAAGCTCAGGATGGGAAACAAGTCACCAAGGTTAAACATCCACGTAGAGCCTTTGCTAGAGAAAAACTTGCCTAGATAATGAAGCAAAGCCGATTTGAGAGATGCAAGTCATTGTGGACCGTTTCAAACGTACTCTGGCCAGTCCTCTATTTGGACATCAGTACACCCATGAGATTCTGCTTTCTGCAGTGACAAGTGGGTTTGGTGGCTGCCTGCCATTTTGTCTGCTCTGCACTGCGACGTAGCACGACTGACATACAAGAGACATTTTTTATATCGTTTATGTCGTTCGCGAAACGTCAATGCGAGATACAGCATCAGTGACGCTGCCGTTTGATGTGGAACTGCAGCTCGTGCCCTCAAATAACGTATTACGGTACCTGGGACCTGTAGCTCTCTGTGTGGTCCGTAAAGGTCTCCAGGCTAGAGCTCCGGACTCACTCACAATTTTGCTAATAGTCGTTCCAACAGCCAAAGCAACGCAATCCCTTATTTCCGGTTGCATTCCAAACAGAACAGCCTCATATGGTGTCCTCGGGCGTTGACCAAGCAGTCTACACGGAACTATTGCATGTCGTTTAGTTCGTATGCTCCACAACATTTCGATGCTGCAGGCGACACAATAATTATTTTTCAGCTTCTTAAGATGTAGCACGTTGTCGATCTTGAGTGTGGTTGTTGTCCAGATGGCCCAAATACAATTTTGGCTGGCATATTTTGTAATAACTGGTGATAGAGTTGCCAATAAAAATCTGCCGGTAAACGAAATCCTCACACACACACACACACACGACGTCCTAAACTCAAAGAAATACGTCTTGTGGAATCAGTTCTTTTAAAAGCAGTCGATAATCCACTAAGTCGTGGATGGTGACACTGACTTCGTCCTACGTAGTTCAGCGCAACACTGAAGGCATAGTAAGTTTCACAACATGTTCGCAGAAGTGTCTTATTAAGTGTTGGCACGAAACCTCTCTTTCCTACTACAATACAACCTTCTTCAAGCAGGCTCTGTATAGCATTCAGATACCAATAAAATATTCGTTTTATGCTATTGACGATGCAATTGTACTTTGCTTCAGTATGTACAGAGTTTCTGTAAATGTACTCTCGTACCATCCAAGGTAAATTACAAATCATCTCGTCTCATAAAGTATCCACGTGAATCTTATTCTGGACCAATCTATGGAGGGTAACGACAACACCGAACCATCTGTCACGTTAATGGTAAGGTGTATCTTGATACTCCCATTTGTCGACTGTCACATGGCAAATAAAATACTGTACTTCATATCTTTCTGCAAAATAGACAAATCGTGCTATCGTTGAAGACCAGGAATGGGTCCTTCCCGATATTTTAGCCATCTCTGGAATCGACTGGTAATATTACAATTGATTTTTTTCACATCAACTGGAAAGATGTATTATTGTTTTATTCGTGATTTTTTATGACATTCTGGAATTTAGAATAGTTTTGAGTACGTAGGTGACATTCATAAATGGGCAAGCAGACGACATCCTTTTCAACTGTGGAACGATATCATGTCGCATCAATTTAGTCATAAGGCATGGCATCACCACAGTCTTCATTTAGCTCTGATCTTTCTCATCGGACGTCTTTTTTTTAAATGATCTTTCTTTTTTTACAACCGTTCTGTACTGAAGGAATGTATCCGTACTTTACCGTGTTGTGATTGGCAATATGCTTTCGTTTCTCGTAGGCAATCTGATCTACTTTCTCCTAGGGTCGACTGACAATTGGATGATCAGACAAACTTAGTCCTATGAGGGTCAATCGTTGTGACGCGAAAGTTGTGACTTTGTCGTTATTGAAAGGCTTTCTCCAAAACGGCAAAGCTTGCCACTTGACTTGAATGATATTTCAGTTTCAGCCCTTTTGCGTTTCACTTTGATGGTCTTCGTTCTTATTTCGTTTTTGTTTTAAAAATATAATGTTCAAGAACACCTTTTTCTGTGAAATTAAACTTATTATGAGCCTTCTTCAACTATCATCAAACCTAACTTCGCTTCTTCATTGTTTAGATGCGATTGTGTGAATACGTTATTTCTAAACAATAGGAGAACACATTTCAAAAGAATATGCGAGTATGCGATAACCTGTCAACAATATAATAAATTGCGTCAGTGAGTCTTTCTATGTCTTTATCCATTATTAGTTTCTCACAAAATTTCTTGTGGGTTTTTAGCAGTGACTTCCAATAAAGAAGTATTACCTGTTTACTCTTTTACTGATTTTATATTTAAATGTGATGGTGCATGATCATAAAATTCATCAAAGGAGAGGGAAAAAAAATTAGGTGATAGAAATATAAATAGGAAGAAAGATTTTTTTTTAGTGGAGACGATAATTTACAGTAAAGAAGACAAATAAATTATACACGTACACGATATTTCATTGTCAACCCTTTTACATTTCACTTTGATGGTCTTCATTCTTGTTTCGTTTTATTTAAAAAAATTAATGTTCCAGAACACCTCTGTGTGTGTGTGTGTGTGTGTGTGTGTGTGTGTACATACAAATCATAGCGTGCCTTCTTCAACTTTCATGAAACCCAACATCACTTTCATGTTTTGGATGCAATTGTGTAGACACGTTCTTTCTAAACAATGCAAGTGCACATTTCAAAAGAATATGCGATAATCTGTCATCAGTATAATAAATTGCTTCAGGGTTCCCTGCGTAGCCGGCATCTACCGCTTAATATATAGCATACAAACGTGATACAAATGAGTCTTTCTATGTCATCATCCATTATTAGTTTCTCACAGCATTTCTTGTGTCTTATCTATATATGTGTGTGTGTGTGTAATTAGACTATACATAGAGTACAAGATATTGTACTACTCTTTTATTATTATTATTATTATTATTAATGTTGATGACAACAACGATGATGATTAGTGGTGGTGGTGGTGGTAGTAGTAGTAGTAGTAGCAGTAGTAACAATGATACCTTGTTCTAACATCATGTGTTACCTGTAACGCCAAAAAAGTACAGCTGACCTGGGAACAACAAGTTTTCCTGCCCCACTGTAATGTTATTTTCTGGCTTGCCATTAATAATTATTGGAGAGGGGGGAAAAAACACCACAAAACACAAACGTGGCGGAGATTTTTTTATATTTATTTAGGTAAGCTGTGTTCCATCCATGAAGATTCATGCATACAAATTGATGTATCGACGACTCGGCCCATCTGTCGGTAAAACTTTAGCATGTTATAATTTCCGACTCAACTGCACACTAATACTGTCGCGGTATTGATATGCGACTTTAAAAATTGCATATATACACGCAGACAATGTTGAAGTCTTTCGTCTGTTGGACAGAAACCTATAAAATTAACTGTATAAGATGTACACAATATAGTCAAAATGCCAGCATTCGGGATATAATTAAATTCAATATACACGATGGACTTAATTTTGAATCAGATTTTATAGGGATTATTGCAGTAGCAACAGCAAACATAAATACATAAAATGACCTCATTTCAATTGGCATGTCCGTAAACGGGATAGTCTTCTCTCTAATGATGTTTTATTTAGGTTTTGAGAGAGTAACATCGAGTATTTAATTTTAATACTACCGAATCTCTAAAAAAAAAAAAATCCTGTACATAACGTACTCGGAATACAGGTTGTTTTTTTTATGTACATGTACTAAGCCTGTCTATAAATTAATGAGCGTTGTAAAAAAAATTTTACCATAGTCTTTAAAGACGGTTTTTACACATCATCGAGCTGTTCGAGCAAATTATTTGAAGACTCTGAAAATATTTTAAAGTAGTTTAGTAACTAACACTGCAAATGATTGGATTTATTAGATAAGTGTTCTTCTAATAAATGATTCCAGAGTTTTAAAGACACGTTTAATTTCGGATTTGGAGCCTGCCGAATTATCCAATCCCCAAGCTCCACCTACATACAGACAGCTTTAAGACAAGCCTTGTTAATTTAATATTCCAATGCACAGCTGACCACTTTCAAGCCAGTCTGTTTGATTTATTACGTAACAACGTCTGTGTAACAAGCATAGCACTTTTCTTAAAAGGCGAGAATGCACCTTCGGATATAATTCGTCGCGACTGAGAACTGTATTCGAAACTACTTTTGTTTATATGGACTCAGATAGAAATTGTTTTTACACACCAGACCCTAAATTTGTTTTCCATTTTGTTCAAGTCCTAATAAATCCTATGCTAATCTAAAGTATTGTCAAAGATGAACTCACGGTGAAGTTCTTGTCATTGGTTAATCAGCATATTTTGAGAGGCTGGAGTGTAAACAAAAAAAAAACGTGCCGTGGGGCACAGATTTCAGTTCTTGACCAGCAACAATGTCTCACTAATTACTGTTCAATGTCACAAAAATATACACGACAATGCCCATATTCTAAAGAATAAACTTTCATTCCCTTTAAATCAGTAACAAGAATGTCTTTATCTAATGTATGCATCATCATCAAAATCAGAGAGGAAGAAATGTTCTATAAATAGACTGGGACAACATTCCTGGGTACTGACCAAGAAGTAATAACCGTGAACTCAGTCCACATGACACAATATGTCGGCGGAAGGAGATAAAGGCACACTAGGAACCATGTCAACCTTTTCTGTCTCAGCATATGCAGTGCACTCCGCCTGAGGTGAATCACAACATCTCATCAAATGTATGTGCATTCTAGGCTGACGCAAGCACGTGCTGGATGAAACGGCGCCTCAAATGAGAGTCGGTTTCAGTGATCCCAAACATCAGAAAAAAAACACAACTGCAAACTGGTTTTTAAATGTATTATTAGTCATGACAATATTTTTTAATTAATATCTACTTTTCAGAGACATTATGTTCTCTGCAAATGTTTTCTTCCGAGAAAATAATTGCACTTGTGTCTTGTTTTGTAATGCTGTGTAACGGTTATAAAATCGTTTGAATCTGCGTTGTCTTCGTCTATAGTCTTAATTAATTAATGAACCATTCATTCATTCATTCATTCATTCATTCATTCATTCATTCATTCATTCAACGATATGGTTACCACGAGTGACCACATGAGCCAGCCCATGCAGATCACTGACACTCCACCTCTAACCATGTGTATTCATGTCTCGGCTCGGCCGACGTGGATATGTGAGAAAGCCAGGCAGTTGCTTTCCGTGGGTCCATGATTCTTCCCGGGATCTTTCTGGGTTCTTCCTCCATCAGATATACTGGCCGCCATATACAACCTATCAATTACTGAAAATGGCGTTGAATACATAAAACAAAAAAAAACAAGAAAACAAACGAACGTTCAACTATTAATTCATTCGTTTATGCATCCAGGGTTTGTACTTATACAAATCTGTTTTTAGTTCTACTACGCGGATTTCGAACCTTCCCGTGAACGATGAGAGGTAGTAGAAGGATCTATGCGACGACAGCTGCTGAATAAGTCCCGTTCAGCTTTTGCAACATTGTTAGTATATGTGTTGGAGCAATGGAGCCTGTGTGTTGGACCGTGGCAGTAATTTACCTGAGGTGATTATTAAATTACTTAAGGTTTCGGTGAAAAGGATTCGACAAAAGTTTCCCTCGTATGCGGACATGATTACGACCCGTGAGTTTTCTGCATCGATTCCTTGCTGGATCTGTGAAGAAGCTTTCAGCTACACCGATGGTACTGGAAATTCTAGCTTTAAATCGCATGATCACTGCCATATCACTGGTGCGTACAGAGGAGTCGCTCTCGGCTCATACAACCTACAGCTACGTGTTTACACCAGCAAAACAAGAATTCCAGTTGTGCCTCATGACCTGCGCAGATACAATGGCCACTAGATGATACAAAGATTCGCAGCGAAATAAAATGCACATAGAGTGTTATTCCCAACAACATGTAAAAATACGTGACGTTTCGTCTGGGCAAGCTGCAGTTCATTGACTCGCTGCATTTACTCTATTCTAGCCTGGACCAACTTGTTAACAACCTTTCAGCGAACGAAAACGACTGTTTCACAATCTATGATCGATACTTTGTAGCTGTTAATGAATCTGAAAAGTTCTTCTTCTTCTTCCGTAAAGGAATTTCCCAGAACAAATACATGTTTGACATGGAGAAGGTTACTGAAATTCAGTTGCCGCTGACTAATACCTCCCAATCGTCGTTGTCCTGCAAAGATCTTGACACAAAAGAAAAAAGAACAATTTACCTTTCGGATATCGATTTTTAGCTAACCGTTTCTTTGGGAGATGGCTGTTTTGCTATTTTGTTATTTTAAGTAAAATAGACAGGGATAGTTACAAGATCGGAAAATGTTCATATTTCTAGTCACACGGTATGGAGTTTTCAACCCTAAGGTTTTGCCTCTAAATTCCTAATTTACGTTTGTATTTGTAGAATTGTCAGGATGAAGTGGTTCAGTCCAATCAGCTTACTGGCTGATTGAATGGTTGACTGTATGTATCTGGTTGAATGGAACTGCCGGTTGGCTGACTGGCTGGTTAACAAACGGCTGGCTGGAACGGTGATATTGGTTGGTGTGGTTATGTCTCAAATCTTTGTGATCTATTGCTGCCTACAAGTAGATCTTGATGCTAAGGTGTAGTCGTTGATGCTAAGGTATAGGCTCCCTAGGCCCGGCCTGTGGGGTGATCCCATGGAACCTTTACGATCAACGGATAATTTGATGGAGAGAAAGAAAACTGTCTGCTCTACGGCTTTGAGAAAACAAAAGTATATCATTCAAGTGCCACAAAAGTCGAATCAATCAATTCGTGGCCAGGCTCTGTTTTTGGCCATGTGCGACTCGTTTAATGTACGCATGGAGTACTACTTAATTTCTTGCCGGTGGGTAATGCACTGCGTACATCTTAACTACATGTCTGGAAGAGGTCGGAAAGGAGACGAAACGTCAAGGGCCGCGTCTGTCGCCGCGGGTTGGTTCCAAGAAAGGCATTGTCTTGACTCAACCCACCGTCAACCAGCGTCATATTTCAAAGGATTGCTTTGACATACTAACACTAACCTATCATCGCGAAGATTTATACACTATCACACAAGAAAAAAAGGAGGGTTTTAAGTTTTATTTGTGGAAGGCAATATACAAAAGGCATACATAAGAGACACAAACAGTCATACAAGCATAAAACATCGATTTTGGGCAATATTGGAATATTATCCCTGTTTCTAAGAGAACTGTGTTACCTGTAAAATGACATTGGCTTTTACTGATATCTAGGACAACGGCAACTCCAGGATTGGCTCCACATGCAGCAGATCTACTCCATATATCCCGACCCATCGATTTAATGAGCACTGGAAGGGAAACGTGAGGCTGGTGAGACTCTCTTTCTCAGTCCACGAAATGTGGGATAGGGGGATACTCCCCATCTTCTTGCTTTTGCTGCTGTTGTTGCTCCAGTCTCCTAAGGAACCGTTGGTATGTACTTTCTGTTCCTTCCTTTTTAATCTGTAATCTCGTCGCATCTGCTCTGTTAGCATCTCTTCACTCAGATCTTTGGCCATTCTAAGATAAATATTTGGTTTCTTTTCAAATCTCTGGTTCAGGAGTTGTTTAGCTCTGTTCATATGCGCCAAGTCTTCGTTTAACTTTTACATAAATTCACAGTTGTCAGTCATGAATGGAAACATGTCTTTAATTGGTTTTTAGTTAAAGGAAATCGATAGCAATTATGATCAGTAAAGTACACAAATGTTCTAATGGGAATCCAAGACTGCGTTAACGAAAACAATGCACAAAATGTTCTCCGCACGCCATATAATCTGATCCTTGCAATTTCACACTGAGCAGATGTAGTATTTCTTCCCCTAAAGTCAGCGATATCGTCTTCAGGGGTATGTAATCCATAGGTATCAAAACTGTGTAAAGGATTCCTGTGCAATGACCACCGTTTATGATGATGACATTAGCTCGAATGTTTTAGGTCTTCAGTGACTAAGTTCATCATTAGCAACCATCACAGGACATACTGGAAATTGTGTACGAACTGTTGGTTGGGAGATAATGAAGTTCCCAGGCATTTGTTTTCATAGATAATGATGTGTAATTATTTTATTTTGCACTTTATATCTTAAATCGTGTGTCGAGAAAGTCGAGGAACTGGAAGTCTCTTTACTCTGTTTCATGAGATCTCCGATGCGTTTCCGATCTAAGGAAGTTTACGGAGGTATCGAGCAGTCTCTCGAGTCTTTATCCCACTCATTAACTCTTTTATTCCGGGATGAGTCTCCAAGCTTCTTTCAGATACTCTACCAACTTTTCATCTTGATTTATTATTTAAAAGATGTTCGTATTGTTCTTGATTAAGATGAAGTCATACTCATCTGTATATAATATTTTAAATTTTAAATTTTAAGGAGCGCGTCAGACAGGCATATATTTGTAAACACAGCCTTATGCATTTTACCTTCGATTTTAATACTATGTTGCCTTTATATATATATATATATATATATATATATATATATATATATATATATATATATATATATATATATATATATATATATATATATATATATATATATATATATATATATATACGACATACATTAAAAATAACATGGCATTTAAAGTGTTAGTATAAAGGAAATTTATATACCAATACTATTATATCAAATTGTGATCCCCCCCATGGCGCAATAATACGAATATAAATAAACATTCCTTCAACCGCAGGCCTATAGATCAATGATGAATTTCTGCTCATTCATTAATCATAAGTGACATTTGAAAATAACGATAAAAGGTATTAATAGTCTCTGTTTTCTAAGTGATATTGAAATGGTACACAATTTTATTGGAATCCTTTCTTTTTTCCATTCCCCTCTCGTGCGTAAATGACAAAATAGCACAAATCTGGACTGAGAGAGAAAAACATATTGCGCTTACTTGGATGAAAATATCCAGTTACAGATATCAGATAACATCCTAAATTGTAATCTCAAGGGTTTTTTTCAATCTGTTCTCTCCTCCGCTTTTTTGTTTTTCACCTTTAAGCTAAGCATAGAGCAAGTTCTAAATGCGAAGGCTGAAGATGATTAGAGTAGCTGAAAAGTCTGACAGTTTTTCATTGCCATATAGGTCCTCACACTGGATGGTTTCTCCTTCAATAAGTATAGAAGCCTATTCAGTAAATGCATCAGTTACATCACATTCATACTTGATAAGTTGACATGTCACAAGGTTTTACACCGGCCTGCGTAGAGCGGCTAAAAGAAAACATTTGGGCATATGTGTGGGCAATCCTGGGCTAGCGGGGACAGATGGAGTCCTCTATGAAAGGGCTAGAGTAAATGTCAAAAAGTGCATTTGGAACACCCGAACAGTTTCTTGCAAACGTCAAAGACTCCGTCTCTCACGAGAAAAACATGCATAAGTCCAACGGCAGCTGCATACACATGACCAAAGTAAAGTAACTGCGTCCTGGCAATCAACTTTATATAAGTCCAAAATAACATTAATCTTACCTACGGCACCAATGTGGCGTATAATAACGAAATTTCTGTGTTAAAATTTACCAAGAGCATTATACCAGGCATTAGCATCAGTGTCATTGTTGATCCAGTACCTCAGCAGCCGACACAGGATCATGAAACCAGCACAACAACCGCAACTAGTAAACAAATACCAGGTCATCTTTTTATCCCACCCTCTTAATCGTCCACCCAAACGGCAGCACTAGTGTCCGCACAAGCACACGCATTTACTGGGGTCATCTTTATATCTTAGCGAAATCCAGTCTCCCACCCCGCCCGCATACATGGCGCGATTTTCGAGAAACCTAGGGATTTGCGGTACATATCAAAATTCTTTTAGGCGTAAGCTTAGTCCATCTTTTGGGTTATATATTTGCGCTCCCACCCTGTTCGTAACCCATTGTCACTGTTACAAGAATATGTTTTCAACTGTAGCTCTTCTGACTCATTGACCTCCCTAACGGATGTTTTTTTCTCTTGATCATTCAGGTTATTAATCTGTACTAGGTCAATATTGGACTATCAAAAAAGCATCCTTTAGCCATACTCATTGTTTGTCTGTGTCTGCTAACATGTTAAATGTAGAACACGTGAACTCCAATAAAAGTATGTCACAATACGGAATCAATCTCAGTCCATTTAACGCTACGCTCAGCGCACCTGGTCTTACTGGAACCCATAGCACTGTAATCGTAGCAAATATTATATTGTCACCTAACTGGAACTCGCATGCACGATAAGGCAGCAGTTCATGTGATACGTTGCCATCTTCTACCACCGAGTGCTTTGCCATCGCAAGATGGTGCTGAACCAAAGAGACCAAGTGTGGAACACCAGTGTAAACACTCAATCAAAAGAACAAAGGCGTTTATTTTTCTTGCGCGTGATAATGACATTTTTTAATCAAAATTCTTCAAAAGGTTTTGGTGATAATGAAAGACGTTCCAAACTAGATGTAAGGCCACAGGCAGATGATGTACCAGAAGTGGGAAAAGGCCCAAATGATAATAGTGTGGAGTATCGCAAAGACATTAGGACGTTGTTTCTTGAGGTTAGCACCTTTCACCATACTCAGTTTGCCCTAGTCCTCGACACGTGAACATTTTCGGAAGACCGCAGGCTACACGAGTTTAAAAGATAAAAAGAAAACGCTAGCAAAGGTTTAATGGTGTAACGTTACAGATTGAAAACGTGGCCCATGCGGCCGACGTGTCTTATGTATAATTATATGTCGTCATAGACGCACAGTCGAGCATACAAACTGGCCAAATAATGTCGGCTATCTACTGAATGCATTGCAATCTTTGATGACTTACAGCCACGCTGCGCGATGACTGTGGCCTCCGAGGATGGAGTAAGAGCGTGTCTATCTGCAAGCTGCTTCAATCGGCATTTAAAAGGCAATTTTGATCGTATGGTCATCATTTGTCCAACGACACTCCTAAATACGACATGTTGCTTTCACTGAGCTATCTTTTTCTAGCCACGATTAAGGCATTATTGTGGCTAGCTTTAGGATACACCATAGATAGCACAATCTTACTGCAAAGACAAAGATTCGCTTAAGGATGCATTGGATGAAAACAACATTAAACATGGGCTGAAAGCAGTGATCTGTGAATTTCCCAATCAGAAACGATAGCTAGCATACTCATGCGAGACGATTCACTCATATCTTACTAGTTTTCGAGCACTCGTGCTGTTTGTTGGCTTTATATATTTCATATCCTTGGTCGTGCTTTTTCACTTGTGGTCATAACCTATGTTATCTGTCAAACTTGGTCAGTCAACGGAACCTTATTAAAAACGTGACAGAATATGCTATGAGCAAAATGGATGTTTAAGCATTATCAGATGATCTGAATGATGGTGCATCCGCGTAAACAGCGTGAGCAACAGCTACATCCACCGTATGCCTTTTTCAAATCAACACAAGCAGAGCAGCGTGACCATCTGTCAGACTTTTTGATATGTGATGCAGTAAAAGAATAGATTGTCCAACCTGTTACCTTTGCGGGCCTTATAAAGAGAAGTAATGAAGAGGTATTAAAGACCTATGCCATATACAAAGTTCACCTCGTGGTCAGGATGACTATTCCGCTGGTGTCTTCTCTGCTTGAACTGCACACAGCAGTTGCAATCTGCCTGCCTATAGATAACCGCGAACGTCTAGCGAGTGACTTGACAATATCCAATTGTCCAGACACCCTGTGTCTAATATCACCTGTCGCATTTACTGAAGATACCGTGCCATACTAGCATCAATTACAGTTGGCAAGATCACAATGAAAAATTCGATCATTTTTAAGAGTTAAGAAGCTATAAGCACAACCTATAATGGATCAAACAATGGATGCATTAACGTAATCGTTTTGTCAGGCTCAGTAAGTGAAACGAGTTGTCAAGATTACACGCCCAGGAAAAGTTATTGCTAGTTAGAAACCTGCCTAGATAATGAAGCAGCGCCATCTGAGAGAACGCCCCTCGGCAGTTCATTGTTTCCACTCCGTAAGTTCAAGAGCAGATGAGCAAAACGAGGTGATGCGATCCTATGTTCTCTGGCTCAGCCCAGCTCTATTTGCTGGCTTTTTTTAATACACTGTCTGCGAACAATCCTTCAGCACAAATCAGAGTTAGTGGAACACAAATGCGAGAGCGAAAAGCAAAGCAGGAATACACAGCAAAGTAATCAATACCTCATGTGACCGCAGATATTGTTGCATCTATTAGATATACTCCTGACCCCATTTATGTGGAATACTGGTAGTAGTACCTGTTAACCACAAAACCTATTTTTATAAATGTCTACACCACAGTACGCGAAGATTATTACAATGTAATAAAAAGCCTTTGGACGCAATTAAACTAGGCCTAATTCCATTTAATAATATTGGGCTTGTCTAATGGCCGCTATGGCACTAATGATTAGTCGGGCAATACCCAATGCCTTCGAATTCTCCGGCTCGAACTACCTTTAATCTTTGTTAAACGAAAATGAGGCCGACATCGACCACGAACGCCATTAGAGGGCAATGGAAAATATCCAGAATGCGCACGCCAAGTACCAACATTAATGTTCAACTACGCACCGAACATGCTAAAAACACTTATGATAATGACGTTGTCGAGATGCACGAGTACTACCCGGTGACCTACGGAAAACCAGACACCATTCCAGACGAAAGCACTGAGCCCAAGCTTTCAGAATTTTACACACACGCCCTCATCCAAATTAGAAAATTATTTGATCACTTGAAAGAGGTGGCTTTATACTTTTAGCCATAAATATTTATAAAACCTTAAATCTTAGAAATCAGTAATAAAAGAAACGTTTGTCGTAATTTTGAGATATGTATAGCAATGGAACTACAAGAGGAGCTATTTGGCAAACATGCACCGGGTCTCGAAAAACTGTCATTCAGCATTACAAAATTAAAAATACCGCCAACTACCAGCTTGATTCCAAGAGTGACCCTAACCGCGAAACCGAGCAAATGTTTTGTGACAAGCATACACTGTCGCTCGTTCTTCAACTCCGTGTTGAGATGGTGCGTGAGCTCGTTACACTTTGATTTCCACAGACTGTTGAGGCTTTGAAACGGTGTCTGATTTTGTGGAGTATCTTACTATGCTTGATATGTGCCGTGTCGAAACGATGAATCAGCAAGTTGTAGCGTACGAACAGTCGTTCTAACGGCAAACTTAAAAACAACCGATGGATACCATGCTTGCAACGATATACTGCAGCCCGCAAAGTTACCAGACTAGCGTGTCAGCGGTCAAGAAGTTTGTAATGTTTTACAATATATTGCCAAGAAATGCCTCAAGAGGCAGGCCATGTGGCAGAATACAACACGGCGCAAAATCCATGGTTGCAGGTTAATATTCAACTCTTAACGAAGTGTACCAGGTCGACCTCTTCTTTTTGTCGTAATGCAAGGTCGTGAGAAAAACGTACAAGTATAGACTGATCGTGGTTGATATCGCCAGTCATTATAAGCACGCAGAGATCTTGGCCACAAAGGATATTTCCAAAGTGGCCGACGCTTTGGCACGTATTTAAAACGGTGATCTCTAATGTGACCGGTATGCGGCATGTTGACCCCGACCAGGAGTGTGTGGGGACGACGTCGCTGCTTTGGCAAAGCACGATCAGCAGGTGAAGTAAAATGAGGCCGGCAATCACCGAGAGCAGGGCATTATGAAGAGATTCAACTGTACTCTAGCCAATCCGCTGTTTGAGCAACAGAACACGCATGAGATTCTACTTTATGCAGTGTCCAATAGGTTTGGCTGCTGCCTGATGTTTTGGAAGACTTGCACAGCGACGTAACGCGACGTTCATACAAGACACATATGTATGTCACTCGTGAAACGGCGATGCGAACTATGTCTAAAGCAACAGTGACGGGGAAATCTGATATGAAACAGCAACTCGTCCCTCAATACTGGTACGGTACCTAAGAGCTGGAGCTTTCTGTGAGATCCGTAAAGGTCTACAGTCTAGAGCTCGTGATTTGACATACACCCCTTTGCTAGCAGTTGTTCCGGCAGCCACAGCGACACAATCCTAATTTGCGATTGCATTCCAAACAGGCCAGCCTCATATGGCCCATCAAATGTCCTCGAGCGTTGTCCAGGCAGTCTGCACTGGATTATTTCGTGTCGTTTAGCTCGTATGCCCACAGTATTTCGATGTTGCAGGCGGCACAGAAGTTATATTTCTGCTGAATAAGGTGGAGCACTTCATCGACCTTTAGTGTGGTTGTCGTTAGATAAAGGTTTGGTTGGCATATTTTGCATGAACTGGTGATAAAGTTGCCAATTAGAATCTGCCTTTAAACTAAATCTAGAAATTCAGTCACACACACACACACACACAGGAATAGTATAGTCTTGTGGAACAGTTCTTTCAGAGGCAGTTTAATCCACTAAGTCTTGGATGGTGACACTGACTTCGTCCCAAGCAATTTCATTGCCACACTGATGGCATAGTAAATTTCAAAACGTGTTCGCATATTACGTGTTGGCACAAGTTTCCTACTATAATCGACAAATCCTGCTATCGTTAAAGATCAGGAGTGGGTCCCTCCTGATATTTTGTCCATCTCTGGAATTGACTAGTAAAATCATAATAGTTAGGCAAAGCAACTGAAAGCGTGTATTGATTCGTTTTGATTCGTGATTGTTGACGACATTCAGGATATGGAAATAGTTTTTGATTACGTGGGTGACATTCATATAGGGCAAGCGGACGACATCCTTTTCGATAGTTGAGCGAGATCATGCTGCATCACTTTAGTCGCAGGACACAGCATCTCCGTAGTCTTCATTTAAGCTTTGATCTATCTCGTCGGACGTCTTTGCTCAAAATAATCTTTCTTTTATATAACCTTTTTATTCTGAAGGAATGTATCCGTACGTTACCGTGTTGTGATTGGCAGATTGCATTCATTTCTCGTAGGCAATCTGATCTACTTTCTCCTAGGATCGACAGATAATTAAATGATCAGACACGTGAGGGTCAATCGTTGTGACGCGAAAGTTGTGACATTGTCGTTATTGCAAGGCTTTCTCCAAAACGGCAAAGCTTACCACTTGACTTGAATGATATTTCAGTTTCAGCCCTTTTACGTTTCACTTTGATGGTCTTCGTTCTTATTTCGTTTTTGTTTTAAAAATATAATGTTCAAGAACACCTTTTTCTGTGAAATTAAACTTATTATGAGCCTTCTTCAACTATCATCAAACCTAACTTCGCTTCTTCATTGTTTAGATGCGATTGTGTGAATACATTATTTCTGAACAATAGGAGAACACATTTCAAAAGAATATGCGAGTATGCGATAACCTGTCAACAATATAATAAACTGCGTCAATGAGTCTTTCTATGTCTTTATCCATTATTAGTTTCTCACAAAATTTCTTGTGGGTTTTTTTGCAGTGACTTCCAATAAAGAAGTATTACATGTTTACTCTTTTGCTGATTTTATAATTTAAATGTGGTGGTGCATGATCATAAAATTCATCAAAGGAGAGGGAAAAAAATGAGGCGATAGAAATATAAATAGGTAGAAAGATTTTTTTTAGTGGAGACGGCAATTGACAGTAAAGAAAACAAATAAATTATGCACGTACACGCCAGATATATTAAAAATTGGATAGCTCAAAGTGATCTTATTTTACTATGTCAGGTTTGCCACATTTACGATGTAATAAAATTTATCTGGACATTACAAGATATATACGTTTATTAATCGACCGATAAAAAATGATCCTCTTCCGTGCACATTGGATTCTTAATATTTTAAATAAAGAAAAACTGGTAAGTTATAAAGTAGTTTACCTATCAAATGTTTATTTTATTCATCAGTGTTTGCGATATAGCATGATTTTTAATGCTCAAGGAAATAAACAAACAAATTATTAAATAAGTAAACAAACAAACAAATAAATAAATAACTGAATAGCGTCACTTTCACCATGACTAAATTTCGGTGTGTTTCAGCTATTACACATAAAGGATATCATTTCTATAAATAAAAGTGTTTATAACAACGGAATAAAAAAGACGGAAAACAAACTAAAAAAACTACCAATCATGGAAATACATGTAACCCCAACAAATATCATCTTTTGCTATATTATTTAATATTCTAATAATCATAGTTAAAATTAGTATTTACTTATTACAAGCGATATGAAAGAAAATTATATTTCTTTCCAAAGATGATTCATATTATAAAGCCGAGCACATTGCAATTATATTAATGAATATTTCGAAAATAATTCATTCTAAACAAGTCTCTTTTTTTCAAAATTTGGAGAAAAGGGTGATATCATACTGTCCTTACGTATACCTGTATCAAGTTTGCGATATTTCAAAGAGGGGGAAAAAACGAAACCGTCAAATGTTTGAAATGGGTGATTTTCCACTGATTTAGGCTGCACGGATATGGAGAAATAAGCAAATAAATAAAGTGCGTAATTAAACTATACGTAGAGTATAAAACATCGTACTTCTCTTTTAAGTCTTTAAGACATGAATATTTGTTCAAAAGAGATCTACTACTACTAACTCTACTACTACTACTATTACTAATATAGCTACTACTACTGCTACTTCTACTACTACTACTACTACTACTACTAATAATAATAATAATAATAATAATAATAATAATATTATTATTATTATTATTATTATTATTATTGCTGATGACGACGACGACGAAGATGATGATTGGTAGCAGTAGTAGTAGTAATAGCATTGGTTGTTGTAGTGGTACTAGTAGTAGTAGTATTAGTACTAGCAGAAGTAGTAACAATAACGGTAACAACAACGATGATATTTTGTTCTAACATCATGTGTTGCTCAGATCGCCACAAAGTAAAAGTTCACTTCAGAACAACAAGTTTTCCTGCCTCACTTTAATGTTATTTTCTGGTGTTACTTGCCACCAATAATTATAGGAGAAAGAAAAAAAAACAAAGAAAAGAAAAACCAAACAAAAAAGACTTGGCAGAGAACAATTTATAGGTTTAGGTGAACTGTTTTCTATCAACGAGGATTCGTGCATACAGATCTATGGATCTACGACTCCGCCCACCTGTCGGTAAAACTTGACCATGCTGCAAATTCCGACGCTCTGCAAACTAATACTATCGCGGTTCTGATATGTGACTCTTTCATAATTGTATTTACACACGCAAAATGTGTTGGGGTCTTTTCCTTTGTTGGACAGAAACCAATATTGATCGAATCTGTATAAGGTATATACCTTATAGTCAAAACGCCTGCATTCCAAATATAATTAAATTAAATCTTCATAATTGACCCTATTTTGCATAAGTTTTTATAGGAATTATTGCAACAGCAACAGCAAATAATTTCATAAAATGATTTCATATAAAATGGCATGTCCGTAAACGGAGTAGTCTTCTCTCTGGTAATGTCTTATTTATGTTTTCGGAAAGTAACATTGAAGATTTAAATTAAATATTACCTTGGTGTAAAAATAATAATAAAATAAAATAATGCGAAGTTCCTATATTCCTGCACATAGCTACTGGGAAAACAGGTATATATATATATATATATATATATATATATATATATATATATATATATATATATATATATATATATATATATATATATATATATATATATATATATATATATATATATATATATATATAGAGAGAGAGAGAGAGAGAGAGAGAGAGAGAGAGAGTATATATATATATATATATATATATATATATATATATATATATATATATATATATATATATATATATATATATATAGGGAGAGAGAGAGAAAGTAAGCCCCTCTTGAAATTATTGTCTTTTAGATTAAACGATTTTTACCCCCGATTTAAAAGACGATATTTACATATCATAATTCTGTTTAAGCAATTTATTAGAAGTCTCCGAAATATTTTAAATTAGCTTAGTAACTAACTTGCCTTGCATTTATTAGAGAAGAGTTCTGCGAATATATCATTCCAAAGTTTTAAAGACGCGTTTAATTTTGGATTTAAAGTCTGCTGAATTAACCATTAAGCTCCACCTACATACAGATAGCTGTAAGGCAAACCTTGTTAATTCAATATTACAATGAACCGCTGACCACTTTCAAGCCGGAACGGAATGTTTGATTTATTACGCAATAACGTTTGGGCAACAAGTATAATACTTTTCCGTCAAATCGAGCATGAAACTTTGAATATAATTCTTCGCGACTGAGAACTATATTCGAAACTACTTTTGTTCATATTGACTCAGATAAAAGATATTTTTCCACTACAGTCAGTACATTTGATTGTTAATACTGAACTTTTCATTATGTCCAAGTCCTTATAAATTCTATGTTAATCTAAATTATCTTCAAAAACGAACCCACGACTGGACTTTAAACTAAAACAACGTGCGGTGGGACACAGCTTTCAGTTCCTTATCAGCAACAATGTCTCACTGCTTACTCTGCGATGTCAATAAAATACACACATACAACCACACCATAATGCCCATATTCTAAAGAACAAAATTTCATTTTCCTTTAAATCAGTACCAAGAATGTCATTATCTATCATTGATTGATTGATTGATTGATCGATTGATTGATTGATCGATTGATCGATTGATTGATTGATTGAGTCATTCATTCATTCATTCATTCAGTCAGTCATTAGGCCAGTCAGTCAGCTGTAAGTTGGCCCCGAGTCGAAGCATCTAATGAGCTCTCATTTGCAGCTCAGTGACATTCCAACTTTGTCCGCGTAGGTTCACGTTCCAGGTATCAACGTTACAGCACGTGGGTGATACGGCGCTGCCTGCCGGCTTTTGCAACATTATTGACACATGTGATGGAGCAACTGAGCCGTGTGTTGGACCGTGGCAATAATTCGCATGAGGTGATTATTAAATTGCTTAAGGTTACCGTGTAAAGGATCCGAGAAAAGCTTGATTGTGTCCCGTGAGTTTTTTGCAGTGATTCCTTGCTGTATATGTGAAGGAACTTTCAGCTACACCGATGGTACTGAATTCCAGCTCTAAATCGCATGATCGCTGCCATATCACGGGTGCGTACAGAGGAGCCGCTCTCGGTGCATACAACCTACAGCTGCGAATTTACCACAGCAAAACAAGAATTCCAGTTGTGATTCATAACCTGCGTGGATACGATGGCCACTAGATGATATAAAGATTTGCAAGAGCATGGAATGTACAAAGAAGTGTCATTCCCAACAAGATGGAAAAATACGTGACGTTTCGTCTGGGCAAACTGCAGTTCATTGACTTGCTGAAGTTACTCTATTACAGCCTGGACCAACTCGTCAACAACCTTGCGGCGAACGAAAACGACCGTTTCACAATCTCTGGTCGATACTTTGAAGCTGCTTGTAAACCTGAAACGTTCATCTTGCTCTCCCGTAAAAGAATTTCCCCGATCAAATGTATGTTTGACATGGAGAAGGTTTCTGCAGCTCAGTTGCATTTCCATCGATATTTCTACCATGACTTGTATCTGTCCTACAACATTCTGTCGCTTGCGGATGTCTTCGAGATGTTTCGTGATATATCCACACGAGTGTAGGAAGTTGATCATGCGCATTACTTCTCATCACCAGCGAGTACCCGAAATACCATCCACCATTTAGAAGCAACATTAGAAAAGTTGTATGGAAGTGTAAGGACGAATGCGCTGGCAAGTTCATCCAGGAATATGATGGACTGCGACCTAAAGTGTACTTAGTTGTGCATTTAGGAACTGGAGACTAAGGCTCCATCAGCGGAACTAGAATTCCATATCTGGCACACATAAAAAAATATTAAGAAAGCTAATGGAGTTCCCTCGATGTTGGTTGCAAAAGATCTCAATCATAATGTTATGTATATCTATATTTTGTAATTTTTATTCATTGCTGTTGATGTTAATTGTAGTGTTTATCTATAGCTGGATTTCGTACGTGTATAAGATCTAAATTTTGATATTAAAGAACGTAGGGTTACATAAGATGTGTAAACATATGTTTACGTATGTGTTGACAATTACTAACAATAAAATTATTAGTAAATATGTTTAAGAAATTCGGGATTCTTCCCATTGGACAGTTCGGTCAGGTGTTATCCTAGAAGAATTAAGTTAAAATCTATTGGATGAATTAGGTCACATGAATAGGTATTTTGAAATATTAGATTGAGTAGTAAGATCAGTCACGTGGAGTTTCTTGTGACATAGAGTCATAATTGATTCTTGAAGGTGTAAATAAGGAGAGAACTGTGCAATCAAATTCATTCCTATATTAGAGTCATTATTATTTATTATTCATCTCGTAACATCAAGTCTGCAGATGTGTTTCATGTTGTACTTAAATATTATTTGAGAGGAAACTATTTGCTTGCGCTGTTCAGTGGAAATAGAAGTGCTCATATGACTAGAATACTATTCTGGAACTATTTTCAATTAATATAGGGAGTTTTGGATAACTCCATTTTAACAACGGCACGATTCTTGTCAGACCAGTACATTTCCAGTTCTGAAATTTATACCGAACTTTTCATTCTTTTGTAGTTTAATGGAACTTTTTCAGGATTATTTTGGTTTCACTTCATAATACTTTAAGTTCCTCTCACATTTTCATTTATAACTTTGATAATTAAATTATTTTGTCCAGTTTTACAAATCTTGTAGAATGCAGAATGTTATATTGGAGTGCAGAGCGGTCTCGTGACTGTTCTTCTAATGGCGCCAAATGATAGCGCATTGGTTACCTTGGAATATCAAACCGGTCTGAGATAGTAAATGATTGGACGGACCATACCGGGTCAGAATCACAACGTCGACAACCATTCAGTTCCCCAGTCTATAAAGATACCAAACCAACTGTTTCCGAGTGTGTCTTACAGTGATGGTTATGACACCGATTTGTTGGCCTCGCCAGTCTTTCAACGAATCGCGTAAGCGAGTCTCAGCCCAATCATGCTTGTGTGTTTATTCAACGTCAACATAATTCCATAATTTCAAATTCAGCAATAGGAATCGGAAGGTTTTGGATAGGCATCAAAAGCTATTAGAGGAAAGTGATAATGTGTAAGTGATGGCAAAAATTCGAAAAAGTACCCTATACAGCGTTTGACATGGACGTGACTGTGATGATAGACCGAAGGGAATAGATTTTCAGTACTATTCGTGCACATCGAAGTATCCTCATCAACAGGGCCGTATAGAATTACAAGTGCGTGATACGTCACGGTATTTCCTCTTGTGTGAGGCCTTTTTGGAAATCGATGGAAAACTTGTACAAAATAAGGATGTCTGTGCCAATTAGGACACCATACCAAGATTGGATTTGTCAACCACAGCATCGTGGCTTTGTTCAGCAGCGTACATTATCGCATCGATGGATAGGATATTGAAGCATGTTCGAGTAACGTTGACATTACCACGATGATTATTGGACTCGCCAGAGTGAGAAGGTCTGCTGGCCGTCTATGACGTTTCACAATAACGCAAACGAACATGCATATCACGTAAACTTTACAATACCACAGGCTGTGGACAGCGAAAGTCACCACACCTTTGCGATATACGTAAGGGATTTTAACGTTTTACAATAAGAATGGCAATCTTTGATTTCTATAGCATCCTGGCAACTACATCGTCATTTCCGTGAACGATTCCTCTCAGTATATATTTGGGTTTTGCAGAGATGTTAGCAAGGCTATTTTTGCAACTAAACTTAGTCACATTGTACCGAAAGGCAACAGTTATGATGCAATTTGGCATACTGATCGATTGATGATGGTAAAGATGTTACATTTTGGATACCTGTGATAACCCCTTCGATAGCTGCATTATCGAATATTTTTTGTCGTTTATGGGTTCTGGAGGCACAGCACCACTGTCGTTTCTCACGCTCACCACAGACTCGTATGAAGGCGCTGTTTTATTGGCAAATAACTACCCAAAAGGGTGTCTGTGCACCAAGACATATAAGTAGTATATGGGGATCTTATAGGGTCAATGGGACTTATCATTACAAATACCCTTGGGAACATATAGGGTCTATGTAAATTTAACATGGAGAAAAATCGTGGGAACATATAGGGTCTATGGGAATTAACATGGCCAAAAACCTATGGGACTGTATAGGGTCTATGTATATTTAACATGGCCAAAAACCCTTGGGACTGTATAGGGTCTATGTAAAATTGAAACAGGGAGGGTCTCTATTCTTTTTTTAAAAAAAATAAAAAATAAAATAAAAAAAGGGGTAGGCAATTCAAAGACTATCTCTTTTCGAGAAATATGGCTGGCCCTGAAAAGGGCCTTTGGGTTTTCTTCTTCTTCTTCTAATTTCTTCTTTTCCTCCACCAAGTTCTTATTTTATCTCCTACACTCTTCTTCTCTTTCTTTTTTTTCTTCTCCTCCTCTTCTTTCTTCTTCTTCTCTTCCTCCTCTTCTTTCTTCCTCTTTTCATTTTCTTCTTCTTTTTCAATTTTTTCGTTCCAATTGCGTATTCTTATTCTTTCCTCTTCATCCTCCTTCTCCTCCTTGATCTCTTTCATGACACCACTAATCTTGTCCTTTGCTTTCCTTAAGTTATTAATTTCCATCTTCACACGATGGGGACTATAGGAATAATGGTCTTCAACCAGTCTTAATAGCATCTGTTCCATTATTCCTAAGTTGTCTAAAACGTCTTGCAAGGTTTGAATTTTGTCGATTTGGTTTGACGCCATCTTCTTTTTATTCTTTGCAGAATGGTTTGAACAAAGAACACTGTGAGTTCTTATAGTGAAAGCGCGGACGTGAAGGAAAACATCCCCCTAAAAAACATAAAATTGATCTTACCTAGATCATGACCCAGCAACGCGCGGACGTGAAGGAAAACATCCCCACTTTTCTCATTTCATATAATATAAACCTCAACTATACTCTCCACATACGCTAAGAATCAATAAATAAACCCATAATCTACTATTCACACAAACTTACTTCATCATTTACAAACACAAACACACAATCACATACACTCCCACTATTAATAAAGAGTTAGTGTTTATTTTCACACTACTCTACCTACACACACACTGGCAAATCGATCGTTATTTCTTTTCTAGAGTATTGGGGTAGCCCTGAAAAGGGCTGTTTTGTTTGGAACTTCATGGACACCTGGTTAATGGTGGCACCTTCCAGGCCTGGCGCCACATACGCATCTTATCCCCCAGTTACTTTTTACCTTTTGGGGGGAGAGAGCAGAGGCAGGATATGTCGCTTCAGAATCCCAATTTTCGCTCTCTGGGATTTTGAAATTTCTTCTCTCCTTTTCCTCCTCCTCCTCTTCTTTGTTTCTTCTTTCCTCTTTATATCTTCTTTCTTCTTCTTCTTTATATCTTCTCTCCTCCTCTTCTTTGTTTCTTCTTTCCTCCTCTCTTATCCTTCCCTCCTCGACAATGGCTTCCGCGGCCAGTTCATTTAATATGCGCCTGGCATATTCCAGATGCACATGAAGCTCCAACAGTTTCTCAAGTCTCGTGTTCATTTTTTGGTGTTGATCAATCAACAAGGGTAGCTGGACTGCCGAACGAGTTTCAATTTATACTGAAAGCGCGGACGTGAAGGAAAACATCCCCCTAATAACATAAAATTCATCTTACCTAGATCATGACCAAAAAAAACAACAACGCGCGGACCTAAAAGAAACACTCACTCACTTTTTATGCTACCCATCACTATTTTAAAATTTTTTATTAATCACTTCAATAGACTATCCACATACTCAAAGCAATTCAATCTAACTCCAAATATACACCTCAAACACTAAGAAAAGATATCATTTTAATCTACTATCCACACCAACTTACTTGAGCTCTTACAAACACAAACACACCAACACATACCCTCACATTTTTAAAAAGAGTTAGTGTTTATTTTCACACTACTCTACCTACACACATTGGCAAATCGATCGTTACTTCTTTTCTAGAGTATTGGGGTAGCCCTGAAAAGGGCTGTTTTTTTTGTTTGCTATGGCATTCTTTTTTAGTTTCTAAGAATGCGATGTCCTCTGAGGATAGACTTTCTGGCGATAGGTCTGCTTCTTCGGAAAGAGAAGAAGAACTCTTTGGTGTCGATACGACAATCGACAAAGCCTCTGTCAGCTTCAGGTTGTTGCTGCTGTTGCTGTTGTTGCTGCTGTTGCTGCTGTCTCTGAAGTCTGTACTTCTCCGTCCATTCTTCTTTTTCCCTGTTCACTTCTTCTCTGAAGAGCTCTTCTATCAGGTCTTCAGTGATTTTTAACATTCTCACATTCTCTATTTCTTCTGGCTTCGGTATCAGACTGTGTCTGACCCTATGCAAATTCACGTAGGCTTCGTTGAGCTTAGCTAGTTTGGAGCACATCTTCTTAGGAGGATGAGTCGACAATGGATGGCTAGACTGGAAACAACCCCGGTTATTCCAGTGAAAGCGCGGACGTGAAGGAAAACATCCCCACACGGTTTTCGATTCGCAACGTTCAGTGATTGTCATGAGAGGGATAGTAAGAAATGAAAGAGCATCAATTCAACATTCTTATAGCTAAACAAAAGACAAAAGCATTTTTTCAAAACACAACATTTTTTATTCAAAAATCACTTAACACTAAACAACAACTCTAACATTTTTGACAATAATCCAACACTATAACATCAAACAATTTTTTCAAATCACTAACATTTTTTTTCTCAGTGGACAATCTACTTTAAACAGGGCTGACAACGTTGTGAATGAAATTGTGATTTCCACTGTTGGAAATCATTAGGCCATTGATGGACACTACGTTTCCTAGCTTGAGACAAAAGATAAGCATAATGGTCACAAAACCATCGATCTACTTTCACATCGTCTCTAGCAGAAGAACGAGGATCGAAATGAGTCACTAAATGTTCTAAGGAATAGCCCAGGCTGCGATGATGCAGAAAATACACACAGTACTGTCCACACACCAAGGAATCTGTGCCTTGTAATTTCACATTATTGAATCGGGTGGTTTGAGCATTTCTTCTCATAAAGTCGATGATATCGTCTTCCAAAGGGGGCAATCCGTACGAATCGAAATATTCCACACATCCTTCTTGAGGAAAGTAGACGGCTACCCAGTGGGTTCCTGGGAGATGACTGTCGTCCGTGTTGATCACGTAAGCTTGATGGTCTTTAGGTTTGCGATGAGGGAGTTCATCTTTAGCACAGACGACAGGATTCCAAGAAGCCGTATACGAACTATGGTTCAAAAGGTAATAAAGTTCCCAGGTATCCATTGATTTGTGTTTTTTTCTTCTTCACAGGTAATAATAAGTCGTCAATTCGATCCTGACTTTTTGCTTGAAAATGTCTGACGAATAAACGGTTATTCGTTCTGTTTCCTCACTCTGATTCAGGAGAGCTTCGATACGATGGATCTCTTGAGTGGTTAATGGTGGACAAGAATGTTCACGCAAGTCTTTATACCACTGGTGCAACACGTCTTTGTTCGAGATGAGACTCCAAGCTTCGTCCAGATACTCGTCCAATTTTTCTTCTTGACTCAACATCAGGCATTTATCGTGTTGAATTTGACTGGGATGATCGTTTTGACATCCATAACAATTTTTCTTGATCAATTCCGTCATTTTGTCGATCAAGTGTTTGGCAAAACAGGAGACTAAATGGGCTTCTTGTTCTGGCCATCTCGATTTCATTATGACAACTTCTTCGTCTTTGTCTTGAGATTCTCCTTCCATGGTCTCCTCACATTTCATGTCCAAAGTTTCTCCACTAGGTAAAGAGGGATAACAGTCTTCCATGGCTTCTAGTAATCTAGAATGACTTCTCTCAAACTGTTGATTTCTATGGTATTATCGAATTCTGCATACAGGAGGACGTTCACCGTTTCATCAGGGATTCGGTTTGCAAATTGAATTTCCACACGAATCTGGCCGGATTTTATAGGGTGGAAATGTCCCTCGTCGCTGCCTTGGTCTGGAGTGAAATCGAAAGCCCACAAAGCATAGCCTCCTGCATAATCGTCGTACGTAATGCCGTGACTGGTGTTGGTCCCTAACTGTCCCGTGGCTTCGTACAGGGACAAGTACGATCTCAAGTAATTGTTCTGGGTAAAGTTAGGCTCGAAAGGTCGGGTACACAAGGTCTTGCCATCGCGACTGACTTCGATCTTGGACACGCCAAAGTGTCGAAAGTTGAAAGGATTTTTATCGACAGCTCCGTTGAAGGCTGTATTCTCCACGATACCAAGGATCAAACGTTTGGGTAGCTGTCCTTGGAACAGATGATCTTCGATCATAGATCGCTGTCCCCTAGGAATGGTGAAGGTTTTCACTTCCACGCGTCGGATCGGATACTTGGCGGTCGTTCTGCTCAACGTCTGACTGATGTCGTTACCTACTTTAGGTAACACTTCCACACGTCGCACGTAGAGTCTGGCTTCTTGGATGACAGTTTTGTAATCGTTAGTATTAGACAACAGATGGAAAGCGGCACTGCTGCGATTCAGTCTCAAGCGGACATCCACTCCGTTCAGCAAATACTTTTCTTGCAACCACATGTCCAAATGTAAACGATCCATCAGTTCTAAACTACGACTTAGTGCAATTTTCTTTCTTCGTTCTATGAATCCCGATAAATTTTGAGCATCCCCATCAATTGTATTGCTGTCGAACTTTGCACCTAATGCGTCAGGCTTCCATACTACGCAAGCATCCAGATGAGTGTTTTTGGCTTCTTTTCCGTACGTCAAGAGATTTTCCAGGTACGCTCGGTAAGGGTAAGTATCCATGCTGCTGCTGACAAGTTTGTTATTTAAATACAAGTCCACTCCACTGAACAAGGAATGCATGAAATTGTTGACGGGAGCTACTCTGGACGTATCAATGAGAGGGTCACCGTCCACTTCGGTTACTTTGACTTTCAAGTACAAATAACTGCTATTCAGATCGATGTAATCTTCGGGCTGTCCTTTGATTTCAAACTCGATGGGAGCGGAATCGGTCAATGAGGAGACGGGATGAAATTCCACCCACTGGGATTCTTGCATGGTCATCATGGTGGGGGGCATGGCAAACATATCCAGTTCCGTCTTGGAACAAGCGCAAGACTCTCGGTGCATCATTTTTTTGTTGCTGTGTCTCAATAATCGAAAACGTCTAAGTCTCGAACGGTTCTTCTTTTCTTGGCCTTTCTAGCTTGAAGTCTGGTGAAAGGGTGTTTTCTTCGTCGTCGTCTCTTTCTGCCTTGTCCTTGCTGAATGCCTGATTCGGTAGCGTGCAGGGCATTTATAGGTGTGTCTCGTCGGCCCAAAATGTCTTTGCCCGTTTGCAGCAAGACATTTTTGCCTGCCCTCATGAAGGCTTCTTTAGGGTTTTGTTTGTCGATGATGACATTTTGGAGAAATTCTTTGCCTTGCGTCAGTGCCGCATCTTTCAAGGCGTGCAATCCGCGTGTCACCATCGGTTTCAACACCGGGACCACCGAACGAAAGGCCGATTTTAACATATCTCCTAAACCGTGTCCTCGCTGTCGAGCAACCCCTTGGTACACTGGATACATGACTTACTTACGAGTCGTGAGAGAACCGTTTTCGAAAATGGAGTTTCACCGTGACTTTTCCTTTGGTGAATGGAATATTTTGTCCCAAATCTCCTTTTATAGTAATGTTGACCGTGTCCAAATACGACTTGCTGACGGGTAAATAATGAGGATGTACAAATTCACGGTGGACGTGGTAAGTGTTTCCACCTTCCTCGTCAGTGTTCGTAGTAGAATCCACTTTGAAAGGAATGACACGCAGTAATGGCACAGAGGTGTGTCCCACCACGTTGTACTCCACCACATCGGAGTACACAAAGATCAAATTCAGTCCTTGGTTCAGTTCTACCGGGTTTCCAAAAGCTCTGTAAAAATCCATATTACTGTTGATCTTGGGGCTCCAATTGTTTGCGACCATTGTTGGATGTCCACCCAAAATTTCAAACAAACTACCATTGAACCTGAGGGACAATATTTGGGTGTCCTGAAATTTCATCAGTAAGCGACGAGCCACTTTATGGTACTCCAGGATGACACGTTTATTTACTTTGTTCAGGGCTTTGCCAAAGGCTAACTCGAACCTGTCCGCAATAGTGTCCACCAAATGTTGGCCACTAAAATAAAACCCTGGTGGAATTTTCAAGGTGTAGATTTTGAAGGCTGGATTGCTGGCTTGTGTTGTGATCCCTGAAAACCCGCCGATTTCATTTATGGTCTTTTGTAATTGTTCGTTCAGGATTTCGACCTCAAAAAAGTTTTGTTTTTCGGTGATGTTTTGGATTTGTGTAGGGTGAATCATTTCTACTAAAGCCACTTCCCAATGGGCTTCGTGATCTAAGGGGATGGCCTGAGGTAATTTAGCCGTGTAACAGCACAACGTGTTATTGGGAAACACCTCCATGGAACTGTCACTGGGTAAGGTTAAGTAAAATTGGTTTTGGTGACTCATAATTCCAGAGTTCTGTGGCTGTCCGAGGGGTTAGTGAACGTCAGAGGCGTGTCTCCGCCCAAAATGGGGTTCTGGTTGTGGTTGTTGTTGGAGTGGTGACTGGCACTGGCACTGGACACAACGTTCCCGTTCGAGGAGAATTTCAGGGAGGGATTGGGAAGCAGGTAACCGATGCAACTGCTCAATAAAATGGTCCACAATTGTTTGTCTCCTTGTTGCAAACTCAAATTGGCGATGGCTGCCCCGATGACACAATACACCACGAAGATTTGGCAGAAAAAGACGATTTGCGTTTTAGGCACACGTTCTCCACACCACACCCACAAGGGTTGTTTTTGTAAATCTTGCACAGAAGAACTGGGTGAAGAAGGAGGAGTGGTCGACGTAGCTGCGTCTGCTGTGTGAAAGGGCATGATGGTCACTTCTTTTTATAGTCGATGACTTGCGAAGCGTCGATCCAAGAATCGAAACTGGGTGGATATCCTTTCCAACGTACTTTGACTTCTTTGACACGTCGTTTGCCCACTTTACGGGTTCTGCGTTCGAGAATGCTTTCGATGTCGTACACGTCGTCTTCTTTTTTGGTGACACGTTGTAACTCGGGCAAATAAAACGTTCCTTTGAGTACTTCTCCGTTCATGTCTTCCAATTTATAGACGGCAGGATGACGGCCATGCACTCGTCCAGTGACGCGAAACAATTCGGTCGTCCAGTTAGGTAAGTAACCTTTGTCGAAAGTGCGTTTGGTTTTGCCAATGCGCACCCAATCTCCTACGACCAACTCTCCACTTTTCTTGGGGACAGCCCTCGTCGGGGACGTACCGAACAGGCGCTCAAACACCAGCACTTCGTTGTCGGGAGTCACGTCTTGCGGGGCACGTCCGATGCTTCGATGGTAAGATTGGTTGTACGCTTGCACCAGGTGCGGTAAGATGTCGATGTACTTCAGAGTGTGGTGATGCGTAAAATATTTCCACATGCGTTCTTTCAAAGTGCGTTGAAAACGTTCCACGATGCTGGCTTTGGTTTCGGGATTCTCGGTGGTAAAAAAATGAATGTCACGTTTCTTTAATTCTTTTTGGAAAGCTTGGTTCAGAAATTCGGTGCCTTTGTCCGTTTGCCATCGAAGAGGGTGACGACCGCTTTGTTTCAACACCCGTTGCAGGGCTCGCACTAACTCGCTGCTCGATTTGGAAGTCAAAGGCACGACCCAGGCAAATTTGGAAAAGACGTCGATGACACAAAACAAATATTTGTAGCCACGATTGTAGCTGGCCAAATGAGAGACATCGGCTAAATCGGCTTGCCATTGATGATCGATGCCTTCCACTCGGGTGCGACTTCTGGCAAACTTGCGTCGAATGGGTTTGTGTAAAGTGTAGGTAGCTTGTTCTTGTAACCATCGTTGCACTTGAGGTAAACGGAGACTTTTCAGTTGCGTTTTGGCAGCACGATACAATTTTTGAACTCCTGCGTAACCTGCAGGATGCGAGGGATCGTAGTAAATGCTGGCTAAGACTTTTTCCATTTTTTTGTGTGTTAATAAGTCACCCACTCTTCGGTGATGCTACTTTGGGTGGGACGAAAGGGTGGTTTGGAAACGGATTTACGTGTCCGATGGGCTACGGGAGTAGAAGTCGAAGGTAGTGGTGGTGGAGGTGGAGGAGGCAATGGAATGGCTTTGGTTTTCTTTTCTTTTTTCGCTTCTGGTTTCCCTTCTTTCTTTTTCACTTCTGTCGAAGGAGGCGTGGACATCATCTTTTTAACCCAAGCTTTCATTTCTTCTCGTTGGGGTGTGGGGGACGGGGTCAACAAGGATGCTGCAATCTTACTCGAAATGGGAGCTGCTGACGGTGTTTGAAACACTTCGCGCATCTCTTCTTCCTCAGGTCTTTGTGGGGTAGCATCTCTGGTGACCCATGGGGATGGTAGTGGTGGTGGTAATGATGATGATGGTGCTGGACTTTTCATCAAGGTCTTAAAATCTTTTAGAGTGGGTAAAGCTGTTTCGTCTAAAGCTTTCTGGTGAAAGAGTTGCAGTCTTTGCAAGAGTTGACCGTACTTTTGCGATTTTTCTGTTTCGGACAAATATTGGCGAACCATCAAGGATTGCAATTCGTGTTGTAACTGGGACATCTCGCTCAAATTGGGATTGGGAGGTAAATGCGGGGTGCGTTGTTCTTGCCACCGATGGTATTCCATCCATCGTTTGTAAGGCACTAAAGCTAGTTTTCGTCCTTCCATGGGGTTGTCAGGGGTCGATTCTGAGATCTTGGAACTTCCGAGGGCCTTTTTATCTTGCTCCCACCAGTCCTCCCAACATGGTTCCCAAGACTCCTTTAAGTATGGGGCCTAACAAGAGAGGTAAAATGCCTCCACGTTGGACCAACATCTTCTTTTTTTGACGAATGGGAATTTTCTTTCGAACCATTTGGCGAAGAACGTGACGATGTTTGCCTAAGCATTGTTTCTGGTGTTTGGACAAAGGGATCGTGCCTTTCAAAACGTTCAAACAACATTCGCACACGGTATCGATGACCTCTTTGGAGGCCGTTTGAATGAGTTTTTTTCGTAGGGGTGAAGAAGCTTTGGACAGGACAGATAACATGTCCCCATGTTTAGCTAAACGTGGTGGCAGTCCTTTCCTTTTCTTTCCTTGGGGTTTTCTGGAGGGTGACATTTTTTGCTTGTGGGTTCCGGGACATTCACCGAACAGACACTAACGTCGATGACTTAACGCACACCCTTTTATCTTTTTTTTTGGGACTATCGCTTTGTCATAAAGGTGACAATGTTTTTCCCAAAATCGCCAAGGAATCCTCCCCTTTGTTGACGCCTCTTTTTCTTGGAACGACTGTGTCTTTTCTTAGGGTAATGTCGATGCTTGGCTAAGCGCTTTGTCGGATGACGCGTCTGCCTTTGTCTCTTTCTTTTGTGGCTTCTTGGAGGTGACATCTTTTTTACAAGTTCACTGATACCCCGACTTGGTCACAGGCTCTTTTTATACTGGAACGCGTCGCCACTGATTGTCTTTACGTTTTATCAGTTTGAGGACAGGCATGACACGTCGTGCAGGGGTACGCAACGGACTAAATCGAGCCAGTTCTTGCTTGGACAAATCCAGTAAACTTTGTAACATGCCCGATCTTTCTTGGACTTTGATTTTGGGAGAAGGTACTTTGTGAGCAGCAGCCACTGCCACTAAATTGGAGGGTCCTGCCACTGGGGAAGTTCTTTTGGGGGTCATCAACGGAGATGTTCTTGGTGTGATCAACGTCTCCAAGTACTCTTCAGTTCTGGGTGTCATCAACGGAGAAGTGGATGAACGTGAGGATGCCGGAGACGCAGTCACTGCCGTGGCAGGTCGTGGTTTGCGAGTGTAAGGTTGCGTCCTGGCCGAAGTGCCTCTCTTGCGACTAGTTTTCTTCTGTGGACTTTTCTTTTTCTGGGGACTTTTTCTCTGTTTCTTTTTCTGGGGGCTTCTTTTCTTTTTCCGGGGTGGTGTCTGGTAAGAGGAGGGTCCTGCCACTGGAGAAGTTATTCTTCTTGGGGACCTGGTTTTTTTCTTTTTCTTCTTGGGGCTTCGTTGGACTTTTGTCTTGGGGATAACTTTGGGGGCATTAGGATCCCATCTTAAGAGTGAGCGAATGATGACCCCTCCTAGAGTACCGCTCCCTCCAGGTTTCAAAATGATTTGTTTTTTGGTTTGAGTGTCAATGCGGGGATCGGCCAGTTGGACCAAAGCGACTTTGTTTCGATCAAAAAAGCGTTGGGTTTGATGAGGAATCTGAATGATTCCTTGGAGTAATTGACGTGCTGTCACCGTGAACCATCGTAAGACTTCTTTGAGACTAGCTTCTAAGACACGAGCTCGTGTTTGTGGATTTTTTTCTCGACTGATGCCATACAAGGCACGAATCAATTTGACGGGAAGATGCGACTGAAGGGACGTCATGTTCACACTGTGTGAGACAGACGAAAAAGGGTCTGAGGTTTTTATAGATTTTTTGATGGGGAGTGAAATGAAGTCGAGGACGGAGACGTGTACAGGACAGGCCCTCCGTCTTGGCACCAGTGGTGAAACAAGTGGGTACGAAATCGCAAATCCTCGGGGGTCGTAGGTTTCAAATCGACGAGTAAATAGGCGTGTGGCGTTTGAGTGGCATCGTCGTACGCCTGAGTCAGCCAAGGCGTTCCTAACTGTTTGGCTAAGACTTGCACTTGCGATTTATCTCGAGGGCTTTTAAACAAGACCACGTAATGCGCATTGAGACTGATGGTGCGATGGGCTTTACTTTGTTGAAACAAATTTTGGGTGATGTAAATGACACTGGCATTACGGTGATGCCCTTTACGCGTGAACCACAATTTAATTTCTTCTTCGTCTTCTCCTAACATGTCGTCGAAAATGACCAAATGGGTTAGACGGGAGTCAGAGACGATGCCGTCGTCTTCTTTAGGATAGCCTTCCACAAACACGATGGAATCGCCTTGACTTTCTCGCAAGAGGCTGTACGCCGATTGCCACTCTTTGTAACACCACACGATCCGTTGAGGGGGCCGATCGATCAAATGATGTTTATGTTCGATCAAACGTTTGACGAATTCGGTTTTGCCTGAACCGCTAGGTCCAGCAATGAGCATGTTAAAGGGATGGCGAAGATACAAAGCCTCCCAACTGGCACGATCTAAGTGTTCGTCGATGACTTTGACAGTAGAGGAAGAGGGAGCAGAGACAGTAGAGGTAGCCATGGTGTGAGAAATGTCACTTGTGACACGAAAACAAACAAGACAAGAGTTTATATACTTTTTCAGAACACGTTTATTGAATGTTTTTTTTTCAAACATGAATACGAAAGACAAAAATACATAAAAGCCAAAGGCTTAAGTACAAGGATAAAAGGCACATGATAACGATGAACGTGGAATAAACACAAGTGTCTGTACAACAATCACATCTTTTGGGTAATGTTCTAACCAGTTCAACAGGGGGTAAGGTCACACAAGTGTCCTCCCGAAAGGGTCTTTCAGGTCTGTCCACGACAGTCCTGTCCTGGGTGACGGGTTCTTCTGGCACCGTCACTAACACGGGTTGAAAAGTAACTTTTTTCCTTGAACAACTCTCGTGCATACTGGGCCACTTCTTGGGTCCAAGCCTCAAAATCCCATTCTTTCCAGGCACGGACTTCTGTCCAATGGGGATGTAAGTCACAAGCTACACACACATCGTCATACACGTCTTGGGTAGCTAAAAGTTGACGAATCTTTTTTTCCCGTAGAGGTCGAGAAGTATCCAGATGAAAACGCAAGGCTTTGAGCAAAAGGAGTTTTTCGTGACCATTTAAGGCCATGGAGGTGGTAAGTACTGATCGTAAAGAGTCCACAAAGAATCGGCTGGTAAACGAAATCCCAGAAAACAAGTCACTAAGACACACACCACTTGTCGTCCCAAATTGAATGGATACAGTTCTTGTAATAATTGATGGTAATGATCCACGGTTTGAATATGGTCATTGAGTTCCTTCCACGGAATCTGTTGGATGACATGTGACATAAGTCGTGGCATGGCAGCCTGTTTTTATAGTCTCTTTGTTTCGGAAACAATACACGTACTTTCTAGCCAGAGATCTTCGTTCTCCAGTAGGGAATCTAAATCTTGCATACTGTAACCGAAACTTCAGAGTTCGTTTAGAAGTTTCCTCTTCCTCTAAGTAGATTCCACGTAAAATATGTTGATAATCCTTTAACTTGTCTTCCTCAATGTATTGCTGTAGGTGAATCTCGAAGTAACCAAAATAATGAACATTTCGATCATTCACTAACTCAAAGTGTTGAACAAGGTCTGACCACTGAAACAATTTCTGACGAATCAGTTCTCTTATACCATTCAGGTACCAGTGGTTAAAGATCTGGTGACGTAACGGATGCAATTGTTCTTTACGTTTGACTTGTATTTTCACCAGCTCTCGGTAAATCCTTTCTCTCAACTCCACAGGCAAGCCCAAAATGTTCTCTTGTAAAGTATCCATAAGTATATACACTGTTTTTGGAATCGTTGGGTGGTGACCAATAGCCTCGTTTAACTTTGTGCCTAATGTAATATCCACTCATAATCAGTCTTCTTGTACTTTGGAACAGAGCATAATTTAAAACCGGACGAATCACTTTGAGTTTGCGTTTCACTTGTATTTTGATCAGTTCTCGGTAAATGCGTTCTCTCAACTCCACAGGCAAAGCACGAATGTTCTCTAGCAAAGTATCCATGAATAGGTCATACTAAATCCTCTTTGGTCTGACACAAGAAATGTACTCTTTGCACAAACATGGTTTCACTTCAGTGTCGAATTTAAATCGTTGAGTCACTAATCTACACATTACAATTCGTTCAGAAGTTTCCTCTTTCACCAAGTTGACATTGTGTTCAAGATGTCGGTAATTCGTTAACTCTTCCTCTGGAATTCGATGCAGTACGTTTACAATGATGTAGGTAGAATCGTCCATACCAAACCAATCCTTTTTAAAACTAGAGGATCGTTGATCAATGTCTGTCCGATGGAACACTTTCAGTTGAATCAATCCTTGTATAGCCTTCAGGTACCAATGGTTCAAACACCGGTGACGTAACGGATGCAATTGTTCTTTACGTTTCACTTGTATTTTGACCAGCTCTCGGTAAATGCGTTCTCTCAACTCCACAGGCAAAGCACGAATGTTCTCTTGTAAATTATCCATGAACAGATTATTATGGTAAGAAGTTACTTCAATGTCTCGGTCCCACTAAAGGTAAGTAATGACAATTCGGTGACCATCGAGCATGTTCTACGTAGGCCGAATCTTGCGGTTCCCAGTGGTGAAGTGTCACATCGCAACTGAAGCACTTGACTTTATCTCCTTCGCCCAAGTAGAAAAATCCGGCTCTGGCTAATTCTTCAGGGGTCGGTCCTCCCAGATACTTAGGCCATTTTCCTTTGAACGATTGAAGACGATTTTCAAAGTCGCAGTATTCCGACAAACGCACAGGAAACGAATATTCGTTTTTCACAGGTTCGTTTCGATGAGGGTTGAGTGAAATGGGCAGGAGTTTGCTCAGGGCTGGATGACATCCGTAGGGAGGTAAACGTGAAGGTCGACATTCCCCTTTAAAACGAAACCCAGTAAAATGTCCAAGAGGACGAGCAGCATCGCTTTCGCATCCCACAGGTTTGACACGCACAGCATCACTTTCCATGATAGGGGTAGGGGCACTAAAGTTCCCATGATGCTTTACGGCATCGCTCAGGTCACAAGGTACAGCATCGTATCCATCGCAAGGCTCACAATCGCACTCGTCTGCAAACTCCGTTACGCAATTACAATGGTAACCACATGGACAATCGCAGTTTCCTTCCGGACATTTTCCGTCGCAATGCCTGGGTCTTATCCATCCAATATTAGTCACACTAGAGGAAGATACAACTTTTTTACAATCCCCAAACTGGAACGATGTCTCTTTCAAAGTATTCATCTTGTTTGCTCGGTCTTGGTAGTCACAATGAACTATCGATCTTGTCTAGGGTTCCTTTTTATATACAGACCAATACCGACGTGACCGTACGGTAACGTAAAGTGATTGGGAAGTCGCACTCGCTTCTGGTACACAATTTGATAGACTTTTTCCAAGGGTCGACTGACGATGTGGTGAGTGGGTAAACGTACAATCTTGTTCGGTTGATAGGTGGTCACTTTAAAGTTTCCATCCTCTTCCGATTGCAAGGCTTCTTTCAATACCCCAAAGTTGACCACTCGACTGGTACGATGATTCAGAGTCAGTCCTTTCACTTTGCACGTCGTGTGCACTTCTCCTTGTTTGTCACGGTATTCGTAGCCGTAATTTTTGGGACCGCCACTGACGAAACTTAGAATCTTGTCGTCGGGATGCTCGTCTGTCCAGGCTTCTAAACGGTCTCCTTCGATGTCAGGGTGATGTTGAATCGGGTGATGGATGTAAATGCAACTGTCCGTGTCAAAGTACAGGACGCGTTCTTCTAACAGTTCTAAAGCTTCGTACAATTTTTAGTGAGCATGGGCTGTCACGTAAGCCGCAATGATGACATTTCCAAAAGGGTCGTCTTGTACAAAGTCCAGATCTTCTTCGTAATTGACTAAGATCAAATCCTCGCGAACGACGTCCACGTGTTTCATGAATTTGGTTTTGTCGTGAATCATCTGAAAGTAGCGGGAAGGTTCTGTCAAATATTCCGTCTTGGGTAAACACGGGCGTTGTGCCATTTTACCCCACAAGCAATTTAACATCACTTTGGCAAACGATCGCCTGCCTTCGTTTTTCTCGATGTGGTCTAAAGTGATGCCTTCTTGTTCGTAGTATTTCTCTTTGAATTGTATTTGGTCTTCGGGAGTGTGACACCAGGAAGGATAGCCACTGGCTTCTTGCTTCAGTTTCAAAAAGGCATCCACGTAGTCTGCGAAAATGCCTTTCTGAGTAGGGTCACCCTTGTGGTATTGTTGTGTCTTGGGAAAGTGGCAAATTTCGTACACTTCTAACAGTTGGTATCCCATGTCCATAGCTTTGAACAATTCTACGCTGACCCAGGTTCCCGTCAAGGCCCGTTCTTCCTGGCTGTGATGACAAGGCTGGTCTTGGTTGCACGTTTCGGCACAAGTACGGCACAAGGGAAACATCAGTTTGCCTTGACAATGGTGAGGTAAGACGGGATGGTATAGGTTCGTGGGAGGCAAACTTTACACTTGATCAAGCCTTCGTATTGTCGAATGTTGACCAGGTCGATGTGTTCCGTGAACAATTGCGGGTGCCCTACAGGAAAGCGACAATATTTGCACACGTAGGGATACAGCGAACACACGTCCAAGTATTTGATTTCTTCTCCGTTCTCTTCGTCGGCTTGGTACAGCAAACAGGTGGCATTGGTCCTTCCTCCGTACAAACTATCCCTCGGGTTCAGCGGGTCCATGAACTGGTAACTTTCCACGAGGCGTTTAAACTCGGGATCGGTTTTCATACGGTGATCGTACTCGTGTTCCCACATTTCCACCACTTGGTATCCTTGCTGTTCTAACTTTAGGCGTCGCTGACAAGTGTCCTGGTACAAGTCTTCCATGGTTCGTTGCAAAAACTGATTTTTAGTGCCACGGTCAGGATAACAAACGGGACATCCGTGAAATAAGCAACCGTTAAACTCGTACACGATCTTGGGGTTTTCTAAGTCCCAGCCATCGACCGAATACGTTCCGATGGTCTTTTCGCCCCCTCCGTTGCGGGCATGCTGAATCCACTTGTCTTCCTTGTCGCACAAGTAATGTAACCAACGTAGGGCTTTGACCGAGTATTGACGTTTGACATAGTGGGTCGTTTGAGGACTGATGACAGCCACGGTGTTTTCAGGCATGAATCGTTGGCGGTACACTAAGGAACACGCTTTGGCAATGGTGCAAGCTTCTTTCAAAGGATCGACCCCTCCGTGTTCCATGAACAGTTCTCGAAATTTTCCACAGCAACGTCGTAAAATGTCCACGTCGGAACGACAATACTTTAGCATTTCTTCCTGAAAGTCGAAGGGGTCAGAGGCATGAGCCTGGTACCAAGCGTAGAAAGCTTCTCGTTGTTCGGTACGCATGTTGTCGGGGTCGTAATAGTGAGCCTCAGGCAAATGGGGTAGAACGGCATGTTGATTGGCTTCCGTATTGAAAAAGTGTGGAAAGTACCCTTTAGCCATTTCTGTCATTCCAAACGTTTTAGGCATTCGACTCAAAGGCATGGCCAAGTAACTCATGGAATCTTTAAACTGTACTTGTCCCACTTGCATGAAAATGATTTTGGCTCCGTTCAAAGTCACTTTAGGACGTTCGGTGCCATGTTCCGTATAGTATCTGAGAAGAAACTGTCCATCGTATCCGGAGAAATTGTGAGCCATCACCGTGGCATGACGATGACAATCTCCGTAACGTTCGATGTCCTCTTGGCTCCACGTCTTGTCGATGGGGTCTAAGACCCATTTGGCAAAATCGTCTAGCGTCTTTGGTCCTCGAAAGATTTTTTCACGCCCTCCAGGAATCTTGCTGCAGTGAGGGCAATGACTGAAGATAGGTTCTTGAATACACTTCTCGCACGCTCGATGAGCCACGCAGAAATTAGGAATGTGAATGCCAGTCTCTTGCATGCATTCGAAATCGAAAAAGATGAAATTGCCTTTCTTCTTCTTCTTCTTGTGACCGTCATCTTCCTCTGGTGGGGGTTGGTATTTTTGCATGTAACATTGATGTTTCAAGTCCACGATGTGGTGACAAATGTGACATTTTTTCTTTCCTGAACATACGTGTGCCTTGGCACTATTGGTACGTATGCCTTGTCCACACGTAGGGCACAATCTCAGGAGTTGACAAGCACATTTCTGCTGTGAACCTTGCGTTTTCAGATGTTGTTGGTAACAGGTAGGGCTGACAAACGTGCGCAGACAAGTTGAACAAGGCACTGGTTCTTCGCTCAGACAGGGTGAAGAGGCCAAACATCCTGAGCATTTCGATCCACAATGCTTGTGTTGCTCTCGATTATTATAACCATGGTCACATTTCTCACAGTAATAACCGTATCCCAGGAATCCGGTGATACTGGTAATGGTATCGAAATGGTCATCGTGATGATAAACGTGAATGTATTTTCCGTCCTTAAAATCTTGCCCTCGAAACAACAGAGACCCGCGCACTTCTTGAGGGTACACTTTCAAGGTGTATCGTGGAGCTAGGGCATCTTGCAATTTTTGCATCTCAGGAATGCCACAGGGTGTGTCTTTGGACATGCCAGCTTGTCGTAACAGGAGTTCTGCTTCACTTCGTTGTTTGGCTCGGTCCGATTGTCGAATGTTCTCCCAGTCTCTTTTCCATTCTACCGTGTCGTTCTTGTTGGCATAGGTTCGTCCCACCACGATGGCACGGGCTAAACACATCTGGTCATGAGGATTGTGAATTTGGACAAGGCTACGCTTAATGCTGCGAAGGTCGTTCACCAATAACATCTTTTTGCGTCCGGTCCCTTGAGGAGGAGAGACGTGGGTCATGTCCAATGTGGATTTTCCATCGGTGATGTCAAACTGGTCATTAGATTGTTGCACGTGTTGAATCTTGTCCATGACTTTGGAAGCGGTCAATTCTGCAGGGGTGCTAAACTCGATCCAAACAGGGGATTTCAAACCGTCGTGTTGTATGGAAAGTCTCAAGCGATCGTCTTCTTTGGGTTGACATTGTCGCTTAAGTGCAGTGAGCAGAGAATCCCACACTCCGGTGATGAACCCTTCTGCTTTCTCTAACGGTACTTCGGACTTGAAATCTTTAAACTTCACCGTGTATTTGTAAGCCGTGGTTCTAAATTTTCTAGAGGAGCGCTTTTCCGTCTCTCGAATGGAATAGTATTTTTCAGGGTTAACTAAGGGTGGTAAACTTGGTTTAGAGGTTTCAAATTCTGGTTCACTCATGTCCTCTTCAAAATCACTGGCATGAATTTGTGCCAATATTTCAGCCCTGGTTCGAGGCGATAGATCACGTTTCTGCCTCTTACTTTCTTCTTCTTTCTTCTCGAATGAATGGGATCGTTTCATCTTGAAAGCAAAAAGTCAAATGACTCAAGTTCAAACACCATGAGCTACTTTATAGTCATAGCAGACCAGCGTATATAAAAGGGTGTGTGTCTTATCCTTTCACTATTCATTTCACTCTCAAGCCGAGCACAACGATGGAAGAGACTAACCAGATGGAACGTTTCGTCAGAGCTTTGCGAGGGGTCATTAGAAAATTCTCTTCAGACCAGCCTACGGACTACTCTCCTTCCTTTCGAGATAAAAGTCAAGATACTTGCTATATCTGTCAGAAGAAAGGGCATTGGTCTTCAGAGTGTCCAGACCGTCAAAAAACAGGAGCTAAAAAAGACAAAAGTAAAGATACCTGTTATTATTGTAAAGAAAAAGGACATTGGTCTCCAGATTGCCCAAAAAAGAAACAAGAGGAGTCAGAAGAAAAGAAGGATTATTCAGAAGAAGAGAGGAATTCTTCAGAGGAAGAGAGGGATTCTTCTGAGGAAGAAAGAAGACAGGTGAAGAAAAAGAAACAGGAGAAAAAAAGAAGAAGGGAAGAAAGCGAGGAGGAAGAAGAGGAAAAGAGTGTAACGGTGAAGAAATTCAAAAAACAGAGAGACTAAACAAGGAGAAAAGAAGAAATCAATGAACTTTTTATTAAAGTGTTGTGTTGTGAATTGTGAATTGGATTGTAAAAAATGGAGAAAAGAATAAATGAATGATATAAGGTAAGAGTCTTTGAGTTTTGATTTTAAAATAAGAAGCTACACTCACGCACTCATACACAGACACGTACTATAAGGGTAAAAATGGGTGGGGTTTATTTTTGAGTTATTGGCAAATTGAAATTGTATTTCTTTTCGAGAAATGTGGGTGGCCCTGAAAAGGGCCTGTTTTCTTTATGGTGCAGGGGTGAGTTTAAGCAATCAATTTTAACTGCCTTAAGCCTTTGCCACGGCCAAGGCCTACTTCTGGACTGCGTAATGATGATAATGATTGGGTTGAAATCACTAAGGGTGGTACGGTAGGCTTAGTCACAGGGTTGACGTGTTTAGCTCGGGAAGGTCGTATTCTCTTCGGTCGTGATAAAGAAGTCTGATACATTTGTTTCAGACTTCTTAACTCCGCTAAAATGTCCAACAGTACCGTGACCGTTTGATTTTCACCCTCTTGTTTCTTTGCTGCTACTTCTTCTTGCTGTTGTTTTTTTCTTACCTCTTCTTCTTGTTGCTGTTGCTGTAAGAGAAAAGCCTGTTCCGCTTCCTTTTGTCGTTGTATAAATTTCTCCAATTCTTCTTTCTGTCTCTGTCTAAAATTCTCCACTTGCGGTAATGAAGAAGGTAACGAAGGTTCCGGAACAAATTCTTGCGAGGAGAGAAAATCGACAAAATCCCAATTCACCTCTTCTGAAAGTAAGTCCGGGTTCCCTTGGGCGGTCTCCCCTGCTGGTGCACCCCATTGGATCGTTTTCTGAGTTTCCGTCATGTTGAATCACTGTCGCATAGATTGACTGCACACAAGCGCTAGCGAATCTATATAGACTACGTGACGTCACAGACTGCTCTCTTCGGATTGGATGCGGGCTGACTGAATTCTGTAACGCGTGTTCGGATTGGTGAATGAACTCAATCCGTTTCAATCCTTTCTGTCCCTATAAATAAGCGCAGTTCACTGCATTGATTCACCTATTGTAGGAGCCTCAACATGTGGACCGACGTTGAATCTTCAACCCTTGTGTCAACAATGATGTTCAGGACGGACATGCTCATGTATGTCCGATCCAAGTGGACCGTTGTCCACAGGACCAGCAGCAGCCTGTGGATAAGAAGAGTCTATATAGAGAGACAAGGTTGCCTCAAGAGGACTCTGATGTATGGCCCTGCTGTAAGACGAAGTTTGAGGACAAGAAGATGTCGCAAATGCCCTTTATGTTAAGGGCATATTAACATAAACCAAAGGCCCTTTTCAGGGCCAGCCATATTTCTCGAAAAGAGATAGTCTTTGAATTGCCTACCCCTTTTTTTATTTTATTTTTTATTTTTTTTAAAAAAAGAATAGAGACCCTCCCTGTTTCAATTTTACATAGACCCTATACAGTCCCAAGGGTTTTTGGCCATGTTAAATATACATAGACCCTATACAGTCCCATAGGTTTTTGGCCATGTTAATTCCCATAGACCCTATATGTTCCCACGATTTTTCTCCATGTTAAATTTACATAGACCCTATATGTTCCCAAGGGTATTTGTAATGATAAGTCCCATTGACCCTATAAGATCCCCATATACTACTCATATATTCAAATCGTTTCAAACCATGGACAGAGTAAACATGGAACATATCAGTAGTGCGATGAAATTTGACCGGTTAGGAGTGTCTGAAGTTTCATTAGAAACCCTGCGAAGAAAATTTGCTTTATTTCACAATCATGACAGACGGGCATATCACAAGCTATTGTCGTAAATGGGCCGAGACGGTGATCCTCTCTGATAAGTTGTTGTTGTTTGGGGAAGCATATGTATCAGCATGAGAGTTATTGACGCGCAAGTTAAAACTAGTAATGTTTTCTCAGACTTGTAATTGAACTTGTTTCTTTTCACACAAAATAATTGTCATATCAAGAAGTTTAACTTGGACTTAGTGAAGACCAGGTTTCGAAAATCAAGAGCGAATTAAGAGACGACTGCAGGCTTACAATAAGGCATTCTCCCAGCAAAATTCAATGAAAATATCTCCGTTTGGCGAACCCAAATATAGCTTAATCAGTTAAATGAAAGCAAACAAAAGAATACCTCAGGCACTTTGAAGTTATGGAAGTCGGATGTGATACAAATGCAAAGGAGCAGTGGAATATTTCCATTTCTCTTGGTGATCCCATTGTTGCTTGTGGCTCAGTTCCCACGACTGCAAAAGCGGCTTCGTAAAGAGTTGTTGGAACTTCATCCGGGATGGCTCTGAAAAAGGTGGTCGGTGGACGTATATCGTACTATTAGACGAATAAACAAGTGCAGGGTCTTCGACTAACCGTGACTACCACAAAAGGTCCTAGGCTGTGGCTTTGCCATTGACCAGTTTTGATTTAGACACAATAACAATGTCATTCAAGCAGTTCTGAAGTATATTTATACGTGATCAACTTACGTCAATAATAACTCGCACTTGTGAAACCGTCTTGTAGGGTTTAACCATGTTAGCCACCAAAGCGGATCTGACTGAGTTTACCAGCCGGGTTGTGTTGGCGTATACCCGGTTGAGCATGTGATTTTTCAATAAGAAACTGGAAAACGTAAAACATGTCACGTGCACCTCAACATCGTTGTTTTAAATCCGCAATGAAAATCGCGAAATACCTGGCCGAAATCGCCAAACATCAGAGAATCTGAGACTCAGGTGTGTAGGTAGAATTCTTCAAAAATTACATCGACGATGCCAGTACTGTGACCAAACAATATGTAGATGTAAAGGCCGTCCTAATTAATACGTGTAGTAACATGATAGAGTAGATTTAAATAAATATTAACCAGAGAAACGCAAGGAAAAAACGAGGAGTAGTTAATGGTCGACTTGCTTTCATTATTAATGGCGACACATTTAAAAGGTTCAGGAGTCCGGATCGTACTTGTTCGTCTTAACCAGAACTTGGGGCTGGCGGGGTACAATATTAATATTGATAAATGATAAGCGATTTAATTGTACAACAGTATTGCATGGCATCTTAAACGACAGTGTTGTAAAATCTTTCAAATATGCAATATCCGAGTCGTTGGTCGACGGAGAAGAAAATTCCGTTCGAAGGACTCAACATATTCCTTGACGGGTACTTAACTGTCTTTGGTTTCTATGATTCAGATTTATCCTGACGTATACTTGATGGATTCTGAACAGCCACGTGTTGCTGATGTAATGGAATTTACCAACGATGTACTGGATCAGCTGACAGTAGATGCTAATATCGGTATCAGATGTGTTTCACTTATCGATGAATATTTGCTTCAGAGTGATGTTACAAGACCCTCGTATACGCTCAAGTATAATCGACGTGAAGACCAGATAAAAATCGACCGTTTGGAACACCTGCCACTACCAAATTAACGTCAGCCTGAAACCACAGCATCCGCATACGAAAATGCCAGGGAAAAAGATACTTCACCATCACTGCCCGAAATCAGCCAAAGATTGTTTGTGCAACGACGAAGTGAAGTTCACTTTTTATTTTCCCCGTCAATTATGTCAAAATGACATTGACGCCAGCAGGAAAGAAAGGCTTCTACTGATATTCAACAAGGACGCATTTGTCCGCGTGACAATTCCTTGCTGAAAACAATCGTTGGACAAACGAAGCAAAGGTGTAACCATGGTAGTTTTAGGTGAACGTGGTGGCAAGCCCCAGGAACACACTATCGCCAGAGACTTAAATATAACCTCGGAAGATATTTTCTATAATTGCATTGCAGTTTTACTAGCAAAGAAAAATGCGTGGTTGGTAATGCCTTTGTATTGCAGCTGAAGAAAGCCATCATGTCGATCATTTAATCTACACAAAGACAAAATGAATAAAAGAATTGTTATGGACTCTCAAAACTAACCAAGCCAGAAAGAAATCGAAGCGTAACAAATGCTGTGACATGAAATCGCCAAGAAAACCTTTTTACCAACTAAATACAAATTTGTGTATGTTGTCATGGATACCATTTGTAGACTCGTCGCAATACAACCATTACCATTGGCGTAGCGGAAATTGCGTTTCCAGTACAACGATCATAGGTACACCTGTCGGAATTGTTGTCAGAGCCATATCGACAGTTACCGGTGTGACCAGTGGTACCGGAAAAGAAATTTCATTACGGTTACATTCGCGAATAAGGGTCTCGTGGCTGCAAAGAGTAGTCTTGTTGCCAAGATGTGCTGTGTCACTAAAGAAACTAACACTATTACCATGGCGGAGTTCGAGATGGTGCTGGTTGATATGGAAACCACATCCGACTGCGCGTACAGATACTGAACCGAGGCGCTAATCACCCCAAACAGGTATTCTATTTACTTGCGGTAAAATGTCTGCGAGCTCACAGCACTGCAGCTCGCAACCCATGATAAGCAGAGCTTCCACGTGGACTCATGTGGGCTTCAATTACAGATGGATACGTATGTAAAAAATCTGAGGTTGGAAAAATTATGGAGAATCTCAAAAAGGTTTTGGGCCTGTGAGCCTTGAAGGTAATCCATTGAGAAGTATGGACTTTTAAGGCATTCTTGGAAATGATTTGAATGTAATTGCTTATTCTTTATAATTCGAGCATTAATAGTGTGGTTGTTTGTGTGTATTTCAGCGAATGTGCACAGTGAAAAATGAGGCATTGATTCTGATCCGGAATTGAAATCTTGACCCATTAATTTGTTTACAGTCCAGCCTCTCAAAAAAATCCTGGATAACCTATGACAGGAATTTTATATTAACATGTCATTTATTTGCATTTGGACACAGTGGAAAGTTAAGTCCTAAGAAACTAATGTAGAGACCATATAGGTAAATTAATTGTGATTCGAGTCCATATTCGTATCACGTGACATTCCGCAATCACGATACGGATATCATCCAGCGCTCGGTACTATATATATTGCATTTGTACACATTTCTGTATATGCCATATTTTTACATTAGGTTTATGTTAAGTGTGCATCGCTGTGAAACAACATCGGAATCATACAGTTTAATTGTTGTTATAATTCGGGTCTTTTCCCATTTATGTTCATCTGATTAATTCTTTTTAACCAGTGGCAGCAATTCGCAGATTCATCCTTTCCTCGGTTCGGTTATATCATAGTGTCAAATTTTAATTATTTATCTAAGTTCATCAAACTGTCTGCACTAGAAATGTTGTCGGAAGAACTGGTTTATAGTTTCCATTTGTGTGTGTGTGTGGTTTGGATTTTTTTTTTAACGTATCTTTAACAAATTTTCAGTCATATCGCGACGATGTCTGCAGTGTGACAGTTTATAGTGATGTCTAGCATTGGGGCATCATGCCGCAGACATGTAGCATGATGTCCCACTCAGTCACATTATCCTGACACCAGGCCGACCAGTCCTAACACTAACCTCTTAATGCTGAGCGCCAAGTGATACATCTGTTAGTACCATTTTATTAGTCTTTGGTTTGACTCAGCCGGGGATCGAACCCACGACCTCCCGCATCCAAGGCGGACGCTCTAACCAGGTTCCATTTGTAGTAGTTTGTGTTGTTTTGTTGTTTGTTTGTTTTTTGTTTCGAGTATGTGTGGAGGTTTTTTTTCCATATGAATATATTTGTTCCATTTAAGTGAGAAGTGTAAAATGTGCCTATGTCTGCCTCTAACGGAAAAGCCTTACATTGTTGTGCTTGATAAATATAGTGACATTAAAGTACATCGAATTAATGTATTTTAAGGGGGGTGCCTTAGCAACAAATTCAAAGTATCTCTATCTCCCCATACCGCCCTATGATACCCTAAGGGTAAAATTGCTATCCACCTATGACTTACATACCTCTATTTGGAGGGACCAGCACCTACTCATTTACTGATCACATAGGGTACGATGTAAAAGAAACAGTATAAAATAGCATTTTAAACCTTTATAAACAAAACTAATATTCTGTCTTCCTTCACCATTCTTTGATACCTCTTATAAATAGACCAAAAGTTATCAAGCTATCAAGCCCCGTGCATAATATTCCCACCCGCCTCAACCCTCCTTTTTAATAAAGGAAAACTACCATCCTCTTTACTTTTTTCTGAATCCATACGACATTACTAATGTAGTGTAAGGAGATATAAATGTGTATGACAAGGAGACACTAACAACAAGTTATCACTTTTATGAGTTTTATGAGTAAATCCTGTGTCAGAAATATTCTTTGTTTGTGTTTTCACTGACCAGTTTACAAAAAGCCTGTTATAAATAATGAACAAAAGTTGAAGAGGTGTCAGATTCAGTCAGTGTGCATTGCCTGTAACTTTGGCTTTAGCAGGGTATATTTCAAACAAATTTACAATTTTACCATTTCCAAAATCATGAAATAGAAAGTTTGGTTTTCAAGCCACATTCTGGAGTAAAAGGAATTCAGTCTTGTTCGACAACTGAAATGAAAATGAATCCAATCAGGTCATGCAAAACTTTAAAAATAAGTATGCCATCTGACCGAAAAAAGTTCTTCCTTTTCTTCAAACCTTGTACATTGTAGCGTAAAATATATACATAATAGAGGTTCTTTTGGTACTCTAAATATTTCTTTTTTGGGCTTGCAAGTTATTCTTTAAAAAGAATAAACTGCAAAACTGAGTAAGATATCATTCTAGTTTATATAGCTATTCATTATGTGTGATAGGTGCTTGGATCTGAGAGAGAGAGAGAGAGAGAGAGAGAGAGAGAGAGAGCATGTATCAATATAATATTCATACTTAGACAAACAAATCCTTTTCATGGTTTATATTCCCTTTGAATAAATCTACAATGACATTTCAATAACAAATTACAAAATATCACACTTAAATATCCTTTTCAGTGAGGTACTAGTCATATACCCGAGACAACGAATCGGTAAATAAACAAAATTCCATTCATAGGAATTCCGACCTTGGTAAAATCGCACTTAATTGAATTTAGTATATATTATAAATTATTTTGGGCCAAGTAAGATTCACAAGGTATTTGCTATTTATTGTCACTCCGTTGTGTTACATCATAAAGCTAGCAAATGGTTTTATTCATCCAATTCTGTCAGAAGCTTTGAAGTATGGATATATTCACAAGATGTAGCGCGAAATCCCTTCTCAGAAGTATATTCGCCTGTAAAACTTGTGCATTTGTGTTCCAGTACATTCGCCTGTAAAACTTGTGCATTTGTGTTCCAAGGAAATCGTTTATTCCGATCAACCGATAGCATGCCCTATAATGAATTTGTTTTATATGAAATTAAGATTTTGTTGTTCAGTTTACCATTAATACTTCAGCGAGTTCGTTGTCACATCTTGCAATAGAACATTGATTTATCAGGTGAGGATATTCTAGCTAAACAGAATGCCACTAACGGAAAAATACGTCCTGTCTTGGCGATTTCTGAAAGAAAAATAATTAAGAATTAGAGACTTTATTAAAACGCCAAAAAGAGGAAGATTTAAAAAAAAAAAATTAACAACCGGAGAAGAGGACAAATGAACAGTGAACAGAACGAAGATAGTGCAAACGTAACTGTTAATGTTACAAGACATTTTGGCATAGTTAAAACATTTGAAAATATGAATCAAACTTCTACTGAGAAACCTAACAGAAAGACATACCCCTAAACCAAAACTCTCCACTAAAACAATGTCAGCAGCAGAAGAATTTCATGAGAGTTTCAAGATTATCTTTCCAGGTGTCGCTGTAAATAATGACGTCGTCGATGTACGCATCACAGCCATCTATACCAGACGTTATCATGTTCACGAAGTGCTGGAATGCTGAGTGAGAATTATTCATACCAAACGGCATTACTCTGTGTTGGCTGAGTCCATCTGGTTGTTGTTGTTGTTGTTGTGGGGTTTAACGCCATTTTTCAGCACGATAGGCTATACATGGCGGCCAGTATTAATGGTGGAGGAAGAACCCGGAAAACCCCGGAAAGAACCACCGACCCACGAGAAGCTACTGGCAAGCTTTCTCACATATCCACATTAGCCGAATCTGAGACTCGAACCCACGCAGACAGAGGTGAGATGGCAGTGATCCGTAACGAAGAGCGCTTTAGACCACTCGGCCACTCGGGGCCCCGAGTCCATCTGGAGTTGTAAAAACCGAAAATTAGTTTTCTCTATCCGTTTGTAGAATCTTCCAGAATCATGTTGATAGGTCAAACATTTCCAATTCTGTCAATACAGTCATCAATTCTTGGTATTGGAGATGAATCTGTTTTGATGACACTGTTCACTTTTCTATCGTCAGTGCACATACGGAAATTTTTATCTGGTTTCGGCACACGAGATGCACGGCGAACTTCAGTTACTTTTGCTTGGTTCAATAAAGTGATTGTCCAACAGATATCCAATTTCCAGTTTCAAACAATCTTGCTTGAGAGGATTTATCTTGTAAGGATGCTTTTTCACAAACTTGAAATCTAGAATTTCAACATTGTGGTAGATTTCGTTTGTTAGAGTTGGAACATCTGGAAACAAGCTGCTTCTAACTATATAAGTAGCTGTTACAGATAAATGCAATGAAGCTGTCGAAATACCTACACTAGCTAATACTGTCTCCATTCTTTCTCTTTAACCATATCAGTTCTTTGTATGTTGCTTTGCATTTCTTTTTCGTTCCTTTGCTGTATTTAATCTCCTTAATAAAAATGATTTTATGTCTTTAACTTTCTCTAAGACTGTGTCGGCGTTTCACTCATCTCATATGCTATTTGCTTAACAGCAAAAATTCTATCTATTGTGTAACAAACTCGTCAAGACAAAATCCATTGGCTATCAGTGGTTATACTGTGAATTGGGCTAACAAGTGGAAAAATCTGGAAAAAGGTCTTCAGGCTCCATATTTACTGAAGAACAACCTGTAAACTTCAGTACTTTTTAAAGCATGGTGTATACAACAGAAAGGGCATAGCCCTAAGTCCCACACTAAATTGTATTGATGTTTTGTTTGTTTCACTAGACAATTAATCTTGTGCAGAAGTCAGCATCGTATGCTTCATGCTGCGCTCATTTCTATTTTGTTAACATGTTTCTAGTAAAAGTCCATCTGCTATCAGGTAGTGAGTTTCGAACTGAGTGAAAAGGAATAACCAACTTTTAAATATCTCTTATATCCATTATTAATGGTGGACCAGTAATAAAGTTTCATAACCTGTTGAAAGGCATAATGCATGCATCGGTTAGAAACGATGCAATGCCGCGTAATAAACATAATTAATTTGTTTCGCTCGACACATTGCTATTTATTACCTGTAAAAGTCAGTAACCTGAGATAGACTTAAAGCATGACTGATATTTCTTTGTATGGTAAGTTCGTTTATAGATTTATCAAACCGCTTTAGTTGATTCATCATCGGTATTTTAAACCTTTTTTACCGCTATGTCTTGAAGACTCTGTGACGAAACAACTTCCCTTTCTTATCAAAATGTCAACGATTCTAAAAATAGCTAGTCCACCAACAGGTGCCTTACGTTATCTCTATATATGAGGCTCTGTTAGTTGATACACTCCTCGACCTAACGGGCTCGGGTGCTTGGAACCTTCTATTGGTTTTTAATAACATGAATTAATAGGCCCCAGCAGATTCTTTGTCTTAATATTTCCAACATAATCTGAAAATTGCTCACAATTAACGTACAAGTATCTTAAATTATTTTACACATATCTTGAAAACCACTTGCAGTCTTCGCCACAACGGTGAGTGGTGATTCTCCCTAACTCTTACTTACGTCTGTATAATTACCTAAATTTGCATATTCAAATAGCGTGCCTGCCACGAGTTACCCCTATTGCAAATATAAAGTAAGAAACTGCTTTGAACTCCGAAAAAATATAGAACGAATTGATTGGGATCGCTTAGGTCCTTTTGTGGCCAGCTGAAACAGTCTGCCTGGAAGTTTGCCGTCATGGCCTGAAAGATAGTTTTATATGGAAAGTGAAGATAGATTATTGAAATACTAGAACAAACATGTCCCGTAGAAGATAGCTTGACAAAGCGACCTGGATACATTACAACAGAAGAGGTTTAGAAAGTATTCTCTAGCTGATTACAGATCAAAATAAACAAGATAGATATTTTATACAAATTCGAGAACTTATCCAGAAAAATAACAAGATTTAACGTCCTGCGATGCACAAAATGCAAATAAAAATATAATTTTCTTGGAAGTTATGTGTTGCCAATATTTCTAAACCCTGTACTTTTATATTTTCTCCATCCTCTGAAAATTGTATATCATTCGTTGGCAGTCAAATAAAGAAAAAAGCATTCAAGGGCAATTTATATTTTTTCTTCCTGATAGTTATCTGGTAGATTATATTCTAGTCCAGTAATTTTACCTGCCTGCGAGCACGCTTGTGTAAGAATTACATACCAGTGGTATGTGATTTAAAAAAAAAATCCATTTTCTATTCTTTGAGAACGATTTTTTGTACTATTATAACTATATGGTCTTAAACTACGGAAGAAAAAAGAGCGAATATATCATCAAGTTTTGTAAAATTCAAAAAATAATGTATTTCTCTAAAATACAGAGTGAAACGTTTAAAGAATTTACAGTAATGCGAACTAAATCCCCAAAAGTCCTAAAAGATTTATAAATAAGGTTCCTACTGAAGTCCAGTGGTATTTCAAATAATTTCCAATACTGAATGTGTTGATGTGTCTGCAGTCTTGAATGTGCTAATGTGCCAGTAACCTGTGGTGTGGCGATGTACTAACAGTCTTTTGTTGTATCATAATAATATAATAAGTCGCTGTCCGAATTCACTATAATTTAAAATAATGTTCCAGTCTACGAGTATTCTTGGTGAACATTTTGTATTTCCAGTGAATGAAATTCTGAATAAACAATTCTGCCCAAATGAAATTCTGAACACAACAACAAGACTGAATCTACCTCGGATGTTAAATGCAGGAGTTAGTAATTTCTCAGGTAAACAACGTTATATAAAAGACTAAGATAAAAAAAAGAACCAGGATGCGGGTCAATAGTTCATTCCTAGAATATTCTAAGTTGTCAGCAAGAAAAGATATATAACTGAAATTAAAGTAAAGAACATATTAAACATCAGGTACAACAGGTCATACATGGGGAAATTCCAATGTCCTAGACTCAGACCTAAATAAACATATTAACCTCGACTGATAATTTCCTAATAGTTAATCCACACTCATAGAGAAATATTAACTACGTATTATTTATTTACAAAGTAAAAGTTACTGGTCAGGTACAGAATGAGCTTGATTTTTGACAAGGCCAAGTCCAAAATACAATTATACGTAACATATAACCATGACAAAAAAAAAAACTATCCAATCAGATCGTACGCCATTCCTTTACACCATCTATGCGCTTAAATTTTTTTCTTGAAATTATAAATTTCACACAAGCGTTTGACTTAAATAAACCAAGCGAATAAATTGAAGTTGTTTTTATTCATAAGGCATAATATGGCCAAAATATCACTGTATAATTGTATTATTCAGTTCCAAGTTTATACAACGTAAGAAAATGAACAAATGAAATTCTTACACTGTACATGTCTGCTACAGAATATAGGTACATGTGGTGGTAACGTTTAATGACGTCTAAAACTATGAGCAAAGCGAACAAGTACTTGAAACAAATATACCAAACATTTACCATTAAATGAAAGGCTGAAATGATTATTCAAAAACAAAAGATGCAACAATAGATGGTATTCTGACAGCGATTGCGGTGACTATATCAACAACTGCCAGGTGTCAATAAAATTGTTTAAAATAGTTCGCTGGTTGTGGAAGCAGAAGTGGCGATAGTTTTCCATCACAAGAAAAAAGATGACTCGTTCGTTAATAAAGGAAGAAAAGTCTTAATAACTAAAGGCATTGGCAGTAGCACTGCAAGAGATTATTGGTAATGTGATACGTTGCTTTCTTATGAGTGCTCGTGAGATTGATTTTTTTTCTTCCTGAATATGCTTGTTTACTTATCTTAACATTGATTAGTTTATTGTTTTACTTTGTTTAATCAAAGACGTAGACACGGCTGCAAAGAAAAGATAAAATGAAGGGATTTTATAACCTACGTCAGGAGTAGTGTACGGTAGGTCATGCAACCGTTGGTATACATATACATTATTATTTGTTCATTTCAAGGTTATTATTGATACTTGATATTTCTGTTTCTAAACTGGACTTTTCAGGATTGGGATTTTCTTTGGAACGTCATAGATTTCATTAGTGCTCTGCAATAGATTAGACTGATCCATAATGTTGAGCGGTTTTCTACATTCCTTGCTCCTACCTGGGGCATCACTACTGGTTTTATATGAGTATTTTATGTATTGTAATGTATGCCACAACCGTCTTTAATAAAACCTCAACCCATTTTCTGTTTTCATTTTGTGTGAAATACTTCACATTAAAGTCTCTGGTCTTCTGTTAAAACTTTCACCTACATATAAATTTGTCTGAGTAAATCTAACATGTTTTCGATGTTTTCCTGTCCCAGCAAATAAATACCCCTCCTTTTGTTTCACTCTTTTTGCCTTCATCAATCTGTATATTTTCAGACTTGATATTTCGAATAATCTCTAAAGGCACGTCAATGTCGTCTCTATTTTGGTTTCATTTTCTCAGCTGAAGCGTTTAACGAAATATATATATATTTATATATATATATATATATATATATATATATATATATATATATATATATATATATATATATATATATATATATATATATATATATATATATAACTATCAAACTAAATGTTTTAAAAAGAATTTCTTCACATTGTTGCATTTATGTCCTCCGGCCACTTATTATCTTTTCTCCATAATTTGTACTATGTTGAGGTAGACTGTTCAGTTAATCATTCTTTTATATCAGAACATTCTGTTTGTTTTTATTTTTTATTATTAATATTTTGCCCTTTTTAATTATACCCAGAATTGAATGATAAGTATGTCAGCAGCTGGGCTATCGGGATCACTATCAGGACGTCTTAAATATTTTTTATGTCTTAAGTGCATCATTTAAACCTTATAAAGCAATCCGGATAATAATTTTATCTTGTTAACTTATATTCAAATGCTGTCATCAAGCCAATAGAAGATCCATCTAAAACAGGTAGTTATCTTTTTAAAAATTAGTAACGTTTCTCCAATCCAGTCAAACGTGAAATTTTGCCATTCCTAATATAGATGTTAACGCTGTTACGTCATATGCTCTCGTATAAGGAAGGACTATTTGATTTAATCAGGTTGTCTATTAATGTGTAGTCTCCGCAAAATGTATAATACTGTCCATGTGCAGAGGGGTATTTTTTTATTTTATAAATATGCGTAGTATGAAAATGTTTTCGGATACGGGTAAGAGATATAAAATTTAAAATATGTTTAAAAATGTAAAAATTTTGATCGGCACCCTGACTTTATATACTGCTAATGAGTTTGGAAGGACTTGCTACTTTTGGTGCTGAATCCTTGGAAAATTTGCAAGATTGCAGTTTGTTGCCTTCCATTACACCGGCCAAATACTTAGGTATCATGTTGACCACGATCTGTGTACCCAGAATTCCAATTAAAACTTTCAGTTATGTATAATTTTTAACCAATAGGTTTCTGCAAGCATGGAGATTTAAAGATTTTTAATAGTATATGTATATATCTGTGACATTCGATAATCAGGACTTCAAATTTCATCCTTAGTTTTTTAATGACGGTCTAGCTTTAGTTACCCTCAAGACTATTCCTGCCTGATTATCCAAAACTCTTTTATTTTGTTTTCCTTTAAAAAAGAAAAATAAGGTTTTAAGACCGATGCTGCCTAAATTCAATTGGTGGCATGGGCGCCCACAGCATAGGGGGTCACGTAACCCCCTGGAAATAATATATATATATATATATATATATATATATATATATATATATATATATATATATATATATATATATATATATATATATATATATATATATATATATTCCGACAAGTTTAATCATGCAGATGAAGCTGAAAATATGTCACAAGATTCTGTTCAAAACGCTTAGTAGATATTGGCTTTAGTTTCAGACTGCTTACGCACGGAACTACCAACTAACTCTCCCAGCCGTGACTGACTTAACCCCCCCCCCCCCAAAAAAAAAGATCCTGCGGGCGCCCGTGATTGGTAGGGAGTTCGTCGGACTCGTAATCCAAGTGTTGCGGTTTCGGTGTCCACTCCGGCCAGTCAAGATCGGCTGCCCCGGCGTGTCCCTGGAAACAGCACAAAGTTCCTATTTCCTCGACATGATTCAGCCTCTAATGTGTTACAAGTGCTATTAAAATCAATAAGTCCTCACTGCTATAAAGGTGATCAATTCGATATTTCATAACGAGTTTATAGGTTACGTGCACGTTTCTATCTTATTGTTTATCCTTACTGACTCTACATCACTTCTGAGGGGTCAGTTTAGAAGAAGAGCAAGATGATGATGAGGAAAATGATGCCGATGATGATGATGATGATGATGATGAAAGGGAATAAGAATCAAATGAAAGGAAGAAAAGGAATAAAAGCGTTTAAATGTAAGATGGTCCGGCATTCTTGATTATTGATGTTTGAAAGAATAAAATAATCTATGCTTCACATTTTGCAAATGGTCAGGATATTTTATACTTTCTCGAGAATAATAATTGTGCCTCCTAAACGTCGGAATATGTTTCATTCATCAAGACGGGTCGTCATACAAATGATAGAGCTTTATTGCATTTTGTTTTTCGATTTGTATCAAATTGAATGAATTTGGTCTGTTACAATGAATGGAATAAAATATCCAGGGAAAAATAACAAAACACTGACGTCAAATGCAATTAAGCATAACATTTTGCAGACGGGGCAACGTGACCTTACATTTAATTGCATAATTCATCAATAACAGGTGAAACAGACTATAGAAGGTACACATTACAGTACCGCCAGATAAAGTTCGAAACTAACTCCATAATTACTAGAATAGCTTTGTCATGAATTGACCAATCACCGACGTAGGTTGTTTACATCGTAGTCAGACTTTTTTTCCGCTATGTAGCAATGTACAGTGGGAATGTATGAGATCTATAGGGTATATAACTAAATTATTGAAGATTTTTGGATGCTGATGTTATTATCATAGACTACATTTGAAAGAAGAGATATTCAGCTTCTCCAGAGAGAGCACATCATAACAGATTCATCCCAGGATCGTTGTGGAATACTACCTAGTCGGACCCTAGTCTGACATAACAAGCACAAGAAGTTCAAGGCTATAATAACACGGGAAATATTTTGAAACTAGTCGTAAACATAGTTTTGTGATTAAGTTTTGGATATCTAATGAATATACTTTCTTAATACTTGAATTATATCATCAGGGTCACATCTGCATGCTTCTATGAGTTTGTTACAGCAGATGTTTCACCTAAAATCGGATTGGAATATGTGCGTTGTAGTGTGAATTTCGCCGTTCATTGATAAAACTGTGCAAGAGCCAATGAGCGAGACAACAGCCGGTATGAGTAAACACGACAATCATCGAGTCTGTAGTCTGGGCGCCACATGACAGTATTAATGGAATTTCCGAACTCTAGTTGTGACATTTACAAAACTTAAGACTAAAACAAATGGCCACTTTCAATATTTTCCGTGGAATGTTTCTGTTATTGGTGTTTCTTTGTCCGGTATGGCGGGGGTCACAGAATTTGATCGGAGGGGCCACTGAGGATAATTACTCCCATCCCGGGCGATCCAAGGCCAAGGGAGGTGCGTATCACGTGTCAAGTACCCTATTTATATTTCTTTACAATTGCATAATAGTTTAAAGTGTTAGACTTATTACCTTAGCAATGAATGGTATGATTCACACACCTTGCACCTAACCTTCCCGCATGCGATGTTAAGGTGTAATTTTACATGTGTGAATCTTTTCCTTTTTTAATGTAGGATTTCTTCATATAAATTATAAATAGATGTTGAACTAAATATAAAATCATGTTTTTTAAATGATGCTAGAATATAAAAAAATATTGTTTTTCCTGGGCGATTGACGCAGTTTATGCGGGACTTGAATGTTAGGATTAAATGATCCTTCTCCAGCCATGATGGGTCCGTCTTGGCGAAAATAGGGAGAAGTGAGTGCAGAAAGACCAAACTATATAATATGTAAAATATTCTGTTGTTTTGTGGTGGGTTGGGTTTTAGGTGATATTTTTTCATGTCAGGATTACAGTATTGAAGATTCCCACCATATTGTTTTAGCACCACCATTCCTATAACTGGGAATTGAGATTATGAAACATGAAATTTCTGTGAATTTGTGAAATGTATACTCCTGGTTTGTAACATCATATCTCATAAATAATGTTATATTGTTGCAATTTATTTTATTAAATCTATTTTTTTTAAAGGATAGTATTTGCAGCATATTTACCTGGCACACACAAGTCAACAAGTTGGAGCATTATCCACTGTTCACCACAGAATTTTCCTTTCCATTATAAATGTCATGAAATAGAATGCCATAAAAAGTATTTGATTCATGATAGGTCATGTGGTTGAAAAGGTAATGTGCCCATGGCAGGTGAATCTCAATCCCCCTGCAGAATCAACAGCTCAGAGCAAAAAAAATGGTATCGGTCATTACCAATATGTGTTGTAACCTACTTACTTTATACATACCTTTCACAGGATGTTTACATCTTTACTTGTTTGTATCTTATGTAATTTTTCATGTTAACATTTGTTTGTGGGTTTTATCTCCTGAAAGTTTCATCTTCATATCTAAATTTATAATGATAACCTTGGGTGGTTCTATATAGCCGCTGTTGTGTTATGGTACTGTAATATGGTTCAGGTCAATTCTCCTAGAGTTATTTCAGACCTTTCCATTTTGGCACACTATCTTTCGGGGTCAGTCATGCCCGGAGTTGTTTAAGCATTCTGTATTGAAAATGCTATTATAGGTTAACACTATTACTCCTATTTGAATGACTACACCATGAATAAATGTCAATTGACAAAGGGTATAAGGATTTGACATTATTTATTGGTCAGCCAATTGCATCTAACAATACCCCTCCCCCAGCCCATGTGTATGTGTTGGCAGCTTTCATTTTCTTGTGATTTATAAATCATTGCACCATAATTTTAAATTTGTAGCTCAGCGATTGACTTTGATTATTGTCAGTGTACTTGAATTAAATGATTTAAAAATTTAGGTGATAATCTTTTATCAATGACTGCATTTTGTGGTGCTTGGTTGTGTATGGATTTTAAAGAACAAGTATGTCAGTTTTTGTTTGAGCAGCGATTGCAGACAGATGCAAAGAAGAGTTAAGTAGCTTTATTGTTCATGGATCATAATGGATCAAAAGATTAACACTTTTCAGCAGACACTTTTTGACAATAAAGTAAGATAAAAATTCTCAAAATGCACATCCATGAGTTCAGATACTGTTAATTCAAATGTTTTTTTTTTTTAACCACAAGTAATAAGGTAGCTACAGCATGGTTTCCGTATATAAATGAACATATCTTTACTGGTTATCACAACCTATACATGTAATATTTTATTTTAATATTTTAGTAATTATCATTTTGGTTCTGAGTTTGTGTAAAGGAAATACCAAAATGAAATATGATATTAAGTCATTTGTTTGTTTATAGCTTATTCAGATGTGAGTATTGTTAGGTTGAAACGATGGGGGACCAAAATGGTTCCGGGCAGAATCAACCCAGCATGAATAATTAGCAGGTTGAAATGATTTGTCTGAATCGACTCCGGAGTCCCTGTAAAATGCTGCTAAATATATTCCAGACACAAGAAAAATTATCATACATGGCTTTAAAAATTTTATAAATGAAATAGCAAAGAACAGAGCTGTGAAAATAATTTTAATCATGTTATGTGTCGTGACATTGTTATTTTTGTCATCCATTATCCCATCATTTCAATCTCTTGTTTAGGTTTGATAAGATTTATGTATTTTAATTGATATTAAAATCAAAGAATGTACAACGTTTATTTTAATGGTCTTTGTTTTGTAACTTTTGTTAAGTAGAACCTGTTTTGAAAGACCATCCCTTTTGCCCAAAAATTACGATCTTTCAAGACAGGTGGTCTGTCATAACAGGTCAGAATGTTATATAATTAATAAATCAGTGTACTGAGAACATAGTCTTTCAAGACAGGTGGTCCTTCATGAAAGGTTTTACTTTACCGTCAAGGTGTCTTGTGCTGTAGACACTCTTTCTTGCTCCAGTATGGTAGCATCAGTACTTCCATCAGCAGGAATGGAAAGGAATTCACAGGAATTAACTCATTAACCCCTGGAAATTTTTGTTGTGTTTGTCTGAAATGTGAGTAGGAAACACATTTGGGGGGCTGTTTCTGAATACATCCTAATACATCGACTTCCAACAGATTTTCCATTAGCCTAATGCCTAGTTGTGTTAGAAACATCATTTTCCATTGGTTTTTTTGCTTAACAGACCCATCATTTTTGTATCGATACCACTCTTTATTCCAAATGCCCACTTTATCCTCTGTGTGCAGTTCAGACCAGACACCCTTAGATCTGAGGCCAAAAGGTCTAAAATCTGGACACAAAATTGGATTCCAAGCATGGGCAAATTTTGGGTGGGAAAAAAAACGGGTCCCAAAAATTAGGTTTTTCTTTCTGTATCTTGTAGTGCAACTTAAATGTCCAGATTATTTGGTATCATTGTAGAGCTACATGTGTCTACCTTTCTATAATACCATCCACTTTAGTGTATCATACATGACCTTGATGCTACAGAGCTTGGCAGTAGGCTACTACCTTGTGTCACGTAAACGCAGCACCTTTTTCTCTCAGGACTCAATCAATTTGGGCAGGTTATGAATTCACATTGTTGCTATAAATAGAAATTGATGTCATTTACCCACAAGACCTGGTATGCACCACTGCATTGCTTTCAAGCATAACAAAACTTGCGTACACTGTGATACTTGTGCTAGTGTTCCAGCTAGGGCTTCAAATGACAGGTGCTGACCAGAGCACTTTGAGTGCAGTCTGATCAGACATGGTTTCAAGATCAGGGCACTTCATATGTGAATGGATGTCATATAGTAACCAAAAAAAAAAGAGGAAAAATAAAAAACTTCGACTTGGCATCATTTATTTCTCAAACTATACACTATTTCAAACAATATGTAACTAAAAGCAAGGATTCATTATTATAGGTTATATGTTTTGGGTCTGTTGCTGTCTCATCTCTCCTGGTTTCCTTGGTAGGTTCATTTTGAGAGAATCTAAAACAAATACAAATGATCATTTTACTCTTAACAAGTAGTTACTTTTTGGTTGAAACGTCATTCTTCATAATTGTCAGATCTGTTAATTTCATTAAAAAGGCAAATCAACATTTGTATTCCATTTCATCATTGTACTGACATTGAAAAAGAAATATGTCTGTCTTCATATCGTGTGTTCTGAATAAATTAGTCAATTGTACAATTAATTGACAAGTATTCTTGAAAAAAAAAGAACAAAATTAAATTAAATTGAGGGCTACTGCTCATCAATAATTTTTTCTTTCTACACACATAAGTAAGAATATATAAAAAAAAAAGGCTGCAGTTTTCTGTTTTCATATGCTTTCAAGTAGTACATACCCAACAAAAACAGTTTTAGTTTACCAAGACAACATCACTTGATAATGGTGCAAGGATGGGTATCAAATAGGAATAAAATAAACATTTTGCGCTCGTGAATAAATTGAACATATAATACAAGTACCGAAAACATTATGTCACTTTCCTCTTTTTGCTTAGATCCCGTCTTTGCTAGTGAACTCGGTGTGGTATGCATTCTCTGTGATGATCGCATGCACAATGATGATGAGTCTTAGCAATACAGAATCGAAGTTAATCAGTGGTAGGGCTGTGGCAAAACAGCCAAGAGCATAGTGCCAGAACAGAATTAAATTTCAGAAGCGAATGATGGGGGCACTTTTAAATTTGATAGGGGTATTCAAAGGCATTATAAATGACGGGGTGCTAAAAAAAGTTGGGCAGGGCATAGCACCCCTCAATATGCTTAGCTGGAACAGTGCTTATGCTCATATGTATCTTAAACTCTGCGTGTGTTAATGTATACAAAATAACACTTGAAGATAAAATAGTATTCAAATTTAGTCGATAAAGCATATAAAGACTTGTTTTATATTTGGCAAGTCCTTTAACTTGGGGAGATTAGTGACGTGTTAGCAATGAAGATGTTTGTTTTATTGATCTTGTAGCAAAAACAGTAAATTATAAACCCCATTAAATAATAAACTCATTCAGTCATAATTTGCATCTTTATTTCCATTTCTGGTTTCATTAAAATTATAATTTGTTGGTTTGTTATAGACCTACGCACGTGTTTAACCAGTGGGTAGGTTGGTCCGTTTTTATTTTTCTTCAAGACAAATAGTCTGAATTATGGCAAAAATGAAACCATAAAGATTTATTGATAGATATGTTACAGGACTATTCTCAGACTTCTAAAACATGCAAATCAATCTTGTGCTTAAAAATGAGTTTATTTTGCGTTTAGTAAGTTGTGTAGCATGGAATATTAATTATGAATAGTTTTTACTCAGAAAGTGGAAATAAAATACATTCAGGACAAATGTAAATCACCGGTCATGCCAGGCTTGAATTTTTGGGAGATGCGACTTGTCGTTTTGGACAGACTAGGGAGAAGTCTCTGTAAGTGGGTTTCATTCTTTTAGTTGAATTATGCCCTCTATTTCCCAGTTTGCATATCAGCATTTCATCACATTGGTTTTAAGCTGTACTTTATTTTCAGGTATATGTATATTAACAAACATTCATTACTTGTTTAAAAATTGTCATATTCATATGCAGTGTATTTTGGCCAAATGACTTTAAAAGAGCACAGTAGAAATTATACATTGTAATGAATTTTAACTGTTATAAATAAATAAATTGCTTTATTGTAAATATAAGTTAGTAAAAATGCTTAATCAACTACCCTTAATCAAGAATTTTTCTTTTTTATAAAACGGCAGTTGAAAAGATTTCTGAACTTGTTTGAAACAACCCCTGTGCCTTGTACATTAGAGCAAATGCAAACACACTTTCAGCTCATGCGGTTCATCTTGATTTTTTTGTTGCCAATAAAACATTACCGTAACTATTCAGACAGCACATTGAAGCTTTAACTTCATTATATGAATGAACTAAACTCTTCTTTCCAAATGAATAAATACAGTCAACATGCGAGTGCATCTTCCTTTGGAAACTGGTTTTCATAATGTAACCCAGAAGTCCTGCTAGGATTTTAAAATGGGGAGTTCAGGGCATATATTTTGGGAAAAATAGTCTCACCAGCAAAAGTTGCAATCCCCTCCCAAAAGCGAATTGGGCCTAACTGAGGTGTCTAAATTTCAGCTGAGAAGAACCAGCAGTTGCCATTGATTTTAATTTTCTAAATTCTTTACACCTTTGTTTGTCTCAAAATAATATATCTCTTGTTTGTCCATCAGTGTGAGACTGAATTATGTCAGACCAGGGAAAGGTCCAAGCACTATGCTAGGTATCACAAACTTTCTTACATCTGGCTACTGTTTGATGCGAACTATCAGTGTTAGCAACTTTTAGCACTCTTTTGAATCTCATTACAATCTTCGTCAAATTGCCGTTTAACCCCAAAATACTTATTCAACTTTACAAATGGCATTTTTTCTAAGTCTAAATGTTTCTTGATATTCGAGGTCACATGCACTACTTATTCGGCTACATTTGGAAATGAACGAAAGCTGAAGTTATTCTTTCGATGTACTCTTATAATGACCACATGTACATCACTAGGTCTTTCTGCCTCTGAATTCAATAATTGTACATATCAGCACATTTTCCTCCACTCTACAGCTAGGTGAAGTCTTTGAACTTGCAGCCCAGCTATTGTGTCATGTTCTTCTGATGTACTGTTACATGACAACATGTACATATGGGGATCCCCCTCAGCAGGTTTTTGAAACAGGACTGGCATGCCTTTGAATTTGCCGCCCAGCTATTGAGTGCATACAGAGGATTCCTGCGTAACTGTTTTTCTGCGTCTTGGGTGTAAAAAAATTGTGTCCATACACGTGTAACCACTCATTTTCAAGCATCATTACAGTCCACTGATATAATTACAAATTTAAGGTTTTATTATTTGTCTACTTACTTGTGACCACTCCAGTGGCATAGTGGTTAGAGCGTCCACCTCGGATGCCAGAGGTCGTGGGTTCGATCCCTGGCCAAGTCATACAAAAGACTTACAGAAATGGTACTAACAGCTGCCTCTCAGCGCTCAGCATTAAGAGGTTAGAGTTATGATGGGTCGGCCTGTTGTCAGGATAATGTGACGGGTTTGACATCATGCTACATGTCTGTGGCATGATGCCCAGTGCTAGACATCACTATAAACTGTCACACTGCTGACATCGTAGCGATGTGACTGAAAAATTGTTAAAGCTACGTTAAAAATCCAAATCATACACACTCTACTTACTTGTGATGTTAGGCATTGGTTAAATAGTCTTTGCTTCGCTGCTTTTTGTATCTCAGCAAAAATGAGAAGTCAGAAAACAACATTGACCCTATGGCATTTCTTGAATACAACAAAATAACATCGGCCCATATGTTTCTGACTTGCTTAATTGCATTTATAGGGTAAATCTTCAGTAACATAATATTTAAACATTGCTTTCTATGAAATGTATCATTTCCTTAATATATGTGCCCAAAGGGTTATGAAAACAATCTGATAAAGTGGTACTTGCCAGACTGTGAAGTCTGACATTATTCCCCATTTCAGTGACATATTCACTTAGGATTGAAACTGATTTTTTGAAGAAAATAATGCACAAGTTAAAATATTCAGATCACTGATTCTGTTCTTAACCCTTTACCTCATACAAACGTCTTTGGATGCCTCTACTCCATTCGCATGGAAGCGCCTTTTGATGCCTCTACAAGATTCGCATGGAAGTGCCTTTTGGCGCCTGCTGTAAACATGGCCATTTTGAGCTAGTTTTCGTAGCGCCACCTTCGGGGACCCCCCCCCCCCATTAGATACTACATTCATTTCTGCGAATGACAATTACGTCAGATCACGTGGTCGCTATTCATGCACTGGTCGATATCTGCTATTTAAAGTAACTGGTTCGTAATCTCCAGTCTCCAAAATGGCAGCCACGGATTTCATTCAGTACGTACAAAGTTTTCACGATTAGAATAACAACCACGAAAGATTCAATAAATTAGGTAAAGTCTCTGATATTGATGTAGGCAGCAATTAGTTTTTATAAATTATCAAATTCAGATGACTTAGTGATATAAACGCACACGAAAACCTTGTAAATTTCGAGTATCGGAAATGGCAGCTACAGTTGGTCACGCGGCCTCACTGACACGACGGTGAACGAGTTCTCTCAAGATTTTGAAGCACATAAAAATATTCTTCTGTGAAAAATAATTACACAGCTATAACAATCAGACTTTACTCTTAAATTTTTCCACATATAATATATGTGTACCAAAAATGTAAAATGGTTAAAATTGATGCTAAACGTAACATACACTAAATTGCTTAACAGTTCACAGGCAGGATTTCATTCAGTACTTACAAAGTTTTCACGATTAGAATCACAGCCACGAAAGATTCAATAACTTAGGTAAAGGCTCTGATATTTATGTAAGCAGCAATTAGTTTTTATTGATTATCAAATTCAGATGACTTAGTGATGTAGACGCAGACGAAAAACATGGAAATTTTGAGTATGGGAAATAGCAGCTACGGTCAGTCACACGGCCTCACTGACATGACGGTGAACGAGTTCTCTCTCAATTTTACAGCACATAAAATATTCTTCTGTGAAAAATAATTACACAGCTATAACAATCGGACTTTACTCTTAAATTTTTCCACATATAATAGATGTCCACCTAAAACGTAAAATGGTTAAAACTGCTGTTAAACGTAACACCACTACATTGCTTAACAATTCACAGGCATGGCTATGCGTATGCTGTCGGCTAGGTAACAGGTGTTCTATTTATAGCATGCTGCACTTTGTTACTATGCTCTATGAGGTAAAGGGTTAAAACAAATTGCTATTTAAATACTATTGTTAAAGTTTCGAAACACGAGTTTTTATCATCAGATGATGACTTAAGAAATTGGGCAGTGAAGGTTGCTTACTTACTTGGGAAAGGCTTAATGTTGTTGTTGGGTTTAACGCCATTTTTCAGCACACAATAGGCTATGCATGGCGGCCAGTATTAATGGTGGAGGAAGAACCTGGGGAAAACCCCGGGAAGAAACATCGACCCACTAGAAGCTACTGGCAAGCTCTCTCACATACCCACATTGTCTAAATCCTAGAGTCGAACCCATGCAGACAGAGCACAGAAGTTTCATCTGAATCAAAGGTAACATATTTAAATTAGACCTTGGTTGTAGTAATTTTAATGTTAGAATGGGTGTTTCTGAAGAAGGGATGTTGTTTCATTGTAAATTAATGTAGGCTTGGTTGAATTTGTACAGATGGTGGTCTCATGGCCGCAGCATTTTTTTTCTTCACCATATATTACTATTTTTGCATTTACCTTAAGATTTAGTATTGGTTTGTACTTGTACTTAATAATGCAGCAAAATTTGTTCATGTGCAGCAAGTACTAAGCTGCGTTGGCTATATCTTCTGAACTATCATTTCTGGTAACGCTACTGAGACATGAAAATACATTATCTCTGTGCTATGTCTTGTTATATGTGGAACTGTTTGACATAAATACATATTTTCTGTCCTCCTGTTTATTTATTTTGCTTCTATTTAACATTTTTGATGAAGCTATGGATTTTCCAAGACATAATGTTTTATTTGAAGTATTTGAATAGATTATTTGCCATCTTAGTTGGGGTTTGGTGTCCAAGTTAGATGCATAACAAATATAGTTTTTAAATAAAATATGGTTAAATAACATATAATATTGATATTTCACGTGTATACCTGATCACTGAATACTGGCAAATAGGATAGCTGAAATTAAATATTACAATTTTTCAGAATTTTTAAGTAGGAACAAGTTAGTCATGTGTATGTTCTGTAGATAATGGTGTCCAATTATGCATGTTCATTATATGTCAAGTTCCCGTAATGTCAAGTTTCACATAAATCTTCAGTAAAATATGCTGTGAATTGAGATATTATGTATTATTATGCATGTTTGAGCCTACATCCACTTGTAATTTGTGCAGAAAGAGGACACTAAGTAATATGTGCAGCATTTTTAATGTTTTTCTCGTCATGTTTAAGTTAAATTATGAACCTCTGAGGTTTTATAAATATTCATTAAATACATGTATCATCTCAAAGGTATGCAACCAGTGCACAAAAAATGTTTACATATATGTAACACTTTTGGGAGCCATGATCTCGGCCAAGCACACTTAAATTCTTCAGTCTACATATGTTGGGCAAGCTGACTTACATAACTTGTAAATCCCTGCATTTGAACTAAAATTGTCATCCACTTTCCCATTTTTAAGTAGGTAAGATGGCAGGATCTTAAGTTGCAGCAACACTGCTGAAAGTTTGTATTGATTTGTTTATATTGTCAACTGAAAGATTTGTGAATGTTTAAGTATAAATCCATTCATGCTAATTGTCATGTAAACAACAGATCATTAAAAAATAACTGTGTGTGCTATATTTTGGTATATTGATAACACTTTCAATGGAATCCTCCCAGTGGTTAATTGGAGACAGATGCCTCTTACTTCCAAACACACCTGCTGTAGAAATCTTAGTTCATATTGCTAACAGTTAACACCTACTCCCTTTAAAATTGGTGACATGCATCAATCAAAGACAACCTTTCAGATGGGGATTGTTTAGATTCTGCAAACTCACAAACTGCCAGAGGCTAAGTTAGGATGTAAATGTTGGTGGATCATGGATAAGTACAAATATTATGCTTAAAATGTAACTGATAGTTGCTTGAAAATAATATATTTTAGGACACAGGCCCAAGGTTGGTAACTTAAGGACTCATGGTACTAATTCAATTCCCATAGTAAACCTATGCAAACACCATGATATTAAAAATTCAATGACTTTTAATTTTTGAGTGCTCATGATCAAATCTATATTTATCAGTATAGATGAAACCTGGATGTCAGCTTCTGTGTAGAGGAAAGGATATGGGCCATGGCATTTTCTGGACCTGCATGTGTTTGAAACATGTGCTTTCAATTCCGCACCAATGAGTAAGGTGCTTATTTTAGTAATGAGTGTTCCAAACTCAGGACAGTTAAATGACTGAAATTCCATCAATAAAACAATGTCTATTTTTTTTTTTCACTTACAAGTAGGATAAGCTCTCAAAAGATTCTTTTCTCAACAACATAACTTAAATTATTGACCAATCCTGGTCAGCATAACCCGTATATACTCTATTTTATGTTCACTCATTTCCAGGCTGGTTCCCATTTTTCCATACCATTAGTACCATGTGTCCTTAAATCCTGGCTCATATTACACAAGCCCTGACAAAAATTTCCATTTGCCCAAAATTGCCCTATTGTTCCAGTTGCTGTGCTTCAAATGTGAATAATAAAAATAAAAAAAGATTTGCGTATTCATTCAGATCTTTAAGATGTTTAATATAAAGCAATGTTTTCCTCCGGGTTCTGATAAAAACAGGTAACTGCTTGTTGATTACTACCCGGGTAATAAAATGGACAACTGTTTAACACTGACATAAAAAAATCCAAGTTCAGATCGAGACACAGAGTAATGATTGCAGTTCAAGGCTCCTGTCATGTGTGCATTTATTCATTGCCACAGGGACTTATTGCTTACTTGTCATGTTTAATTTCTCATCTTCATTCACAGCTCTTGTTGCTATACAGTGATCAACTGACCAATGGTGGTTTGCTGAGATATTAGGTTATTATAGGTCAGGGGTCGGCAATCAAGATTATTGGCTTTGCTTTGTGTGCCAACCAAAACCTGTTGAGGTACTACCTGGTGACACGCATGCTGTCTGGTAGACGACCCCTGTACTAACTACTAATCCACATGCATTTTTCCGATTGTAAGTAGTGAAAGTAAATGTACATTTTTCATAGTTTTCTCTCATTATGGCATATAATATTTAGATTGCTCATTTTATGTTTTCCACTTATAATAGTAATAATTACACTTATGCCTATCTTGGCAGTTGGCATATGTGATCCTACAAAAATGCAGTTCAGGTTCACATTTGATATAATTTCCCTTTGATCAGGTACCTGGGTAACCAATTGATGGGTACCCAGTAGAAGGTTCCTAAAATTTTGACATCTCTAGTCAAGAGGTCATCCTGTGTCTAATTGCTTATCAATGTCCTCCTTACCCATTGGATCAGCAGTGCTGATATGCATGTCTTGCTTCATCAGTTTCTTTTTATGCTTTTGATGGGTGACATTTAGTATGTTTAACCAGCTTTGCATTACTCTAGTGTAAGCATGAGCAAGGGACAACTCGATTATTATTTGTTACTTCAAACATTGAACAAGGCATTAGTAATTAAAGGAGATCCGAAAAATTCAAAATACTTTCACAGCTTTTTTTGCTGGAATAAGTTTTGGTTGAGCTTTCCTTTTTATCTCGCCACAAGCAAAGGATGGCCAATTTGAATCAAAGACTCAAGGACAATATTTGATCCCAGCATTACTTATATTACCTCTTTAAACATCCAGCATTTGGCCAAAATTCACAAAAGTACAACTATAAAGTAATCAATTAGATGTTTATTGTGTATATATGCTAGTCATTACTCAGCCATGCAGTGCACTGGTTGCAGCGCTGCTGGAACAGATTGGTTCTGACTGGTTACTGCACATAAATACTATCCAAAATGGTATTTTGTCCTACCTTCATTAAAATGACGTGTATGTTTAAGCCAGGTAAGCACTAACCCAGGAAAAATGAGAGAATCAAGGGTAAGATTTTGCCTGAATTGCCTCTGGTGTAGATGCTGGTTACTGGTACATGTTTGTTGACCATCCAAGAGCTTAACATGAATTCATAATAATGATTCTGTGTAACTGCATTTGTATTTTTTTCCCCGTTAGACAAGAGTTCACAACCTGTTACATGAGATTTAACAACAAATTGTTGTTTCCAGATTATATTTTTCCCTCATTCAGCATTTATCTGCCATTAAATCATTTGTTACCAAGTTAAATTTAGAAAATTGTAAAGTATATTTTTTGGACCCCTAAATCACAAAACATCTTTGGTAATGTCTTTTTTTATATCATTAAAATACATCAGCCAAAAACTGTATTACTTTGTCATAATTCATTTTCCCTTCATATAATATTGAAAATTTTCAATTAAATTACTCATTTGTGCATTTTTTGCCATTTAAGGGCGATTTGGGATATTATTTTTATATTCAGCTTAAATAATACTCGTATCTTTCCCAGGTTCACTTACATTATTATTTCTGATCAGTAAATTTAATGTAATAACAAAAGATTGTCCATAACATTGAGTTCAGTAATATTTAATGCAAGAACCCATCATTGCCCATAACCCACCAAATTTTTTAATTTAAGTTCATAGACATTTTAAAAAGATGGTGTATCAAATTTTGACTGTTTGCTTTTCAAAGGAAGATTGGGCACAGAGTTTTGTCAGTTTACTTTTCATTAGCTTCATAGTTGAAGAAAATTACGTTTCTTTAATACATTCCATGATTCAGGGATATTGTTTCAAAGTATGACTTGCAGTTACCTGAAAACAAATTCAGGCAGAAAATCAATTTTGATGAATGTGAAACATAGAAGGAAATGGTAAAAGCTTTTCTTTCAGAGATTTTATCAATTTTCAGTTTGAAATAATGTTATTATTCACCTCTTAAAAAAGAAACATTTAATTTCATAAGGCTGCCATGACTTGGTTTGGTGTTTTATATCTTGGCAACATGAATAGGTTATTTATTGCAAGGCATTTATAGCCTGATAATACAAACCCATTTGTTTGTACCCCCCTACCGATTTAAATAATGGAAACCTTTAATATAATAAAAAGTGCAAGGAAATTAGTCAATTCATTCATTGATTTATAGTTTCTAACCTGATTTTGAGTAGAGTGGCCATAACACCATCTTCTGTGTGTTTCATGCTTAACGGAAGTTTTCAGTGTAATAGACGGACATGCTTGGATCCATTTCCAGTTTCTGGACAAGTCCATTTTCAGCAAAGTGGTGTACCTTACTACAGATGTACATACATAAGTCGTCTGCTTCCGATATTTACAATGTCGAATCAAGCAGAGGAAAATAATGACAACTACAAATTTGCTCTTCATGTGGATTTAACAAGTGGTTTAATTTCTATGTTCATATATGCAGAGGGATATAATTCCATATTCTCAACGTTATGTAATTTACGCAATGTTTACATAATATACAAGTCAGTGAGGAATAGATATGTTAGCAAGCATTTTTTTTAATGCCAGGCAACCCATAGAATGTTTCTGAGCACAAAAAATTAATTTTAAAAGAACAGACAAAAGAATTGCCAATTTTGAGAATGTTCTGACCATTCCATGGTTGATATCGCTATATGTGATAAAACATGCTATTGTTTAGTACTGATAAAATCAGGAAAGAAGGCAAGAAAATAGGTCTTGCAACCATGGTTCATAGTTAGTAAATGGAAGGAAAAACGAGAGTCCTGTTGTTTCACTTTCTTTTTGTTGAGTGTATCAAGTTTTGCTGATGGATCACAAAGGTAGGCTCATTGAATAAAGCTTTAAAAAAATTTAAGAAATGTCTACCGAGTACCCGTAGATCCTAATCATCGGTCACCTGGGTACCAGATCATAGTTAAATAATATTTTATGTCAGCTGAACTGCTTTGTTGTAGATTCATACATGCTAACCCCAAGAGGGGTATAAGCATAATTATTACTAATACAGGTGGCAGAAGAGTGTAATCTGAGCATTAAAAGATTAATATCTAACTTGTAACATGCCATAATTACTGAAAACCATATGAAAAACATTTTGTTGCTACTTAACATGGATTTGCAGCTAAAATTCTTGTCACAAATCCGCTAAATCTGTGTGGATTAGTTCGAGAATACAGACACCAAACTGAATGGTCGTAAAGTCGTCCACAAATTCAGAATGCTGCATTACATCACTGTCAAATTCCTTTTTCAAAATTTGTAAAGTGCTGTTGATTAGCCCTTTTCTTGATGCAACTTGTTCTTCAGTTAAACAAAATCTGTCTCCTAATATTTTTCAGTCATATAACATCCATCAGTCACATTGATGAAGTCTTTTGCTTAATATTTGGGTGTCATGTTTTTTTTATTATTCAATATAGACTGGTCTGTTACCTGTGTGTGTATAAAAATATAATGAATCTGTGACATGTGGTTTAAAATTCAAGAAACCTGTTTGTTTTCTTGGAAACATGTTATGTGCAGTTACTACAAATAGTTTATAAGGTTACTATTCGACATGTGTGGCCAAATGGTTGCACATGTCAAAAATAAAAGGTCATTAGACAGAGATATATGATGGATAAATGCATGGTAGTGAATAATCGCAATGCATGAGCCTCAAACTGTACTTTATTCAGTGTCTTAATCACTCCTGACTACACCAGATATAACCTTTGATTTGAGCTTTGAAACATTGTTTTATTTTATGTAAAGTAAATAGTTACTCTATGGCCCATTTTATTACCCGCGTAATTATGAATGGGTGGGTACCCAGGTACCCGTTGACAGCTCGGCCAATGAAGAATTATCTTCGTGTGATGCATACAGTCCCCACCACCACCATGTCCACATTTTCTTCCTGATCCTGGTCAAGAAAGCTGTTATTTGACAATTCATCTACATTACTGTAACAATATATATTTTCCTTGACATCCATTTAACACATTAATCCCCGACGAGTTAACGTAGCAGGAGGTAGTAGTCTACTGCCGAGCTCTGGCATCAAGGTCATGCATGATATACTAAAGTGGGTGGTATTATAGAAAGGTAGACAGATGTAGCTCTACAATGATACCAAATAATATGGAAGTTATAGTTGCACTACAGAATACAGAGGGGAAAACCTCATTTTTTTAACCTGATTTTTTTTCTCACCCAAATTTCACCTGTGGTCAGAATCCGATTTTGTGTCTGGATTTTAGACTTTTGGTCTTAGATCTAAGGCAGACCGGTATGAACTGCAGACATACAGATTAACCTTTGCAAAAAGTAGGAAAAGATGGGCATTTGGAATAAAGAGTGGCCTCAAATCGAAAATAATGGGTCCGTTAAGCAAAAAAAAAAGCTCCAACTTTTACCCCTTTGCTCTTGCGCGAGCCAAATAACCAATGAAAAACGATGTTTCTAACGCAACTAGGCATTCGGTTATTGGAAAATCACCTGGAAGTTGATGTCTTAGGATGCATTCAGAAATAGTTTTCAAATGTGTTTCCTACTCAAATTTCAGGCGACAATGACAAAAACCTCCAGGGGTTAATGTGTTACAAAAATGAAGCGTTTTGTTTCTGTGCACATATTTGTATGCAATGCCAGCTGCTAGACCCACTCATTTTAAAATAAAGACAAAAAGAAAGAGCATGAAGTATTTAAGTAATAGTATTATTGAAATGAACTGATGCAAGTAAATAGGATATATTGTTTATTTACATAAAAGAAAGTGATAAGCTTCTGTCAAAAATTGCATCATTTCTTTGCAAATCTCTGATTTCTCAATTCTCCAAGATGATTTGCCTACAAATGTAATCCTTTTGAGTGAATAGTTTAAATCAGACATAGATAAATGCAACAAAATTGTACTTCATATTTTACAGGTATTACATTTTCCAGTTAAAATTGAATTCTTTTGAAATCTCATCTCTTTTTATTGCTGCATTTGGAATCCAAACAAACAACAACTATGGAGAAAAAAAAGCAAAAGTATTGATTAAACACATTGTATATGTACACTAATTAAAGTGAGAACAAAGGTTACAAGTCCTTAATTTTTCAGACCAAGCCACTCCATAAAATTCTGGCATTTAAGTCTCCTGGCACACAAGCTTTTGCAGTGTAGATAATAATTAAATTGCAGATGATGATGAAATCATTTGTGCACAGATTCAGTAATTTTAGATTCATTTCAAGATGTTTATGTGAAAAATCATTGAACTACAGAAGTGGATATCATTTATGATGCTGTACTGAATAAACTAGGATTAAGTGAACAGAGGGATGTTTCCATTTGTCGCCTAGTACTAATATTAGTACCCCAACTTTGTGGACAGGGTACATGAATTTATGTGTATTAACAGAAAAGTTGGGTGTGATTCACACCTGGCATTTTTCAGACAACTACATAAAAAAAATTGAACATGTTCCTTACATATACTGTGTCAAAGGTGGGATAATGTGAGATCCCCACTACTTATGGTGTTTTGGTTATTGTTATCTAGGAGATGACCAAATATGGTGTTATTTCCCTGATTGAGTAATTGAGAATGTAAATTACGAAGTTAATGGATTGAATAATATAGATCTGAGCAGAGATATAGAATAGAACAACCCATATGTAAAATATAATAGTTTAATCAGTTAAATCAACAAAATGAAATTGAACATAACATTTGAATGATTCACCTTCTATTTGAAATAGAGTTATAGAATTTATGCAACATTCATTTAGCCATTCTGTTACACTGATAGCAAATAACTTTCAGCATATAATTGAGTGACTAATCAAACTCAGATGGCTGGCATGTCAGCATCACCCTGTTGCTTCCAGTCTTTTCCAAATTACTATTGTAGATAGGTTGGCATTTCCATAATTCTTTTCCTTCTCACTTGTCCTGTAGCCTCTTCAGGTCTGACTGTAACACTCCCATTGAAGTCAGAATTGTTCTATCTAGACCTCCTTAATAACCATTCTGGAAAATATCCTTTTTTGACACCTGTTTCTTATGGCCCACGATTTCCCAAAATTTTGGCCCTGGTTTGTCTTGGATTTGCCATTTTCCACTACATGACCTTACGTTAACATATCTGTCTCATCATTATCGAACAGACATAATTAAAATTCAGTTATATGTCCCCCCTCCCCCCATGTACTTCAAAAAGTATCTACAAAATTTTGTGCCATTACATGCTGAAAGAAATTAAGTAGTCCCATTATTTAATTCCAGAATTGCTGCATATCATTGTGGATATGTGAAACATCATTTACCATTTGATCCGATATGTAGCTTGTCCACCATATTATTTCATCAGTTAGTTACCTCTGTTTGCAGGCTCTGTGCTATTTATTCTTCTGATTGCTTCTAACAAACTGCATAGGCCCAGATCTGCCAGCTCATTATGTGATGGCGTATTTGGGTCTGTAAAGTTTCAGGTTGGACTTGTCTTATAAGTGAGTATATACGGTAATATGTTGTTCTAGGTTGCAATTAATATTTGTTGTCTGTTTCAGGTGATTCAGGGTAAATACAAAACAGTTTTTCAGTTTAGCTTGTCTGAAATTTTGGACAAACCAAACATACTGTATATACTCACTTACAAGTCGAGTCAAACTGCAAAGAGTACATATCCTTATCTTCTGTAGCATAATGTGTCTGCAGATCAGAGTTTGTTCTATTTTTTTCTACTGATTACTCCTAACAAACTACAGAACCTGATCTGTGGCAAATTATGTGATGGCATATGTTTGTGCAGTTTGCGCTTTGAATTGACTTATAAACCAGTATCGAAAGTATTAATGGCCTTGGCTTTTTGGTGCAGGACTCCCAATAAGTGATTGTTGATTACATCTGTATTGTGTATTTAATGACTTTGTTCACATTTTACCTAAATCAATTCAGTATGTCTTCAGTATTGTATTCTTCAGGAAGTCCACATAACAAAAACAAAGGAACAATTTATTTCAAACATTCAAAAGAAAAACAGCTCAACCTCTCTTAATCTTATGCAGGATGTATGCTCTATGAATAATCTGGTTTCCGGCTTCAAAACCTTTGCTGATTGATTACTTATTTACTTTGATGCACATAATTTACCCTGTTTACATGTGGCAGAAATGTTTCTCTTAATTCTTATTCAAAACAATGTTTAATAAGATAAAGAAAATAGGAAACTTGACTGATAAGGTAAAACAAAATGTGTTTCTGATCAGCTGACTGACTGTTTATCACTGCCAACCCTTAGCACTATTTTCCTGCCATGGTAAACAACAACAAAAATCCTAATCAAGCCAGTTTTGCTCAGTGCTTTATAGTGCTTAATACATATGTACAAATCATACTAATACATATTTTTTTTTTAAAACACCTACCTATCCTAATTTTAAAACCAGTGCCATAGAAAATAAACATTTTTTGGACTCGTGGTGATTACTGAAGTTTTCCAACATTGGAATGATATTCCTTGTAACATTTTCTTAGAAAAAAACTTTCTGCATCTGCTTCATTTGTACACTTTTTACTGGAGTAAAAGTAAAATTGCAGATCGAATTTGCTATATGCAGATTCACAATGCTGCAAAAAATTTAACATTCAGTTTAAAACCTAATTAATATTGGAATGATGCAGAATATTTAAATAATAATAAAACGTGCACAAGATGAGGTTGTAAGTCGTCAGTTATAACCAGGTTGTTTTTTTTTTCTTCCCTTATTGACCTGATGATGATGAGATCAGAACATTTACCAAATATTTGCAACCCTTGAATATTAGGGTTAGTACTGCAACTAAAAATTAAGGGTTCCATTTGGTAAAAAGGGATGAAATATTCTGAATATAAGAGAGATTTAATGGAGAAATAGAGCTCAGGCTTAAAATACAATGCAGTTTTAAACAATTCTGTAGATTTTTTTAATGCATTTTGGCATCAGAATCTGCTTGACATTTTTTATAGCAAGAATAAATGCCAACAGTAATAAAAAAGTATTTGAACCGACAGGTGTGACCTTGTATATCATAGCAGACAGCATTGCAGCCATCCCTCATATTTACATTTTGCTTTAGTGTCATGCAGCATTTACTAAAAAAAACTTCTACTTGTAACTGTCTTCAGTAGGTTTATTACTTAAAAATTCGGATACGGGAGGTTGCGGGTTTGATCCCTGGCCGAGTCATACCAAAGACTTACAAAAATGGTACTTACAGATGCCTCGCTTGGTGCTCAGCATTAAGAGGTTAGTGTTAGGACTGGTCAGGATAATGTGACTGGATGGGACATCATGCTACATGACTGCAGCATTATGCCCCAGTGATATACATCACTATAAACTGTCACACTGCAGACATCGTGGGGCCCCGAGTGGCCGAGTGGTCTAAAGCGCTCTTCGTTACAGATCACTGCCATCTCACCTCTGTCTGCGGCGGTTCAAGTCTAGGATTCAGCCAATGTGGGTATGTGAGAAAGCTTGCCAGTAGCTTCTCGTGGGTTGGTGGTTCTTTCCGGCGTTTTCCCAGGTTCTTCCTCCACCATTAATACTGGCCGCCATGTATAGCCTATCGCATGCTGAAAAATGGCGTTAAACCCAACAACAACAGCAGACATCGTAGCGATATGACTGAAAAATTGTTAAAGCTACGTTAAAAATTTAAATCACACACACACACATACTTAAAAATTTGAAAAATAATTCTGTTCGAGGGAGGATAGTGTGCAATGTACCTGCCGACAGGCGGTGCTGCTAAGACAACAGTTCTTGTAAAGTGTACATGCATTGGTCAGTTAAGTGATGATTCAGATGATCAGATTTAAGTTCATATTAATGATCAAGGAGGTAAACAAGAATTTGGTGCAAAATTTCCACTGCTTCAAACCTTGACACAAATTATAGCGATCAAGTTGGATTTTGAGCTACTGTATTTGTTGGGACGTCATAAATTTATTTTAAAACTAATTTTTTGTGCACTGTATGTTCTGGGACACATCGTTTTTTCGCGTCATAAGTTGTGGGACACCTTTTAAATCATTTGAAAATTACATGTCGAAAAATCACTCAAACATAATATTTATTAAAGAAAACTTAAAAAAAAAAACGCTGTGAGTGTTGTTTGTTTACACTTTCTTCTTAGAGGCAGATTTGCTAAGAACAAGAGCTCAGGTAAGAATGAATCGTTTGTGTATATGAGAATGAGTTCAGCTTTTTCTGTTCTAATTTCTGCTTCAACAAAGTTTAAAATAAATTAAATATCAAGGTTTATTTGCCGTTCGTGTTTGTTACATGACTTATTTTGGCAAGATAATTATTGATGAGCACAGTATAAACTATTCACTGTAATTACATAAAAATATATTCACAGAGAGAGAGAGAGAGAGAGAAAGAGATACCGGTAGATAGTGATGGTACAGAGTGATTGATAAACATGCTAATTCTGAAACCGAATATCTTTTCCATCTAACTTATTGCCATGTGATACTGGTCTCCCACTCCTTGCTAAATGCCCCCATTCATTCAGCTGCTGAGAAAAATCTATTTTTGACCAATTTGCAATGGTTGATTTGGGGGTTTTGAAATGTCTTGCTGTTACTCGAATTCCATGCAATTTTGAGAAATTTGCAACTTCCTCTTTTTGCTTTAATGTAAAATGTTTGCATTCCCTCATCATTTTTGTAGGCATCATCTCTCTCCTGACTGGGGTGTTCTTGTCTTTTTGCAGCTGGTTCATTTTCTTTTACATTACACTCCTCCTCTCTAGCATGCTTTTTTGGTTGACCTTTGGGTCTCTTATGTGAAGCTTTAGGCAATGCATTTTCTTTCCATGCATGAGGGTTGACTGCTTTGGTTGCCTAGTGGTTAGAGAGTCAACCTCGGATGTGGTAGGTCGTGAGTTCTATCCCCGGCCGAGTCATACCAAAGACTTACAAAAATGGTACTAACATCTGCCTCGTTTGGCGCTCAGCATTAAGAGGTTAGTGTTAGGACTGGTCGGCCCAGTTTCAGGATAATGTGACAGGATGGGCCATCATGCTACATGTCTGCAGCATGATGCCCCAGTGCTAGACATCACTATAAACTGTCACACTGCAGACATCGTAGCGATATGACTAAAATATTGTTAAAGCTACGTTAAAAATTCAAATCACACACACACACTTCAAGCACGAGGCAGGATCTCTTCACTACTTGAGTATTGTACTACAAACTTAACAGCGGAGATCTATAATGTGGGTTATTTTGTTTTATTTTTATTCCCATATATATATATATGCTTCATACGTGATAACAGTGACTGTCAAAGTGTTCCATTGTTTCTATTTATTTTCAAAATCCCAGTGAAAACTGGTAGAAAGAAATCAAAGTTGGCTTCCCCATGTCGGCTGACTTTGTATACATATGTATAGTTTAAGAAATCTCCACGCTAAAAGAAATCCAAAGTCATCTTCCAGGGTCGGCTTGCTTTGTGTTTGATACCCTACTGGTAAGTTCAAACAATGAGTTTATGGCTGTTACAATGTGTGTTTATTCAACACCTGGGCATCATTTATACGCCATTGACGCAAACGGATTTTGAGTTCTTCAGTGTAAATAGTATACACAGCATTAACTTGCTTTAATAATACTTTTTGTAACCCATGGAATCAAAAAGATTGTCATTTGTACTCACAGTGAATGTATTTCTAATAATGATTTTAGTTTGCAAGATATTGTCATATTGTTACCCAGGATATAATACATTCTTGGATATTTTGTACCTTACACCATGTCACACATGAATGATAGGTGCTTCCGAGCAAAGGGGTTGATAATCCTCACTCTCTCTCTCATTTCATATGTGATTTTGCAGGATCCAGTTTTCATTCTCATGACATTCAAACCTTTGAGGACAACCAAACATGATTCGTTTCTCAATATTCACATCCATGACCATCGTGTTGTGTTGTCTGACGAAAGCGATAACACTAAATATAGATGCATGTGCTACTTATATAGAGTTCGTTTATATATTTTTCCTGTAAAAAATGCTAATGTCGATCCAAAAAAGTGAATAAATGATAACAGTACAAGGTTAGTTTCTTTCATTTTATTATCAAACAAGTAATTTTTAAAATTTATTGTAATAATTTTTGTACATGTCCCAACATATGCAGTAAATAAGGTAGTCAGTCTAAATGAACTCTGCATTGAAGAATTGACTGGTACAGTAAAAGTAAAGACCACAAGTTTAATACAGGGGTCTCAAACTCAAACCAGCCTGAGGGCCAAATGAGTTCATTTTTTTTATGGCCCAAGGGCAGCACCACTTTTGTTATCTCTCATAACACCTTGTGACATCAACTATTTTGCGGGCCACAGGATACAGCTTGGCCCTGGTTTAATGGATGTAAATTCTTAGGATCATCACATTACATGCCAAGGTATTATTTTCAACATGATTTGAAATGTTGAAATATATACTCTGTATTTGGTATTTATCTTTGTCTAGATTCCTCCCCCTTGTGTGTGTATATGTATATATGTGTGTGTGTGTGTGTATGTGTGTGTGTATATATATATATATATATATATATATATATATATATATATATATATATATATATATATATACCACTCGATAACTCGCGAACCTGCTTATAAAGCTGGGTCCGGCATGGATGTCATTTTTTTTAACCAGAAAATATCCCAAAAATTGATCCCTATTTGTTGAACTTGAAGAAAATCGTGATCAAAATTGGTAACGAAACTTTGATATATCGCTCGTTTTATCGTTGAAAATGATGGATAGGACCTGGAAATTTTTATCAACACTATGAAATATCAAATTTAAAAATAGGTCATACAATTTTTTACATTTTCTTTACAAACGACATTCCTAGTGCGCTGTAATTAACAGTATGTAAAGAAATATTGATCAATGAAAATGTCACTCACTCCAAGTGGAGGCAGTACTTTAATAAATAAATACAAATTAAATCATTTTTTAATCAATTGAAATTTGTGTTCTAGTTCTGTCCTTTAGTTCCTTGTAAGTGTAATTGTCATAAATGCAGTGTGTCCTGTTGTAATTAAACGTAAAATACATAAATCTACCATAACAGCTATATCCGCGAGCGTTTCTGAGAACCTATTTAAGTACCGACCATGTTTTGATAACTGACTTCCAGAAGTATTTGTTGTATTGTTGTACTGAATTAAAAGCTGGCTTCCTTTGTATTATCTCATTATTTATGTCTTTTGAATCGGATAAAGGTGGTGGAATAAAAGAAAAGTTAAAAGGCACGAAAATCCTACAAACTTAAAATCAAGCGGCCCCGGTCGTATGTTGGGTGAACTCATTTCATTTGATCAATCAAACACTTATAAATGATATTGTGTATGTAACATAAACTCCCTTGAATTAACCAATTCTTTCATAACTGATCAAAGATAACAAAGCAGCCAAGCAAAATGAATAATTCGTAAAATAAAGAGCTTGATTTCACAGATACGGACCAGTGTGGGCAAGTGAGTTTCAGAGAATTCTTGAGCTGGCACTTAAGGATATCCTCAAGGATGATAAGAAGTTTCATTATTAATTCCAATTAATTAATTCACGATATCAATATTGTATTAACTGAGCAATACAAAAATTGAGTTTCAATGTAGACAGTTGTCTCACGAAATAAATGTTGCCTGTTTTTGAAAAAAGGAATCTTGTTTGGTGGTGTATTAAAAGTTAGTCTAGTTCCCTGCCCTGTGAACTGCCGATTTGGCAGGATAATATTAACCCTTTCATCACTAAGTAACTTTGGGGGCATAGAGCCCTCAACACAAAGTAACTTTGGAGTTGTAAAGCAAAATGACTTGTGGATTTTGAAATAACATAACTTTGCCAATTTTAAAGATATCTGGCTGGAGTAGGTGTCAAAATCAATGTTAAAAATCAAATTTTATGACTAATTGACTAAAATGTGCATATCTATTACAGCTGTTAAAATAAAGGTGCAAACAGGTAACACAACAGGTAAAATACAAGTAATTATCTATTTACTTCTTAAAAGACTTGGAAAGTTCCCAAAACTTGTTCAATTGACCCTAGATGTACTCCTGAATAATTCCAGTTGCAACACAAGTCTTTCTTTCAGGTGCATGACAGGTAGAAATTAAAATGCCATAAAATAACTTGATTTCATCGAAGGTGAGATCTGTCACCACACCTGTATCACCTCTGGCACGTTTGATCGTCGCATTCAAATTCGTTAGACGTACAATGTTTCCATAAACTTCATCTGAATAGAATATTTGAAAATATTCCAAAGCTCTCCTGGAGCCATTTAACACTTGGGTGGGTCCAACTCTTTCAGAAAACTGAAACAAATCTCTTTGGTTTTCCAACTTCGTCCAAACAAAATTACATGGAGCGTACACTTCTCTGGTTCAAAACCTTCAAAGTCCTCACTGTCATCCACAAACGCATTCCATTGCCTCTCCAGACGCCTTCTCTCATTTTCATCCAACTTTACTAGGTCAAAATTGGTAAAATCCTCTGATAATTCAAAATCTAACACTTCATTCACTTTTTTCGAACTAGTTAAAAGTGCCTACTTTGTTTTATATTTCTAGTTGTATACAAGCTAAACTCATGAGATAATCCAAATATAATATCTACATTACAAGTAGGAAGTTATTAGAAGTATCCCAGAATTTATATAGTTGGGTACTATAATGTTAGAGAAGAACACTGTCCCAGACCTGAACACCAGGAAAAAGACTCATGAAGAAAACAAAAAGCATTGACGTAATACACAGATTTTTTCGCGTGCATGTGATGGTTGTTGAAACAATAATAATAATTATTATTTAAACAGAATAACGAACAACTTCATTAAAAAAAGCGTGTTGTTAAAAATTATTATCGATGTGATAGTAAAAAGAGGTTTCAGTCAAGTAAGAGCTCAGTTCCTTAATGCCCACCACCCACTCCACCCCGAACGGTTTTCTCGATGTCAGAGCGATTTTTTTCATCCATTTCTGGAGGTCCCTCATCAACCCGTGCCTGGCTTATAGTGCGGTCTTTGTTTGTGGACTCCGTTGTGTGCGAGTTATTGAGGGAGAGGTGTGTGCGCATACATATTTTCCTTTACTCAAATAATGTAAAATGCAACTTATTAGAAAATATGGCATTTTATTATTTTTGATCAAAACATGAGCAGGAAACATTTGTATTTAATTATAGAAAATGCAGTGCAGGGAATTTGCTGCCTTGTCTGCCTATTTTTGTTTTTAAAAAATGTTTCATAAACTAAAATTATCTGTGTTTACAATGTCGTAAAGAATTATCGTAAGGGAAATGTTTGTTCCTTTTCAATACTATTTCAGTTCAATGAATTTATTTTGTTAATATTTATTTTAATTGGATATGGCATGGTTTCAGAATTTATTTATGGTAGGCTGGGGAATGGGCTTTACTTCTGTCCCGACCTCACAAGGGTACTTCATCTTTGTAAACAGCACAATTTATTCCATTTTTTTAGGTTACCTTTTGATCAGTGAAATTACAAGATAATGCAATTTCAGGTCATTGTTGGGTACAATTTTGATTGTAGTGTACGGTGTAAGGGGTCATCCATTTAGTACGTATGCATGGAGGAGGGTCTACTGATAATGTACGTATGCATAGGAAATGGGGGGAGGGGGTGAAACCTTGATAATAATATGTAACCTGTTTGACTGGGTTCATTTGGCATTTGAATTTTAGTGGGACACTTGACAAACTTTTAAAGTTACGCAGATTATTTCTTTGATGCAGCCAGACAATCAACATCGGTGGACTATCTGTTTTATTAAACACATTAATGTTATTAATCCTTGATCGTTTTTGCATGGATTAAATATAGGCCGTTCTATAGAATTGTGGTGGGGGGTGCATCAAGTGTGTGTATGCTGGTGGAGGGGAGTAACAAAGTACGCATGTGTACAGGGAGGGGTCAGGCTAAGCCAGATTTTTACATACTAAATGGTTGGCTCCTAATGTGACAATCCAGTACTGAGTTTTCAAAATACTCTAGTTAAAGCACAGAGCCTATACAGTGCACTAATTATTCTTCGCATCATTCGCAAGCAATATAAGGCACCTTCATGTTGAATTGATATAGATCAGCAGCTGTAAGAAAAAGCAAGAGCAAAAACATGCGATGAGTGGCTGTACTAAAAGCAAAAAAACTGTGACTCTTGTGAAAGTATCTATGCAAATTGACACTTTCAATAACCAATCCAACACTGAGATATGTAGATCATTTTGGCTGTATCGGAAGCATAGTTTTCCATGAGCACATCAGCATCTTTGAGAAGATAATGGCTGTTTATGTTACAGGGCTGGGCCCCCGCTATCCTAAAATGCCCATGGGAAATAATGATCTGAAATAAATCATTCTGTCACATGCCTTTAAAATCTGCATTGCCCATTGCCTGAAGCAAGTCCATTTTCACTCTGGCAAACAATTATAATGATATGGATTGACATTTATGCTATTCTGGTTGCCCATGGCTGGTAAATATGTTGAGGGACTATTAGAATTCTTCCTGTAGCTAGTCTGTTGGATTAGTGAAAGAAAAACAAAATTCTTGCATCGCAGATCATCGTATTACCATGTCTCTGGTCATCAACACCAGAGTTAAATTTAGGATTTGTTTTGAGGTACCACCCATGAACCTGCTTATAACAGGGACAGGTGTGGATCCCATACTTTTTTGTACAATAAACCTAACCTCTAGACTCTTTGTTGTATTTGGATAAGACGGTCAAAATTTGTACATGAAGTCTTGAGATGTTCATTGTTTTGTCAAAAGTGTTGGTTAGTGACCCAACATTGGGAATGAACTATTGAAGAAAAAGGCGCTCTCAATATACCATAAATATGACAAAATATCAGTCAGTGGAAATGTTGGTATTCCTTATACTGAAAACACTTAAAGAAATAAATACCACTTCAAGAAATCTTGAAAATTGTATATGACATTTAATAAATGTTGAATCTCGGATCTGGTGTTTCAATAATGGTTCATCCAATCTCATTCCACAATGATCCTTAAAAGATGAACATTGTAAGGAGAAATCTGATTGGTCAGTAGTTTCTACTCATCCAGTGAATCTTTATCAGTTTATCCTCTAGGGGTGCAAGACTAAGAGTCAAAAATCACCTTGGTATCAAAACTGGGGGTGATTAAAAATTTGGGGGTCTCTGAAGCGCAGATGAAGGTAAAGGGAAACACTGCTTCATGTAATAGCAGCTGACGAAAATTCAAAGAAAGAAGCATGCTCACAAAACATGGTGTCTTCAGTTATAGATAGAGATAGGGACAAAAAGAAATGGATGAAGGTTTGAACAATGTGTGGAAGTGGAAATGGCTTGAAAACAAAGTTGATGGGAATGTAATTGGTCAGTTTGTAAGAAAAGTGAATACCAGAGGGCTAGCATTTGGCCATCCTTGCTAGAACTTGAACTACTCCAGTTGCAACTGGTGTTTGGAGCCGGATCTCCACACGAGGCAGGATAGAGGCATATTGAAACTTAAGGAGTACAAGTTTCAGCCTTTCTGCTATGTATTCTTTGTTTCAAAGAGAAGGCAGGGATTTTTATGATAAGGACAACTCCATTGACTAACATGTTAAACAAGGAGTTGAACCAGTGAGATTTGGAATTTTGTGGTCTTTGCCAGAATGATATCAACTGCCATTGAATACGTTAGAGTCAAACAAGTTAAGTGAGAAAGAGTTGGACAAATTGTGATTTGGAAGCTATACACGGTGGCCTGTATATTTGGTGGAAAAAGAACCCGGCAAGAACCAACAACCGCTGGGAAGATATTGTCAAGCTTTCTTGCATAACCATGTTGGCTAAGCCCAAGACTCAAGCCAATATGGACAGAGGTGAGATGTCAGTGACCTGTGAGTTGGGCACCTTGGACCACTCAGTTACCTGGGGCCCCTTTATTGATAATTTCAGTAATCAAGGTGCTACAGTCAGTGAAGAGTTAATAGCATTGTATTGTTTCTGCTGTGCTTAATTGAAGTCATATAGCTGAACTAAATTGTGTATGAATAAAGCTGGTACACAAGATGTCCTTGAAGATTGCTAACTTCGAAGAACTGTGAAATTCAGCATATCTGGTCATTGTGTATGTGGTGGTGTCTGTTCATCCGTCCATGCACAAGATTATTCTTAGCATCAAAATGTTATGTTGGACAAAGCTCGAAGTTTAGTTTTTTTAAGATCACACTTAACATAAAGCCAGGGCCAACAATTAGGTGATCTTTTGTTTAGAAGTTAACATTACAACCATGGACAGTTCTTAACTTGAACATATTTATCCTCATATTACATTCACATGCATGTTGTTTGTCCTTCACCTAAATTATACAATACATTTTAATCAGATATTTTTAAATATCCCCATTGTTCTCAGACACCTTAGTATCCCCATTGTTTTGGCACACCTTACATATCGATGTTTTTACTATCTGCTAAAGACGCTAGTACCCCTCTAGAGGTTCAGTGTAATCTTACTTAATCAGTTAACTCATAATCATGTGGTGAAATAATTTACCCCTTGTGTTGTAATGATTTTCTTTTGTTGTTTTTGTTGGGTTTTAATGGTGCATTCTAATATATTATTAGTTGCATCATTGAACAAAATAACAGGCAAGTGGCTTTCCTGAAGGACACACAGGCAGTTGTCTGGAATGATCTTTGGTAAATACTTCTGTGAAAATGCTATTGTTTAAAAAGATTTTAATTATTTTGAACCCAAGAAAACACACCTGATCAATTAAAAAAGTTATTGTGGCATATTTGAGTTATATTTTAAATAGAAAAAAAATAGATCATTTGGTTGAAGAAACCGTCAGACAAAGGGGCTCAGTTACAACCATGGACAGTTCTTAACTTGAACATATTTATCCTCATATTACATTCACATGCATGTTGTTTGTCCTTCACCTAAATTATACAATACATTTCAGTCAGATATTTTTAAATATCTCCATTGTTCTCAGACACCTTAATATCCCCATTGTTTTGGCACACCTTACATATCAATGTTTTTACTATCTGCTAAAGATGTTAGTACCCTTCTTTTCAGTATAATCTTACTTAATCAGTTAACTCATAATCATGTGGTGAAATAATTTACCCCTTGTGTTGTAATGATTTTCTTTTGTTGTTTTTGTTGGTTTTAATGGTGCATTCTAATATATTATTGGCTGCATCATTGAACAGAATAACAGGCAAGTGGCTTTCCTGAAGGACACACAGGCAATTGTCTGGATTGATCTTTGGTAAATACTTCTGTGAAAATGCTATTGTTTAAAAAGATTTTAATTATTTTGAAACCAAGAAAACACACCTGATCAATTAAAAAAGTTATTGTGGCATATTTGAGTTATATTTTAAATTTAAAAAAATAGATCAATTGGTTGAAGAAACTGTCAGACAAAGGGGCTCAGTTAACACATGCAGTTGACAATTTTAAACTCTATTCATAATGTATATTGTTGGGCAGTGTAATAGACCAATAGAACAGGAAAAGTAAATAACCCCCCCCTTTTTTTCCCCAATATTAGTGCCATGTATTTAAGATGCAGTGTTGCTATTTCTTCCTTTTGTTAAGATATACATTTGATAGAGTCAAAGGCATAACTTGTTAAACTTATAATATTTTCCTGCAGTTGCATCCCTTACCTACCAAAGAGACATGTACTGGCATTCAACCAGTTCTTGTCAGTGAAACAAACATTGTTTCACTTTTCAAAGTCAGTTTTCATTATATTTTAAATACCTTAATGTAAAATGTATTGTTTGATCCATTGTTCAAAGAAGAAACTACTGCCTGACGTTTTCTTTCATGAATAGCTTCTGTATAGGTTGTTTCTATATATATATATATATATATATATATATATATATATATATATATATATATATATACACACACACACACACATACAGTGGAGCCGCGTTAATCCAGACACATTCGTTCCCAGCGAATATGTCCGGATTAACGAGTTTTCCAGATAATTGAATCATGCACATTTTTTATTTTACGATATCATCACACCGTATATATGTATATGTATATGCTAGCTTTAAATGTAATGTACTGTATATTCAGTAATGAATACGTCTATTAATTTGTGTTTATTTCACATTATTATAACATGTGCTTGTACGTACATATACAGTAAATAGAAGTTTAGACAATTAACACATCGAACACATCATACTATGATCATGTACATGTATGTACTGTACATACATTTATTATGTCAATTTCCTGAAGAAGTCTGAAACCTTTGTTTGCCTGGATTCTTTGGCGGATCTATCTGCAGTGATTACTGATAGTGGCCATAGATTGTCAAGGGCTTTGCTATTTAATTATTAACACCCCCGTTGGCGACTAGCTAAAACAGACATTGTTTATACAATCGCTGGTTACAATATGGTCACGCTACTTAGTTATTGATAGTGGCCATAGATTCTCAAGGGCTTCACTGCTGTGTTTTATGTATTATTCTTCTGATTGTATTTTCACATAAGATTTTTCGAATTTTCTTATTTTTTGGACAGATTATTTCCGGATTATCGAGACAAGTTTTAATGTAATTTTACACTTTGTTTCCCGATTTTGATTTCCGGATCCGGAACGCGGATTTCTTGATTAACGGAGCAAATTAATGTTTAGGAATTCCGTTCCCGTTGAATTATGTCCAGATAGCGAGGTTTCTGGATAAACGGATTCCGGATTAACGAGGCTCCACTATATATATATATATATATATAGAGAGAGAGAGAGAGAGAGAGAGAGAGAGAGAGAGAGAGAGAGATTAGAGTGAAAAGTCCATGCTCTGTTGAACCAGTCCTAGTCAGTCTGATTAAAATCTGATCTCCAGTGCCTTAAGTGTACATCTGAGAGTGACTGCTTAGAGGTCATGTTCTGGTGACCTGTGTTATTACCATAATCACTTATTTTATCAGCCAATCAGATGAAGTCTTATATGTTCGTGTTTGAGTGATGGAGCAGAGTGGCTGAGGAGCATCAAAATGTGCTAAACGATTTGATTCACATTCAGATTGTTGAAAGTTGCATTTCCATTGGCTAGTTCAAGGGTTAACATTAGGGCTGAAACAATACACCTATGCTGTGTATTGATATGATTCACAATACAATACAGCCTACAATAGGATACATTATCAATACATATATTAACCTGATGGTCTTGCCATTTTAGAAGGTCTGTCAATGGTAGGTGGTGCCCTCTTTTATATGATTTGTGTTCAGCGTTTTTATGTCATATGAGGCTGTCCCATCTTATCAGATGCAGGACTCAGCTTGGCCACTAGACCGAGGTATTTTGATCAAATTATCTTAATTTTTTTCATTCTTATTTATTTAGTCTTGTCTTAACCCTGATAGGGAAATATAGTTTTGTAGCACATGATCCTGCATGGCTATATTGTTTGAGGAAAAAAATGAAAGTTACAGTCTACTTTTAAACTGAATTTATTTTAATTTGGCTTGCTATTCTGCCTTTTCTTCATTTGCCGAAAGACTGATTGACCAGCATGTTTTTATCCATCCAGGACTAGTCCTGCAATGTAAGATACCTCACCTGATATTTTTGTTTTTGTCACTATCAATCTCATCTGAGTAAAATCCTGAAAATCCTCCTTAAAAGTCTGCTCCCAATGGCTGATTCTTGTCAGTTTGCATAATTTTCAGATCTATATATTTTTCACTATTTCTGCTGCTATCGAAGTCAATTTATTTTGCTTTGTTCAGCAGTGTTCACTCTATCTATGTAAGCTAAAATTTTATTGGTTAAGCTGCCTGCATAATTAGGAAATGGCTTCAAATCAACCAATGGTTTGCGCCAATTTAACTCGTGCAGGATACAGGCTTAGACAAATACTGCCACTCAAACTTGGCACTTGTGATACAAGCTAGGTAAACTCAGCCATGTTATCGAGGCACTCGGGAGATGAATGAGGTAAAGTACGATGAGTTATCGAGGCAGCAGGGGTTAATGTGTTAACAACCATTTATGTGACTGGCAATGCAAATGGTGAATTCCAGGTCAGATTTCATCAACGCTGTAGTTTCGTCTCATCTGTCAACAGATTAAAGACATGTTGTATTTGAAAATAAACCTTCTTCCTATCAATTTCATGCAGGTATGCCAGATACAAGGGTCTTCAAGTTTGCTAGTCTGGCTAGTAAGTGGCTACTCCATGCAGACATCATTTTATGATTGGCTCTGACCATACACCTCAGCATATATGTCCAAATATAAATGGGATGGCAATGGTCAGAGGAAACTTTAACTGCCTTATGCTGAACAAGCTTTTGCAATAAAATAATTACCATGTGATGCAGGAGGGGGTCAATATTACGGGCTACATCACTTAGCGTTAATTTGTAGATGGCAAGCGAGTGTTGTCATGCCCTTTTCATTTTAACTAACAAATATTGGAGCTTGTGCCTGCAACAGGTTCTTCTGACAATTCTCAGTTTAAAAGATAACAAAGCAACCAGGCAAATGACCGATACAATTTGTTACCTTTGCTGAAGATGAAAATCTCTTTCATTGGTAATTATCGTTTTGTATCTATTTTCCACCACTTGTATCTTTGTGTATCATTACAGCAAAAGAACCAATGCCTCGATATACTGATGAATCGTTTTGACCGCTTTGGTGGCCTAGTGGTTAGAGCATCTGTCTTGGAAGTGGGAGGTTGTGGGTTCGAAGCCTGACCAAGTCACACCAAAGACTTACAGAAATGGTACTAACAGCTGCCTCACTACAAGTTCAGCATTAACACATTAACCCCTAGCGACGAGTTAACATGGCAGGAGGTAGTAGCCTACTACCAAGCTCTGTAGCATCATGGTTATGCATGATACGCTAAAGTGGGTGGTATTATAGAAAGGTAGACAAATGTAGCTCTACAATGATACCAGATAATCTGGAATATCTAGTTGCACTACAAAATACAGATGGAAAAACCTCATTTTTTGGACCCGATTTTTTTCTGCCCCAAATTCGCCTGTGGTTTGAATCCAATTTTGTGTCCAGATTTTAGACTTTTAGGATGCAGATCTAAGGCAAACCGGTGTGAACTGCAAACAGACAAATCAACCTTTGCAAAAAGTAAGATCAAATGGGCATTTGGAATAAAGAGTGGTCTCGATACAAAAATAATGGCTCTGTTTAGAAAAAAAAATATATAAAAATCCAGCTTTTACCCTTCTGCTCATGCGTGAGCCAAATAGCCAATGAAAAACGATGTTTCTAACACAGCTAGGCAGTATGTTATTGAAAGATCACCTGGGATTTGGTGGTTTCTGATCTATTTAGAAATAGCTTTCAAAATGTGTTTCCTACTCAAATTTAAGGCGAAAATGACAAAAACCTCCAGGGGTTAATGTGTTAAGAGGTTAGTGTTAGGACTGTTCAGCCTGGTGGTGTCACGATAATGTGACTGGGTGGGACATGATGCTGCATGTCTGTGGCATGATGCCCCAGTGCTAGACGTCACTATAAACTGCTGAACTGCAGACATCGTAGCGATATGACTGAGAAAATGTTAAAGCTACATTAAAAATCCTACTTGCACACACACACACACACTCTCACACACACCATTTCAGCATTAGTCACCAGAACATGACCCAAATGTGGTCACTGTCAGATTTTCACATAGAACAGTGGAGATCTGATTTTAGTTCTTGTCATCCATCATTATGGCACTGTGCTGTATTTATTTAATAATCGTAATAATATAAAGATGATAATAGTACTGACTTGATTTTAGAGAAGGTAACTCAATTAGTCACAGGAAGTTAATTATCTTGAGGCATTGTTATGTACAATATATATATATATATATATATATATATATATATATATATATATATATATATATATATATACACACACACAACAGTTACGCATATGAGTGGTTTTATTTTATTTTATTGTCTTTCCTCTTACATTTTTTTTGTATACCTAATATCTGGGTAGTGATAATTAATTCAAAATAAAGTGCTGATCTATAAATTGTTTTACAGCTTTCGTTGATGTTCCAATTTTCTCAGACAGGTGAATAAAAAAATAATGTCAATGAATGCATCTGTTATGCATAAATTTTTTCTAATTTAAATCTTAAACATGTACAAGTAATAAAATAATAGTCTTTGATTATTTCCCCTGTTGCACTTTCCACATTAGCAGAGTGCAGACTATACGCAAGATCAGTTGATTATGATTCAGGTGTGCTTTTTAAATAAACTATTTTGAAAGTTGAAGTTGATCGTTGCTCCTGTATGAAAGCACTTCTGTGAAAGCAACTAATGGAAAAGACATCATAAAATTAATATAAATTTGCAAATTTAGACTTTTTGGAAACCATGATGAGAACTAATTGCTGATGTTAACTGTTAAGACACCAGTAGGTACAATTAGGTAGTTTGTACTGCAGTTTCTGTGAAATAAATCAAATATTAAAAAACAAAAATACTTTATTTTTTATACCAAAGTACTAATATATTACAAGACCGATACATTCTTTTTTAATCCTTGGGTCAGGTCTTTGATCATAATTTATTTGGCTTCTGAGCCGAATCACTGTGGTCCAGGTAAAAATTGTATTGATCTGTTTTCGTGTTTAATGAGATGATCATAACTTTTGGGAATATTGAAAATCAGTCGACTGGTGATAAACAAGCAGTCAAAATCAATGTGTTCAGTCTTTGTTGCAAATGCTGATTCATTTGACAGTATAGTTAAATGGCTTCAACCTTTGAAAATCTCCTGGGTCACAGGAACATTGTACAGATAAATTGCACATTAATCAGACAAATATATGATGCATTATACATCATTCCCCTGGTGAAGGTATGATATTGTGATTAGCCATTTTTTGGTCTGCAACATCATTGTTCAGTCTAATAAATTATAAAGATTTTGTAAGCAGAAAGGCACATATTTGTTGTTACCAAATGCTGAAAGTAGCATTACAACCCAACCATAAGGCTTTGTTTCTTGTTTACACTAAATTTATCCTGAAATTATTCTTGTTGTATACACCTTTGTTATTAGATTACAAACATCCATTGGCAGCTCTTTGGTATCCATAGCAACATGTGCACAATCTGTTATAATGACTGCCTCAGAAGCACAGTGACAGTTTTCACATGCCATATGTACTTGCTTATTAGTCAGATCCAATTGATAACTGCACAGACCCAGATCTAGTGCCATATAATGCAGTGGCAGATCCAGTTCTATCTGATTTGTTAGGACTAATTAGTACAACAAAACAACATAGGCTTGACCTAGTGGCAAATTTTGCTTTGGTAGATGACACCTATGATATGTGTAGTTCTGAATTACTGTATGTACTCGCTTATAAGTTGAGTCCATCTGCACAGACCCAGATCTGTCATTACATAATGCGCCAGCAGAACTGGGTCTCTGCAGTTTGATCAAAAGAACAAGCAAGTTGGACCATGATCTGCAGGCACCTTATGCTACAGCAGATCAGGATCATTGTTGTTTGCAGTTTGAGTCATCTTACAAGCGAGTCATCATGTTGTACATGCGTATATATACTGTAAATATTTGCTCATTTTACATTGCACAACCATTTATTTGTACGTCATCGGGGAGATTTTACCTGGTTTGTCACTTGTGAAATCATATTGTGTATGCACTACTTGCGTAAAAGTTTGGTCCAGCTGCAATCAGCATAGACACATAAAGTACCATCGGATCTGGGTCAGTATTATTTTATTCGAGTGATTGATACTAAGAAACTTTATATACCATGATCTGTCAGTGAATTATGACTGCAGATCTGGTTCTATGCAGTGTGCTTTTGGATCAGACTTAAATGGGAATTCTACATGCTTTTTGAATACAGGTGTTTTTTTTGGTTTTAATAAAGTCTTTCTGTGTAGGTCTTTTGTATTCGATTGGTTGATTGGATTTACGTCATGTGCACCCAGAAGGGCATATGTGACGGATTGTATTCAGTTATAGTTATTTTTATATGAAGAACTGTTCATTGTCTGTAAACTCTTTGGCCAAAACTCCTCCCTCATGCTCCAGTTGAACATTTGCACACAGCTAACCATGTAATCCTACACAGCTGGCTAGAGCAACTTTCTCCAAGCAAAGGCTTGATAAGTGTCATCTAAAGCCATGTCCTATTGCAAACATGCAGATAAAACCAGGTCATAGATGCACATGCCTGCTATAAAGTATAGGGCATATTAGTGTCTGCATGCTGTCTCAAGAGAATGGAGTGAAATTAGTGTTCACAATTAACCTCTTTGGTAGGTGGTAAAACCATACCAGGACTGACTCAGAGTCAGATCCCTTATTTGGGGGTAGATTTGAGATTTGGCTGTTAAATTTTGCCTTCGAATTCAAGCGTTGGCTTTCATTGATGACACTGCTGATGCAGCAGCTTTAAATTTTTATTGATTTTCATTCCAATCACAATTACAGTTTCTATGAAAATGATGGGAATTTGTGACAGTGAACTATTGAAATTGCTTTGTTTGTTTGGGTCATTGACGTATAGTTGGTTGGTTGGTTGGATTTTAATGGCATGTTCAGCACGATATTGGCAATACATCATACCAAGGAAAATGGGAACTAGGAACTTCTCTCAAAAACATGCAAAGGCACCCAACGTGGGTTGTCCTGGGTGGGTTTCAAATTGAGCCCGATACTGCCAGCCAGTTTGTATCGTGTAACGTCAGCATGATATGTATTACAATGATATCACATATAAAACCATTAAAAAAAATATCCATGTTAGCACATGTTGACAAAACAGACAATAACAATAATAATGACAATGACTTAATTTAAAGCAAGTGACACAATTGTATGGAACTAATCATTCCTATGGCCTTCTATTATATGCATATTTACATACAAGGTATGACCAGTCTGGTTGCCTAGTGGTTAAGAGTGTCCAGCTTGGATGCAGGAGGTCATGAGTTCGAATCCTGGTCGAGTCATACCAAAGACTTATAAAAATGGTAGTAACTATGCCTCTTTAGGCGCTCAGCATTAAGAGGTTAGTGTTAGGACTGGTTGCTTGGTGTCACTATAATGTGACCTGGGAGAGACATGATGCAACATGTCTGTGACATGATACCCCCATACTATACATGTCTCTGGCATGATACCCCCATACTATGCATTACTAAAAACTACCACACTGCAGACATCGTAGCAATATGACTTACATTTTTTTAAAGTTAGGTTAAAAATCCAAAATAAACACACATATGGGGTATGTATATATTGTTTCACAGACCTTGTATCAGTATGTAAATCCATGTCAAAATGGGCAGTAGGTCTTATAAAAAAAGACACGTTTTTCTTATTTGTTGACTATTTTTAAAATTATGTACATAACATTGATCAAATGCACAAAGATAATTTGAAAGCACATTTATTGTCATATTCTATTTAAGACCTCTTGTTCACTCCGAGTGCACTTTTATGTATTCATTTACTTCACAGTTATCTGTTGTTGATGTCATTTTACCACCACAGTATATACACGTATTGAGTAGAACTGCAAATGTCAAGTTGATATGGCACCGGCTGGGGGATATGCATAAAATCTGGCATGTTAAATGGCATAAACAGAGCTTTCTTGATAGAATTTTTTTGTTTTGTATATCTAAATCAAAGGTAGACACTTGATTATATTTACATGGGATGGGGTATTTTTTTAATTCCTGCTTATCTATGACCTATAACTGCCTCTGCAGTGACTTATGAATCCATTTGTAAACGAGCACTGATGTCTGCTGTAGCGGAAATATCTGCTTGCTGGTTATATGCACAAGACCTTTAAGAGCGATGGATAGATCTGCTCTAAGTCCATATTACATTCAGTCATATAAGGCAACACTGGGAGGTAAATATACATTTGACAAATAAAAATAGTTGACAAGTGATTGTTCTTGCAAAAAAGAACATTTCTTCAATTATGTACCATGTGCTTAGTATGTGCATTTGTAGTTCACAGCTTAGACAATGTCTTGTGCTGTTTTGCTTGTGATTTCATGGACTGCTTTGATGGCCTAAGTGGTTAGAGTGTTTGCCTCAGATGCCTGAGTTTGCAGGTTTGAACCCCATCTGAATCCTACCTAAGGCTTATAACAATGGTACTAGCAGCTGCCTTGCTTGGCATCAGCATTGAGAGGTTAGTGTTAGGACTGGTCGGCCTGGTGTCAGGATAATGTGAATGGGTGGGACGTGATGCTGCTTGTCTCTGGCATGATGTGCAGTTCCAACACTATAAACTGCCACACTGCAGATGTAATAGCGATATGACTTGAGAATTGGTAAAATTAAGTTACATTTCCAAAACACACATATACACACACACACACATGTGATTCAGTGTCAGAATTTTCAAGTTTTATTTCTGAAAACAAGATTAACAATATTGGTTTTATTTCTGAAAACAAGATTAACAATATTGGTTTTAGAAGTGTTTGCAGTGACATTGAAATATCTAATTTGTCCCGTGTGTCAGAAATTGCGACAGAATCTGATGATGAAGAGTAAAGTGTGAACAAGAGAGCCATGTGTTTTGAAGTAACAAAACGAAGAGACCGAATCTTTTTCTTGAAATATTTTCCTTTGGCGTTAATGGAAGGAAATGTAACATCTGAATGAAAAAGCAAAGCTACTTTTAAAAATACCATGAACAAACTAAGAAGTGGTAGTACATGACTGGTCAAACATGACATGTACATGTTTGACCAGTAATTTTGTATAAAAGACAGGCTGATAAATTTTAGTGTTTAAATAATGTTTTTTGTTCAGTTCTTGGATTTTAACACCAATATTCTAGTTTTCAGCAGGATTAAATGAATCAGACAGTTGTTGTAGCTCATATACGCATGGTTTTCATGTATAAATCGGTCAGTTAATAGAAAAAGAACCACTTGTCACAAATTTTCAAATCAACAGCCGAATAGGTTACCATTTGGCTGCAGCAGCAGCAGGATCTGGTAGTGGACCTCGAAACCAGCTGCATTAGTGACCCCAGTAGCTAAACAGCTGTGAGCCACTACAGCAGTACTCACTGTACTGGTACCATAGCTAGAGATTTGACCAGAAGATGATGAGCACTTTTGAGGATTGTTAGTTAATCTTTAGAATGGGGCATGCATACTTTGCAGGATTTATTTTGACCAAAAAAAACCAGCCTCTTGGGTTTCATGTGCTGACTAATTTCACTGTATCATATGTTCTTTCCCTTCCAGTTGAATTATCTTAGTTCTACAGAAATTGGAGGAGGGGGAGTGGAGGTGGTGATTGGAGCACAGTCTTAAGTACACAACCATGGTTCCCCATGCTACTGTGTTTTGGGTCAGATTAATTGTACATGCTGCCCAGAACATTGTTAATTCTGTGTCTTCCACAGGACTTATCATAATGCATCAATTGAAAAGCTCATCTTAGAATTCCTTTTGGGTCAGATTAATTGTACATACTGCCCAGAACATTGTTGATTCTGTGTCTTCCACAGGACTTCATCATAATGCATCAGTTGAAAAGCTCATCTTAGAATACCTTTTGGGTCAGATTAATTGTACATACTGCCCAGAACATCGTTGATTCTGTGTCTTCCACAGGACTTCATCATAATGCATCAGTTGAAAAGCTCATCTTAGAATACCTTTTGGGTCAGATTAATTGTACATACTGCCCAGAACATCGTTGATTCTGTGTCTTCCACAGGACTTCATCATAATGCATCAGTTGAAAAGCTCATCTTAGAATACCTTTTGGGTCAGATTAATTGTACATACTGCCCAGAACATCGTTGATTCTGTGTCTTCCACAGGACTTCATCATAATGCATCAATTGAAAAAGCTCATCTTAGAATACCTTTTGGGTCAGATTAATTGTACATACTGCCCAGAACATCGTTGATTCTTTGTCTTCCACAGGACTTATCATAATGCATCAGTTGAAAAAGCTCATCTTAGAATACCTTTTGGGTTAGATTAATTGTACATACTGCCCAGAACATCGTTGATTCTGTGTCTTCCACAGGACTTATCATAATGCATCAATTGAAAAAGCTCATCTTAGAATACCTTTTGGGTCAGATTAATTGTACATACTGCCCAGAACATCGTTAATTCTGTGTCTTCCACAGGACTTATCATAATGCATCAATTGAAAAAGCTCATCTTAGAATACCTTTTGGGTCAGATTAATTGTACATACTGCCCAGAACATCGTTGATTCTGTGTCTTCCACAGGACTTCATCATAATGCATCAATTGAAAAAGCTCATCTTAGAATACCTTTTGGGTCAGATTAATTGTACGTCCTGCCCAGAACATCGTTGATTCTGTGTCTTCCACAGGACTTCATCATAATGCATCAATTGAAAAAGCTCATCTTAGAATACCTTTTGGGTCAGATTAATTGTACATACTGCCCAGAACATCGTTGATTCTGTGTCTTCCACAGGACTTCATCATAATGCATCAGTTGAAAAGCTCATCTTATTTAGTCTTGGTTCTCAGGTTATTAGTAAGGTTATGGAAAACAATCTTACCATAGGCAATTTGTTATATTTTATGCTTCACATGGAGACGATCAACAGAGTTACAATATTGGACATATCTCCAGCATTGGATGTGCTTTTATGACCAAAAACAGATTACCGGTAATCCAGTTTGCTTATCTTTACATTTTTTTGGAAGGGGGTGGGTTATCTATGGTTTTTCATAATTGATTAGGATATAGTGCTTTAAATAAATATAGTGTTTTAAATACAACCAAATCTGCTATTAGCACAGTCCTTATTTTGTCAGATGGTCCCGGATATCTTCAACAAACATTGTTGAATTGTTTTAGGAGATAAGTGTTTGAAAAGAGACCTACTTTTCCCAAGAATGAAGTAGGATGGGATGTTAATATTGGGCTCAGATACTTTCAGTTGTAAACTCTTCCCTTTAAATTTTTCATACAAAGTGGTTATGCTTCTGGTATTGCTTTTTGGACAGAGAGTTAAAACTGTTTATTTATTCCATCTTAGAAACTTAAGTAAGTTATCTTAATCAGGTGCAGGAAATCATATGGGTGAAAATTGCTCAGCAACTCAGCAACTTGGACAACAGACACCGGACCTTGTACAGTCACTACCCGTGTTGGTATTTAGATAGGACAAACATTCAGTGCCAATTCCATCGATGCTTTCAGAGCAGGGGTTGGCATAGGGATTGCTTAGTTCCAGACCAGGGATCTTTTTAACTTGTTTTTAGCTGCACCTCCCACCACATGTACATAGTTCATACCATGTGTGAGTATGTTACAGAGGAACCCAGCACATTATTGGTAGAAGAAGAAGAATAGAATTATGAATAACTAGTTGTTTCCAAGCCCCATTTCAGGCATTGCAGGGACACTGTTCCATATGGCTAAAATCCACATTGCAAGCTGCTGGCAGCAATAATGATAAAGTACACCTATCTTGAGAGACAACTCCATCTGCCAACATAAAACAATCTCAAGACAGGTGGTATATCATAACTGGTTTGTATATCATAACTGGTTTGTACAAAAGGAGCAGTTTACAGGGTCAGAATTCAGCATTGATTAAGAAGGAAAAAAGTACCACGATCACTGTACGTGTATTCTTTGGTTCTTGTTAAAATATTGCATACATTCATCTGAAAATAATTTTATATAGCAATAAAGATACACATCTGTCATAAAACATAAATCACATTTAAACATTTATTAGGTTATGAAAACATTTCTGATTATCTCCTCGTCTTTAATAACACTTTGAATCTGAGTTTGAGCAATGTTTTATTCAGGTTTTTTTGTTGGAGGTTCTGCCATTGTTAATTAAGATGTTCAGTGTTAATATTATCAGTAATAGTTATTGTTGTAGGGTTTATCACCATTTTTCAGCACAAGATAGGCTATACATGGTGGCCAGTATAAATGGTGGAGGAAGAACCTGGGAAAACCCAGGAAAGAACCATTGACCCATGAGAAGCTACTGTCAAGCTTTCTTACATACCCACATTGGTTGAGACTCGACCCCACTCAGACAGAGGTGAGATGGCAGTGATCCATAACGGTGAGTGCTTAAAATGACCACTTCCAAAAAGCAAATGACACTGCTGATGTTTATTTAATCCGCTGACATAACCATGATTGCTTAAGAGTGTCTGCAGACAAGTGTAGATTGTACTAAAGCAAAACTGCTACGCATGGCAGCACCACAAAAACATATAAATACCATTGACCTTTATTTTATCCACTGAAGCCAGGACCATTTTTGAGTGTTCGTGCTATAAAAAGAAACAAAAATAGTCGGTAGTCTCGTCTGGCTGCCAGTTCCTCTATTAAATCAGGTGATGCAGGTAGCAGTCATATATTAAAGATGGTAACCCAGACTAAAGTACATGTTATTAACTGCCATTTTAGTGATAGAGTCTTGTAAATCCCCATTATGTTTAGCTGCTGCCTGTTTAAAAGGAGCTAACACAGATGTACAAAGTCAATCAGTGTATCCCCCAGGGGTGTAAAATTGACAGTAAAAAAAATTGTCAGAACTTGGGGTCAAATAAAAAATGGGGGGATAAAATATGTACTGACAAATGTTCATCTGACCCATACTTTTTCATCTTAAAATAGGATATTGCAACTTGCACAACTGTGGCGTTCTGTCGTATTGGGGTGGGGTTCTCCCAATATAATTTAATTTAATTAAATTGAAAGTTCCACCCTGGCTCGTTAGGTTAGAAAGTTAAATTAGTGATGATGTAGATTTACAGCTCTGAGCCCCCAGTTAGCAATGCCGACGGTTAAATTATAGAGAACACGAAGATGAAATTCAATCAATAACAATTTATTAAATGTGATAATTTAAAACGATAACTTCCAATCACTCGTCTTTCCCACGACCAAGTGACAGCCTAATTCATCCCGTGATTTACAGTGTGAGTTCGATTTTCCCCCTGTCCTTGCATCTACTCATCTATTTCTTCCCGCTGATTCTTCCTTCTTTCCGTTCCTCTAACTCCTTCTTTGTCTCTGTTTCCTCTCTACTATCTCCTCCAGCTTTGCTCCAGACTTCAACTTCTCCTTTCCCTCTCTATTATCTCCTCCAACTTCGCTCCAGACTTCACTTCACCTTTCTTCTCTCCTTTCTTCTCCTTTCCTCCGTCTCTCTGTCTGAGACTACGGGACCAAACTTTAACTGGTCTGTCCCTCAAAGCTTCCTGTGAAAAACCACAAGGCGTTAACAAATGTTTTATCGAACCTCACCTCACACTATAACGACAATTAACCATCAGATAGCTGTCACTGTTTCGGCCACGCATGCATACACATCGAAATTCCCACACACTTCTTGCTGGGTAAACAATGTCGTAATAACACAGTATCAGCGAAGTGTTATACAGACATCAATACATTGCGTCACGTCAGTATATACACATATATATTTAATCTCATCGTACTACAATCTGACAAAATCAGACGCATGTCTGTACATTACAAATATTCAACAATGGGAAAATCTATAATCATATGAACATATGTGTTAGTCTACTATAAAATACCCACATAGTAAATTACAATATTAACTCTTACGACGGCTGGCAAGCTATATAATTCTTTACAAATATCAACTCATTTCTTCAAAATATGCAAACATATTAACAAAACAAACAACTCATTCCTTCAAAATATGCAAACATATTAACAAAACAAAGTAATTCTTCGTACTACGATTCTAGTACTAATAAAGTATACATACGACCTACAATTAAAATGCAGTCGCATTCCACAAAGACCGAACAAATATCTACTGACCTTTCGAAGCTTTCTGTACTTAGACCTTCCCGCTCTAAGATTTTCCCGCCAATAACGAATGGCTATTCGGAGTTACGCTAACCTCTTCTCTGGGTAATTTCTCTCAGCGAACTAACTTTTGCCGGAAAACGCAGGGATATCATTCTACCCAAATCAAGGTCTCCCCCCATCTCGATTCTGATTGGGTGGCGCTGTGCCCCTGTCCAATCGTCTTAGCGGCCAGTTCAACCTGTCTGTCTGTTTGCAGGGGAAAGAAGTTAGGACACTCCCACTTCTTCAGTCAATTTCTTTTGATCTTGGAAACATTTCGACACCTAGGTGATAATTGGCTGTCTGTGACTTCGCAACAACAATGTCCGGTCCCTCGATTCTAGCCACAACAATCTTACGTAACGGATTAGTGCTAGCCTTCGGCAGTGTTCGACATCAAACAATGACCCGTCAGAATTGCCTTGATTATACATGTTTCAAACTGGGCTACTCTGGGTCGGGGTAAACATGACAACAACATTCTCTCTCTCTCTCTCTCTCTCTCTCTCTACATACAAATAAACCAACATGCACAGTTAACAAACAGATGCATTGCCCATTCAAAGAATAATTTTATTAGTTCGTTTTTCTTTTCAAGTTGTACTTTCAACAGTCTCCTTATAATTTAAGCAATATTATAGACCAACACATTACATATAAGCCAATACAAAAATCTTTTTAACCAAATGGCAGTTAATTTACTGCCTGTCATAAAATGTGTACTATCATCAGCTTCATTGTACTTCGTCCTAGAACACATTTATCCAAAAATCAAGGAGGCTAATGATTCATATTCTTTCTTGTAAGTTACACTTGAACTTTAAGATCTTTCTTTTATTGCAGCAGAGTTAAAAACCAACAAAATCTGCAATGACCCCCAGACTTTGTAATCCAAATAACGCATTTGTCTCAGCAAATTTACTGATTTCTTTGTTGTGAAAGAATGTCTTGGGTTATAATGTGTTCTCTAGATATCTTGGGGCATATGAGGTCAGATTTTAAAAGATTCTAAAACCCTGTCACGAAAGGATTATTCACTTTTGCAGTCTTTGCAATTATGCGATTAGAAAGTCACACCGGTAATACTAATGGATGTGTTGTATTCCAGTCAAGGGAATTTTTCTCTCTATTTTTCATTAAAGTAAAATCCACAGTTACTGTTTTATGTTTTGCTTCTTTCACTTTCTTCACTAATGATTCTTAGTACACGCCATTTTAATCTGGAGATCATTGAGGTTAAACATCTAGACATGAGCTCACGAGATATGGGGAGCTACTCCATCATAACATTGCTTATGCTTGTCTGGTTCCCTGTTTCGTATGCTCCATGCGTTGCACTCCGCTATACGAATAGAGGAGTGTAACGCATGGAGCAAACAAAGCAGGGAACCAGTCAATGCATATGCTCAAAGTATAAATGATGCCATCCCTCATCCAAAGCATTGGATATTAAATAAATCCTAATTGCACTATGCAAATACTTTGCATCCCCAAAAAAATGCATGGCAACAAAATGTGTGTGTCAGTTTTCTCCAGCGTGCGTCCCTGACACACAAATGTGCATAAATGGAAACACTGGTCAATTCAGAGGTTTGTATTGTTTATTTATCTTAATGAAGACTCGTTTGAAAGTGCTTCATTGTAGCTGGTGAGTATCTCATTTGCTTTAGAGCTGATCCCTAATGCCTGGGGTAAATAAGATCTTTGCCTCTAATAAGTGATTATTGCTTTCCAAATTTGGTTGTCATTGTAAAAGGTTTGTGTTGTTTGTTGATCTTTTATGATGTTACTGCTATTAAAACACGTACCAAGTCATCCTCTGTTTACTGGTGTAGGCTTGTTACACCCTTTCTTCATCATTGTAAGCTCTTTAAGATGTGTGTGTGTGTGTGTGATTTAGATTTTTAACGTAGCTTTAAAAAAATTTCAGTCATATCACTATGATGACTGCAGTGTGACAGTTTATAGCGATGTCTAGCACTGGGGCATCATGCCGCAGACATGTAGCATGATGTCCCACCCAGTCACATTATCCTGAAACCAGGCTGACCAGCCATAACACTAACCTTTTAATGCTGAGCGCCAGGTGAGCTAGCTGTTAGTACTATTTTTGGTATGACTCAGCCAGGGTTCGAATCCATGACCTACCACATCCGAAGCGGATGCTCTAACCATTAATATTCAGTTTGTTTAATTTGATTCATTTGTACATGTATATTCCATATTTACCTACAGCCTGATCAAAGCTGCTATTCCATATACAGGATGTGTAAATGTTATCATAGTTAACTGTGCAGTTATGTGCTACATTTGAAGTGAGTCAGACATTTATGGACATGTGAAGTTAACTTATGGACAGGATAAATAAATATTTCCTTGTCAGTTTGCAATTGTTAACCTACATGTACTCATGTTTTAATATAAATGTATGTCTTTATTACTGCACAGAATTTCTTGGGAGATGAAATCATTGTAATATTTTGACAAGACATATGAATAATGAACAAAATGTGTCTGCAGCAATTGTGGATATTTTCCCTTAAAGTTGCTTCATTTTGATTTTGAAAAATGGTAATCTTGCACAGACCTGTTGTGAGAGACCTTCTTCAGCCAACCCATTTTTTTTTCTTTTTGTTTTGAACAGACTTTGGTTTTAATCAGTCATGGCTACAAGGAATTAAAGAAAGGATAGCGCTGTTTGCCTCTGGTCTCATGATAAGTCTTTAATAGTGGTGATATTTAAAAGAATCTGCACCTAGCATGCAGACCATCCATTCATGGTTAGAAAGGATTAAATCAGGGTCACTGTGTTTATCTTGGGTTTTGTTTTGTGGTCATTCACAGCCTTGTTGAAATGCATATCATGGTTGCAAGTGTGTTCTGCAGGTGGTCACTCATCACAATGCATTTTGTATAATAAAATTGATCTATGATCATAATAGACAGGTGCTTGTTCATAGCAAAGGTCATTCAAGATAGGTTTTACTGTATTTTAGCCCACATAGTGCAAGAATATTCACTAGTACTACTTGTGAGACAGGGTACCTGTGGCTACAAAATTAAATACAGCTTGTTGGAGCAAAGACCATTTCTGAAATATCAGAAACCTTTCATATCTGACTTTACATATAGCAAAAAACTGTTTGAATCGGCTCCAAACCATTGCCAGTAAATTCATTGCATTTATTTGTCTTGTTAAGATCAATCAGTCTGCATCATTGATTATTTAGACTTTTGATGCAGTTTTCACTTATTTTCCCTACTATGCTTCTGCATTTAAACATGTTTGGGGTCCCTTAGGGTACGAAAGGGTCAATGAAACTGGAAAATTACATGATATTTAACCAAGTTGAAGTTTGATGATCATAACTTCATTGAACCTGGAGTAACTTTAGGGATTACATGCCCACCCACTCCTCCATCTCTTATCTTGTGTCCTGTGATCTCTCTAAAGAGAAGAGATCTAATGTGATCTGTTCCATCTCGTGTGATCCATAAGGGTGTTACAGGTTCAATACAATTATCATCAAATTTCATTTTTTTTAATTATTTAATTTTCCAATTTTTATTTCAGTTTTTAATCAGGGATCTGATGGTATAGCAAATGGTGAACAAGCATTGTATTATGCAATGAAAGCATGCTGACTATTTACCAAGTTCAGTTTGTTTATTGGAGGCTCAGTATAGTGTAATTATAACCAAACCCCATATCTAAAGGATGTACCATATCTACATGCTTATAAGATGAGTCCAAGTGCAGACTTCACAGATCCAGATCTGCTGGCACATAATGTGCCAGCAGATCTGGGTCTGTGCAGTTTTTTTAGATGTTATCAATAGAACAAACAACATAGCCCCAATCTGCAGGTGCATGATGCTACTGCAGATCAGAATCTTTGTTGTTTGCAGTTTGACTTGACTTATAAGCGAGTATATATGGTCAATTTCATTTTAGATTTTGTTGCTGAATGTCTAAATTGAGCAGGCTCAGATTTTGTGTCCATTACCATCATTCCATGTGTTTAAATATGCTGGAATGCAAGATCAAGAGTCAGAGCTGGGGGATCAAGTCGGAGTCACCTGCCTAAGGTAGTGATATTATGATTTTATCTGGTATTGCCTTTTGTGAGTAAATTGCCTTTTGCTGTAAAATTGTTATCAGATATTTAAGGAGGAACAAAAACTGTGCACTTTAGACATGACAGTTTTTCTTTGTAAAGATTTGTCTCCTTTTTTGCAACTCAAATGCAGTTTGATACCTTTATGTGTGGATGAGTTTGCAAGGTTTGATTAATGGGTAAATTATTCAGATTCATTGAGGAAGAAGGAAAAAGCACAATCTGAGCTGGTATACAAATAGTTCTTTTTGCACTATACAGTATATTCAGGAGTTTTATATAGATGTCGAGATTTTTGTCAGTTCATTCACAACCACGGGTGATGGAAGCTGTTGATGATGGCCAGTTTTACTGGTGACTGATCATGCAACATTTTTTAGTTGTGCAGGCAGTGTTATAATAATCCAGAGTGTAAGCTTACAGATGCAAGCATCTTTGTTTGAAATCAACAATCAGCATGTATGCATTACAGTATTTCTCCCAAGATGGTTCAGTTTGTGCAGTTTAACACCATTTTTCAGCATGTGATGTGTGTGCTATACATGGCAGCCAGTGTATTGTGGTGGACAAGGAACCTGGGATTGACATTTAGGAGTTAACATTTGTTATTAGAAAATAATTTCATGCATTCATTGCAAAGAGTCTGTAGCAGATCATCTCCAAATCAATAAGTATGACAGTTATAAGTATGATGCTTGTGTGCACATGGACAGTCATCCCCAAAGCAATAAGTATGACAATTATAAGTATGATGCTTGTGTGCACATGGACAGTCATCCCCAAAGCAATAAGTATGACAATTATAAGTATGATGCTTGTGTGCACATGGACAGTCATCCCCAAATCAATAAGTATGACAGTTGTATGACGCTTGTGTGCACATGGACAGTCATCCCCAGATCAATAAGTATGACAGCTATAAGTATGATGCTTGTGTGCACATGGACAGTCATCCCCAGATCAATAAGTATGACAGTTGTATGATGCTTGTGTGCACATGGACTGTCATCCCCAGATCAATCGGTATGAAAGCTATAAGTATGATGCTTGTGTGCACATGGACAGTCATCCCCAAATCAATAATTATGACAGTTATAAGTATGATGCTTGTGTGCACATGGACAGTCATCCCCAGATCAATAAGTATGACAATTATTAGTATGATGCTTGTGTGCACATGGACACTCATCTCCAAATCAATAATTATGACATTTACAAGTATGATGCTTGTGTGCACATGGACGGTCATCCCCAAATCAATAAATATATAAGTATGATGCTTGTGTGCACATGGACAGTCATCCCCAGATCAGTAATTATGACAGTTATAAGTATGATGCTTGTGTGCACATGGACAGTCATCCCCAGATCAATAAGTATGATATTTATAAGTATGATGCTTGTGTGCACATGGACAGTCTTCCCAGATCAATAAGTATGATATTTATAAGTATGATGCTTGTGTGCACATGGACAGTCTTCCCCAAATCAATAATTATGACAATTATAAGTATGATGCTTGTGTGCACATGGACACTCATCTCCAAATCAATAAGTATGACAGTTGTATGATGCTTGTATGCACATGGACACTCATCTCCAAATCAATAATTATGACAGTTATAAGTATGATGCTTGTGTGCACATGGACAGTCATCCCCAGATCAATAAGTATGACAATTATTAGTATGATGCTTGTGTGCACATGGACACTCATCTCCAAATCAATAATTATGACATTTACAAGTATGATGCTTGTGTGCACATGGACGGTCATCCCCAAATCAATAAATATATAAGTATGATGCTTGTGTGCACATGGACAGTCATCCCCAGATCAGTAATTATGACAGTTATAAGTATGATGCTTGTGTGCACATGGACAGTCATCCCCAGATCAATAAGTATGATATTTATAAGTATGATGCTTGTGTGCACATGGACAGTCTTCCCAGATCAATAAGTATGATATTTATAAGTATGATGCTTGTGTGCACATGGACAGTCTTCCCCAAATCAATAATTATGACAATTATAAGTATGATGCTTGTGTGCACATGGACAGTCATCCCCAAATCAATAAGCATGACATTTATAAGTATGATGCTTGTGTGCACATGGACAGTCATCCCCAAATCAATAAGTATGACAGTTGTATGATGCTTGTGTGCACATGGACTGTCGTCCCCCAAATCAATAAGTACGACAGTTGTATGATGCTTGTGTGCACATGGACAGTCATCCCCAAATCAATAAGTATGACAGTTGTATGATGCTTGTGTGCACATGGACAGTCATCCCCAAATCAATAAGTATGACAGTTGTATGATGCTTGTGTGCACATGGACTGTCGTCCCCCAAATCAATAAGTATATAAGTATGATGCTTGTGTGCACATGGACAGTCATCCCCAGATCAGTAAGTATGACAGTTGTATGATGCTTGTGTGCACATGGACTGTTGTCCCCCAAATCAATAAATACGAGTTTCAAGGATAATTGCATCTCCAATGTTGGAATAGTTAACTTTTTTAAAATTTTGACTTTTTGCATAAGTGGGAGTTAATGAAATCCAAAACCATTTGAAAAATTACAGATTGGTGTACATTTATATCTGCTACTCATGCATGTTGTTGAAATATGTCCCCATCTAAGGGCTGTTACATAGAAAGTACACAGTCACTAACTGTCCTGTAATAGCTGTATGATATTTAAAATTCCCAAAGCTTGCACAGGTTGATGATCAGGCTCATCTTACCAACACAAAGAATTTTTTTTTTCACTAGGCCACATATATTGAGATCATGTTGCTTTCCACAATAGAAAACCTGCCTTGGTGATTTATGGCCAGTCATAAACAACTAAAGATTTCCCAAGGTTTCATATGCTTTTCATTGATTTGATCATTTTCTTTCACTGGATTGTAATTGTAATTTTTAAAATTGTATTAGTATTTTTTTTTTCTTTATAATAAAGAGACAAAAATCACAACCATGTCATTATATGTACAGTTTGTCCCTGAATTCATAGCTCTATATTTGGATTTTTAAAAAAGTAAAATATTGATCGAATAATTACATAGTTTTGAGCAGTGCCCAGAGTGTTTGTATTATGTATGGTGTATAATACAGGTGGACTTGAGTGACAGTGCATACATACCTGGCACTGTCTTCCCCTCCCCCAACACATACACACATACATAATTATGGCCGGGATGGGTTATTGTATTTACTTGCTTCAAAAACGAATTCAACTGCGAACTGCACAGACCTAGATCTGCTGTTGCAGAGTGCGCTGGCAAATCCGGTTTTGTGCCATTTGTTATGAGTAATCAGTAGAACAATCAACATAGACCCTAATCTGCAGGTGCATTGTAATATAGCAGGTTAGGATCTTTGTTTGCAGCTTGACTAGACTTAAAATTTAGTATGTATGGTAACAGATGCACCTGTACAAGTACACAACAACTGAAGTTTCACCTTGTTGCAAGAGTACATGTAAGCATGCAAAGCAGATCTGCATCTGTTTCCTTACCACTGATTGATTGGTCAGTCTGTTCACAGGGTCTTGTATAAAAGGGCATTGTACTGTATGTCTTCAGTACCATATGTACTCAATTATAAGTCAAGTACCTTTCCCCAACACACACACACACACGCGCGCACACACACACACACACTACATGATGGGTCTGTTCATCCCCAGCTGTAAAGTTCTTGAAGATTCCAGATTTGCTCCACAGAAATAGTATTGATGGAAAAAGGCAGGTGTATTGGGACAACTTTCCAGTTTCTTACCATGGAAAATACATGGGCATAAAGACAGGAAAAGTGACTTTTCGTCCAAAGACAGAAAAAGTGACTTTTCGTCCATAGACATAGACTAGATAGTTTCCATTTTGCCCATGAAAAACACTTTATTGTTTTCCACACTGTTCGTTGTCAGTGAGGACATTTTCCCTAAATCACTTAACAAAGTATTCACACTTTACCCGTAACAAACGTTATTCATTAGTATCATTTATTTTCGTTGGGCTCAATTTTCGTGGTTTTGTAATAAAAAAAAAGGCATTTTCATGGGTACTTAAATTCGTGGTTTTGCCTGTCAAAGTTGGTGTATTAGTAGGTATTTAATTTCATGGTTTAACCTCCACAAATACCCAAAAAAATACAAATACCCAAAATAAAGAATACAAAAGAATAAAACTAAAAAGTATTGACCTTGATTTGTCAAATACTTGTAGCTGTGTTAATCTCTAGGAAAGAAACACTGCAAGAAACTGGTGTGTGTGTGTGGGGGGGGTCATCATCCTACGTAGCTCATTTTTCGTTGAGGATTTAAATTCATTTTAAACTGTGTCAGAAAAGTACAAGGGGTGTGTCTTTTTTGTGTTGTTTGCATAACAAATTTGCTTTCCTCCCAAGCAAGAGGGATTTGCCATTTCCATAGATTTTTTTTATTAGTGTTAAACAACTCGCAAAATTTTGCACAATCAATCAAATCTTCTTTACTTTATTGGTGTTTCCATTCCATACGAAAGCTAAAATTTGATTGGCTGGATTGTGTGCAAAATATGTATATGGTGGCAAATCAAGCAATTTTGTGTGCTATATTAAGGTGTCAGGCAGGATGAAAACCTGTGCTGATAGGACTGCTTTGTAATGGCACCTGGTACAAATACAAAGTCAATTGAACAACTTTATCACAGCACACAGGAAACTTGATACCATGTATGCTCACTTTTATGTTGATGCCTACTGTAAACTACAAAGACCCAGATCAGCCGTTGCATAATGCGCCAGCAGATCCGGGTCAGAGCCGTTTGTTAGGAGTACTTAGTAGACAAACAAAGTAGACTCTAATCTGCAGTTGCTTTGTGCTATAGCTGATCAGGATCTTTATTGTTTGCAGTTTGATTCGACTTACAAGCAAGTCCCATGCAGTCTCTAGGAAACGTGTTTTACCTTCATCATGGTGTAAGATAACGACCTAATTTATAATGTTGTCTACAGTGTGTTGTCAAAAGATGGCAGCAGGTCCCAGATTGAACGTTAGACACTAGGACATTTCACAGCAGTTCAAAACATATGTTCATTGTATCTCAGGAATGCACATGGCTGAAACTGTTACTTCACTCTTTCGTTCAAGTGTCAAGTTGGATAGCTTCATACAGCTATGGGCATAAAATGAGGTGAAACCAGAGCATAGGTAATTGCCCGTACCTCATAAATTTTGGTCCGTTTGGTTCATCACTGTGTGATACAAAAATAATTAATTCTAAAATATTAAAGTTTCCTAAAAAGTAAAGGAATTTTCACAACTTTAGAAAATAAAGGGATAAGGGAAAAATGCACTGGCTGCTTCCTATCCAAGCATCACACCCGTTCACCTGAAGAAAAAAAATAGACGTATCTGATAAAAATTATGGCAATCAGGCTTTGTTGTAGGAAATATTTTTTTTCTGGTGTTTAAAAGAAATCTGTTTTGGTTAGCAGAGCTCAGGGCTGATGTGTAATTGGACAGAAACTGTTTCTCTAAGGTTGGCTTCCTGCCAAACAGAAATGATTGCAGTAGACCAAATCACTAACTACATTGACCTTGAAAGTTTCATGTAACCACAGTGCTTCTTCAACTTCAGAAAGTAGAACAAATAATAATAATAATAATAATAATAATAATAATAATACAGGGCTTGAAATACCCGGGAGCAATCTCCAGTTTGTGATCAAAAGGTCTTGTTGTGATTGGGGAAAAATCAGCTGGGAGTAATTTGTGCTAATGCAGTGGTGTGGTATCTTTCAATTGAATGGTAGACAGCACCATTTCGTCTAACTCCCCAGTGTTGAATAACTCTAATTGACCTCTCAGATTTAAGGAGGATTCTCTGCCCACTATTAAACATAACATTTCTGTAAAATTGGAAGTTTTTCTCCAGGAAGAAAATCATGGTGGTTCATGGATGACTTTAAAGTATGTGATGAAATTTTATTGGGAAATGATTGAAGGAGAGATGTTGAAGTCATAAAGTGATGAAATTGTACTGTAGTACAATGACATGGGTGACCCACCTGGTCAGCAGGCCCATTGGAATTTCTTCTTTCTACATGTTGAGTGACAGGCGCATTGCTAGGCAGAGCATTCAGTTGGGCAAAGTGAAAAGGTTGTTTGTCAGAACAGGTTTAGTTACTTGACCTAGAGTTGCTCAGTATTATGGGTATACCAGTATACAATGGCATGTTTTTTCCAATGGTATGTACACACAGTACCTTTCCACTGTACTTGTATATTGGTAGTTTTGTATTTACACACAGTACTTTTTCATTGTATCGGTACATGGATAGTTTTTGTCAGTAAGGAATGAATGGAAATTCCTTAGGAATCTTATGAATTTAATATTAACTGACATTCCAACTCTGTCCACGTGGGTCAGGTCTCTGCTCGGCTGACTTGGATATGTGAGAAAGCTAGCCAATAGCTTTCCATTGGTCGATTTGTTAATGATTCATGACAATATAGTTCATAAAAATTATCATTTGCTTTACAAATCGGTTGTATTAATTAAAGGTAGACATTGCAGTCAAATTTTATTTTTGATCCTTGAATCACATGTTTTGATGTATGTAATGTATTACATTGTGATGGCCAAATGGAATGTTGTGAAACATATTCAGGCCAAATCCAAGAGTCGAAAAAATGTCAGATTTAAAAAACCAAACAAAACCCCCTAACACATAATATTTTAGTTATTTATTAGCAGATGTGAATGTTAGTCCTTTGTAACACTGAATCATCCTACAATTTTTAGGAGCGCACTAGTTTTCTGTCTGATTTTCACATAATTTCACAAGCCAACTAAATAGTTCCTCATTTGTTCAGTGCGTTTTATGTTTATTGGCCCTCTGTGATAAATTTCTTGCCCAGGAGTTGCCATCCCACTTAGTTTCCATGCCTACTATATCAATAGTGTAGCTTGAAAATTTAAAGTTTTGGCATCAACATGCCCTCTTTTATAAGTAGTCTCTCTAATGTCAGAATGGTGTTTCTGACAGTATCATCTATAGTGTATGCTTAATCAGCCCACTTTAGTTAACAGTTTTAGATTAAACTTGTAGAACAATTAACATACACATAGCAAAATTAATCAACAATAAGGTACTGACCATTTAATTTTCAGGGGGGAGGGGGATCTGATTTTCATTTGAGATTAAATCTTTTCTTGTCGTTTACCTCAAAATAATTTTTTGTTCTAGATGATATATGAATATAAAAGGTGTTGTTTTGCTTTAAATCAGAGTAAGATATTTTTCCAGCTATTGACTGACAGAAATTAAACAAACAAAGCATCAACCCCTGCTCCTGAACATTCAAATATTGGTTCCATAATTGCAATATACTGCAGTACAACGATTTTCATGGTACCCAGCTCTTTTGATCACCTTTACAGGAGAGCTCCTGCCCAGAGAACAGAACTTGCCTCTGCACATAGTACACTGTCATTGTAATGCCTCTTTTGAAGAAATGAACAGTTGACCCTTATGAGTTAAAGAACTACCACCCGTTTTTAAACACTCAGTCATTTGAAAATTGCGTTGGTAAATGGAAAACATTCCAGCCCAGTTGATCTGTGTTATAGTGTTCCACAAGACTCTGTTCTCTACCCCATTCTCTTCATTTATACACTCAGACGTTCTCAAGTGTTATAGTTCAACATCCAGTGTCTCACAAATTATATGCTGATGACACTCCAATATACAAATCTAGCTGCCCAACAGAAGTTGAGGCTACCATCAAAGACATAGAGAGATGCATTTCTGATGTGATGTCATGGATGACATGTAACAAGTCGCAAATGATTAATGATAAAACTAAGCCATCCTGATCAACATGAAAAATCTTTTTCATTCATATCCTTTACTTCAAATCATAAGTATTAGCAATACCACATTACTTCACAGTCAGTATGAAACTTAAATGTCACCGTCAACAGTATACTTCCATTACACCAATGTGTAATGAACATACTGCAAGGCTGCATTTCTGGAGCTGAGATGCATCAGCTCCAGTCAGTTTTCTTGCTGTTGTATATGACCAAAACACTTGTGTTCCATATAGTACTTTCAGGACTGGACTATTGTAATTCACTTCTGTCTGATTCATCTTAGTATCTACTACAGAAACTTAAGAAAGTTCAAAAAAAGCTGCTCGGATCATCCTTCAGGTACAGAAAAAAAGAGCAAACCTACTGCTCTGCAACCTTCACTGGCTACCCATTCAATCCAGAATCAAACACAAAATCTGTTCACTATGCTACATTTTTTTTGTCAATGGCTCGAGTCCAATATACTTCTCTGACCTCGCCCATGTGTCCATCCCATCTAGAAACTTATGCTCCTCTTCCAACACTCACATTCTCATCATTCCCGCTGTTAAAAGTCATATGAACATCGTTTTTTTCCATACCAGGGCCCAGCTACATGAAATGACTTGCCCATAGATAATAGGCATAATGATACTGTAGTCTCATTTTGGATTACTCTTAAAACTCACCTAAGAACAGACTTAAAGACCTAATACTGTTTACTTCCTTGATTATTGTAAGTTTCTTTTTGTTTTGTATTTTCATGGTGATTGTTTTTGTAATCTTGTTGTTATATGTATTTTGTGTCATCTAGAATTATAAAGAGTTTCTAAAGATTAGGCACTCAGCTAAGTCCAAATTATTATTATTATTATTATTTTCATATATTATTTTCATGATGTTACTACCGTGTTAACACTGTATTCCTCCATAGTACATTGATTTGATGACAATGTATTCTTTGCCAGTGCTTTTATTTTCTGATAGTGTGCTCGTTCAGCACATTTTCTATAGATCTATATTTCTAACAATAGCATGCAAAACAAAATGTGAGTATGCTAAAAAGAGGACACACAACAAAAAAAGACAACAAAAGAAAACAACTTTATTAGCACAATTTAGAAAATGGAGATGTCCAACAAATTGCTTTAAATCAAAAGTCTGTATTGTGTGAGAAGTAAAGAAAATTTCAGTTACAAATTTGAAAATCTTTTTCCCAATCATGATAACAAATAATAACTTAAAACGTTTTTACATTTCATTCAATGAGGCTAATGAATTTTGATGACATGTATAATACTCGTCACACTCCATGATCTTTTAATTTGTTAAAATGGGCTTGAGAATATAAAACTGCTAACATCACTTTTAACTTGTGTTTAATAAAATCTCTGAAGCATGTTGTTTTTCTTCTCTATTGATCGATTTTCACTCCACTGATCAAAATGATTTTTGTTCGGTATGATGTTTTGTTTCATCACATTAAAATGAAATCTGATCCAAAATCACTTCAGTGCATAAGTGCATGGCAGTACAAATGGCCGGATAGACATGCAGGCTAGTTAAAGTGAATGTTATGCATAAATAATTTATCCATTTCTTTTGCGTCTATACTATTGTACTAACAACTAATCCACAGGGATTTAGCCAATTTTTGACAAAAATGTTAACTGCAGTTCCAGGTAACTTGCAAAAATAAATGTATGTTAAATAAAATATGTACGTTTTTCATTGTTTTCTGTAATTATGATATGTAATATATAGAGTGCTCTTTTATGCTCAGATTACGCTTTTTGCCACTTACATTAGTAATAAATTATACCTCTCTTGGGGGTTGGCATGTGTGAACCTACAGCAAAGCAGTTCAGGTTCACATTTAATATAATTTCCTTTTGGTCAGGTACTCGGGTAACTGATCGTTAGAATTGATGGATTGATGGGTACCTGGTAGAAATTTCCCCAAATTTTGACATTTCTAAATGGCAGTTTATTTACTGCCTGTCATAAAAAGTGTACTTTCATCGGTTTTTATAGTACTTTGTCCTAGAAAATCCAAAAATCAAAGAGGCTAATGATTTATCATCTTTTTATTAAGTTATATTTAAACTTTTAAATCTTTCTGTTACTGCAGCAAAGTTACTAACCAACAAAAACTACAAAGACCTCAGCCACACACACTTTGTAATCCAAATAATGCATTTTTCTTGGCAATCTTACTGATTTCTTTGTTGTGAAAGAGTGCCTTGGGTGATATGTGATCTTCAGATATCTTGTGGCAAACAAGGGCAGACTTTTGAAAATTCTTAAAATCTTGCAGTCTTCGCAATTAAGCGATCACAGGTCACACTGATAATCCCAATGGATGTGCCGTATTCCATCAAAAGAATTATTTTCTCCATTGTTCAGTAAAGTTACAATCCACAGTTACCTTGTTGTGTTCTGCTTCTTTCACTTTCTTGGTTTGTGATTCCAGGTGCATGCAGTTTTCATCTGGAGATCATTTTCTAGTTGAACATGCATCGAGGTTAGTGTGTCTGGTTGACATGTTGCTGAGCTGTGTGGAAATCGTGTGAAAGCTTATGAGATATGGGGAAGCTACTCTGTCATAACAATGCCTTATGCTCGAAGTATATACGATGCTATCCCACATACTATTCATTGGAGATTGAATAAAACCTTATCACATTATGCAAATCCTTTGCTTCAAAAATGTGAGGGGGCCCCCAAGTGGCCGAGTGGTTTAAAGCGCTCTCTGTTATGGACTACTGCCATCTCACCCCTGTCTGCATGGGTTCGAGTCTAGGATTTGGCCAATATTGGTATGTGAGAAAGCTTGCCAGTAGCTTCTCGTGGGTCGGTGGTTCTTCCTGGGGTTTTCCCGGGTTCTTCCTCCACCAGTAATACTGGCCACCATGCATAGCGTATCATGTGCTGAAAAATGGCGTTAAACCCCACCACAACAACAACAACAACAACAAAAAGTGTGCATCAGAGACTTATTCTCCAACATGCGTATCTGATGCATAGATGTACATAAAGGGAAACACAGTATAAAGTGTGTGTTGTCGTCACCATTATATGTCATCAGATTGCTTAATATGCATTTATTGTGAAATATTTAATATTAGAATAAAGAAAAGAAAAATCAAGGCAGTTAATAACTGAAAATTGTGATTTTCTGTGATGTTATAACTATAACAGGAATCGAGGACAAGAATTCTTTTCTATATTGATTTATTTCATAATCTTAATGTGGATTTCGGATCAATAAATTTTCCAAAACACTGGAAGAAGAAGAAACAAATGGCTATATTCCATTAACTTTATTCATTTCATCTGCAGACCGCTCCGGTGGCCTAGTGGTTAGAGTGTCTGCCTCGGATGCGGGAGGTCATGGGTTCGATCCCCGACTGACTCATACCAAAGACTTACAAAAATGGTACTAGCAGCTGCCTCGCTTGGCGCTCAGCATTAAGAGTTTAGTGTTAGGACTGGTTGGCCTGGTGTCAGGATAATGTGACTGGGTAGAACATCATGCTACAATGTCTGTGGCATGATGCCCCAGTGCTAGACATCACTTAAACGGTCACACTGCAGTCATAGTGATATGACTGAAAAATTGTTAAAGCTACATAAAAAATCCAAATCACACACACACACACTTTTCATCTGCAACACAGCATACTACATTCACTTTTTTCTTCAAATTCTAACTATTTCTCCACAGCAGGTTTTGGATCAAAAATCCTTAAGTTCAGAAAGTGGTGTTCCTTGGGTTGTCATTGAAATTTTTCTTTCCACAGTCACCCCATGTGTAAAGCTAATATTTTATTGTTTCTCATTTTTTTGCCCATGGGAATGTCCTATTCCATGATTCATTCCATGAATCTATCAAAACCTATGATTAAAAAAAGGATATGTGGAAGTACCGGAAGTTGTAGCTCAATTCTCTCCTCCATTTGAAGAAGGGGGAAAAAATTTCTAACATAGGAGGAATTGTACAAAAAATAATGATATGCCTTGCAAAGTAAAGGACAATTATGCTTCCTTGAATAGACCATGGATAATCCGATAGAAAAAGTTGAATAAATCAGTATTGGCTGTACAAAAAAAAATAACGTGAAGTCATTACCGAAACAGTCCTTTTGACTCCGTATGAATATTGTATATAAATGTACCTGCTTGAAAGTTTGGTCGAAATTCAAACAGTATAGACCTCGATCTTCCATCGCATAATGTACTAGCAGATCAGGGTATATGTTGTTTGCTCTGGTGATTGCTTCTTTCAGACAGCATAAACCCAGATATGCCAGTGCATTAGGCAAGGGTAGATCTGGGTTTGTGCAGGTTGCAGTTTTGACTGACAACTGTGTCCTGGCAACAATTGCCTCATACAATATTCTGCAAACATGCAAGTGATCAGAGCAAGTATGCTTGGAAATAGTACCCGCCCCCCTTTCCCCAAGGTTTCTTGTATTATGACAAACTAATGGAAGGAAGTCATGGATAACTAATACAGTTGCTAAATTGTTTGGTTTTTTTCCAGTCTCTGCACAGTTGGAACCAATACCCAGCCCTGTCGACAAAGAAAGAGAAATTGAGTCCTTTATTTTTAGGCCTGTTTATTTGTCTCCTAGTTTTCACGGTGACATATCTTAATGTGATAATGTGCCTTTTGTTGACAGCGTATTAAATTGCAGAAGCTGGGATTCATGGTGGTAATCAAACCAGATATAATGACTATGATTATCCATATGTATGTAAGAGATGATTGGGGATATGGCTAAGGCTGATCATTTGGGGTGGGGATGGCAGCATTTGGAAATAATGCTTAAGGTAATGAGTTACTTTGCAGAAAGTATTGGAAAAGAGACACAATTAAGTATTGGATGGGTCTTATGAGCCTTCACAAATATTCCTTGATCAAAACAGGAAAAGAAATCTCTTGTTATTAGTGCATGCAGAGGACCTGGAAAAGAATGGCCTGTTATTAGTGCCGATATTGTTTACATACTTACTGTCTAGGTGAGCACATAGATAGAGAGCCTCTAGGTATGAAGTTAGAGCAGTAAGAACAGGAATTCTTTTTATAGCCATTATCCAGTCAGGCATATGAATTTGAACAAAAAACCATAGCTAGGTAGGTTTGTTGTCAGTAGAACTGATCTTTGTCATGCAGATACTTTTTCTATACCACTGTTTTCTCAGTACTGTTGCCAACACAAAAGATTATTACTGGTCATTTTGAGTGATTTTTTTTCTTCTTTGAACTGTTATTGAGCCATAAAGAAAGAAAAAAAATGCCATTGTCATGGAGGAGTTTCATAGTATGATGAAACAGCTGATGATGGCTTGAAAAAAAAATTGTTTCTATCCCATTCAGTACAGTCCCCAGGTGGCCAAGTGGGCTAAAGCTCTCACCTTTACACATCACTGCCATCTCAACTCATCCGTGTGGGTTTGTCTTGAGCTTTGCCATTGTGAGAATATGAGAAAGCTTGCCAGTAGCTTTGTGGGGGTCGCTGGTTTTTACTGGGCTTTTCCTGGGTCTCTCCTTCATTGTTTATACATAGCTGCCAAGTGTCTCATTTTTCCCGTATTTGTCCCGTATTTTGGACTTGAATAAGGATTTACGTTTTTCTCACTAAAAATAAATTTTTTTAATTTAAAAAATTAATAAAAAATTTCCTTGCAATTTTCTGGTTAGAACGGGCACTCGTTTCCACTTTTGACAGAAATGTATCACATGTAGAGTTCTAAAAATGATTGGTTCATTCAAAATTGAGGCTACCATGCCTGTCATTAACTGCCATATTGGATTGTGCAAACAGTTGCCGTTATTAATGTATCTCATCTTCATAATAATTTTCTGCTTGCATTTTATTTACTGTTGTTACTCATGCTGTAATCAAAGAGATTGGGAATAAGAATGAACTATAATACTTTTTTATCAGTTTCTGAAGAAGATAACTATAATAAAAAACATAAAACCAACTGCATGTACAGCTGAATAGTTTTTCTTCTTTAAAAATGAAGTCTGGTTTAGACACATGTCCAACTGAAATATTTTTATACGTTGAAAGATTTTTTAATCATACTAGAATGTCAAGAATATCATCGCTAAAGTTGTTTCTTGTTTAACAATAGTCGGGATAATTTGTGTCAGATCTGATGGTAACACATTTGATACGAAGACAGTATTTGTGATATAGCTGAATCATGTGTGAAAGAGATATATTAATTTCCCTAGAAAAAACAATGGTTGTGCCCAGTCATGCTGCATTATCAGTGTACATTAATTTCCCTAGAAAAATAATGGATGTGCCCTATCATTATCAGTAGGTGCATATATGGCTGCTGTGTTAGGCTATGGTAAAACACACAAGACAAAATGCCACAGGAAAAGTCACCAATACACATAGGACAGAAAGTCACAGGACAAAAATGTCACAATGTAAATTATCATGGTAATTGTGGACATGTAGGACACAAAAAAATCACAGGATATAAGGTCACATGTGCAATTTATGACATTGGTCCAGATGCACACAGTAGTAACTGCCAAGTTGCTATAGAAGACAGCCAATGATGTTTACTGCAGCGGAATGTGTGTGTGTATGTGATTTAGATTTTAATGTAGCTTTAACAATTTTAGTCATATTGCTACAATGTCTGCAGTGTGGCAGTTAATATTAAGGTCAGGCATTGGGCATCATGCAGCAGAAATGTAGCATCATGTCCCTTCCAGTCACATTATCATGACACCAGGTTGATCAGTCTTAACGCTAAGCTCTTTATACTGAGCACCAAGTGAGGCAGCTGCCAGTACCATTTCTATATGTCTTTGATATGACTAGGCTGGGGTTCGAACCTGCAGCCTCCTGCATGCAAGACAGACACTCTAACCACTAGGCCACTGGAACGGTCAGCTGCAGTTGAAACAGAGCTTCATAGACAATTCTTCTGACACAGAAAGGACAGGACATGGCGACATTCCCTATTATCTGCTGGGGTGATCTATTCCCTCTTCCTCTCCCCCCGCCCCACATCCTGATTGGTTTTGTTCTGTGTAACTCATCATAGGGAAGTGATCTTGTTGATTAATTTTTTCAGCTAATCACTATATCTTGTCAGTGAGTGGTGTACATATCCCTGGCTGCCATTGAGAGGTGTACATATCCCTGGCTGCTAGTGAGAGGTGTACATATCCCTGGCTGTCAGTGAGAGGTGTACATATCCCTGGCTGCCAGTGAGAGGTGTACATATCCCTGGCTGCCAGTGAGAGGTGTAAATATCCCTGGCTGTCAGTGAGAGGTGTAAATATCCCTGGCTGCCAGTGAGAGGTGTACATATCCCTGGCTTCCAGTGCAGCCAATAACAGCAATTACACTGGACAACAAATTTTTACAAAAGTCATGTTACTGAAATAAAATTAGTCAATTCTTATCAATTTTTATGTGCTGAACACGAATATGACAGTCAAATTGCAAAGTTGGCTCTAGTTTTTTTGTAATCTGCAAGAAATTAATGTTTACATAACGAAATGCATTCCAATAGTAAAAGGTCAACTGTAATAGCCTACCTATAAAAAATCAAGTCATTGACTACATCTTAGATTTCTTCGCCTGTCTCTTGTACAGCTGTTCGGGAGCATCTCTGAGGAGTGTCCAGCAGTAGTCAGCCAGCATTGTAGTGGACCATTTTCCCTGGTATCTTTGTTCCATTGTTGCGATATCTTGATGAAAACGTTCGCCGTGTTCATCACTAACAATACCACAGTTGCTAGGAAAGAAATCCAAATGGGAATGAAGGAAGTGAATCTTTAGAGACATATTGCAGCCAAGTTTCTTATACTTCATCAACATGTCTTCTACTAGTTCCTTATAGTTTTCTGCCCTAACATTTCCGAGGAAGTTTGTAGAAACTAGGCGAAAAGCATTCCATGCTTGTTTCGCGTCACCTTCCAGCAAGTTGTTGAACCGGTCATCTTTGAAAAGCTCTCGAATCTGAGGACCCACAAAAACTCCCTCTTTAATCTTTGCTTCGCTGAGTCGAGGGAATTTTTCATGCAGGTATCGGAATGCTGGCAAAGTCCGGTCAATGGCTTTCACGAAGTTCTTCATCAAACCTAGTTTGATGTGAAGGGGTGGTAGCAAGATTTTCTGAGCCTCAACCAGAGCTGGGTGTTGGATATTCTTCTCTCCAATGGCTACATTCTGCCTGTGAGTCCATTCCTTCCTCATGTAGTGCATTTCCCTTGCTCGGCTATCCCACTCGCATAAGAAACACATGTATTTTGTATATCCTTGCTGCAGTCCCATTAAAAGGGCAACTACCTTCAAATCACCACAGAGGTGCCAGCTGTACTTGTTATACTCAATGGAATTCAGTAGCTGCCTTAAGTTATCGTATGTCTCTTTCATGTGGACAGCATACGCTACTGGAATAGATGGAAGAATGTTTCCATTGTGCAAAAGCACAGCCTTGAGACTCAGTTTCGAAGAGTCCACAAATAGTCTCCATTCTTGTGGGTCATGAGTGATTTTTAAAGCATTCATGAGGCCCTCAATATCGGAACAGAATATCAGATTACTTTCCTTTCTGAAGAAAGGCTCCAATTGCTGGTGGCGCTTTCGATATGCAGTAATTGTGACATCTTCTTCTAGAAGATTCCATTGTTGGAGTCTTGATCCTAGCAATTCTGCCTTGTTCTTTGATAAGTCCAAATCACGAATCAGGTCATTTAGTTCTTCCTGTGTTATTCTGTGTGGGGTTGATGATGCACCACAGTGAAAATCTGGATCACTGCATGCTGATGGACCAGGAGAAGAACAGGTCGACTCACCTTTGTCTTCGTCAGATGAATCAAGAGAATATTCTGCTGGAGGTTCTGGAATAGGAAGTCCCTCACCATGTGGAACTGGTCTCAATGCAGACGGAATGTTTGGGTAGACTATTCTCGACTTCTTTCGCTTCGTTATTCCGCCGGAAAGAGGAGGAACCAAGCAGAAGTAACAGTCATTTAGGTGGTTGCTTGGCTCTCTCCACACCATTGGGACTGCAAACGGCATTGATGACCTTTTGCAATTCAACCACTGTGAAAGCTGTGTTGTACATGTAGCACAGCATATATGCGGAGCCCAAGGCTTGTCTTGGTCACCAACCTTGCATCCGAAGTAAAGATGATATGCCTTCTTCACTTGAGAATTGATACTTTTCTTCTGGTTGGCAAATGTCACTTCCCCACAAATATAGCAAAAATTGTCCGCGGTATTAACACACTTTCGAGGCATTACTGTTCTTTATTGTACGTAAATGGATAAAATAATAAGTTTTATGTATCAGTAGCTTGAACTGTCTCGCACAACGTCTAAAATATTTTAAATGCTGAACCTATCTGATTGGGCTTTATATAGTACACTGCTTACGTCAGCTTCAGCAGCCGCCTGGCATTAGTATAATAGGCCTACACATGTATAGTACACTGCTGACGTCAACTTACTTCAGCAGCCGCATGGCATTAGTATTGCATTGCATCAGAAAATGATGCAATCAACTGTGGATGATGTGAGCATGATGGTATTATGCAATGTTACATCATTATTCCGGATGTTGTTGCAGTCCTACTGGAGAAATTTACACAGTGAAACATAGAAAATGAGGTATATGAATATCTTCAAAACGAGAGCCAATACAAATTTTTCACGGTTATATTCGTGTTCGGCACACCAAAATACTACAGATTAGGGCCTTTTCAAGTCAGTAATGATTTCACTGTTGACCAGTGTTATGGACATGTGACCGTTCATTTGTCAAGACCTAATATTGCAGCTGGTGTGTTTATTGTCAAGCTCAGTTGATGCACCTGGTTTCAAATGATACAATATTCTTGCAGCAGGGATTTGGCTAAAATTGCAGTTAAAACAAAAATAAAAAACAAAAATGTTTCTATGTGCAGATAGAGGTAAAAATGAAGAATTGGCTTGATAACTCTTGTAATTTTTATTATTTGAAAATTGTAAGTGCTGTGTTTTTTATTTTGTGTAGATAACACACAGATTTTGTAATGCTAAACAAAACAAATTACCAAATTTTAATAATACTTCACAATAATCATCTTCATGTTCCTCATTTTGTCATACATCTTGATAGTTTTCCTCATAATAGACACATCACAAACTTAAATTAAGGACTATTTTTATTATTTCTACCATGAAGGAAATTGGCCTTTGTCAAGTTCATACGGATGTTGACAACTTCTTTTGACGAATTAAGCTGAAACAGTTTTCATGACCCACCGAAAACCAATGATGAGACTCGGTCTTTTGCAAACCACAATGAATATATTGAAGCTTTCTATAAATTGGTAAAATTATCAGTGTTAAGCTTCAAACCGAAATAGGAGATGTTGCCTCTGGATCACAATAAAAGCAAAACAGGCCCGCCTAGAAATATGCAATAGCAAAAACATTATCGTAAAAAAGCTGAAAAAGGCTCTTCAGTTGTAATCATAAATGCTGGTGATTACATTAATGGCGCTCTATGAGAGTTAAATGACGAGAATTATTATGCCAAAATAAGGAAACTAAAATGCATCACTATATGGTGAAAATCTTGTGCTACAAATGCATGATCAGGGTCTGTCCATTTAGTATGTATTCATGGAGGGGAGTTAACCCAAATGCATACGCTTGCTTATGGGGGGGATCTACTGATAATGTACATACACATAGGAAATGGAGGGGGGCAAAACCTCGATAATAATTTGTCTGATACATAACCTGTTCGACTGGGTTCAGTAGGCGTTTGAATTTTAGCGGACACTAGACAAACTTCTTAGAGTTATGCAGCTTATTTCTTTGATGCAGCCAGACATTCAGTGTTGGTGGTCTCTGTTTTATAAAACACGTTAGTATTATTAATCCTTGATCATTTCTGCATGGATTAAATATAGGCCATTCTATAGAATTTGGGGGAGGGGGGTGCGTCATGTGTACGTATGCAGGTGGGGGGTAAAAAAGTAGGCATGTGTACGGGGGGAAGGGGTCAAGCTTTGCCAGATTTTTGTGTTCATACTAAATGGATGGCCCCTAAAGGGAATTAGATGATAAGGTTTTCGTAACCATATCAATAACAAAACCTTATCAATGACAAAATCCATACTCCAATATTCTGTCTCCTTCCAAAAATACATAAAAGTCTTCTTTCCAGAAAAAATTACTGGAAGACCTATTATTAGTGGAAACTGATGGAAAAAATTAGCATTTAATAGATGAACTTGTTAACCCTAGGCAAGCAGCTAGGTGTTCCTGTACAGCATGCCATTATAGCAGTGTTAGCCTTACCAGTCAGTATCTGTATCCCAGAGACTTGCTCACAGCACTTTTATTTTTACAGAAGGGCTGCTTGCAATAAATTGGTTATTTTTTGCTTTGTGTTCCTTCATTTAAGCCAAAAATTGTCACATACATTCTCAATCAGAGTATGTACATAATGGTATAAATGTCATGCAACATGCAGAGATAAAACTGAAGCATAAAGGTAAAAATAAAATGATTTACTTGCCAAATTGTGTCTCGTGTCATGTGTAATCCATAAAATCCATGATGAAATTCACACTGAATAATTCAAACCTTCAACATATGAAATAATTTTATTTTATGTAGACATAAATTACGCTTGTCATGTCTGTTGTAACCTTTAACCTCGTGTGAAAACTGCAGACTGGCATATTTTTGTTGCCCTTCACATACCTTTCTTCCATGGAATTCTCCACTGAACATTTAAAAACTAACAAATACATTTGAACACACTCAGAATTATGAACACACGTGCTAACTAAATCCATTTTCCCAAACCGATTCTTCAAAAGATGTAGAAAATACTCGGTCATAGTCTGTAAGGTAACTTTCTACTATCGTGGCAGATTCTTGTCATTTTACATCTAAATAATTCACTATTTCTGGTGCTATTGGAGTCTGTTTTTTTCCCCTTTGTGCTGCATAGACTAATACTGGCATTCAAAAGTGGCACTCGGGATACAAGCAAGGTAATCTGTGCCATGTTGTCATGACACTCAGGAGATGAGAGAGGAAAAGTGTGATGTGTTATTGTGGCAGCATGGGTTTGTGAGTTAAATCGTTTGCCAAAAATTATGCCTTCATATATTATGGATTTTGAAAACAAAATTTTAAGCTGTACATAATTTACCTCATGATTTCTTTTTGGTCACAATAGAAGTCACTTTTCAGTATACTAATATACCAAACCACAAAGGTTTAACATCAGTAGCCTGAACTCACTGTATCCCCTAGGGGTGTAAAATTGAGGGTAAAAAATACCCCTTGGTATCAGAACTGGGGGTCAAATAAAAAATGCAGAGGTCAAAAATGTACTGACAAATTTTCATATGACTTTTTCAGCTTGAAATAGGATATTACAACTTGCACAACATACTTTCTCTCTCTCTCTCTCTAACATACAAATTAACCAACATGCACAATTAACAAACAAATGCATTGTCCATTCACAGAATAATTTTATTAGTTCATTTTTCTTTTAAAGTCGTTCTTTTAACAGTCTCCTTACAATCAATATGAAGCAATATTATAGCCCAACACATTACATACAAGCCAATACAAAAAGCCAAATGAATCTTTTTAACCAAATGGCAGTTAATTTACTGCCTTTCATAAAATGTGTACTATCATCTGTTTCATTAATTTTTTCATCCTAGAACACATTTATCCAAAAATCAAGGAGGATAATGATTCATCTTCTTTCTAATAAGTTACACTTGAACTTTAAAGTTAAAAACCAAAAAAATCTTCAATGACCCACTGACTTTGTAATCCAAATAATGCATTTGTCTCTGCAGGTTTACTGATTCTTTGTTGTGAAAGAATGTCTTGGGTTATATTGTGTTCTCCAGATATCTTGTAGCGAATGTGGGCAGATTTTTAAAAATTCTAAAACCCTGTCACGAAAGGATTATTTACTTTTGCAGTCACACCGGTAATCCTAATGGATGTGCCGTATTCCAGTCAAGAGAATTATTTTCTCCATTTTTCATTAAAGTTAGATCCACAGTTACTCTTATCTGTTCTGCTTCTTTCACTTTCTTCACTAATGATTTTTAGTGCACGACATTTTAATCTGGAGATCACTTTCTCATGCATCAAGCATTGAGGTTAAACATCTAGATGACAGCTTGCTGAGCTCGATAGAAATCGCGTGAGAGCTCGCGAGATATGGGGAAGCTACTCCATCATAACATTGCCTGTGCTAGTCTGGTTCATTGTTTTGTATGTTCCCTGCGGTGCACTCTGCTATACGAATAGAGGAGCACAAGGCAGGGAGCAAACAAAGCGGGGAACCAGTCAGTACCTGTGATCGAAGTATATACGATGCCATCCATCATCCAATGCATTGGGTATTAAATAAATCCTGATCACATGAAAATCCTTTGCGTCAAAAAAATGCACAGGCAAACAAAATGTGTGCATAAATTTTTTCCAGCGTGCGTCCCTGACGCACAAATGTGCGTAAAGGGAAACACTGGCCTGAACTATAGCAGTAAATAAACCCAAGTATTCTCTCCAATCAGAATATGTTAGCTTTTTTAAAACTAGTATTACACTGCAATACTTTTTCAGTTCTACGACTCCCATTATCTGTGACTCAGCAGAAGCACTATGGGAACCAAAGTAGCCCATCATATGCCATTATTTTTATGGGTGATCTGGAACAGAAAAAGCTAAATGCTGCACAAGATAAAACTTTTATTTTTCTATTTTTTATTTTACGGACTGGTTTGGAGTTGGAATTAAAGATGTCCAAAAATATTTTAACAGTTGCCATAAAATTATTAATTTTATGCTGGAATAATCCATGGAGAAAAAAAAATCACATTCCTTGATAATACAGTTATTCATAAAAATAATAAAATATTATTCGATTTATATTGTAAACCTTAAGGTAAACATTGCTACCTACATTATGATTCCTACCACACATATCATTGTAAAAGATCAAGTCTGTATACAGTCAATTATTATGAATTAGACGAATCTGTACTAAAGAGTCGGACTTTGAGAAATGCCTCCAATTTCATCCAATTCTGTGATAGAAGAGGCTATCCAGCTCGGATTTTAACATAAGCTTTATCCAAAGCTAGCCCCCAAAAACCTGTTTAGAATACTAAATCCATCTGAGAAGGATATAAAAAGTAGTAGTGTGATACCAGATAATTACTTTCCCCAATGTGCAATAAGACCTTTCTGGACGATTATCAACCTTAGTCATCCTGGGATATTCCAAAATCAGCCAAACTTCACCCAGCGGAATGGTCCAAAATTAAGCAATCAACTAAGAGCTACGTTTTCTTGTAATAACCCAGGCCTGATGGAGGAAAATATTTGCAAACAAAAGCAACTCGATTGCAAGACCTTTAATTGCTGTTTCTGCAGGAAAACGGATAAATCTAAAATATCAGAAGCACATTCAAAAATCTCATATATTATAAATCAAAATTAAGATGTCATTGTACCACATGAAATGTCATTTCCTTTCACACTTGTGTGGCAAATAAATGTGTAGGTGAGACTAAAAGGGAATTCCAAGTGGGAATAAAACAACACCTTGGGTATATCCATAATAAGAAGGAGATCCCAGTGTCTGAACACTCTCTCCACAACATAAACTGTTCTATATCAGATAATAGAATTCATCCAATCTGATCAAGTAGCAACATTAATTGGAAAGATGGAGAACTTTATTTGATACACCAGTTACACACTCTACAGATGGTAGGAATCAATTTCTCTGTTTAAATGGGAGTCGGGCATTTTTTAACCTGTTTCTTTAGACACAGTTCCAGTACTCTTTAAAACACCACGTCCCATTCTGAAATGACTATATGACTGCTGTGTAGGGTTTACTCCAGAAGAGTTTGCACAACATACCAATAGCTTTTTCAGTGTATCATTGACAAGTGCAGCAACTTAGGTCTAGACTTCAGTGTTAATGAAGTCAGCACAGACTTTGAAGACAGATTACTGAGAGTAGTACCGTCTGTATTCACTTGTAAGTCGAATTTAACTGTAAACAACAAGTGTCCTTATCTGCTGTAGCATAATGTGACTGCATAACAGGATCTATATTCTTTGTTCTTCTGATTACTCCTAACAAACTGCATAGACTCAGATCTGCTGGCACATTATGCAATGGCAGATCTGTGTCTGTAATGTTTGCAGTTGGACTAGTCTTATGAGTGAGTATATATGGAATCTGCCTTATTGGACATCATGTAGAACATCAAGACTGTTTCTAGCATCCAATGCAAACAACATGGTGCAAGATATTGAATATTAAAAATCTGATAATGTTTATAATGGTCATATCTTTTAATGAACAAGTTGAAGTCGTGTCATATAAAAAAGCTGTAATATTACAAAATGCAAAGTGTTATTTTATGTCATGTGACCTTTTTGTCCGGTGAGTTTCTGGTGGTGAATTTTTGTCACACATTTTAGGCTCATTGCCAAACAGCTCATCTCACAGTAAATTTATCAGTGCCAAAAAACACTTCATTTAATGTTTTGGAATTGTGTTTGTGTGATTGTACATGTGTATTTTGATGAATTTATGTACTTCAGGGAGTGCACATGTGCACATGTTCTTAGTACAGAAGTCTGTGCACATATTCCTGCCAGTCATATTCCTGCCAAAGTTGTCATGTTGCTGTTTGCCTTGAGTGGGGGGTGGGGTCGGGATAAAATTAAGGTTATTTTGGTTTTGTGTGTTACAGCACAACAACACCGTTATGTTATTTAGTACTGATTTGATGAATGGTAGTAAATTGTCCAAGGACTCTGTAATGTAGCTGACCTAGGCTGGTCTGATGGTAAGATTCAAACTTGTATTCAATCTGACAAGTCTGGTATGCTGACCACCGAGTCACCATGCTTTGCATGATAAAGTCATTCAGGACAGAGGAAGAGATCTGTAAAGGCTTCTGTTGAGTTGGAATTACCACAGAATTTGTGTTCATCCCAATATAAAATGATATCCCTTGAACATTTATAATATTAAATAGTACTTGTTATGTCTTACATCTGTTAAAATAATAGTATTTACAGGTGAGACTTGACATCTCATGGAACACTTATTATGCATCTATTTTCCCTAAAAATAGGTATGAAAGTAAAATGTTGATGAACCAGATTTTATATAGTATAAACTACCATTGTGTCCCGTGAAATTCTTACTTATTCAGTGTATCCCCTGGGGTGCAAAAGTGAGAGTCAAAAATCCCCTTTGTGTCAGAACTGGAGTCAGAATGAGAAAAATTCCCCAACAGACCTTGGTGTTAAAACAGGATGAAATTAAAAACTATCGGGTCTCAGATGCATGAATGAAGTTTATTGGGAACTGTTATTACTACAAATCCAAAAATTAAACAACTTGGCTGATCCCAGTGTCACCATAGAACATTGTAATGGAAACCCAAAACAAACACAATTGATTATAATTTCATTAATATAATTTTAATTACAATGGTATTATGAGTAAAAAGAGAGGGATAGAGAGAGGTATATACAAAGTGATTACACCTGATTGTCACAAAACAAGTACTGCCACAACAATATGTAATTTATGATATGGATACTCAAAACTAATCAATTAACTTAAGTGCTGATACATGTACTGTTAAATGTATTATTACCATGAAAACGTAATTAAGATATATCCATTCAGAGTTAAACTTTTTGACCAAATTTAGGTCATTTGAACTGCCAATTATATGGATGAAATCTGTCCCCATTTACAGCCAGTATAGTCTATTTTGCTATGTATAATTGAGTTACATCTGCCTGATGTGTCCATTTGTACCACATTTCTAGCTATCTGCTATACCAACAGTTGGCAACCTACGGCACACATGCCACAAGGTGGCATGTCAAGAGGTTTTATGTGGCACATGAAGGGCAGCCAAAAATCTCGATTTTAACTGTTACTCTCTTACTGGTGGCACATGCTTCTACATTTTGTAATTAAAAAGAGGCATACTATACTATACTGCTTATTTTAATAATGGGTATACATGTGCATGAAGAAGTTCAAATAGAAATGAAAAAGCTCACGGCTTTATATTTGTTTTTTTTTTTTTTTTTCAGCATGTGGTAATATTGACATCAGGAACAAGGTAGAGAACTTCATCATTTTACAGAATTGTACCGTTGTAGAAGGCCCGCTTCAAATTCTCCTAATTGATTTTGCCAAGTCAAAAGATTATGAAAATATATCTTTTCCTGACCTGGTCGAGATCACAGATTATCTTCTGTTATACAGAGTTTATGGATTGAAGTCACTAAGAAACATCTTTCCAAACTTGGCTGTCATACGCGGAGAAAAATTGTTCTCAAATTATGCCTTGATAGCATTTGAAATGCCAAACTTAGAGGAACTAGGTCTTGTGAAATTGACAACTATAACGCGTGGAGCAGTTCGGCTTGAGAAGAACCCATATCTGTGTTACATTGAAACAGTAGATTGGTCCAGAATTGCGAAAGGAATTGAAGCATCGGAGCATTTTTTCAAGAACAATAAGGATGTCAATGAATGTATAAACACCTGCCCAGCGGACTGTCCTCTCAGTCGTGATGGTAATAGGAGATGCTGGACACTGGAACATTGCCAAACCATGTTAGGTAAGAATTTTTTTTGACCTTTTTTTTATCATAAAAAACAACATGAAAAGGTACCATGATAATATTACCAGTAATATCATTGTGAAAAATTACGGAGCAATAAAGGTTTTTATAAAAATCGGTTACAATTTGGAGCTACCCAAAGATGATGCTTGGTTTCTTTTCAGTGTTTGAGAGCATCACAGGTGTTTGAGGAAATTTACTTGTATGACATTGCTTGGCTTGCCTTCTCCCTGTTCTGAGATTTTTCAAGGTCTATTTATACTGGGTTCTGCATTTTGAACCAATATCAACATACCGGTTGCCTGTATACTTAATTGTAATTTGAGTCCATTTGCAAACTGCATGGATCCATCTCTGATGCATAATATACTAGCAGATCTGGATCTGTGCAGTTTGTTAGATGTACACACTACAAGAAACGGCAGAGACGCTGAGCTGCTGGTGAATTATGCAACAGCAGATCAGGGTCTCTAATGTTTGCAGATTGGCTGAATACTATGTACAGTAACAATGATACATTACAGTAAATCCTGTCTTGAGAGGCAACCCCTTCTGCTAACAAAAAAAACGGTCTCTCAAGACAGGTGGTCTCTCATCACAGGTTTGTACAGAAAGACCAGTTTCCAAGGTCAAATTTCAACACTAAAAATAACCACAACCACTTGTACATATATACTATTCTTTATTAATAATTCTTTCTAAAATATTGTATGCATTCATCGGACAGCAAAATTGTATAGCAATTAAGATATACTTCTATCATTAAACATGAAATCACATTGACATTTGAAGATCAGATGTACATATATTAGCATATGAAATCATTTCTAATTTCCTCCTTGTCCTTTATTACACCCTAAATTTTGCGATTGGTCCCCTCTTTTTCATTACTTTCAATCACAATCATTATTATCTCCAGTGTTAAAATTTGTCTCATTTTAGTTGAAGGTTCTGCTATTGTTATTGAGGTGCTAGGTGTTAACATGATCAGTGCTCAGTTGTAATACCATCAGTAACAACAATTATGAACAGGCTTATGGAAATATGAAAAATGTATACATGTAAATTGCATCCCTACCAAATGAATGAAATAAAAAGAAACAATTATCTCATCCAAAAATTAGTTATTTGTTCAGATACAAAAGTTCACTGTCTGCGTGGGCTCGAGTCTTGTGTTCAGCCAATGTGGGTATGTGAGAAAGCTTGCCAATAGCTTCTTAGGGTCAGTGGTTCTTTCTGGGCTTTTCCTGGGTTCTTCCTCCACCATTTATACTGGCTGCCACATATAGCTTGTGCTGAAAAATAGCATTAAACCCTACAACAACAAAAAAGCCAACAACAACAACTTTAGATACAAAAGTGATGTAGAAAAAAAAAAGCAAAACAAAGTCAAGTTCAGGAATTAATTCTCACTCACTGGTTTAATACACAAAGACCCCAGGCTATACGAATTTACTCCACAAACTGTGTGTGACCACTACCTTGATGACAACTGCTCCGGTGGCCTAGTGGTTATAGCTTGTGCCTTGGAAGCAGGAGGTCGTAGGTTTGATCCCTGGCTGAGTCATACCAAAGACCTACAAAAATGGTACTAACAGCTGCCACACTAGGTGCTCAGCACTAATAGGTTAGTGTTAGGACTGGTCGGCCTGGTGTCAGGATAATGTGACTGGGTGGGACATCATGCTACATGTCTGCGGCATGATGCCCCAGTGCTAGACATCACTATAAACTGCCACACTGCAGACATCGTAACGATGTGACTGAAAAATTGTTACGTTAAAGATCCTAATCACACACACACACACTTCAGCACTACAATGACAATTTGCAATGTGTACCTTACCCTGGTTTACATCCATAACGAATGTCACAATATGTTTGACATGCCAAATTTATAAACTGGTTGCCAGGCTCCTTCGTTGTGTCCTTTTTATGTTTTTTTATTATCAGAACAGTCTTTACTGTTCAAATGGTCATTGTTACAAATGATTACATAATAGTCATTGGTGTCTGTCTGTATTCTGCAATACAGTCTTGTATAGTGTTCGAACAATCTGCATGTACTTTAGTTTTACAATCTACAATACATGACACGACATGCATGACTTGTAAAATTTCAGATATCAGTAGCTTCCTGTTTTTCTTTTAGAACAGTATAAGTGGCCATTGCTGCAAAGGATTAAATAAAGGTCATGGTGTATATCCCCATTTTTGCGATGCATTTGTTAGGAGCAGTGTCAGAATGCATATTTTGTCCAGTCATCTTGGTTGCTGGTCACATTCAACAGGTGGTTGCTGACAGCAGTGTGTTTATGTAATAAAATTGATCCGTGCCTTACGATTGTGGTCATAAATGACGGGCAGTTATTCATAGCAGAGGTCACTCATAACAGTTTTTTTCTCATCCCTGTCCACATGGGTTTGAGGCTTGGGCTCAGCCAATGTGGCTGTGTGAGAAGCTACCAGTAGCTTCCCCATGGGTTGTTGGTTCTTACCAGGGATTTCAAGTTTTCTTCAACCACCAGTTATACAGGCCGCCAATTATAGCCTGTCTTGTGCTGAAAGAGTGGTATTAAACCCCAGAACAACAACAACAATCCTACAGGTTGCCATTAACTCTGGAATAAAGTCATACAAATCTACCAAAAACAGAAAATCTTGTTGCACATGTTCCAGTACTGTGAAAACAATAAAACCTTCCAATTCTGACTACTGATTAGAGTTTTTTAATAAAAAGATCTGATATGAATGGGTTAGGTATGAAGTCAATTGATAAATTATGTTTTTTTTCTAAAGAATTATTGGATTGACTATATATGAATATTTTAAAGAAGCAGTCTGTCATGTTAAGTAGTAGAGGTTCAGGGTCTTGTAGTAGGGACTTTTTATAGGATTTAACTGTTTTACAATTTTCTAGTCTTGTACATAGTCATGTTGAATAGAATCCGCATTTTCCAAAACAATACAAGCATGATCTTTACAGCACACTCACCCCATAGCCTGAGGACATTAATCCTTTGGTTGTTGTTGTTGTAGGGTTTAACACCATTTTTCAGCACGTGATAGGCTATATATGGCGGCCAGTATTAAAGGTGGAGGAAGAACCTGGGAAAACCTCCGGAAAGAACCACCGACCCACAAGAAGCTACTGGCAGGCTTTCTCACATGCCCACACTGGCCGAATCTGAGACTCGAACCCACGCAGACAGAGGTGAGATGGCAGTGACCCGTAATGGAGAGCGCTTTAGACCACTCGGGGCCCCCATTAATCATTTGGTTTAACAGGTCTATCTCTATGGTCTATGTAAGTGAGAACAGGAATTTGTGTTTATGCAAATTAATTAAAAGATTATTTACAGGACTTACAATTACTTTTAGATTTTGAAAATGCTGATAATATTAGAGACAAGATAGTAGATTAAGTTTCTCTAATTAGCAAGAGTATCTTAAATATAGATTTTAAAGAAATAGATATTTTATACTTGAACTCTGACAATCTTTGCCAACCCTTACACTTAAACTACATTTATTTAACATTTATATTTTGAGGATGAGGTTGAAAGTGAGCGAGTCTGATCAGATATATTATAATCATTTATATGTTTTCAAATCAACTACTAGACAACTCATTAGTGAGATATCGAATGTTTAGTTTTAATGTAGGAAACACAGATCTTTGTACCAGAAACAATCAAGCCAGTTATAGAAATATGATATTAGGATGTCTCCTGTGAAGTTGGCTAGGCTGATATATATACAGAGGCAGAAGCTTTTGAATTTGAATTAAGTAAATATGTAACCTAGATGTTTGTTTGTTTGCTGTACCAGCAAATTCCCCAATGTAGCTGTTGCCCAACCCACACAGCTACAACAGTCTGTCTCTAGAGCTGAAAAGTTGGGGGCAGTCACACACACACACACACAATTTGATAAAGGGGCCAGGATTGCTTAATATTATACGAGGGATTGAATGGAGTAATAAATGGTCAGCTTGAGAATATAATGTGTGATTTCATATTCAGTTGATTTTTCAGTGTTTTGAAATTAACGTGAATCCTTCAATTGTGCATCTTAGTTGGAGGTGTGGGCAGTGGCTGTATACAATTCATGTTTTGTTTTGTGATTTTAATGGTTCTTTAACAGGGTTCCTGTGCTGGTCTGGAAAGCAGGAAGAGATAAAATTTGAGAATTGCTTTTCTAGATCTTTAAAATGTCTGAAAAAATTGAAAAAGGACTAAAAAAATTATGTTTTCATTTATACAGAAACCGGTAATGTGATTGCTCTTTTGTGTTAGGGAGAAGTTTTAGTATACAGATAAAAGCTATTAGTTTTGAATACAGGGGTCCCTGTCATATACAGCCACCCTTTCTGCACCGGGAAAGTGGCCTTATAAGACAGGTGGCCTTTCGGGGGGGGGGGGGGGCTATATTTGTGAGATGTGTATGTATATGTGTATATAGTAGGAAAGCTACATATAACTTAAATCAGTTAATATCTTCATTTAATTGGCATTAATTATTAAAATGTTCTTGTCTTAAAACATTTATTTCAAGGTAACATCAATTAATAGTTCGTATTCTTTGGCATGAAATTTGAGTGAGGTATTGTTGGCATGCACATTATGAAACCATTCATAAACATTATTTGAGTCTTGTTACATATGCTGTTTCTTTATTAAAATAAATCTCTTTTCTATTGAATCCATTTTCCCACTGCAACAGAATATTCTCCTTATTTTTTACACTCATGTTTATTTGAGTCTTCCCAACATATATTTTTCGGCATGTGAACTCTCCCCATTGTTGTCAAGTCAGATAACTTATTTTTCTTCTAAAGTATTATTTCTTCGTTTACGTGATGACCTGTTAAAGTTTTGTAATGATTTATTCATATGTGGCTAAACGTACATTACTGCAATTTAATTTTGCCAACAAAACATTTGTAAACGAAATGTCTTATTATAGAGGAAGTGATACATGAACTGTCACATGATTTTTTAGTCTTTGTTTAATGTTAATTGTTTCTGTGTGTGTGTGTTAATCCACAAAATCAATTTTTAGCCTATCTGGCCATGTTGTGATCTTGACAATTACTTGAAGTTGTAATCATCAATAAAAAAAATACTGTGTGAAGCCCAAAGCTCTATCAAAACACTGGAGACCCCATTTCCTGCAAATGTTGGCGTTCGTGATATAATAATAACCTTAGCGGTACATGTACTTTAGCCAAATACTTGTTTCAGTAGTGAAAACCTGACATCCGCAAGCATACATGAGGAAAGATAATCAGATTACTTACCTCACTGTAATTAAAAATTGGTTCTGGACAAATTAATAATAAAATGTGGCCGCTTGTGAGGGGTACATTTTACATTTGTGCACTAATATGTTGGTTACTGGTCGCATTAGCAGGGTGACCTTTCTTAAAGGGTACTTTTGAACACAAACTCACCAGTCCCAATGGATTCTGTCCGTAAAGAGTGGGTGGCCGCTGATCAGGTGGCCCATTCATGAGGGGGACTACTGTATACTATTTCATATTTTACTTGCAGTTTTTAAGTATTTTGGCCTCATTAGGTCTTTAAACTTGTCACATTGTTATGTCAGAAATTTTTGTTTGTCATGGAAAAGGCCTGGAATCTTTTATTTCTTCTTTTTTTATATATGTTTGTGGTAGGAATCCTGCTTTAAGCACATTATTGGCTATAGATCATGCAGAGGATATGGGAGCCCAGTGTCTTTCCCAAGTCACACCAAGTCTGCCAATATTGTGATTCTATAATGAAAAAAAAAGAAAAGTTTGACAGATTCAAGATTTTAAAGTTTAGGTCCTGGTGAAATTTTCTTTACCTAAACGAGTTAGAGACTGTAGGCCCAACCTTGTATTGTGACACTTTTCAGTACTGTGTGCTGTTCCATTTAATTTGGTGGTGGTGGGGGGGTTGTATAATGTTTCCTGCCTCTCAGATTGCTTGAAAAAATATTCTTGCTCCGCTTGATAGCAACAAAATAATCTTTGGCAAGTATACCTCATATCTGATTTTTGACCCAGCATGAGGTGAAAACCTAAGATCTGACATTTATGTAGTGGGCATGATGACCTGTTACTTTATGTTAGCTTGTCTTTCAGTATTCGAGTTTTTTCTGCAGTCTTTGTTGATATTTATACTTTATTCATTTGATTCAAGATTGAACCCAAGATGCTATGTGTAAAGTCTAGTCCAGTATTTATTAAGACTAAGATGACATCACTATATATACAGTATATATATATATATATACATATATATATATATATATATATATATATATATATATATATATATATATATATATATATACACACACACACATACACACCATTTGTATTATACATATGTTTGGTGTTTCAGAGCTGTAACTGGCACTCATAACCTATAACCTGCTATCTCGGCAAACCACCATGTCATTTGATCACAACAAGAGCTGTGATTAAAGATGAGAAATTAAACAAAAAACTAAGTTTGTTTTGTAAAGAAAATTTAAGAAATTGCAAATTTGAGACAGTAACTTCTATATTTTAATCATTGCTGCAGTACAGTATTTCGCACTGTTTGAAATATTTGTAACAGAGCATATCAAGTTACCAGTCTGTTGTGTGCATTTCCTGTTGAGCCACAGAACAAAAACAGCACACTGATGAGAAATTAAATAAGTTCGAACAATCAGAGAACAGGACTAATGAGTATTGTAAGCATTAGGTATTAAACAAGGCTGGTAACAATGTAGTTACAAAGCAACAGATTTATTACTTCACAAGGTGTGATGTCTGTAGATAGCTCTATAGCATTTGCACACCTTCCCTTTTGTTTGGACCATCCCCACCCCCATCAGTTTTAAAAATGAAAAATATCAACGATATAAAAAATGCACATAACTTAGCTGCTTTTATTCATCAGTTTGTAATTTCTAACCTTATTGTTTCCTGGGAGTTCATCGTAAGGTTCAGCCTATACCCCTGGCAGCTTTTACTGGCCTACCAATTTAAAAAACAATAAGCACCAAGGATATAAAAAAATGTTCTGAACTTAACTGATTTCATTTGTTGATTTATAATTTCTATCACTGATTTATAAATTCTAACTTGATTGTTAACAAACGGTCCCTGCTATTGACATCTTTGCTTTTCAAACCAAAACTGAAGTTTTATTTGCAAAGGAGGAGCCTGCTCTGTGTCATTTTCTGAATGCTGGAAGAGAACATTTTCTTTGAACTGCAAGATCTACACATACGGGTAAATAGAAGGTAAATACTTTGTTGTCTGCATTGGATATATGCAGTATTTATTTCATATACTTTCACCCCCCCCAAAATGAAAACGATGATGCAAAATATGCCCTTTGATCCTAACGTTATGGAAATTTACGGATCTGATGAACACTAAAAGTCCATTGCTTGTAAATAACATGTACTTAACTATGTAAATTTGAAAGATGTGTTAGTGTTGAAATTCTGTAAAGTTTGAAATACAAAGGTGACAGTGGTTGGGACTGTTTGGTGGTAGTCTAGTTTGAAATTATAAATCAATAAATAAATAAAAAGTAAGTTTTAACATTTTTACCATGATATTTTTTTGTTTTTAAAATCGTTAAAGGGGGTTACAGGCTGAAACTATAGTGTTGACCAGGTCAAAAGTTGTTCCCTATAGTCTTGTCTGTCAAAGATGGAATTAAATCGTACTTTTGAGGGACTTAATCAATTGAAATCAAATATAATTAGAATTTACATTGAAAGGACATTGCTCAACTTTGCCTTTAAGTTGCATCCGTACCAGCTGCATATTTCTAGTTTGTTTTTTTGCACTTGCTGTCCATACTTCCTATATTATAGTCAGGTCCAGCTGTATACTTCATAGACCCATAATGCACCAGCAGATCTTGAGCTTCCATATGCAGTATGTTTTTAGTAGTCAGTCGAACAAACCATGTACACCGTGACCTTAATCTACAAAAGTTGTTTGCAGTTGAATCTGATTTATAAGTGAGTACTATAAATAGCATTGCAAAATGTGGAGGGTGGTCTCTGTACACATTTCTTTTATTTGACTGCAGTGGGAATATATCATGCTTCACCAGCAGAAAGAGAGCCTATATTTTGATTTTACACCTTTCATCTATATACTTGGTAAATTTATGCATTCCAAATATTGTTTGATACTTTTTTTTGTTTATCGCAGGGTTCTCACGTATGCCAACTGTCTTATGATCTTGGCAAGTTCAAGATTTGCTTGAACAAAGATCAATATTTTTAAGCTGGTGATGATTTCATTTATAGGCTGCATCAATTTAATGTTAGCATGATAAAGTAATTAGTTCAATAATAATAATAATAATAATAATAATAATAATTGGTGCATTTTTGTTTTCAAAAACATTTTTTTTTAGGTGAACATATGTATAGCAGTCACTCGTGTGCAACGACTCTGTTTATAACTAAATATTGGACAGTTCATTTGTTGATCCCAGTCAGTTTCTTGCTGTAATAATTTAAAGAAAATAGGCCAGATCCGTTGTTGCAGGCCATAGGGTAGTAACATGCTGTGCTTCCTTATCAGCCATGGCAGTGGATATTTCCTTGTTTCTCATGAATATAAATAAACCTTCTTGACCAATCACTGTAAGTTGTAGTAAATTTTTCTTGCCATTTTGACCTAGCATGACCGTTCATACTGTTTGAATAGGCAATCAAAGTTTCCCTTCAAACAGACACTTATTGATCAATAACTTTCATTGATGTGTAGGATATTAATGAATTGTGCTGTTGATGAAGTATTTTGTTTATGCATAGTCCTTAAAACAAGAAAGTCTGACACATCTTCACTAGCCAAGGTTCCAACATTTTAATCCTATCTACACCTTGGCAGATTGAGCAGATTATCCAATCAAAATTAAGTTGTTCAAATTTGAACACTGTTCCTACATGATCAATACAAGGGGAGCACACAACTTAAATGGACTCATAAATAAGCAACTTCCCACTGCCAGTCCTTGTTTATACAAATATCTGTCACTCAAATACAGTTGTAATGGCTTCTCTCTGGTTCATAGTCATACTTTCGATTTTAAACTTACAAAGTATTTGTTTGAAGTTAATTGCATCTACCATTTTTGGCTGGTGTACAATGATGCACTGCTGTTACACACTATTGGTTAGTTGGCATTGCATACTAAGGGAGGCAACTCATGAAATCCAATAGATTTCACTAAAACAAACCACTAAAATATCTGCTCAATCAGCCAGGGTGTAGGTAGATTTAACATATCAGAACCTTGGCTTGTGCAGATGGTGGATGCCAGGTCTGCTTGTCCACTGGCCACTATACATACATAAGTAAGAAGTAAAGGTGTGGCTAATTACTGCTGTTATTTGACTTGCTTTAGCTACTGCTGGATAAGAAGTCAGGCATGACCGGGGTTGTACTTGTAGTTTAACTGTAAACACCTATTTTAGTGTATGCTTTGATGATATTGACCTGGGGCCTGACCTGTGAGCAATGCAGAGTTTGCTGAAATGGAATGTACTGTCTGTACCTGCTCACTCTCAAACTACACCAACCCAGATCTGCTGTCGCATAATGCACTGTCAGATCTGGGTCTGCAGTTTGTTAGGAGCAATCAGTAGTACAAACAACATAGTCCATGATCTGCAGATGCATTCTGCACCAGTAGATCAAGGTCTATGTTGTTTGAAGTTTGACAACTTACAATTGAGTACATACTGTATATCTGACACTAATTCAGTATTCAGTGTACAAATACTAGGGAGGTTTTTTGGTTGTTTATTTTTTTTTTTAAGGGCACTTTGACACATTGTTTATCATGGTGAGGAAAAAATGGAAGTTAAAGTGCACACCGAGGCAGCCAGCTCAGTTGAATTTGACAGGTATCAAGCTGTGACCCTTGGATTATAAGCCTGACACTCAGACCACCTAGTTACCATAGTAGTACCTGTGAAGATTTAAAAATCACATACTCTGGCAGATATATGGTGTTTCAGATAGCCATATATAATGTGGATATATAATGTGGTGTTGTGCCCTGGTTTAACTCTTTTTCCTGTGTATCCTGACCGTTTGTACATTGTGTGCAGAGTGCTACCTTTGAAGTTGTTTGCATTTAAAATATGCACAACAGAGAGAATGTTGTCATATTTCTTTGTTACTTTCATGAACTGTGGCTGAAATTTCTTTGGATATTTTTGTGGAAGTTGTAAGTGATCTAAGCACACAGCTAACCAAAATTGCTGTTCCCAAGTGCTAGAAAATTCAGCTTGAATTTGTCCAAAGTACACTATCTTTAGTAGTTATTAAAAATAGGGAGAACAAATTTTGCCAGAATAACACAATGCCAGCTTCTGAAAATCCAATGAATGAATTGCAGAAAATATTAAAAGTTTGTAAACATTATTGGCTCTTTCTTTTAAGATTTAGATTTAAAGTCCAGGAAGTGAAAATGACTAAGAACAGCTATCAGTTTATTTGATATGTACACATCTGAAGTTGGGCCAAGCTGTATATTCTATAACCCTAATTACACCAATCACCAAAGTATATGGAATTATAAGTTATTTTAACAATAACAAAGATGTACAAGGGCTTTTAGATGGCTAGGATAACCAGTGAGGAAAATCGGGGATATTCCTTTTCTTTAAAAATCTAAATCTATTCAAAATATGAAACTGTAGAGCACCTTCAAAAATAGAAAAGTAACCCATGATAAAGACTATTAAGTATCACAAGCTTGTGGTTATAACGAGTTCTCTATCCTCCATGTGGAAAATATATATATTCTTATGTTGCTTGTTTAGGCTTGAATAAACGGTAACACAAGAAAGAGTAAAAACAACAAGCTTTGAAATATATAAAAAATATATATTTCCCTGGAAAAATAATGTAAAAATGAAGAGAAAAAAGAACTTATGGTTTTAAGAATCAAATCCAAAAATAATCAAGAATAATCCACAAATCAAATTTTAAAAGTCCTAATAACGAAATGCTCTAATGAAATGAAGTTTAAGTCCCAACGAACAATCCCAAATGGAAGGCAATGACATATGCTGTATCCTGTATTGTGTTATGGTCTACAGTTCCTTGTAGAAACACGAGAAGTAACTCGAAAACTGGCTACAACAGAAGGAAGCGACTTGACATCAAGCATTTTTAAGCCCAGACTGTGAAATCTCACTCTAAGCATCACTATTAAGACCAACAAATGGGCAATTTTGGAAATAACTAATAGAAAAATTGAAGATCATGTGATCATGTTTACATTACGTACTCTCAACATGGCCCTGACAAGAACCAATCATTTCACTCAGTAATATTAAAAAAAGTTGTTTACTTCAGTCAACCTATTTACAAGCCTTGGGTCACGTATTCATTACAGCCTCGATCTTACTCTTATTATTCCCACAATAAAAATAAATTAAAAATAACTTGTTCACGTGACTGTTAATAATTTTGAATTAAGGTAGAGAACCAGGACAGCCTTAGGTTTACAAAAATGAACAGTCAAGGCCAAACTGTTTTCTGGAAAAAGTATGAGTTCCTAGTAAACAGAACTACATTATTTTGACATATAATGAAATTAAAAAAATAGAAAGATTTTAAAACTTATAAACATTTAAATCAGATATAAATTAAATCAAATACACTTAGCAATATATATATATCAGCACCACCAAAATGAGTCATTTAAATTAGCAAAATAATGCAACTTAGGGATTAATTAATTTGAAGTTGAAGAAAAATATAACTATCACAAGTAACACTAAATAGAGGAAATAAGTTATTGATCGGAGCACCTTGGGAAATAATAGTTTATACAGTATAATCTTTGAAATGGATCAGATGTATGGTGGGTATAATTGTAAGCACTCCTACTCTTTTGATTGGTTATTATCTGTCAGTGTAGCTGACAGGATTAATCAAAATGGCATGTGGACATGTGAAACAACAAACACAATAAGAAAGAAAGAAAACTCAAAAATTCATAATTATTCAAGCCCACCTCAATGCATCAGGTGGACTAGTGTAATGGGGATTTCGAAAGAAAAAACCCAACAGGACTTAAATTGGGCTTTGCCATATTAATCCAGGTGATGTCTTAGTATCTCTGATTTACACAAATAACCCCTTGGCATTTTGCCTTGCTCCTGTTGCCCAACAAAATCTAACCAAAGCCACTAAGCACATTAAAATTAAATTGCTATATCAAAATGTCTGAAATATTTGTATTTTACTTAATGGTTATCGATTATTTTACTTTTTGTAAATTTAGCTGCGAATTTAATAAAAAGAATCCAATATGCCTTTTTTTAAAATAAACATTAATTGCAGTTATTAATCCATGCAGAAAGTACTAGAAGATAATATGAAATGTAAAGATGTTAAAATTCTGTAAAATGGATCATGGAATCAAAAGATCTAATATCAAATAAGTGATACAATTTCTAAATGAGACAATAATATTTTTTGTAGAAGACCACAGGTAAAGTTGCTTATCATATGTACTCACTTATGCGTTGAGTCAAACTGCAAACAACAAAGATCCTGATCTGCTGTAACATAATGCACCTGCATACATGGGTCTGTGTCATTTGTTCTACTGATTACTCCCAAAAAAATGCACAGACCCAGACCTGTTGGTGCTTTATGCGCCAGCAGGTCTGGGTCTGTGTAGTTTGAAGTTGGGCTCCTCTTATAAGCAAGTATGTACAATATGTGAATGAAAAAAGAAAGAAAAATGATCTAGGTATTCAGTTGCAGAGGTCACTTAAAACATGAATTTATCATGTTATAGATTATAAGTACAACTTTGTATATACTAAAAATTTCAGAAACGCCACAAAATAGCAAACAAGCAAGAAACAAGTTATCTCACTACAATTTGCAATTAAAAAGGTGCATGTAGAAAGTTCCCTTTTGATCCAGGCATCATTCTGGCTTCTTTTTTTTTGGAAGCATGTTGTGTTGTCCATCAGTCTATTTGTTGCCAGTTTTGTTTCTCCCAGTACTTTAGCTGTCTGTAGCATATGTTGGTATTGTGGATTTCTTGCACTTGCGAGGATGAACCCTATCGATTTCAGACTCAAAGGTCACTGGCACCAAGAGAAGCAAAGAAAAGGTTCCATACATAAAGTCTTGTTCTCCACCATCCACAGTTATCAAACATTTTGGATGGTCTTCATATGGGGGTAATGAAGAACCCTATAAAAATTTCTAGGTTAATGGACAAGTTCACCATGACTGAAAGAAGAACAAGAGTCCCTCGAAGGGATGGGCTTTCTGTTGTCCCTCCAAAATTTCCAGGAATCCAAGATGAAACTATTCATCTCTTTAACTGCTGGGTGTCAAAATTTTCTGTCTGCCAGAGTATTAACATGATTTAAATCAGGCTGCTGTGGTGGCTATATTTGATGCCAGATTGGTACCATTTATCGTTAGACCAATGACTGCTCCGGTGGCCTAGTGGTTAGAGCATCCGCCTTGAATGCGGAGGTCACGGGTTCAAACCTCGGCTGAGTCATACCAGAGACGTACAAAAATGGTACTTACAGCTACCTCGCTAGGTGCTCAGCATTAAGAGGTTAGTGTTAGGACTGGTTGGCCTGGTTTCAGGTTACTGTGACTGGGTGGGACATCATGCAACATGTCTGTGGCATGATGCCCCAGTGCTAGACATCACTATAAACTGTCACACTTCAAACATCCTTGCAATATAACTGAAAAATTGTTAAGGCTACATTAAAAATCAAAATCACACATACACACCCACACACTTTAGACCAAAGGGACACAATCATAAGTCTTTTGGTGATAATGCCATGTCATTATAACCGTCCATTCATGAGTAGAAGTGGTGATTAGATTATCAAGTAGAAGTGATGATTAGATTATCAAGTAGAAGTGATGATTAGATTATCCATTACACTAGCCATATTTGATAAAAGGTTGGCACCATTTTTATTTAGGACCTTCTAGATACAATAGGAAGTTTTCTGGTTTAAAACCCTAAGTTTATATGATTTCCATGGGGGGAGTAGCAATATGATTTTCAAGATGACTGCTATGGTGACCATATTGAATATCGGATATGGACCAAGTAGACATCATTAAATGTCTTTCAGTGAAAATCCCATGTTGATATGACCATCCTTTCAGGAGGGGCAGCACTAACAAGAATTTCAATATGGTCACTGGTGGCCATAATGGATATCTGAGAAGAACAATCATTTATTTAGGAATAACTAGACATTGGGAATGAATGTGTAAAGTTTGATGGCAATCTTCCAGTTTAGGAGGATGAGTTATAATAAAATTGTGCTAATTGATAAATGAACAATGAAAAACAGACCATCACATACGCTCTTCTGGTCAGTGATCAATGACTATTGGCTAAAATCAGTTTCTGGATGATAACTTGAGACTCCATAATCTAGAGTTGCCAAACTTTGTGGATGGCTTGCACTTGGGTAAGAAAGAACCCTTTACATTTTAGTCTCTAAATGCTAAAGGCCAAGGTTAATATACAAAGAGAAATATGACTTTTGCACCATAACTGGAATTCTTTATCACATTGTGGATGGCTTGCATTTGAGTTAGTTGTTGTTGTAGGGTTAAATGCCATTTTTCAGCTTATGATAGGCTATACATGGCAGCCAGTATAAATGGTGGAGGAAGAAGCCAGGATAATGCCGGAAAGAACAATCGACCCTTGAGAAGCTACTGGCAAGCTTTCTCACTTACCTACATTGGCGGATTTCGAGATTTGAACCCATTCAGACAGGTGAGATGGCAGTGATCCGTAATGGTGAGCGCTTTCGGCCACTCAGGGCCCCACATTTTAGGTAAGGAAGAATCCTAGTGATATTGGAGTCAAACAGTCAAATGTCAAGACCACAGTGAATGAGCAAATAAATTTGTTTCTACACAATAATGTTAGTTCTACATGACAGACCTATATCAAACTGACTATTGCGATGCAGGTAGTATCATAAGTGCCTTCCATACACTATACATCATAATCATACTGCATGTGTAAATTATGAACTAAAACATACATGACAGTATTTTGGGGAGGGAGAGAAAACCACTTTCAGTACTCCAGAAGATTAAACTTGCTGAATCCTGAGAGACTAAAAGTCATCTTAAAGATAGTTTAAAATATGTTTAGCAGCCATTTAGATTTAGTACCAATGGTTGCCATACAAGGAGACCAGTAGTTTTTATGCACAGTTTAAGTGGCCTTGTTTGCTTCAATGGAAGGTTTAGAAAGATAACAAGAAAATTTTCACTTGTGGAAAGTTTACATTGGTCATAGTTCATTCTCCTAACACCTTCTGTCAGTAGCCTGGGTCAGTATCACGATACACTATCACCAGAGTAATCACTGCATTTTATCACTACGTTGCTGATACACTATCGCCAGAGTAATCACTGCATTTTATCACTACATTGCTGATACACTATCGCCAGAGTAATCACTGCGTTTTATCACTACATTGCTGATACACTATTGCCAGTGTAATCTCTGCATTTTATCAATACATTGCTGATACACTATTGCCAGTGTAATCACTGCATTTTATCAATACATTGCTGATACACTATCACCAGAGTAATCACTGCATTTTATCAATACATTGCTAATACACTATTGCCAGAGTAATCACTGCATTTTATCAATACATTGCTGATACACTATTGCCAGTGTAATCACTGCATTTTATCAATACATTGCTGTTGCACTATTGCCAGTGTAATCACTGCATTTTATCAATACATTGTTGATACACTTTTGCCAGTGTAATCACTGCATTTTATCAATACATTGCTGATACACTTTTGCCAGTGTAATAACTGCATTTTATCAATACATTGCTGATACACTATTGCCAGTGTAATCACTGCATTTTATCAATACATTGCTGATACACTATCACCAGAGTAATCACTGCATTTTATCAATACATTGCTAATACACTATTGCCAGAGTAATCACTGCATTTTATCAATACATTGCTGATACACTATTGCCAGTGTAATCACTGCATTTTATCAATACATTGCTGATACACTATTGCCAGTGTAATCACTGCATTTTATCAATACATTGTTGATACACTTTTGCCAGTGTAATCACTGCATTTTATCAATACATTGCTGATACACTTTTGCCAGTGTAATCACTGCATTTTATCAATACATTGCTGATACACTATTGCCAGTGTAATCACTGCATTTTATCAATACATTGCTGATACACTATTGCCAGTGTAATTACTGCATTTTATCAATACACTGCTGATACACTATTGCCAGAGTAAATACTGCAAATTATCAGTAAAGGCTTCTTTTGATGTCTGTTTGGTCCAAAATGAAAATGGTGTCAATCTGGTGTCCAGTTTGGCTGCCACAGCAGCCATCTTGAAAATCTTGATACTGTCACTCCTTCTGACTGGAAAACAATAATCTTGAAAATATTTTCATCTGTACTCCTGTCCAAAAGGATGGTCATATCAACAGGGAATTTTAAGATACCTAGTTGGTCCAAAAGAAAATGGTTCCAGTCATACATCCAGTATGGCTGCCATGACTCTTAACAATCTTGTTGTCACTTCTCCTGGAATGGATAATTATGATGATATAGGGTTTTCACAAAGTCCTCAATGAAAATCATGCCAGTCATTCATCCAATATGGCTGCCATAATTATGGTCATAAAAATCTTGTCACTACTCCTCAATGGATGATCACTATAAAATGGAGTTTTTACCAAACGACTTCTAACGATGTCTGTTGCATCTTAAATGAAAATGATGCTTAGCTGATATATGTTTACCACTTCAGCTTCGAAAATTGCATAGCTGAAGAATATCTGAGATGGTTTCAACATTTGACAGCTAAAAAGATAAAATGGTCCCATCTTGAGTTCCTGAAAATTCTTTTTGCCCATGAGAGCATCAGTCTCTTCAGTAGCCTGTTGTTTTTAAAATGTATTCTATTTATTTATAATCTCCCCCTCCTCACAGTATGCATGTCTCTGCTAATGGTATGAAGAAACATGGTAGAAAGTACTTAAGTTTTTTAAAAAAATCCAGCTAGTATTAACGTCAGATTCCAATTTAAAATTACCTGTTTGGAGGTAAGCAAATCTGGTCAATGACCAAAGACCCCAGACATATTTTTTGTGAGTAGCTTACGTGGTAGTGTTAGAATTTTAAAATTTCCATTGAAGATATGTCATTATGGCCTGCAAATAACATCATACTTCATACATCATGATGTCAGATGGGTTTTTGGCTTATAGTGTCATGTACCAAAGACTTGCCATTATGGCCTGTAAATGACACCATACTTCATACATTATGTCAGATGGATTTGGGGGCATAATGTCATATACCTGAAGATGTGTCATTATGGCCTGTAAATGACTCCACACTTCATACATGATGATGTTCGATGGGTGTTCGGGGCATAGTGTTTAGAATTCTAACACTACTACGTAAGCTACCAAAGATGTGCCATTATGGCCAACAAGGTGTGCAGTTTTCATTTTATTTATTATATATAAAGAGAGAGATCGAAAAAGGATAACAAATATTTAAAGATAGTTAAGCTATCATATCTTAATTATTTTACTGGCTAAAACACATTTTCCATGACATTACTGCATAAATAGAGTCAGAAAGGAAATTAAAGTTCACTTGCTCACCATGAGGAATATAAGAGAAAATCAACAATGCTTGTTACCTTTATTTCTCTAACTAGCTCAAAAATTTTGAAAAGAAAATTATCAAAGCTTCTTGACTTTTGTTTCACTCACTCGCTTTGTGGAATAGAAGAGAAAATCTTAATTGCTTTTATCATTATTTCACTCAGTTGCTTGGAGAAAGTAGGTGAGAATATCAGGTATTTTTTTTTAAACCTTTTAAGTGGATATCAGTTTGTTAAAATACATTTAATAATATTCACATGAGGCTAGTGGAACAGGGTAAAGTGAAGAAAACAATTTACATCTTCATGTAGTAAAAATGAATTTAAATGATTTTTAGTGTCAGTAAGATTCATGGTTTGCTACAACCTGTCAGTTGATAACTGAGAAGAAAGAACATTAACATGAAAACAGAATAGACCTTTGTTCAGATATTGAGCAAATCAGAAATGTAATTTGTGAATTACCTAATTATGACGTAAACATATATAAAATGAATGAACAAGGAAAGAACAGCTTGCTACATTACATGTCTAAATAAGAGGAGTATGCTTAAACCTCATTGGAGCTTAGACTTCTGTTGTGTGTGACTATGTCATTTATGACCACAATAGTCATGCATGGATTGATTTTATTCTATAAATGCACTGTCATGAGCAGCTTCCTGTTGAACATAACAATAGGCTATATTTTGTAAGTAAAATTTGCATTTCATCAATGTAATCAATGACTGTGATTGCTTATCAAAGCCATATAAACACGACAGACTTTTGACTGTGATTGATTATCAAAGCCATATAAACACGACAGACTTTTGACTGTGATTGCTTATCAAAGCCATATAAACACGACAGACTTTTGACTGATTGCTTATCAAAGCAATATAAACACGACAGACTTTTATTTAATCTTTTGGAACCAAAGTTGCTGAGTGAAGTCTGCATGCCAAGCATCAGTTGTTGCAACACATGATGCATAACAAAAAAAGTAAGGAATAGTTTAGTCCGGTTACCCGAGTCTGTAGATTTCTAAAGTTGAATGTTGAAAACTATAAACCAGACTGGTCAGCTTGTCACAAACTGCCAATCTTGTACCTTATTCATAAAAGTCCACTTTAAATTATTTTGGTTTGGTGTTTTACGGCACAGTAACACAGGTAGGTTATATAACGCTGAGACAGTTGAAGTAAAGTGCCTTTCTTAAGAACACACCATGGTAGCTGACCCAGGCCTGTATGATGGTAAGATTTGAACCCACACTCTTTCGGTCTCGAGAGGGCACACAAACCAGTGCTACCACAGCTCTGGTTTTAAAGGATAGCAGTCATGGATGCCTAGTCAGTTCAGAGGTTCATTATAAACTGATTGTTTATCTTATGAAAACCCATACAGTGCCGGTATTGTCATAATGATGTATCTTCTGGAGCTGCTTTTAGTCTAGTGCAGTGAATACTGTCTTAAATTGTTTTTCTTTGAAGTTTCTGCATGTAATAACGGGGAATGAATGAGGTATTTTGTCTTTTTGTCTTATTAGGTTATTTGCTTTTTTTCTGGTTTGGATATTTTTATAGATACCTTTACATCATTTTGTGATTTATTATTTATTTTGTGAGTCATTTTGATTTATCGAGTTGATGGATTTATTATTTATGTTGTGTGACTTTGATTCAGTAGATCAATTTTTTAAAAATGTTATGCGTGACTTTGATTTATCGAGTTTATTATTTATGTTGTGAGTGACCTTTATTCATCAATGTTGTGTGTGACTTTGATTTGCTGATTGATTTATTGTTTATGTTGTGAGTTACTTAGATTTTGGCTCTTTGGTTGTAAATAATCGTAGCTTACTTTATGGACATGATAAGTAAGCGTACCCTTTAGGTAGTTTTGCAATTCCTGTGCCATAATACCAGCAGACTACATGTAAACTTAAGATAACAATTCTAATGTTTGTGATGTATTTAGTGCAATATGAATTATTTTTTAAAAATATTAATACATTTAATAATTTTACAAGAATAAAGAACAAAATACATGTACAGTAATTGTTGGGACCTTTTTCTTGAATTCAGCCTGAACCAACTGCATAATCCTGTTGTAAACAACCACAGGTTTTGATCTACATGTTTGTTTTCTCTCAAGACATGTTTTACAGTATGTCTCTTTGCAGTGTTTGCGGTTAGAGAAATGTTTTGAACTGTTTACAGTTAATTTATTCCCTTCCATATAAAAAAAATTAAACTGAATGTTGGGCATCAAGTTGAGAGTAAACATTATTATTGAGACTTTATGTTAAATAATGACACAAGATTATCACATTTTTAGAAATTCCTGCTTTAAAACATACGATGTGATGTCTTTAAGGGGAGGTAACTGTACCCAACAAATGATGGTAATATAACGTTTTGCTACAGTATTTGTTGGGAAGACAAAACTTATAAATTTTCTCAGCTTGTTTAAATCAAGTAATGATATCACTATGCTGATATATTTGAAAATAATAAAGATGATCATATACATATCTCTTGATACTGAAAACCTGCAGAAGGAAGAGAATTTGGATCATTTTTTTTGCTTACAAATAAAAACATTTTCATCATTGATAATTAAAAAATCACCCATTATTATATAGAATTTTGCTTCATTTAGCAGCCTGATTTCTTGTTGATCAGTATGGTCAAATATAGATGGTCCCATGACATAATACTTTTTCACTGCATTCTACTGAGCCACTCACGTACATTAAAAAATGTTGCCATTGTGGTCCATTATGGTGTGATGTGCTGTGCTCTTAAAGCTATTCACTAATTTCACTTACAAAGAAGAATAAGCAGTATAAAAAATGAGGAACTTAAACTACAGCCCAGATAAAAAAAATTTTGTTTCTTAATCAGCTGTATTTGTACTACACCATAGACATTTTTTGCTATCTTGTAATTTTTAAAAAAAATCCAATTCTCTAAATGTTGTCTGGATTTTGTTTCATTAATTAGATCTGGATGACCTAATGATGATGCATTGCAATTATCAAGGTGCATTTTTTATGTGTAATTAAAAGGAGTTTTTCGCATAGCCTAGATAGCACAAGCCAGCAATGGCTTCCTTCTGTGTGGTGGCAGTGTAATCTTAGTCTACTTTAAACCAGAAGCAGGTAAGACCTTTTTAAATTGCAACAGCAATTTATTCTTATGGGTTTAATGCCATTTTACAGCACTTAATAGGCTATAGATAGCAGCCAGTATATTTGGTGGAGGAAGAACCTGGGGAAAAACCTGGAAAGAACCACCAACCTATGGGAGGCATCTGGCAAGGTTTCTTACATATCCATGTTGGGCGAGCCTTAGACTCGAACCCATGCAGACAGGTGAAATTCATGTAACAGGGATCTGTAAAGGTGAGCGCCTTAGACCATTCTGTGACCCAAAGATTTGTTGAATGCTACTGATTAGGTCTACTGTGAAAAGGGTAGAGTATATCAACAGTAGGCCAGTGAGTTGGTTTCAGAGAAATATAATAGCTACATATTTGAGGGTTCATGGCTTTTTCAGTATTTTATAATAGCAGAAGTATTTCATGAAAGATAAACTGCAGATTCTACAATGTGGAGATCGAGTTTGGCTTGGAAATTATTTATTTAAATAAAATACCATGTTCTTTCAGTAACATCTGAAACAGAACAACTTTTGGCCTTAAATTTTGTGATAAGAATTATTGATTATTTGATTCTCAATGACATAACAGTACTATACTAAATATCTCTGTTTTTTTCATTTCAGTTAAATGTTTTGGTTTTTTGTTGATTTTTTGTTAAACTATACTGTCCATAAACTTGAAGAGCTTATGGAATGGTGTGTTGTCCATCATCAGTTGTCTTTGCATCTGTTAGCACAAGTTTGTTATCACTACCCTCCTAAACTGCTTAAAAGATCGTCACAAAACTTGACAAATACATTCATAGTCTACTTGTCCCAAAATCAGAATTATGCGACTTGGACATCTAGTATGGTCACTACAGCAGCCATCTTTAAAATCTTATTGCTCTTTCACCTGAATGGATGGTCATATAGGTAGGGGGATTTTACTGAAAGACTTCTTTTGATGTCCAGTTGGTCCTAATGAAAAAAAACTGTCAATCTGAGGGCCAGTATCGTGGCAGTGGCCATCTCGAAAATCTTGTTTTTTAGTCCTAAATTAAAAGCGTGAACTGCTTTCACATCCACTATGGCAGCTTGAGCAGCTGTTATCTATATGGGATTCTTACTAACAATATCATGTCATGTTTGGTTAGTCCTAATTGAAAATGGTGCTGTTCAGAAATCCTTTTTTGTCTGCCACAGTAGCCATCTTAATATTGTTATCCCTACCCCAAAAGGAATGACTTGTCATATCAGTATGGAGTTTTAACTGAAAGACTTCTTACGATGTCTAGTTGGTCGTAAATGAAAATTGTTCCAAGCTGACTTTGAATGTGACTGACATAATGACCATCGTGAAATCTTGTTATAGCTACATCTCTTGGCTTTTAATATTGTGCTTTCACCAAAAGACTTCATATAATATCTAGTTGGTCCTGAACAGAAATTATATGAATCTTTTATCCAATATGGCTACCATTTTTCTCATCTTGAAAATCTTGTTTAAAATGGAAAGTCATTTGAACATGGGTTTTCCTTGAGAAGACTTCTTATGATGTCTTGTTCATCCTACATCAAGCATGTACAACCTGCGACCTATGACCTGGTTTTATCTGCTTATATACATCACAGGGTGTGGCTTTAACAATTTCTTAATAAGCCCACAGTTTGGAGGAAATGTTGAGTATGGTTTTGATTTCTTTTTCAAACAGTTTAGTCCTGGCAGATCTTGTGTTATAAGACTATACATGCAGCTTTATAAAGGTTAAGATAAATTGAATAGAAAAGAATCTAACGAAATTATAAACTAAATATATATATTTGATCAAAATACCTCTTTCTTAAAAAGGACATTATGGCATTGATGGACTTCAGACCCTAATACAGCATTATAGAACAGAAAAGAAATCTGGCATAAAAGTTCATAAAGAACTGATTTAAGGAAGTAAAACTTAGGTAGTGCTTTATGTTAAGGCAATACCTACGAGCTGTGGAAAATTGTAAATAATAACCATAACGATCTTGTTCCTAGGCTGGTTAAGCTAGCTACCCAAACCAAAATTGCAAGCTTATTTTTAAGGTTGCTGCAAGCTTGTTATGTAAGCTTGCAGCAACCTTTTGCAAGCTTCACTATTACTAGCTTGCACAAGCTAGTAATAGTGAAACTTGTAATAGGTAAGCTTGCTATTGGCAAGCTTGCATGATATTGTCATATAAGCTTGCATGAGCTTGTCATGTAAGTTTGCACATTACAAGCTTGCAAACAAAGCTGACCTAGCTACCTGCATAAGAAGAACTGATATGGCATCGATTAAATTGTTCTATACATGATAACATACCTCCATTTTTCTAGCCCTTGATGTGCAAAAAGTATGTAATATTAAATATTAAAATGAAAATGTTAATATATTGTGGTTATTAATTAGCACGAGATCTTACTGTCACAATGAAAGAAAAGAATGAAGTCATCAAATCATTTAATATTTAATCAGATAAAAATATAAGAGCATATGAATCTGTGATAGGAAACTCTTTATACTTTTGTTCTGTATGGCTTAGAAATGTTCTACCAATTTACCTCCATGTAGAAATCCATTTGGGGGAGGATGGTGTCAGATGGTTAGGTTCCCTCTCTCATTTGTCAAAATGATAAACTGTTAGGTGAAAACAGGAATGTTTAACGTTTGAATTACTCGGAACAACTTCTTCTAAACAAAATCCTCGGAGTAAAATCCTGCATCCTCCTCTACTTCTGGTGTGATTCAGGTATCATCCACTGAAATGGATTACAGCAACATGTACTATGTAACCAGGAGGAAAAAAACAACAAGTATTTACCTCATTGGCAAAAGCATTTCGTTTTTAGTACCAGAATCACTTATCAGGTCCAAAATATCAGTAAATGTTATTCAAGATCATCCTTTAATGAGCTCTTAAATTTTTGTTTTACCATCCATTTTGAAAGACACATGTCAAACGAATGGCACTTAAGAGTTTTAAACAACAACAACAACAAAAAAAATCAGATGAAACTGATTAGGTACCTTAAGACATTTTGAAATAAATAACTGCCATCTTCTTTGAGAATGAAAAGAATTAAATGTACAACCTGTGAACAATTGTTGAATTTGATATGCGAGAGGAAAGAAAGACCCTAAGAATAACGGAAATGAGATTCACATGCATGCGTTAAATTTTATAATCTCATAACCCTGTTGCTGATAACTGACAGCACTACATCGATTACTTCAGTTAGGTAAGTACAGCAATAAATAATAATGATCTTAAGAGTTGTCATCTCAATCATTGGGTGAAGCAACATTACAAAGACATTTTTTGGCATATTTAAATCGTAAAAGTGAAACAGAACGCTACCGCCAATCTGCAGTCTTGAAAACTGGTGAAATACAACACTCGAGTTTACTTACCAACGTGATAACTCCATGACTTCAAATTATCTCTCGGGTTATAGGATCGGTTACTGAACAAACATTGCTTCAGCGGGCAATGAAATGTACAGAATTAACGTCCTAAATTGTGACTGTTCAACTTTGAAAATTGAGCCTAATTTTTTAACGCGAGGCTGTAATGCTCAATGTTTGTTCTTACAACTCAAATATGTTGAATGCATATTTAGAATTTGTAAACCAGTCTGCTGACCATAAACAGGGGAAGTTACTGGCTTTAATGACCGAATTAAGTCTCTGTCGCAGAAAACCACATTTCATCTTCCATGGCTTGCTCTTATTTCTTTTTAAACAACCAAAATTCACAAAGCTCAATTCTTTATAGAATGTTTGCTGAATGGGATGCATCTTTCCCTCTCTCAAATAAAAACAAATGTTGTATATATTTTAACATCTATTTAGTAAGTAAATAACTGACAATTATTTTTTTCTTCTGGCAGCAGATTGTCATTGAAACAAATATATGACAATTCTTTCAAAAACCTAATACCAGAAGTTAATATTACAAGAGTTACTGAGACTATATTTGATGGTGCAGTTTGTAAATAGCATTTACAAGTACTTGACATCAAATATCTTGCTGTATTAAGTTAGTCTGTAAATAACTTTGCAGTCTTCAATTACTATCTATTTTACAGGATTTTACTAAATGGCATTCTTTATTCAGTCTTCCATATATGTTCTACGTTAAAGTTACCCACTGTGTTGCTGCTTGATGAATGACTGCAGACGCACTCCTTCATTCTTTGCAATTGTAAATAAAACAAAAAATGTTCATTTGCGGATGAAACCACATTGGTTCATGCATGTTTGATTCACATTTATGCCAGGAAATTGTCTGATTATTTTGTAGCCATACCTCTTGAAAACATTATTGGTCTGGGTTTATTTATTTATTTTTTAAAAGATAAGAGCTGTATCATACATACCAAGACCTAATACTGTGGAAAGTGATTGAATTAGTTCTATAGTAAACACTGTATTAGGTGACTTTGATAATATACTGGTTATGTGTATTTGTAAGGACAAGGTTTTGTATAGTTTAAAACTGTTTTACGTGTAGATTGAAATATTTGTCTTTTTAGGAACGTAAACAGATTAAAGACAACCAATGGTTATTTTATGATTATAATCGATGTCACTCACTGACAAAATAGCCAATTCAGTGTACAATCACTTAAAGAATTTCTTTTATATGCATAAAGCTCAACTGTTTGTCTAACCTGGCTAATATTTTAAACAAGATATATCATTAAATTGGAGAAAAAAAGATATTTATAGAAATAAATTACATTTTATATTAAATAAGGACAATAAATCAGTTTAATTTGAAATATATATTAATAATGTTCTTATTTAAGTTCAGACAGAGAAATGTTGGAATAATATATTTTATGTATGTAGCAGCTAAGTACAACTGTTTAGCATTTCTGCAAGAATTGAAAATGTGTATTCATATATTTAAGTAGAGTCCAATATCAGATGCTATGAATTAAAAATAAAATAACATTTAAATTTGACTTGTTTTTTACTGCACATGATATATAGTCAAAATGTATATTCAACATTTCAACAGGTACTGCATGATCTCGTGCAGGAGCTATAGCTAGCTGCCAACTTTCAACTTTCATGACTGATTAAATTATACTGCAAGCTTGTGTGCAGGCTAATGTAGAATTTTAGATTTTGCAATCTTGCAGACTTAATGAGAAAAATTCCTTTTGCAAGCTTGAATTTTAGATTTTCCATGCTTGCCAACTTGGAAAAATTCCTTTTGCAAGCTTGAATTTTAGATTTTCCAAGCTTGCAGACTTGGACAATTTCCCTTTGCAAGCATGAATTTTAGATTTTCCAAGCTTGTAGATTTGGAAAAATTCCATTTGCAAGCTTGCAGACTTGGAAAAATTACTTTTGCAAGCTTGCGCAACCATGTGCAAGCATCCTTACTCTATTGTGCAACTTCAACCATCTTGTCACAAGCTTGCTGCAAGCTTGTGGTAAGCATGCATTTTGATTTGGGTACATATATGCCCCTTCAGTCAGCAGACTGTGAAATGGTTCTCAGTACAGACAATATTCATACACAGATGAGGAACAGATTAAGCTCAAATTCAGTCTTTAGATTAATGCTTAAAGTGACAACTTTTAAAGGTTTTGATTTCAGGCATGCTCTAAGAGAGTAAAGCAGGAAGAAAGAGAAATTGATATTGAAGTGTTAGGGAAATATTTAACTAGGGCTGTTCCTTCGCCCTGTCCTTTTTTCCTGCTGCTTATTTTGGTGACAAGGGGGAAACTCCCTCAGATAAAATCCTGGCAGTATCACTGGATGTATTGGCATCCAAACAGATACAAACCAACATAGAAACTTTGTGAACAAGTGGCTTTTGAAATACCAATATCTGTATAGTACTTAATTTGTACCTGGGAAACAAGTTTTTCCTTTTATACTGATATTTGTCATCAGCAACTTATGTGCTGATGGGGGAAAACATTTTGCAAAAGATCGGCAAGGGAGTAGATGCCAACCAACATAAGTTACGAGTTATAGCCAGCTTGTTAATTTGTAGAAGGGGAGTGGAAGTTCTCAGTAATTTCTTTTTTCCTTTTTCACTGACAAAAATGAGTGCCCATGATCATTGTTTTGCATCAACAGGAAGTGGAGTCTGAAGGATTTGGTTGTTAGTTTGTAAATGCTCCATTGTGACTTGTTTTTCATCTGCACTATTTCTCATGTTTTGAAGAGAACATCATATTGTCTTCCAGATTTAAGGGACAATAAAATTGGTAATGTTTTAAAAGCATTCAAGCAATGCAGACAGAATGGTGTCGTCATGAAGATGAGGTGTGCAATTGAAGCAGCCTGAAATGGCCTAAAAGGTTGAATTAAATTCAGACTTTCAATGTCTGCTTGGAAATTTGTCTATTTTGTTTTTTTAATTTTGTAAAAGATGTGATTTGCATGCAAACAGATGACAAGTCTGTGTCTGTAATCTATATACAGCAAATATAACCAATATATTAAAATTTATAAAGTGGATCAACCCTACCACTGACAGACCTAAATTTGAAAAGACCATAAAGTTAATATTGTGTATCAATACTGTATTGTATTGTAGGCTCTGTGTCATGCATCATATTTATATAAAGCAGGAGTGTATTATTGCATCTCTAGTAACAGTGTTATGTTTGTGGATACTGAATCACGCTATTTATTAGCTGGTAACTTGGCTATTAGTTGTAGATGACTATATATTAGTTAAAAGCTGGTAACTTGGCTATTATTTGTAGATGAATATACATTAGTTAATAGCTGTAGTTGATTATGGATAATGAATCAGACTGATTGATTAAAATGATGGAATTATTCATCCTTTCTAGATTGCCCGGATGGTTGCGAGTATTGCAATGATGGCATTTGTTGCAATGAAAACTGTATCGGTGGCTGCTCAGGACCAAAGGAGACAAATTGTACAGCCTGTAAGCACGTACTAGATGCTGTGCGACCGGTATGTGCTAAACGATGCAGTCCAGGAACATACAAGGTATGAGCTGTAATCTCTACCCCAAAATATTAATACATTTAGTTGTGGAGTATTGATTATCTATATGTTGTTTGACTGGAGTTTCTTTTTAGTCATAATGGTATTGACCTATGAAACATACCGTATGTACTGTCTTACAAGTCAAGACAAACTGCAGACACCAGAGATCCTGTCTGCCATAGCATAATGCACCTGCAGATCAGGGTCTGTATTGTTTATTCTACTGATCTGTCCTAACAATCTGAACAGACCCGATCTCAGTGCAGTTGGCGCTGGCAGATCTGGATATGTGCAGTTTGCAGTTGGGTTTGACTTATAAACCAGTATATAATATGCTTCAACCTACATTTTCCAGTTTTGTTGTTGAGTTTCAAAGACAAAAACTAGTGAATAAAGTTAATATCTTCATTATACTTCAAGAAAACCACATTTTATTGCACTTTCGACCATTCTCTAAATAAAGTAGTGGCATGCTGACTGAGTTACATGCCTTCAGTGTGAGATGTCACAAGTTCAAACCCTGGCCAAGTCATACCAAAGATGTATAAAATAGTACTAGCAGCTGCTTTGCTTGGCACTTAGCATTAAGAGGTTAGTGTTAGGACTGGTCCGCCTGGTGTCTGGATAATTGTGACTGGGTGGGACATGACATTACATATCTGCAGCATGATGCATACAGTGCTAGACATCACTATAAACTGCCACACTGCAGACATCATTACGATATGACAGAAGAACTGTTGAAGCTACATTATAAATCCAAATCACACACACACTGATTGAGTTATATGCACTAGCTGAAGGGAAATGGCTAAATTATAGTTTAAATCACATGCATTTGCCTATTCGATTAATACATTCTGCCCCATCTTCACCCACCTGCACTACCCCAAAAGACTTTTGGCCGATTGAAGCCTTATATTGTACCTCAGTCGCGGGAGAAATCATCCGACAAACCTATGTTGGTATGTTGGTGGTTTGCATAGACCACTCCTGTGGCTTAGTGGTTAGAGCATCTGCCTTGGATGCAGGAGGTCATGGGTTCGATCCCCGACTGAGTCATACCAAAGACTTTAAAAAATGGTACTTACAGCTGCCTCGCTTGGCGTTCAGCAATAAGAGGTTAGTGTTAGGACTGGACAGCCTGGTGTCAGGATAATGTGACTGGGTAGAACATCATGCTACAATGTTTGTGGCATGATGCCCCAGTGCTAGGCATCACTATAAACTGCCACATTGCAGATATCATAGTGATATGGCTGAAAAATTGTTAAAGCTACATTAAAAATCCAAATCACGCACACACACACCTGCTCATAAAACTCGCAATTATAATTAGATATCTTTGTCCATGACACAACATAATCATTTTTACTCATACTCTGTAAGGTATTATATTATGATGTCTGTACATCCATTACCTTTTGGGTTCTTCATAATAACTTGATTTGTCCACCGTCCACTGTTACCAAACTTTGCATAGGGCTTGAACTTTGGGGGGAAGGAAGAATCCTGTCAGTTTCAAAGCAAAGTTTAAAGGTTACAGTCACTGAGACCGAAAGAAGGAAAATGGTTTCTGTACTGTAACTTGAGTTCTGCATCATCTACAGTTACCATACTTTATGGCATGCATTTGGTTAAGGAAGACCTTTATTAATTAGCTCTGTTAATTATGGGCTTAAAGGTCAAGATGACTTGCCAAAAGAATGAATATGGTTTCTGCATAACAATTCAAGATTGCATCATCCACGGTTACAAAACTTTTAGGATGGCTTTCCCTTGGGGTAAGGAAGAACTCTGATGATCTTGGGATCCAAAGGTCAGTGGTCAAAATCAGAGAGAGAGAGAAGAAAAATCCTGCACAGTAAGTCCAGTTCTCTGCCATCTACAGTGACCAAATGTTGTAGATGGTTTGTGCCTGGTGTTAAGAGGAACTCCATTAATTTTGTGGTTAATAGGTAGAAATTGGAGTCCCTTGGACAAAGAAAAAAAAATTCCACACATTAATTTGATTTCTCCATGATCTGTGGTTACCAGACTTTGTGGATGGCTTGGTGAAATTAACTGTAACTGCTAGAATAGAAATTACTTCTGTGCAATAACAGTGGTTGTACATCACAAACTTTGACCAAACCTTGTGGATCAGTTGCGCTTAGGATAAGGAAGAACCCTGTTGGTTTTATGTTTGAAAGTGAAGATCACTGTGACTGCTAGAATAAAAATTAAATCTGCACAAAAATATTGGGTTCTACGTCATTTAATTGGACCAAAGTTTGTGAATGTTTTACATATGGTCTAGGGAAGAAGTCTATTGATTTGGTGGTTTGAATGTTAAAGGACTGGGTTGCTGTCTGGAAGAAGAAAAGTGGTTTCTGCACAATAATAATAATCAGTTCTCTGCATGGCTGGCAAGGGAATGTATACCAGTGGTTCCCAACCTTGTTTGGCTGTGACCCCAAACAGTTTTTCTGTGCCTCACATTTTGATACATTTTGCCACCCAAAAAAAGGAAAAATGCTGGCGACACTGCAGAACATTCTCACAACCCTGATTTGGGTCGTGACCTAGGGGGTTGGGGACTACTGGTGTATAGACCTTTCTGTTTTTGTTTCCATGGGCTCAGCTACATTTGTATCACATGATATAAGACCTTAAACCTGTGATTGATGAAAAGTTTTAGCTGACTTGACATGAAACCACTTTAAAGTACTTGAAAATGACCCCTTGAATCGAATTATAACCCTACTAACATCTTGGTGTAGTGAGAGGGAGATAGGACATAGTGGCAGATATACGATTGTAGAACAGAAAGTCATAATTCTGATTTTTGCACTTATGAAAGAGGTGTTGGATAAAAAGTCTCAGGACAAAATTGTCAGTTATTTTTATTGGATTTGTGAAAAAAATGTAGATCAGCAAGTCAGAAGATGAGTTTTTGTAATCCTGAAATCTTATGCATGAATTAGAACCATGATTTTTTTGTTCTGTTAAATTGTTTTTATATGCTTATGTCTTTTTACCTGCCAATTTCTTGTCCAAAAACCCTACCCCTTCCTCGTTGCAATATAATTTGACAAAGAGGGACTAGACATTTGCTTGTTGCATGCATATCCTTAACTTTGTTTACACAATAATTAAAGAAACAAACCATGCCACCAATTGATACATTAGATCAACATCACCTTTTCCTGTTGAACGCAGCTGCTCTAAGAAGCAAACCAAGCTATCAGTTGCTAAATTTTTATCAAAACCACCTCAATCCATCATACTTGATTATTGAATAGTTATTTCAGTGTGTAATATTTTTGTCAATCAGAATATTGATCAATATTTTAATAAGTTTCTATGATTATGATCACTTTTAAAAAAATGAATGAAAGATAGAATGAAGAAGCAGATAAAAGTAAAGTGTTTAATGCAGATATTGGATAGAAACAATAAGCACATTTAATGGGACAATGTAATATTTTATTGATTTATCCTTCACAGTTTATATTTGTTTTAGAGACATTTATTCAGTAGCATCACACTTAAATAATTCATTGCTTTTAGATGCACTCAGAAAAATGTCAAACTTTTTGTAGCACCGAGTTAACACAATAAGTCGCTATGACATAAAGCAATCTCAAGAGAGGTGCTCTCTCACATGATATTGATTATTACTAATCTGCTTTTAAATGACACTTTTCTCAAATCACTGGCCTTTTAAGTCAGGTTCTTTCGCTTTCACAAGCGTGGGTTCAACTCAGATCATATTGCATGTGTCCTTATGGCAATCTGTACAGCATATTTCCATATTAAAACCTGTTATTGGACAACCTGTAAATCCACATGGAAAATTATATAATCCTACCACCCACTGCCATATTGAATTACTGGACTACATGGGTGGATAATCATTTGACCCATCCATATTGAATGACAAATCAGATGCAACTTTTGCTCATTCAGAATATTTTTGACTCGTGCTTTCATTGATTTACATGTATTTCTCAATGAGATTTCACATGATACATGTCTTGTCATGTAACTATTATAATAGTTCAACAACATACAACTAACAAAATGGATGAATTTTACATTGTAACTCAAATTGCTCCAGATGCTCACTGATTCGACTGACCATTTGGTTGTTGTTGCACTGGTGTGTTAGACAAATTTGTCTGCAAATATTGCAGTGTTTTATAAATAAATATGTACGATCAGATCCCAAACCTCGAACATCCCAATCTGGGTTTGGTGACTGATTTATTAGATTACACTAGTAACACCTGAAAAATTACAGTGTAGTTGAGTGTAAATAAGTGGAAACTAGGTATACAGGCACAAGTTAAATAAGGTTATTAAAATTGTTATTCATTACCACTTTTATTAAAGACCGAACTTTCACTCTGAAAGGGTCATGCATCTGCAAAGGTCGGTCCAGACAGGGTTTTATTAAGGAACATGGGGAGCTCTTTTGCTGTTTAGTTGCAGGAACTATTTAATGCAGTCATTTACAGGTCAAGCTTGACAGCTGATTGATTGCCCTTCTAACTGGTGGATTAGCTTACAAATCTCTACAGTATATTAGTCAATTGGTATTAGGTTTTAATAGAAATAATACACAACAGTTGCTGTGGTCTTGCTTTCCTTTCATGACACTCAAGTCCTCTTGTCCAAGCTCATAATTCCAACCTTCCATTATATGAAATGTTAAAGAAATCTAGAAACGCGAGAACCCAGAACCAGTCTGACTACCATGCCTTCATTTACAGTTTAATTGCATTTTTTTGTAAATTATTATAATTTTCCATTTTAACTGCATTTTGTGATTAGGGGACTTTTTGGTCCAATTTAATTCTTGCATCAAATGATTATTGCATGACTTTGAACAAGTATTTATTTAATTGGTATGATTGTTGCATCAAATTATTTTATTTCACTGCTTTGAAATTGAATATTTGCATTAAAAAAGATTCTCTTTTTAGAGTACAGTGGAACACATTAATAGCAGGGTCACATTAATACAGGGTTGTACAGTATTTTACTTTTTTCAGAGAACAATGCATTGGCACACACGTGTATTCATGTCTAATGTGTATGATGAATATAGTATTAACACTGTTTACTATCGTGCCGTCGTGGCATGCATTTCATCCATAATGCATGTAATTGCACCCAGATTTACAATATTCAGTAATTATATCCCAGATCATTGTGTTTGAATTCAATGTTTAATATATAGCATGAACAGAGTATTAACACTGCTTACTTGCTGTCTGATATCGTATCGTGGGATCTTGCAATTAATCCTTAATACATGTAATTCCATTGCAAAAATTGCATACATATTTAAACTATTCACTAATTTTGTCACAGATCATTATGTGTCTGAATTCAATGGGAAAAATTAACAGCAAAATTAGGTTAAGAAAGACGAAGCATGCATATGGTTCATTACGTTCAGGGTCTATGAACAGTGTCTGTACAAATTTCATACTGCTAAAATTTTCTCATATGCGTTTCTGTGTACATTTATCCATTGTAAATTTCCAATAATTAACGCATGTATGCCTGTTCATTTAAATGACTGCAGCAAGAATAATTAACAATCAACACATGCTTTCATTGTGCATAAAACTTTTACTTCATATTTTGTGAAAATCAAAAGAAATGTGTGAAAACTACACTACACTAATCATTGCGCAAAGTGCAGAGACAACTTGAGTTTGTGAACTTGCTTTTCCATAACAGTAAAATATTTTTATAAAACAGGAAATTAATTACAAGTTTATATGCAAACGCCATACACATGTAAAACCCAAGAACTAAGTGCAGTAGGCATGCAGTGGTTACGAGTCATACATTTTTTTTAAAGCTGAACGCATGTATAATTTTATACCCTTTCAATTATTTACTGGTCAACTGATTGCGTCGGATAAAACCGCCAAACCCAGCAAACATGTTGGCGGCTGTCATTTTTTTATGTTCATTAAATTGTGAGAATCTTTTTATCAACCACCTCATTGTCTTCCACTTGGTTGTGTATGCAGTTAAAGAAGAAACACATGTTGGCTTTTGTTTGAACAATGATTGTATACAGAATTAATTGAGAAAATCACAAAGATGACTTACTGGCTTTACTCATGGATCAATATTAAGTAACATATCTGATAATGTTTATTTTGGCATAACACTTCAACAACTTGGTGAAATTGAAAGCTACACCACGATCGTATTATATTAAAATTCATACATGAACACTTCCCCAAAATGATAAACGTTTTACACACTATTTCTCGTACCTAAAAAAAAATGTTCCTGGTATGAGAAAAATATACGTACATGTATTTAAAATTTCAGAAACCATGCCACGATCGTATTATATTTGAATTCCTACACTCTCCCTTCACTATAATGATAATACATTTTTTATACACTATTTCACATACTTTGAACAAAAACTAATTTTTCATGTGCGAATGAATATACAAAATTTCGGGAGCCATGCCACAACTGCATTATATCTGAATTCGCGTATGGCGGGGTTGCACTCTAGTAGCAATTGACAGTACATACTTTGCTTTTTGGAAATGTCCCAGAAAAAGGCCCCATGGAATTCTTGCCCAAAATATTTATCCTGTACAAAGTGCATATGAATGGATGATTGCCCATGAATGACCTGTTCATGTTTGTAACCTGACCAAAAGTAAGCACACCTATGTTGACCCTGTGTACCACTCTGGCCATGTTTTTTTGTGAGAAAAATGTTCAAATGACGCCCACACACATTTAATTTCTAGATGGCCATCCGTGTCTTTGCTGGTGCAAGCATTGGCCAAAGTTGTGGAAGGTGATAAAATGTCAATAAGTAGGCAATGAATATTTATTTTAAAACAATGTACCTTGCCATGAAAACTTTAAGCATTTATGGTAGTAGGCTGAGTTGCAGTGTGAAGTGTTTGACAGTTGTTAGTTATTTTTGATGTTAAAGTCTCCCCATAGCAAGGAAGATTTAATTTATTCTGAGGTTGAAACAAGTAACGAAATTTATGAAATACATAATTTGTCATTTAATACTTATTATTTGTTAGCTTGGAACGAAAAGTAATTCAGAAAACATAGGTATTGATTCTACACTAAAGTTTGATGAGAGCAAGGTCAGGAATGGAAAATTCTGTGGAGCAGCACATAAAAACCAGATATTCAAATATGCTGATGTTTTCACAGGTTTTTTGAGCATGTGATACAGCTTTTATTACAATAATGTAATTGTCCAAGCAAAATATGATAGTACAGTACAGTACAGACCATCGAGTTATGGGGGCCAAAACTTTCAGAGCCAATAATGTTATTGTATTTGTATAGCACTGTTTGTGCATTATGTTCTGTAATTTTCATTTGTCTCTCTAAATTGTTGTATCTTCCCCCAAATTTGTGGGGATGAAGGTGGTGGACACGGTGTTCTGTGCTCTCGAGATGCTATGTGCCACAGCGGAGAAATAAAACATAGAACCATGTTTATTTTCCAAAGAAAAGTAATTGAATTAAAAATGTACCTAGACAATGCATCAAATTACTGAACTGAGCTGAGTCAATGGAACTATGATCATTGTCAAAATCATAATGAAGTATCATTGTTATGTCTCTATGGTCACAAACTCAAGTACCAGAAAAGAAGCAAAATCAACAAGTTTTGTGAAACTTAACAAACAATTTGATTATTAAAGTGGTAAATGATAAATGTGAGAGGAAGTTTTCGTTATCAAGGTTTTTGAAAGTCCTAAATGAATGAAAAATCCATTAAAATTTTAAATAATGGAAATGTACTGGTATTCCAAGAACTCTTGATGTCAAGATGTCATTGTCCAGAATTCCTTAGAATAATTTATAATGGTTCCAGAACAATATTATTCTCCAGATAATGAGCACTTTCTATCACCACTGAACTGTCCAAACAAATGTTTTACCTTGCAAAAACATCTCAGTATAACATAAAGCACATCTGCAGACTTGCATCAGGAACACAAAAAGGGTGAATGACGCCAGAAACAGAAAGAAACTGAATGCTTAATTTTCTCCTTATATACACCATATAAAGCGACTGTACTTCACAATAGACCCCATGTGACAGCATACGCTATTGATTTGATGAACTAGGCATATTCACATGATCTCGCGCAACCAATGGAAAACCACATAATTATTCTCGAAACTTCCATATCCAAGCAGTCGCTGAGGAACCAAGCCATAGGGACCATTTGAAGTCATCTTATTACGATTATTATTACTAATCGTGAACACATACATAAACATCTGTTTATAAATCCTATGCCATACTATGATCAAATCATGTAGGCCAGGCTGTACTATAGATATTCTGTACACATTAAAGCTATGAATAAGAATTATAAAAATTAGATAAAATCATGTACTAGGAGATACAAAAAATGTAGATATGCATCACGCAGATACTTTGATTTACAATGGGGAAATTGAACAAAAAAAAAAAAAATTATTTTCAAGTGGAAAGTAAATAAATTGCAAATTTGATGGAGTAACTTATGTTATTATATTGTTGTATCCATGTTACCATAATGCAATATTTTACACAGCTGGAAAGTATTCATGACACAGTAGATGAACAAGTTAATGGTTACTTGTGTAATTCTGGCTGAGTCCAAAAACAGAAGCAACCAAAATGATGTGAAATGAAGTGAGTTCAATAATACAATTTGAAAATTGAATGGACGATTGTGGTTTGTAATCATTAGTTCTTTCATATTTAAGGCTAGTAACAGTGTAGTTGCAGTGCAAAGAATTCAGTATTTTACAAGGATGTTACATGTGCAGACACTTTTTAGTGACATGATTTTCTCATTGTATCAAACTGTAATGAAAAAAAAAGTTGGGTTTTTTCCCACCAAAAAACATGCACTAAAAATGCATGTAATGCATACCGAAATCAATTACTTAGATTTTCAGAAGGATCCGTGTAAATTATTTGTTTCATATATTAGTTAGCACATAACTATCGTAAAGAGTAATCTGATTGATCAATGGATTAAATTCATCCAATGAATCTTCATGTAATGGCAATGGAAAGAAGCATGCTTGCAAAACATGGCGCCCCGAGTTGTTGAGAGACACTATGACACGAAAAGTTTAGATAAAGGTTTTAAAAAACATATGGTAATAGGAATGGTTGGAGCGAAAAGTTTATGGAAAATTAGTTGGTCTGTTTATAAAAAAAACTGAACACTAGAGGACTGGCATTTTGTGACCTCTGGAAGCATTTGGAACAGCACCTTCAAAAGAAGCTGCATGCGGAAAAATGTAAGCTCAGAAAGCATCTGGAAAAAGTTCAGTTATTTACCATAAGAAGAAAGATGTAGCCCTCAGTCAGAATATGTGCACTCCATGTCGCCAATACAAGCACACAGCTTGGAAGTCAAAAGGCTCTCATTGAGAAGGAAAAGAAGAGAAAACTGCACCTGTTTGTTCATGCGAAGCGTCTGCATGATCAAACTGCTGATTACAGACTTTTTTAAGTGGCGTCCAGATAGCGATGCATGTTTAAGACGAAATGGAAAAAAGCTTCTAGAAAGGTGTTAATAATTAACACATTAGAATAAAAAGTGTATTCAGATTCTTGTCAATAAAAGCTGGAAAGGACACAATTATGTTTATTGGACATCACGTGCCAATTTGAGTATGTCTCATGGCGGGAGATATGATTGCCATCGTCATGTGAAATGGAAAAGAATTTCCAAGAGTTATGTCAAGTTGAGAGATAGCAACAAGTCATAAAGCTGCATAGGGTTTGGAACTAGAATTTGTGCAACTGTACTAGTGGTAAATAAAGTCTACGCATACATTACAAACTTTTCAGTTGAACAAAATGTTTATTGTCAATGCATTAAACTTTATTATGTTTTTTAGCTTTACAATGGCAGTTATTGATATTTTGTTAGACCATACTGAAAACTGGTCAATCTTACAGAAAAAAATCAAATGCCTTACTGAGACAGACTCATAGGGTTGGCAGGTCTGCATCATGTAGCAGACATGTAGCATTATGTCCCACCCAGTCATATTATCCTGACTCCAGGCTGACCAGTCCAGTCCTAACACTAACCTCTTAATGCTGAGTGCTAAGTGAGGCATCTGTTAGTATCATTTTTATAAGTCTTTGATATGACTTGGCTGGGGTTCAAACCTATAACCTCTTGTATCTGAGATGGACACTCTAACCACCTAGGCCACCAGAGCAGTCTGACCTTTTAGTAAATGCTCATCGGTCAGATCAAGTCTTGCATTTAGTGTTAGAAGGCATCATCCTAAGCAGTCATGTTCCGAATGTTTTCCACTCAGCAGTATAAGTGAGTAAATGGACAACAGAACATGACCTCTCATTGATGCCTTTCAATTCAATCAGATTGCTGTGGCACCCTTGTTTTAAGGGTAGCTTTTAAAATACAGCTGTTGAAATCTATACTGTAAACCTGGCTATAAAGAACAGGGACCACAACATTTTGCTGTTTCGGGATAGGTGTATAGAGGAGGTTCATTTGTAAGGGAAATTGATAAAAGAGGTATCGCTTTCCTCAGTGTCTTCTGTATGTAGATTTAACCTTTAATAGGTTTCAAGGGGCCCCGAGTGGCCGAGTGGTCTAAAGCACTCTCTGTTACGGATCACTGCCATCTCACCTCTGTCTGCGTAGGTTCGAGTCTCGGATTCAGCCAATGTGGGTATGTGAGAAAGCTTGCCAATAGCTTCTCGAGGGTCGGTGGTTCTTTCCGTGGATTTCCCGGGTTCTTCCTCCACCATTAATACTGGCCGCCATGTATAGCCTATCGTGTGCTGAAAAATGGCATTAAACCCTACAACAACAACAACAACAACAATAACAGGTTTCATTGTATAAAAATTCTTACCTGGTCCTTTATTTCAGTACAATTTAAAAGCGAGTTCACAAATTTAAAATTTGTTCCTAATCATTTTGATGATTCTGTTGCAGTTCATGAACCGAAGATGTTTGCTGGATACAGAGTGCTTGAATTTTACCGATTACAGAGACAAGCCGCATAAGCTTGTGAACTCAACACCCAGTCATTACCAACAGAAGGAATGTGTGTCAGAGTGCCCACCAAAGTATATTCCTGACAAAAACAACAGCTCTCTTTGTGTTCCATGTACTGGAAAGTGTCCAAAAGGTACTTGTTTTAAAAACAATATGGACTAAAATAACAACTGTCATTTCGTTCTCTGTGCTGTAAATTTTCCAATAGGTACTTGCTTAACATTTTTTAAATTAAAAAATAAAAAATTCAGTTTGAGGAAACTTTGTTTTGCATTCTGAAATATAACTGGTTACTAACTGGGCATGATAGGCATTTGACACCGGGTACCAGTAATTATCCTATGTACTTTTAGTGGTAATTATGTTTTTTTGTAATTGTTCAAACACCAAAAAGTCCCAAAGCATATGATAAGATTGTGCAGTTCTAAAATCCCATCTCCAAAATCACTAAACTTCGCAGAATCTTGAAATTGAAAGATTGTTCCATGCTTTTATATTTTGGCTAAGTTGATCCAAACATCCGCCCATCACAACATAATTAGAACCAGTGTATTACTTGGGGAGCTAGTTCACTTTAAGATGGAACCAAATATATCTGTTTCGTATTTCAAGGCTGTTTGTTTACTAACTGAAGGGGAAACAATTCTCATTTCATAATAAAAGCATAAAAGTATAAATTTTATGAAAGAACATTTTTAAAAAAATAAAAGTTGGCGTGGACAAATTAACTCTTTCACTACTAAGCAACATGATGCACTGGCAGATCTGGGTTTGTGCAGTTTGCATTTGGACTTGTCTTATAAGCTAGTATTTATGTTAGACTTTTAAATTGTACACCATAAGTTAACATATTTCTCTTTATTTTCAGAGTGTTCAGGAAAAATTATAGACAGCATCAACTCTGCTCAACAGTTAAAAGGATGTACTACTATCACTGGGCCACTGGAGATCAGTATCATGGGTGGAAGCAAGTATTTTTACCTTATATTTCTCTTGGCAAGGTCAAACAGATAGTATGCTGAGTAATTGGGCTACAACAATGCTGGGTCTGTGCTAACATACGTTGCCTGAATTTTGAGTTATGTCTGAAGAGTGAAGTTTTTGTTGTTGTTGTTGTTGTGGGGTTTAATGCCATTTTTCAGCACAAGATAGGCTATGCATGGCGGCCAGTATTAATGGTGGAGGAAGAACCCGCGAAAACCCCAGGAAGAACCACCGACCCATGAGAAGCTACTGGCATGCTTTCTCACATATCCACATTGGCAGTGAAGTTTTTGTAATTACACCTGAATTCAGGAGTGAGAACGTTTTGTAATTATATCAGAATTCAAGAGAGAGAACTTTTTTTTTACTTTTGGGTCCATGGCCTGAGATTTAAAAAGAAACTGCTAAATTCAGTCTGAATTTAGAATTCTGATTCTGGTTGGACAGTAATTCGAGATCAGCTATTCAAATGTCAGAATTCTGAGGTATGTAAAAGTTCTTGAGAATTTACTGTAATCTTTGGATATGGGGAGTGGGGTTCAATCCCAGATTGTAGCTAAAGCAAAGCATTTTAGGTTGCTGTGATTTTTCCAGGTTCTTTTGTCTTTCACCTCCGTTCATAAAAGCCTACACACTAAACTGTATATACCTTCCATAAGGCAATCGTTTTATGTTATAATGTTTGTTTGTCATGTCTGTTAGGGCTGTTCCAGTAAAACTTACCTGGGACCCAGGGAAGGCAGTTTTGATGTTGGGTACTCACCCATAGATGCAATTTAGAATTTTCTTATCATTTTAATATGAATTCTTATGGAATCAAAGTACCGTGTGATGTATTTTTTTTTTAAATGCCTTCCCTGGGTACCATATATGTTTAAATGGAACAGCCCTTGGCAGCTTGTTGATGCATGATTTTAATTTTTCACCATCTATATCTAGCAAGCATTGTGGATGCCTTGTACTTGGACTAAGAGAGAACCTTGATACTTTAATGCTCAAAAGCAGAAAGGTCATGGTAACTGTGACTGAATGACAGAAATTGACATATCCACAACAATACTACCTCTCAATTATTAACAGTTTCCACACTGTGTGGATAGCTGTACTGTGACTGAATGACAGAAATTGACATATCCACAACAATACTACTTCTCAATTATTAACAGTTTCCACACTTTGTGGATAGCTGTACTGTGACTGAATGACAGAAATTGACATATCCACAACAATACTACTTCTCAATTATTAACAGTTTCCACACTTTGTGGATAGCTGTACTGTGACTGAATGACAGAAATTGACATATCCACAACAATACTACTTCTCAATTATTAACAGTTTCCACACTGTGTGGATAGCTGTACTGTGACTGAATGACAGAAATTGACATATCCACAACAATACTACCTCTCAATTATTTTAAGTTTCCACACTGTGTGGATAGCTGTACTTGGTGTAAGGAAGAACCTGTCATTTTCAGGCTCCAAAAGCTAAAAGTCTGAATCACTCAGACTGAAAGACAAATCACTTTCACACAGTAACTTGAGGTCTCATCATTTACGTTTTATTGATTTTGGAGTCCAACGGTCAAAGGTCAAGGTCACTAACAGAAAGAAACTTGGTTTATGCACAATACCATTAATTGTGTAAGATCTACCTCCACTAAACTTTATGGATGGTTTGTAGTTGGGCCAAGAAAGGAGGCTATTGATTTTGGGATCAGAAGGTCAAGAATAAAAATGGTTTCTGCACAATAACACAAGTTTCAGAGTTGCTATTAGGATACGTAGTTATAAAAATTCCACTAAATTGAAAACGTCACGCAAATCAATGCAGGCTTAATCATGCAAAGATTCAGAATTTGTTGCAAATTTTCATAAATTGTGCACTTTATTTTCCAAGAAATGAGGAAATGACCCATTTTGCCACTTTAAACTGTTGCTGTTTTGGACCACCATCATAGTTGGTTGAAGAGTGATGGTGGTCAAGGATTGCAAATTTGTTTAAACAATTTGTTTAGTTTCTTCAATGAAATGAATGGGACTAATCACATTTAGTTGAATATGATTAAACATGTTTGTTTCATTAAGGAAATTGCATGCTTTGTTCAGCTGACTTAAGCCTCATGCAGCTTCTAAAAGAAATAAATTAGTAATACATTCAGTTTGGTCTTGATCATGTAACACATACACGCTTATGGACAGTCATTACACGCAGTCCATTGCCATCTTCTTGTGTGTTTGCCAGTCAGAACATTGTTTCCCTTTCCTGTCACATGCTGAATACTGATCTTAGATGTAAATAACAATAATAACAATAATAATAATGTCAAACCGGCCTGAAGCCACTAGTTATTATTGTATCATAATTTCATTTTTGTCACAAGAACATAAATAATTTAAACTGAATGTATTACTTGTTTTGTTTTTGTTCTTTTAGAAGTTGCAGGGAGATCTGAAAATTTAAAAGTGCAAGAATTTTATTGATACTTGAAACATCTGAGTTATTTTCAGTGGCTATCCTTATAGTATGATCTGTTCATTGCACATTTGACAGGATATTTCACCACCAAAACGTTGCCAATTTGGCGGGTGTAACAATGATTACTTCAGAGTTTCTTTTGAGTGAGTCAGAGTTATTCAGTTTGTATTAGAAAGGGATACAGATGCAGGATTGGTGTGGTTGAAGCAGAAAATGAATTATCCTATGAATAATGGTTCTTATGTGTAAACAAAGAGGTACCTTTTCAAAACCAAAACCAAAGATTGATGAATTGATTGAAATTAATCTACTGCAAAACGAGAAAAATTGATGCCCTTATTTTACATTATCTTTCGTGAAGAAAATATTTGAAAGCATGCTGTGCAAGATACTGAATGCTTCATGTATTATTTATAGGCTCTGTTGGTCAAGAGTTGGAAAACAATCTAGCGGAGATAGAGGTTGTCACACATTATATTAGAATCTACCGGTCTCATGCTCTGCTGTCCCTGCACTTCTTCAAAAACCTGCGAGAAATACAAGGAAAAGAACAGTATTCAGGAAGGTGGGTATTAGAATAAGGAAAAAAAAATGTAATCTTTTTTCATTCAGAAAATTATTTGAGTCTGTAGTGTTTGAAGCCAAACCGAGGAAACAAATTGCTATATATGTTTTCAGAAAATAATTGTTTCATCTGGGTTGTTCTAAATAGTTTTTGCACTAATGTAGAATTCTGGATTTACATGTTAGTTGTAATACGATGGCACAATTCTGGCTGTAATGATAAAAGCATGATAGTGGCCTTAATTATGACACAGTACTCTAAAACTTGAAAAAATGTACAACAAAGAATTGCTGGTTTTTTTTAGAAATTCCTTTTTTTGTGGAATAATTTTCAATTTAATTTATTTACAGTAACGAAAATGGTAATGCTCACCAAAATTTTCAAGAATCCCAAGCACACAATATTTTTTGTTTTGTTCAGTCCCCGATAATAACAAGAAAAATAATTTGTTCCTAATAGCATTGTATGTTTATGATTAAATGACACATCAGCACAATATAGACAATATAGCACCAACAAAAAGTTGTTATAAATATGTAAGATACAGATTGTTAAAATTTTGTAAGAAGATGAATTGCTTTCAGGTAAATGTAGAATATATGCACAGTACATCCGCTGTGATATGCAATGGAAGTATAAATTTTTCTTTAGAATGAAATGAGGTTTGTCAGTTTTCTTTGATGAAATATGTATAGTAGCAATAGGTCAAATGTAAGCATACATATATTTTATTTATACCATACACTTAAATTTCCAATGGAGTTAAACTACAGGAAACTATTGACGGGGAGTGAATGCTTCACATCCATTTTCAGTTTGTCCGCTGCAAAACGTTTTTCTGCATATATTTCAGCTATTCCTTATCCTCTTTGCAAATAGATAATTGCCAATTAGTTTTTCTTGATCATTTGTTTTCATTCATATTGGTTAAATAAATTAAATGCATAATTTACAATTTAAACATGAAAGGGGCTAAAGTAAAGAAAGAGTGCTCCAAACATTGAACATGATTGTTTTAACTTGTATCTCTTTATCTTTTCTCTCACTGATGGTCGGTTTATTTGTAAGTTTTACCATCGTAGGGTGCATGGCGCAGGTCAGCTATGCTTATATTTCATGCACTTTAAGTTATGGTTGATAAAGAGAGAGGGTATACACCCCACAATATTGGTACATCAAATATCTTCATATCAGCACTTTAAAAGCCATTTTGTTTTCAATGTCTGTGGTACAAGTAAAAATATTTACTCTTGTAAGATAAATAAGACAAGAAAACTCGTCAAGTGGCATACAAAATGTTCTGTATTTGCATGCTTATAAGTCGAGTCAAACTGCAAAGAACAAAAATCCTGATCTGCTGTAGCTTTATGTGCAAGTAGATCCGAGTCTATATTGGTAGTTCTACCGGTTACTCCTAACAAACAGCACAGACCCAGATCTGCTGGCACATTATGTAGTGGCAGATCTGGGTCCACGCAGTTTGCAGATGGACTCTTGTTATAAGCAGATATATACACTTAAAGTAAATAGGAGAAATCCTTCTGATATTATTTTTAATTAAATCACTTTTTTTTTTACAGTGTCCTAAGATTTTGTGGATGATACAGCATCAAAATGCTTTTTAATTGAATTCACATCAAAACTCAAAGGTAAAAGTATATACACTTGACAAGAATGGACAGGATTGTGTTCTTTCATTTGTATACTGTTTACTTTCAGATATGCTCTGGCTGTGTTTGAAAACTCAAACCTGCAAGAACTTTTCACAGAGGAAGTCACCAAGAATCTGGTTTTGCTAAATGGGAGCGTATGGTTCCACTACAACAGCAAACTTTGTATTAAGATCATCAAAATGCTTTTGGAACCCCTCAATCTTCTTAACAAAACTACTGATATGGACGTGTCACCCTCTACAAATGGAGATCGGATGACATGTAAGACAAATTTTATCTGTTGTAAAAATGAATACTAACTATTAGTCTTCATTGACTCAGTTTGGAAAATCTGTCATCAGGATACTGTAGTATCATCAATTTTTGTGGGGGACCAATTTTCGTTGTTGCCCCAAACCACAAATTTAAATCCCCAACGAAAAATGAGCCACATAGGATGATGACCCCCCCCCAGCCCCATTCCCCAGTTTTCTTACAGTGTATCATTCCTAGAGATAACACAGCTACTAGTATTTGATAAATCAAGGTCAGTACTGTTTTCTGGTAATTATATATTAGCTTTACATGTGTTTGTTTTATTTTTTTATTTTAATCTTTTGAAACCAGAATTATAAATCATTTTATATTGTTTCAGTGCACATGTGCGATAAGGTATCCGATAGCTGTAATTTTACACTCACTGCCTTAAATCGCTATGTGAGGTAAGTAAAGATAGAGAGAAAATGTAGGAAGAAGCATAAGGTATTCAAACTAGTAATACTGAAAATGAAAGAAATAAAAATACAAAATAAGAGTATATGAAAATTAAATTTAATTCTTATTCAAATCGATCCTTCATTTGAGTACAACTGTTGTTGAAACGTTTAAATCCTTCTGAAAGCACATTTCACTTTATCCATGCTTTTTTAATCCAAAAGAACAACAATCCTGTAACTATTTCTTGAAACACTATTATTAATGAAACACTATGTATATACACTAATTACAGCAGAGTATTAAAGCTCACACTTAACAGATTTTTGGACAAAGCCACTGTATCAACATCGTGTCAATCAAGTCTCATGGTACTCACAAATGCTTCTCGGGTAAATAATCCCCAAATTGCTGAATTAAACAAGTCCAGCTTTCTCAAAACTACTGATAATTAGGTCTGATCTTTCACTTATTGTCATGTGAGCTGCAATTATCCATTCAGTGTGAATTGGCTTGATTAATGAGGTTGCAGGGTTTACTAATACTATGCACTAATCATCACCAGTAACATCTTTTTCCGTAATGGCGCCCATGACCTGTTTAGCATACCACTTGTGGAAGTGTGACTTGAATTCTTCTTTGTACTCTTTCTTTACTGTCAAGTCTAGTGGTTGAAGTCGTTCTGTACAAGAGGCAGGCACAAACATTAGCTGCCTGGTAAGCAAGCGCCTGCGCCGTGTTCTCAGCTTCTGACGGTTTAGGAAGTCTAGGAACCGAGGGGGGGGTCTAAGTTGAATTTTACTACTCTTAAGCCACTGTGTTAACACCATGATTGTCAGAAAGTACTGATAGTGAAACTTGATGGACAGTGGTTTAAGTAAGAGATCATTCATATGTACTTCAGTAACTGAATGGCCTAGTGTTGTTGGCTGCGTCGGCTTCCTTTGATGTTGATCACTTGAACGAAAACATGGTGAAAGTGATTAATCTGGACAGGTGTTTTGTTTGTGCTTATAGAGATGGAAGTATTGTTTTAGTATTGTTGGCTGCATTGGCTACGACTGATGTTATTTCACTTGGTCAAAAACACTGTGTAATTATTGAACTTGCCAGGTCTTTGATTTGTGCTCATACAGGTGGTAGTATTGTTTTAAACATTAAATTGACAGCCGTTTGCGTTGGCATAGTTTTATTCTTTTGTATTCTTTATTTTGGGTATCTGTAGAGGTTGAACCATGAAATTAAATACCTACTAATATGCAAACTTTAACAGGCAAAATCACAAATTTAAGTACCCACAAAAATGGCTTTTAAAAAAAATACAAAACCATGAAAATTGAGCCCAATGAAAATAAATGATACGACGGTATTTGATTTTAATATGCAAAGTTACATTTTATGGGGGAGGACATGAGTCAGTACAAATGAACAATCTGTATAACTGGCATTCTACTACATTTACATGTATATAGTTAGGCCATGAGGTAATTTAAATACCTCTAAAGTAAAAATGTGCTCATAGATCATGAACATACTGTCATCCATGTATATATAGACACACACACACACGAACAAATAACAGAAGTAACTACACTATAACATATTTCATTATATAATGAATTCTGATGTAACACTATTATAGCCAAGTCCTAAAAATGTGTGTATTTTTTTAGAGAAAAAATTTTAAAATTTTTTAAAGCTTGAAAACTGTGTGAAAAGGTAATTATCATTTTAGGGAAGAGATTGTAAATGAATTTCATATTTCTTGAAGAAGTGCAAAGCTTTGTTTCAAAATAAACTTGATTTAATACTTTGGCAAGATGTGACACATTCCTGAAGAAAAAAAATTGTCTTGTGATTGCATCTTTCTTGACCTGAAAATTAGGTCCAGAGTTCCTATAAATGTTTGGTCCGTCTCTGACCTTTCTTTGGTTTGATTGGTCAGTCTCTGTCCTTTCTTTGGTTTGATTGGTCAGTCTCTGTCCTTTCTTTGGTTTGATTGGTCAGTCTCTGTTCTTTCTTTGGTTTGAAAGAAATAAGCTCGTTAAGAAGCTGATTAATTTAAGTCTGATATATGAGGAATAAAAGCCAGTAAGTCTTGTCCGTTTTTCTTCTGTTCGTCCTGTGCAATTTTTGCTCAAGGGAAAGAAAAGCTTCTCATCTAAATTTATAATCAATTAATTTCCATAGTTGCTAATCTTCAGTGTTAGCTTAAGGTTGTTACTATTTGGCAATGATATATAAAATAACACACCCACCCAACAAAAACGAGAAAGCTGCCAGCATGCACGTGGCTTTGTGGTATTATCAGGGACTAGTCAATACTATTCTGCATTTCCTGTAAAAGTGACCCCTGTTATGTAACAGTTATTCTTGCCGTAGTTATAATAAATAGAGGTCAGAATGTTAATTAATATTTACAGAGGATAGTGGGATACAGAAACAAGCAGTTAGAAGCATCAGGCAGGATTAAGTCTGGAGTTAAACAAATGCAGTTAGTTTCAAAATTCAATATTTAGTGTTCACAAGTCGAGCAAACAATGTGGTGGTCTAAAAAAAATCTACTTAACCAAATTTATAAATCAGTTAATTTACCTACCATTTTATGGGAAAATAATAGAATATCGATGCCTGGTCTATCATCCATCATAAATAACACTGAAACAATTTCATGGACCAAATTGTCAACAGTTTTGGTCACTGCCACCCACTACCATCTTAACCATTTTTATTTTCTGGCTTCAAATCATTCACATAGTTAGGTATTATGGACCCCAACCATTGTGTTGTAGCATGGCCACTATACATATATATTGCATCAGTGTTTCCCTTTATGCACATTTGTGGTCAGGGTTGCGTGCTGGAGAAAACTGATGTACACATTTTGTTGCCATGCGTTTTTTTTTTTTTAATGCAAAGGATTCGCATAATGCAGTAAGGATATATTTAATATCCAATGCGTTGGATGAGGGATGGCATCATTTATACTTTGAGCATAGGCATTGACTGGTTCCCAGATTTGTATGCTCCCTCCGCTATTCATGTAGCGGGGTGCAATGCAGTGAGCATACGAAACAGGCAACTAGGCTAGCATCGGCTATGTTTTGATGAAGTAACTTCCCCTAATCTTATAAGCTCTCATGCAATTTCCGTCGAGCTTAGCAAGATGTTATCAGATGTTTAACCTCAATGCTTGTTGCACTAGAAAGTGATCTCCAGATTAAAACAGCATGCACTAAGAATCATTAGCAAAGAAAATGAAAGAAGCAGAACACAAAAGAGTAACTGTGGATCTAACTTTAATGAAAAATGGAGAAAAAAATTCCCCTGACTGGAATATGGCACATCCATTAGGATTACTGGTGTGACTTCTGATCACGTGATTATGAAGTCTGCAAAAGTGAATATTCCTTTGGTGACAGGGTTTAAGAAATTTAAAAAATCTGCCCTCATTCACCACAAGATATCTGGAGAACACATTATCATCCAAGACATTCTTTCACAACAAAGAAATCATTAAACTTGCAGAGACAAATGCGTTATTTGGATTACAAAGTCAGGTGGTCATTGCAGATTTTGTTTGTTTTTAACTTTGCTGCAATAAAAGTAAGATCTTAAGGTGTAAGTGTAACTATTTAGAAAGAAGATGAATCATTAGCCTCTTTGATATTTGGATAAATGTGTTCTGGGACAAAGTACAATGAAACAGATGATAGTACACATTTTATGACAGGCAAGAAATTAACTGCCATTTGGTTAAAAAGATTTATTTGGCTTTTTGTATTGGCTTATATGTAATGTGTTGGTCTATAAAATGGCTACAAAAAGATGTACGACTTTAAAAGAAAAATGAACTAATAAAATTATTCTTTAAATGGACAATGCATTTGTTTGTTAATTGTGCACGTTAGTTTGTTTGTGTGTTTATTGACAAAGATAGTATGTTGTACAAGTTGCAGTATCCTATTTCAAGCTGAAAAAGTACAGGTCAGATGAAAATTTGTCAGTACATTTTTGACCCCCACATTTTTTATTTGACCCCCAGTTCTGACACCAAGGTTTTTCTTTTTTTTTACCCTCAATTTTACTCCCCTGGGGGATACACTGATTGCATGACCTGGCAGTCATGATGAGATAAGAGACTTAATTAAAATACAAAATTTAACCATATTCTGTGACACTTAAAATCTAGGTCACACTGATCAACTTTTAGTTTAAGTCTCCAGAGCAACACATATACAGAGCTGTACTATCAAACAGCCAAAAGTACACAAGAAACTGACCTGAATGCAAAAATTAAACAAAATGTGACATCTAGATGGAAAGCTGGGCAAAGTTAACACTCTATACTTTTCTGAATTTGTGGCAGGACTTTAAAATGAAGTACAGATCAAATGGATGCCAATCCTTCATGGCCACCATTACTAAAAATCAGAAAACCTTTAAACAGCTAATCAGAAACTGCTTTTCTGAATCTAACCATATGAGACAAAGCATTGAGGCATAAAGGTTTATCAAATTTGATAAAATGATACCATTCAGTCATCAAATATGGCAACCATTGCTAAAAATAGAAAAACCTGTTAATGACTTTCTAAAAACTACTCGGGAGAATTGTCAAAAGCAGTCTTAAGGGCTTTCAGGTTTGTACAGGGGATGCCAATCAGTTGTGGCCAACATTATAAAAAATAGAAAATCTATTAAATGACTTTCTCTCAGTAAACAGTGAACAACATTTTGCACAATTGTTGCCAATCTGTCTTCAAACAGCTGCTGTTAATAAAAGCTGTAAAACCTGTAATAACTTCCTCTAAAAGACCACTGAACCAAATTTCTATTAAAAAGACACTCAGCAGAACTGAAAATTGACAGAAAGTATGCAAACTTTGAGAGCTCTGAAATGACAAATGATAGCAACCTGCATCACATATTGCCACCAGATAGAATTTGACTGATTTGGAAAGCATCATGATGCAGAGACCTTCTTTGTTGGACAGGTGTTGTTGATGGTCCATCAGAAAGGGATGTCAGTTGAGAACTAAAGAAACCATGAAACTTTTGTATAAATAGAAGGTGGATAAAGATAGAAAACTCAAGAAACCTTGAAACACTTTTTTTTCCACACAGATGATATCTTCAGGCAAGCATTTTTTATTTTATTTTGGTGAAATATTTTGAAATTTTATACAAACTGGCTTCAGACTATACAAATATATTTTCAGGTCAGATGCAGATACTGAATTTAACTGTCCTTACTCCATTACCCCAGTTTGCAATGTTGCACTGGACACCATATCGCACTGCAGATGAACGACAGTTGATCAGCTACACCATCAATTACAAGGAAGCGTAAGTTAATGTTACTATTTATCATATTTTCTTGCATGTAATGCCCATCCAGATGATTACTACAGTAGTCAGTTACTGTAAGGTACCTCATTAAAACTTGTACGATCATGATCCAATTATTCAGGATAAACTTCAGTTTTTGCTTGCATTGTAAACCAGTATAAGGTCACCTTTCCCATATTACTGTGCATTTTTATGCCCACCCAGAACAGCAGCACACAGGGAGGAACAGCAGACCTGCAAACCGTTATGGTTTGACCACAGGTCTTATTGAAATGATTCTTAAAATACGGACTTATGGAATAACATATGAAAAATATGGAAATGTTGTTGTATAATCCATATACTGGCTCTTCCTTGTTTAATCGACGTCCTGGTTTTCATATTAGAATCAGTGTAGTTGGTCAAGTTTAGATAGTGCAGAAGATTAAGAAGGAACATTCAGAATTTGGGGGGGTGGGGCAGGAAGGCCAACAATTATGTCTGTTGGACATCATGTGTTGATCTAAGTATGTCTTATGGCAGGAGAGATGATTGCTGCCAACATTTGAAATTTAAAAAGGCTGGGATTAGATAGAGATGACGACGCAAGAAGCCGTTAAGCTCCATATCATTTGGAACTGTGTCATGTGAAACTGTACTGGTGGTAGTTTTGAACATAATGTTTACCACTGCGCATGAGTCTCCAACTGTACTTGTAAAAAGTTAAACACATGCTTTCCTACTTGACAATAGAAGTAGGTGATATTTTTTTGTGCTTTAGTAAAAATTGATGTGACCTGTGGACAAATTTTGACGGTCTTATTGAGTAGGTCTCGTTAGAGTTGGCAGGTTTGCACAATTTCAGAGTGACTTCTTACCTTTCATACTGTCCTTAGGTATATATAGCACAAGCATTTTTAGCCTTTCTTCATAGATCATTGGTTGGATTGTATATGTGGTAATCTTCATTGTTGATTTCAACACCTAGGTATGATGTATTGTTACTGGATTTGAGTTTCATTTGGAGTCATCGGAATGTGGCAATATTAGTACAGTGTCACTGAGTCCACCTAGAAGTTTAAATTGTTTCCTGCTTGTGGGTAGATTCAGATTGCAGAACATTTCAAGATTGGAGTTATTGGGGTTGAACTTACAGGAATTGCAGAACTCATGCAGACATAGGTGTGATGGCAATGATCCATGACGGTGAGTGCTTTAGACCACTCGGCCACTCAGGGCCCCCAACCTGAATACATGATCATATTAACGTGGGGATTATACTACAGGACTTCTCATGATATCTAGTTTGTCCTTGATGACAATGGTGCTGATTTTGCAACTAATAATATATATATATATATATATATATATATATATATATATATATATATATATATATATATATATATATATATAAATAATGCTTCATTGTTGTTTGTCATGAAGTGACTTGTATGTATATACATATGAACCACTTCATGACAATCAACAATGTGGCATAAAAGTTACATTTTGAGATTTTCATATTTTTAGATAGTTAAGACTTGTATCTTTCAAACTGGTTATATTTTAGCACTCTGTGTAGAATGTGCAGTCTGTAGTCTCTGCAAGAAGACCACTGTATGAAGATTGGTTGTTATTATTGTTGCAAAATTGATACAGATGAGAAAATTTAAAACTTCTCCAGAATGTTCAATCATACTGACGTGGGTTTTTCATGAATAGACTTATTATGGCATTTAGTTGGTTCAGAATGAAACTGCTGCTGATCTTGCATCATCCAGTATGGCTACCATGGTTGCCATCTTTAAAATGTTGTTATCACTCAGTAATATCAAGGATGGTTTCAACAAATGAAGCATCGAAATAGAGGACCATAGGATGCACCATAGGGACTTGTGTCTGAGACTAGAATTATAAAGACAACTTGAAAGGATTTGGGTGGCCAGATATGTCGGTGAGAAATATATTGTCTGCAACAATCCACTTAACAGGTGGGTGCTTCAGGAATTTGATAATCCAAGTAAGCACCACTGTAAGTAGATGCAAATCATCAATCGAAGATTGTGCAGACAGATCCGAGTCTTACCTGAGTACTAATGATCATTGTTCACCCATATCTAATGGTGCATTATGGGTATATGTTTTTGGCATTTGGTGTATAGTTTACATCAGTAGATATGATATATAATATGCATGGTTTTGGTTAATAATTACATCAGCATTTGATGCATTGTTGTCAGGGCTTTACAAATCCACATGCCTGATACAGGAGAAGCTTTAATTCATCTTGGGTAAGCTCAGGTGTGCAAGATACTCTTCCACAAGAAGTCCAAAATCGAGAGGTTGTGTTCAGTTCACAATGGTTTATGTTCTGTTCAGTTCTATACCCAACAGTCTTACCACATTACATTTAGCAGTAGTTCTATTTTGCATTTGTATGCATTCTTAAAATAAACAACTGCCTGCAGTTTCTTAATCAATCGTTCCTTTATTTTCACAATATATAGTCAGTCATTTCCTCACTGTATCACTCTCACATTTTCTCTTGCAAACATGATTATGTGAATATACTATCTGCAGCAAGCTTTGACAAATAGAAAATATATTTTTACTTGTCAGTTATATTTTAATCATAATATTTGTACATATATGGGATTCACTGACTGTAAGGTCCTAACCTACTCCTATACAGTTTGTGAACTCTGAATGTGCCAAGATTGCCTACGCAGAGCAGTCTGCTTGTCAGAGAGGTTTTCTTTAATGCATGTATCTGATTTCAAGATCACCAACTGATAATGAGTAATACTGTAACTTGATTTCTTTGATGGTGTGTTTGAAGATAAAAGACATTCATCTCTAACAATAAGCCACACGTTTATCATGCTCCAACCTCCATACCATGGGTATTATCAGTTCTTTGATTTTAAATTGATACAGTATTAAGCATCATTCTTGTCTTTCATTTAATTTGAGAACTCTTTGCTTTCAGGCCAGAGAGAAACGTCGCAATCTATCAGGGCCGAGATGCCTGTTCATCAGACCTGTAAGTGGTACATTGTTAGCTCCATGCATAATCGTCTTGAATATCTTGATATAGTCCATCTGTCTGATTCTGTAATTCTTTCACATCCAAAACTACTGACTTGGAATATTCTGGGATCTTTGGGGGATAGTCAGAAGTCAGATGTACCAAAATTTTAATTACAGTGAGATTTAAGAAAAATGTTCTGCCAAACCTTATAATCTTGTACACAATAAATATCGCAAGCTAACCTGAAGCTTCGTCCTCATACTAAAGATTTCGTCAACAGGCTGATTACTGACTGTGTACGAGTTTTCAGAGTTAAAACATATCAGATACGAATATTACTGCACAGTTAAAATTTCACCAAAACATTCTGCCAAATTAGGTTGAAACGCTTTGGTTCTCTGGATAATAGGCATCATAATCTCTTCTTTAAATTTAGTTATACATCTCTGTTGGTCTGATGTCTTTCTTTATTCTACTTTTTGTCTTTTGTTAGCTTATTTTCCCATCATTGAAATATGTAGGAGTCAGAATTTCTCTTGGCTTTTGTACTTGGAGTTTGTTTTATGGATGTAAATTGTTCCTTTCTTTGATGAAGAGCTTGCTTAGCTGAAAACATTGGGAAACGTTTGTATTTGCACTGTTCTAAATTTTTGTGTCACATTTATGTTACAGATGGAGAACTGTTGAAGAAAAGCCCAGTCTAGGAGATCCTAATAATCCAAATAACACTGTCTTCATGACATCCATACTCCCCAGTCTGAAGTCATGGACACAATATGCTGTTTATGTCCAAACCCTGACCATCTCTAATGCACAGGAGGGAGGCATCACCCCTCTCGTGTACTTCATGACATTGCCAGATAGTAAGATAAACTTTCCTTCATCACCCCATTTCATTTAAACATCCCCATATACAGTAATGAAAGGTACAATGGAACCCCACTATAACTCGATAATTGGGGTCCAAAAAATTAGCTCACATTAATAGCGGGGATTGCATTAATGCAGGGTTTTACAGTGTTTTACTTTTTTCAGAGAACAACTCATTGGCACATATATGTGTATTTATGTCTAATGTATATGATAAATAGGGTATCAATGCCGTTTACTATCATGCTGTCATGGCATGCAGTTCATCCGTAATGCATGTAATTCCATTGAAAAATTGCACACAGATCTACAGTATTCACTAATTTTGTCCCCGATCATTGTGTCCGAATGCAGTGTCTGACGTATAGCATGAACAGAGAATTAACACCATTTACTTGCTGTCTGATATCGTACTTTTGGGGCTTGCAATTAATCCATAATACATATGATTCCATTGCAAAAATTGCATACATATTTAAACTATTCAATAATTTTGTCACAGATTTATTATGGTCTGAATTCAGTGGGAAAAATTAACAGCAACATTAGGTTAAGAAAGATGAAGTTTGTGTCCGTTTCATTACATTCCAGGAACTATGAAAAGTGTCTGTACAAATTTCATACTGCTAAAATTTTCTCGTATGTGTTTCTGTGTACATTTATCCATTGTAAATTTCCAATAATTAACGCTTGTATGCCTGTTCATTTGAATGACTGCAGCAAGAATAATTAACAGTCAACACGTGCTTTCATCATGCATGAAACTTTTATTTCATATTTTGTGAAAGAAATGTGTGAAAACTACTATACTAATCATTGCGCAAAGTGCAGAGAACAATTTGCGTTTGTGAACTTGTTTTTCCATAACAGTAAAATATTTTTATAAAACATAGGAAATTAATTACGAGTTTATAAGCAAACGCCATACACATGTAAAACCCAAGAACTAAGTGCAGTAGGCATGCAGTGGTTATGAGTCATACATTTTTTTAAAGCTGAATGCATGTATAATTTTATACCCTTTGAATTATTTACTGGTCAACTAATTGCGTCTAATTACACTGCCAAGTCCAGCAAACATGTTGGCAGCTTTTGTTTTTTTGTGTTCATTAAATTGTGAGAATCTTTTTATCAACCACATCATTATCTTCCGCTTGGTTGTGTATGCAGTTAAAGAAGAAACACATGTTGGCTATTGTTTGAGCAACAATTGTATACAGAATTAATTGAAGACAATCACAAAGACAACTTGCGTATATGTTCCAATGAGTTGTTCTCTGAAAAAAGTAAAACACTGTAAAACACCGCATTAATGCGATCCAATTATTTGGACCCCTGTTAATGCGTTATAGCAGGCTCCACTGTATAATGAAAGTTTTTAACTCTTTCTGCAAATCAGTTTTCCTGGGTTGCCTATTTAAATTAATTTGTTGTTTTTTGGTTGGGTCCACATTATAGTGTGAAGGGAGATAAAATTCACTTTTTCATCAATGTCATCAACATGCTGGCTTGATATGCAAACCCTTGCCTTCTTGTTTAGAAAACTGTTGTGTAGAACACTGACTGTTGCAGACTTGCAATTCAACATCTATTATGGAGAAGTTTCATTCAAATACCAGCTTCGGTGGCCATTCCAGAAATGAAAAAAAGTGGGACCCATTGGTCCATACTTGGTCAGGAAGTGAAGCAGTTCATAAGAAGAAAAAAAGTCACAAATAGTCTTACCCATTTCTTGTTTACTTCAGATAAATCACGTCATTATCATCCTACTTTTCCGTAGATCTTCCATACCATTAAATCAGTTCTACATGCTTGAGTAACTATTACTCATTAAAAATATTTCAGGGCATTTGAGTTGACATATTTGCTGCCAGTGTCCTGTTTTCAAAATAACTGCAGCACTAATTTTGCTAAAGATTCATTTCATTTCTGCTTAATATTTTCTATCCATGATCATCAACACTGGGATTTTGATTGGTACCCAGGCTAATGAAAATTGTAATACATATTTTGGCTAATAAGTAAGTCAGCTTGGGGTGCACTTGATTCAGTCAGTCTATAATAGCTGTAATGATCTTTTATTTTATATTTTCTAGAGTCTTTTATGCAAACCATGGGTGTCACAGAGACAGCCATCATGAAACAAAGATAAAATACAAGTCAGTGGTGCAGATTAAACTGAACACTAGCTTGTACTATTTGTTTATTGCAGCTAATGTTCTTGTTAAAACTTAACGTCCTAGAAATGTTTTGCGGTTTGTTTTCAAATTTAACTCTTCCTCAGTATAACAAATCTGATCTTTTACAGCACCAACTTATCCGGTTAATCTGAAAGTGACTTCTGAAATGACAGGAGAGTTACGAGTGACCTGGGATCCACCTAAAAGTCCAAATGGGAATGTAACCCACTATGAAGTTTATTGGCAAAAACAAGACCTAGATGCTGCAAAATATGATGTTCGAGATTATTGTACAAATCGTAAGTACTAGTGTATGACATGCCATTTAGTGGGAGCCACATTAGTTCAGTGGTTAGCATGCCAGACTTGCAAACAAAATTGTGCAGGTTTGAATCCTACTATTGGACAGCTTGCATCAGTTGCCATGGTGTGTCCTTGGGCAAGTCACTCTACTCCAATGGCTTCGGCACTAAATAACCTCGAGTTGCTGTGCCATAAAGCACCAATCCCAATCATGCAGCTTAGTACCAAAAGCATTGTTAAAAACAGGTTGATATCACAAATGGTCATTACTTAACATTTGTAACTATGAAAGGTTTCATATATAACATGTTTTTCATAAAATGTGCTATCAAATTCCCATACATATGATTAGTTTATTTCTGAAATTTTGTCCACTGTTTCTGCATTGACCATTAGTGTAAACAATATCGTCTCTAAACACAGATAACTTAGTAGCACACAGAAAGCATTTGTAATAAGTTTACACAGAAATGGAGTTGACCTCATGAAGTTGCATGATGGCTTCTTTTTCCCCCAACTACAAGATACCGTGTAATTTATTTCCCCTAAATGGTTCAGTGGAAAATGGGTCAAGAAGTGGCCAAACTTGTTTAGTTGTACAGCTAGACAGATGCCAGGATCATGTGGATAAAGAAAGCAGGTGTAGAGGTTTGATTTTGTAGGCATTTTTAATCGGAACAAGCTCTGTTTTAAAAAGATCCATTCAAAGAAAAGTTTATGAGGAAGGCTATCTTTAGCAGGTGGCAGTGAAGAAAATAAGGAATGGCATTACAGTAAACAGGATTGCATGGAGACAGCCATGAAGGATGTGTGGACTTCACTTTCTTGTAATTGTCCAGAATTGGAGACAGCCACGAAGGATGTGTATGCTTCTCTTTTTCTTTGTAATAGTCTGGATTTGGAGACAGGCATGAAGGATGTGTAGACTTCTTTTTCTTGTAATTGTTCGTATTTGGAGACAGCCATGAAGGATGTGTAAACTTCTTTCTTGTAATTGTCTGAACTTGGAGACAGCCATGAAAGATGTGTAGGCTTCTTTTTCTTGTAATTGTCTGGATTTGGAGACAGCCATGAAGGATGTGTAGGTTTCTTTTTCTTGTAATTGTCCAGATTTGGAGACAGCAATGAAGGATGTGTTGACTTCTCTTTCTTGTAATTGTCTGGATTGGAGACAGCCGTGAAGGATGTGTAGACTTCTCTTTCTTGTAATTGTCTGTATTTGGAGACAGCCATGAAGGATGTGAATACTTCTTTTTTTTGTAATTGTCCAGATTTGAACTTCTCTTTCTTGTAATTGTCTGTATTTGGAGACAGCCATGAAGGATGTGAAAACTTCTTTTTTTTGTAATTGTCCAGATTTGGAGACAGCCATGAAGGATGTGTAGACTTCTCTTTCTTGTAATTGTCTGGATTTGGAGACAGCCATGAAGAATGTGTAGACTTTTTGTTTTTGTTGTAATTTTCTGAACTTGGAGACAGCCATGAAGGATGTGTAGACTTCTCTTTCTTGTAATTGTCTGTATTTGGAGACAGCCATGAAGGATATGTAGACTTATCTTTCTTGTAATTGGATTTGGAGACAGCCATGAAGGATGTGTAAACTTCTTGTTTTTGGTAATTGTCCTGATTTATAGATAGTCATGAAGGATGTGTAGACTTCTCTTTCTTGTAATTGTCTGAACTTGGAGACAGCCGTGAAGGATGTGTAGACTTCTCTTTCTTGTAATTGTCTAGATTGGAGACAGCCATGCAGGATGTGTAGACATCTCTTTCTTGTAATTGTCTGAACTTGGAGACAGCCGTGAAGGATGTGTAGGCTTCTCTTTCTTGTAATTGTCTGGATTTGGAGACAGCCATAAAGGATGTGTAGGCTTCTTTTTTTTTGTAATTGTCCTGATTTATAGACAGCCATGAAGGATGTGTAGGCTTCTCTTTCTTGTAATTGTCTGGATTTGGAGATAGCCGTGAAGGATGTGTTGACTTCTCTTTCTTGTAATTGTCTGGATTTGGAGACAGCCATGAAGGCTGTGTAGGCTTCTTTTTTTTGTAATTGTCCTGATTTATAGACAGCCATGAAGGATGTGTAGACTTCTCTTTCTTGTAATTGTCTGAACTTGGAGACAGCCATGAAGGATGTGTAGACTTCTCTTTCTTGTAATTGTCTGAATTGGAGACAGCCATGAAGGATGTGTAGACTTCTCTTTCTTGTAATTGTCTGAACTTGGAGTCAGCCATGAAGGATGTGTAGGCTTCTTTTTCTTGTAATTGTCCGGATTTGGAGACAGCCATAAAGGATGTGTAGACTTCTCTTTCTTGTAATTGTCTGGATTTGGAGACGGCCATGAAAGATGCGTAGACTTCTCTTTCTTGTAATTGTCCAGATTTGGAGACAGCCATGAAGGATGTGTAGACTTCTCTTTCTTGTAATTGTCTGGATTTGGAGACAGCCATGAAGGATGTGTAGACGTCTTTTTTTTGGTAATTGTCCTGATTTATTGACAGCCATGAAGGATGTGTAAACTTCTCTTTCTTGTAATTGTCTGAACTTGGAGACAGCCGTGAAGGATATGTAGGCTTCTTTTTCTTGTAATTGTCCGGATTTGGAGACAGCCATGATGGATGTTTAGACTTCTATTGCCTTTTTTGTGTAATTGTCTGAACTTGGAGACAGCCATGAAGAAAGTGTAGACTTCTCTTTCTTGTAATTGTCTGGATTTGGAGACAGCCATGAAGGATGTGTAGGTTTCTTTTTCTTGTAACTGTCTGAACTTGGAGACAGCCATGAAGGATGTGTAGACTTCTCTTGTAATTGTCTGGATTTGGAGACAGCCATGAAGGATGTATAGACTTCTCTTTCTTGTAATGATCAGGATTTGGAGACAGCCATGAAAGATGTGTAGGCTTCTCTTTCTTGTAATTGTCCAGATTTGGAGACAGCCATGAAGGATGTGTAGACTTCTCTTTCTTGTAATTGTCTGAACTTGGAGACGGCCGTGAAGGATGTGTAGACTTTTCTTTCTTGTAATTGTCTGGATTGGAGACAGCCATGCAGGATGTGTAGACCTCTCTTTCTTGTAATTGTCTGAAGTTAGAGACAGCTGTGAAGGATGTGTAGGCTTCTCTTTCTTGTAATTGTCTGGATTTGGAGACAGCCATAAAGGATGTGTAGACTTAGTTTTTTTGTTGTAATTGTCCTGATTTATAGACAGCCATGAAGGATGTGTAGACTTTTCTTTCTTCTAATCGTCTGAACTTGGAGACAGCCGTGAAGGATGTGTAGGCTTCTTTTTCCTGTATTGGTCCGTATTTGGAGACAGCCATGAAGGATATGTAGACTTCTCTTTCTTGTAATTGTCTGGATTGGAGACAGCCATGAAGGATATGTAGACTTTTTTTTCTTCTTGTAATTGTCTGAACTTGGAGACAGCCATGAAGGATGTGTAGACTTTTTTTTCTTGTAATTGTCTGGATTTGGAGACAGCCATGAAGGATGTGTAGACTTCTTTTTTTTTGGTAATTGTCTTATTTATAGACAGCCATGAAGGATGTGTAGACTTCTCTTTCTTGTAATTGTCTGAACTTGGAGACAGCTGTGAAGGATGTGTAGGCTTCTCTTTCTTGTAATTGTCTGTATTTGGAGATAGCCATGAAGGATGTGTAAGCTTCTCTTTCTTGTAATTGTCTGGATTTGGAGACAGCCATGAAGGCTGTGTAGACTTCTTTTTTTTGTAATTGTCCTGATTTATAGACAGCCATGAAGGATGTGTAGACTTCTCTTTCTTGTAATTGTCTGAACTTGGAGACAGCCGTGAAGGATGTGTAGACTTCTCTTTCTTGTAATTGTCTGAATTGGAGACAGCCATGAAGGATGTGTAGACTTCTCTTTCTTGTAATTGTCTGAACTTGGAGTCAGCCATGAAGGATGTGTAGGCTTCTCTTTCTTGTCATTGTCCAGATTTGGAGACAGCCATGAAGGATGTGTAGACTTCTTTTATTTGGTAATTGTCCTGATTTATTGACAGCCATGAAGGATGTGTAGACTTCTCTTTCTTGTAATTGTCTGGATTTGGAGACAGCCATGAAGGCTGTGTAGACTTCTTTTTTTTGTAATTGTCCTGATTTATAGACAGCCATGAAGGATGTGTAGACTTCTCTTTCTTGTAATTGTCTGAACTTGGAGACAGCCGTGAAGGATGTGTAGACTTCTCTTTCTTGTAATTGTCTGAATTGGAGACAGCCATGAAGGATGTGTAGACTTCTCTTTCTTGTAATTGTCTGAACTTGGAGTCAGCCATGAAGGATGTGTAGGCTTCTCTTTCTTGTCATTGTCCAGATTTGGAGACAGCCATGAAGGATGTGTAGACTTCTTTTATTTGGTAATTGTCCTGATTTATTGACAGCCATGAAGGATGTGTAAACTTCTCTTTCTTGTAATTGTCTGAACTTGGAGACAGTCGTGAAGGATGTGTAGGCTTCTTTTTCTTGTAATTGTCCAGATTTGGAGACATCCATGATGGATGTTTAGACTTCTATTGCCTTTTTTGTGTAATTGTCTGAACTTGGAGACAGCCATGAAGGATGTGTAGGCTTCTCTTTCTTGTAATTGTCTGAACTTTGAGACAGCCATGAAGAATATGTAGACTTCTCTTTCTTGTAATTGTCTGGATTTGGAGACAGCCATGAAGGATGTGTAGACTTCTTTTTTTTGTAATTGTCCGGATTTGGAGACAGCCATGAAAGATGTGTAGGCTTCTTTTTCTTGTAACTGTCTGAACTTGGAGACAGCCATGAAGGACGTGTAGACTTTTTTTTCTTGTAATTGTCATCAGGATATTTCATCATTCCATACCACGCAGGATAAGGCATGTTTTAAAGGCAGGTAGACAGATCACAACATGTCAAGGTTGGAGCAGTTTTATTTTGATTTAATATGTACTTTCAAACTGAAAGACAAAATATTGTCACATGTCACTGTTATTACTTCTGGGACTAACCAATACAATTATCAAAGCTTGGTTATTTGCATTACTGCATAAAATGAAAAATCTACCATGAGCCTCAGATTTTAAAAGTAAATGATGTGAAATGTGCACATCTGTAGCCCAGTATATTAACTCTTTTTTTTTTTTAAGTATTTGATATTGGTTGTTTCATTAAAAATATACATGGGACCCAGGGAAGGTACTTTTCATTGAGGAGAAGTCTCACAGAGGTACAATTTTAAATTTGTGTCATTTTTTTATGAACTTGGAGACCCTGGCATATATTTTTTAAAAGAAAACTGCCTTCCCTTTTTATCTTGTTTGTTTTAATGGAAAAGCTTTTGGAAAGAATATGCACCAAAATGGGTATTTATCAGTATCATTTATGTCATGGTTTAAATGTTGAAGCTTGATTGAACACATGAGAAAAGCAAATCATGCCATATGTATAGATTATTTAAAGACATCTGCTTTTCAGTGGAAATGACTTGTTTTACTCATTGTTATCAATTACTTGAAAATATATATTGTAGGGTTAAATAATCATGGTTGGATATTTATTGAAGCGTAAATGTTGTCTGATTACATGTAGGGAAAGTAAAGTCTGAAGGATTTCATGTTAACTTCATGCGCTGTTGGGTAAAATTTGCTTCTTAGACATCATAAATGCAATAAACAAGACAGAAGTGGGGTAATTAATGATATTTTAAACTTTTTCAGATGTTTTTTGTAAATAAATGCTTGTGACACTCAAATGCTTTTTGAAAGAATAAAACTTTCTGATAAAACCAGATGATTAATCTCTATTTTTTATCATCTGAAAATTAAACTCTTTTCTCTTCCACATTTGTAGCATTGGTGGACAGTAGTAAAGGACAGAAGGGTCAGGAAGATAAAGAGGACAATAAGCAAAATCAAACCATCAGTGGCTGCTGCACTTGTCCAAAAACGAAACAGGAATTGGCCAATGAGGAGCGAGAACGGGAGATGGAGATAAAATTTCAGGATTACCTACAGAATGAAGTCTACATCAAACGGTTTGGACCTGATTCTCTTTTGTTTATATACTTTTGTGTCTCTTTTTCTTTTGGAAGCAACAGTTTCTGCTTTGTCAACATGACAGTTTTGTTTAAAGTGTTGGCAAGTCAGGTACTTTGGGATGCACCAAGATGTGGATGAAGTTGAGTTTCCAGGCATCAGATCAAAATTTAGCCTCTGTAACATTTCTCTGAAGTTGCATTTAAGGTCAGCCTGTCAAGATTAGGCACAAAAAAAACCCATCTTCATCCAAAATGTAGGGATATTGCAATTTTCCTGTCGTAGGTGGAGACGAGTTTTACATTTCTGGTGGAGCTTTATGCCTGTCTATCCATCTGTCTGTTGACTAGCTTTTCCATTCTGCATGATGACCAGTTGTATAGCATAATTTAAGGTCAAAAGGTCAATGGTCTAGATCATTGAATGAAAGAAAAATTGAGTAATATAATAGTCTCTAGGCAATGAGCGATTTTCATCATTCACAGTGTCTTTTGGCATGATTGCCCACAACTGTATAATTATCTGTGTTGAATGTTTTCTTCAGATCTGTTCCCCGATCATATTAATGTTGGGGAGATATGCCTACTACCTCCTGAATTCAGTCCATACTAAAAAGATGAAAATTTGTCTTTTCTCTCTGTCTCGAATAGACAGAGGGCAGTTGCTCTTGCCCATTGCCTTCCTTTGCCAACACCAGGTGTCACTGGTGTTTAAGCTTTGCATTCCATATTGTTAACTTTGATATCTGATACCTTCAGATCTGGCCATCCACCCAAGACTTGTTACTATATTAATCATTCCTTTACAGGTTGTATACATTATTTTTATACTTTTTGCCAAGTTTTGGATGAATTTGTCACATTCAGCAGTCTCATTGTCCTGGCCAAACACAATTCAGAGAGGGTCAAATCATTCATGCAGAATGGTCTCTCCATCCGTTTGTGCACTTTGGGGTGTCCGATGGTCGGTCTTTTTGCGACAGGGTGGAATCGCAAGCTTACTACCTTTGTTTCTCCAATTCCAGACCCAGAAGCTTGAGCTGTTAATACACTGTTATAGACTGACTATACATCCCCTTTTGTACCCCCCCCCCACTGATTTCAATAATGAAAACGTTTAATGTGATAAAAAGTGCACAGAACTAAGTCAATTAAATCATTGATTTTTAATTTCTAACCTCACTGTGACCAGAATGGCATTAATGCTGGCATCCCTTGCACTCTTTCATGCTGAACGGACTTTCCATACTAACACAGCAACTATATTGCGTACACTATAGGCAAGTTTATTTCCATCAGACAACATAATGGCATAGTTCATCCTGTTCGGCAACCATTACATTGAGAGTTTGGAATTTTATCCCTTTGCACACATGAACATAGAAATTAAACTGCATGTTAAATCCACGTGAAAAGCAAATTTATTGTTGTCATTATTTTCCTTTGCTTGATTCGGCATTGTAAATATCGAAAAGCAGGCAACTTGTGTATGTACATCTGTAGTCATGACACACCCATTTGATGAAAATGGATTTGTCCAGGAACTGGAAATGTATCCGAGCATGTCAGTCTATTAAATTGAAACTTACATTAAGCATGAAACATGCAGACGATCACGGTGTTAGGGCCACTCTACTCACAGTCAGGTTAGAAACTATAAATCAGTGAATGAATTGACTAAGTTCCTTGCACTTTATCACATTAAAGGTTTCCATTATTTAAATCAGTAGTGGGGTACAAACAAACTGGTTTGTATTGTCAGACTATAATCAGTTGGGAGTGCTTGTGAGCCTTCACCTACCCTCCCCCAGTCTTGATGCCGAAAATAATCCAACAGTTGCAGGGTCAGAAGTGCAAGATGATTCTGGTAGCCCCTCTCAGATGTGACAAGACTTGGGTCACCAGTCTACTTGATTTTGGAATAGATCTGGCCAGGAAGATTCCAGCTAGCTCAGATCTTCTAAAACAAAGCAGGTGCAGGTGATCTATTCCTGCCCAGATCATCTTCATGTGTGGCTCTTGTCAGGACAGCCTTGTGAGAGAAAGAACTTAAAACATTTGATTGTGGAGAGAATCTCATGAGCAAGAAGGCCCTCTACTCACAAGGTTTATTATGAAAAGTGGCTGGTTGTCAATAACATCTTCTCTTGGAGTACCTCAATACCTCAACTGGCTGATGTTTTTCTCTAGCTCTGAGGAGAAATGGTTGGCCCCAATTACTATCAAAGGCTACCACTCCATGATACGACACTTTCTTGCATCATGACAGATGCAGTATGGGTTATGATCAAGATCCATCACACTTTTTACCAATTTTGATCAGAATCGGCCTAATTCCCTCACTGTGTCCAAAACGGAATCGGTCCTGCGTTTTAATCCAGCTCAATTCAGATAAATTTGAGACATTAGCTCACACTTTAGTGAAGTCACGCATGTTTCCTGATAGCATTAGTGTGCAGGGTGAGCAAATTACATGCCCTTTGACCCTAACTGTTTTAGTTCGGATTGGATGCTGCAACCATGCTTTGTATCCAGAAACAGGCTACTATTAATTGGCAATCAAACGAGTCATCACACACTCCTCACCTTCCATAGAAACAATGAAAGCAGCAGCCATGCAAGACCATTTGTACCCTGAGACACTACTTGAAGCAGGCACAGGCAAGTCATGGCATGCGCGTCTCTTTCTCCCAGTGAAAGCTGGGAAACTGGATATCACCCCTTATGCCCAATCTTCATAGCTGAAGTGGTATATTCTTGGCATACTCTGAGGTCACAAAATGATCAGTTGCCTCGTGAGGATTTCAGCTCATGAAATTAGTGCGATCTCTGTGAGTCTTGTGTTTGAATGTAATGTTCCAATCATGCAGTTGATATTCTCTACATTTGATCACAAAGATTTAGCTTCACAGAGACAAACTTTGAGTCAGGTGGATCTGGTGGCAGCAACCCAAATGATGACCAGACCCAATTAAAAGTTGACATCAAATGTCTTACTGGACCACAGCTAAAAGCCATTTGAGGGCAGCACCTCTTGATGCAGACATTATTATGTGTTGCCCCACAGCGGCTTCTCAAGATCTAAGGAATTGGCGTCACCAATCTGGCAAAAAAAAGACCCTCCATACTGAGAGGCACGCGAGTCCTACTCATAAGCAGTTGAAGTTGGGATATCAACAGAACTGTTGGTCCATTTTTAAAACTCTTTTCACCCGTCTTTCTCAAGATATACTGACTGATTCGGGAAGGGCACAAATTCTGCAAATCCCTTCTTCTTTAGTAAGGTGTGCATCAGTTGACCCCAGAGAGTTGCACCCTCTTCTGCCAAGTCCCCTCTTCCTGACATGCTAGTAGGTGCTGATCTGGGCCTATCTCGGGGCATGGTCAGACCAAGTTGATATTGCTTAGGTCCTTTCCACACTAAAAAGAGGTTACCAGTTTCCCTTCTGTGACTGAACACCTCTTTCAAAGATCCCCATTTGGTTTCATCAGACCAAATCCCTAATTGATAGGTGTGCACCATTCTAAGGAAGAGTGCTGTAGAGAGGGTTTCAACTATTGGGAATCAGGGATTTTATTCCTGGATTTTTTTGTTTCCATAAAGGGGGAACTTATGACTTTTTATTGATTTTTCCTAGTTAAAATATATTTTGTCAGGAAGAACATCTCAGTATGAAGATTTCCACCTCTGACAGAATGCAATAATGGGCAGTCTTCATATGCCTACTGCTATATCCCCATCCTCATGGCCCATAGGAAATTCCTGCATTTCTTTTTCTGGACCCAGACATATTTCAATGTCAGGCTCATCCCTGTGGCCTAGTTTCTATTCCTAGAGCCTTCACCGCAGTGATGGTGTAATAGCATCTCATATTAAGTCATTACAGGTCACAATCATCAAGTACTTTGATGTGTGATTGATGCACAGTGTCTTTGGAAGTGCCCTTTTGAGGGACCTGTCACTCTGCTGTTGGTTGGTAATTCATCTGGGCCTTATCCACAACCAGAAGTCCGACTTGATTCCATCTCAAATGTTTGAGTATGTGTGGATGAATTTCCTCACCTTTCAAAAGACAGTTTATATTCCTCCAGAGAGGATCTCAGAGACAGTGTCTCTCATAGCAAGACTGTTTGAGAAGACTTTGTTGTTTGTATGCCTCTGTCTTTGTCTTCAAGGTCTCTGTATGCAGCAGTGGGCTTGGTTTTTAATAGAGGGCTTCATGTGCAGCAACCAGTTAATGTTCCTTGAAAACTGGATATCTTACAAGGATCCCCTGTCAAGCCAGATCCACTTAGGATCCAGATTTCGTCCCCATCCGAGTTGGTGGCAAAATGAGAACAGGGTTTTACTTGGAGTTTCAAATCATACCCTGGAACCTCATTTCTTTCAGTCCACCAACACCTGATATACATGCTCGGATGCTCATTTGAGTATGAGCATGTAGTCTTGCAGGATTTGTTGTCTCCGAAAGAATCTTCCCATATCAATGACCTAAAAATGTTTTTGCAGTACTACAAGTGTTCGTCAACCACACAAAATGTCCCTGTGTAGTGGTTGCTACTTGCAGCAGATGGGTTGTAGTGTACTTTGGGCAGCAAGAAATACTCATGCCCCTTCCCTCAAATTAAAGTGTGGAACTTTCTGTGTTGAACAGTTTCATTCGAGATACTCTTCAAAGTCAGTTATATTCCAGGCAAGAGAAATGACCTGGCAGATAGTCTGTCCAGACAGGCAACCTCATTTGCCACAAGAACAAATCCTACAGGACACAGAGAATAAACTAAATGTTTCATTATGGTCCCAGCTCTGGCTGTTTTAGACCAAGTTCTGATATGATATAATGTTTCAGCAAATCAGGGTATGCACTATTTGTTCACTTGTAATTTCAAACCAGTATCTTGCTTTGCCAGCACATCAAATGAGGGCATATAAGGTATACACTTTTTTGGCAGTTAAATGCATATTATACACAGGAAATCAGTATCCACTGCTTACTGTCTAATATGTACAAATTCATCTTTACTGTTTCATTCTTTCCCTAATAGTTGTACATGTTTTATGATTATTTTGAATGCAATATCTTCCTAAAGTTTTGGGTGAAATTTTGGTTATCTTTACATTTTTAGAATTTTAGAACTTCTGATTAGCACCATCTAGCCAGTATTGTGCTGACATGCCATTAAAACCTATACATATATACATAATCTATTTCAGTTTGGAATATCCAGCAACAACAATGCAACCAACAAAAGCCCAGCTGAGATTCAGAAAGAACCTGGAACTTTTGGGAAGTTCTCAAGTTAACACAAGCAATTTTACAATACAACCAACAGAGGTTGTCAACACCAGCCTAACAGTTGAAAACCCCTTCAATAGGACATATAGCAGCACTAACCATCCCACGACAGGCTCATCATCTTCCCTCCCAGAGTCAACACCATCTCCCAATAATGGCACAACTCCACAACCAAAAGAGAATCCATATCTTAAAGCAGTGGTATACGGAGAGAGAGAGATATACCTTCTGAATCTGAGTCACTTCGAAGACTACAGTATCGAGGTAGATCACTCAGATATTGTTGAATGTTATATATGAGCATGAGTTCCATGGCCTTTGAAGTGGGGGTGGGGGTGGGGGCAAGATTTAAGATTATGTGAATATGCTTTCAAAGTTTTATAGGTTGAAGAAAATGAGAATAATTTTAAAAAGTGACTGAAAAGTTTTAAATTATATTTCAGATTGTAACATTACTCATCATCTTGTCTTGATGCTAAAATTGACAGCATGGTGAGAATATTGCTGATTCAGAAAGGTCGTCGTATATATATATTCTAAAAATGTTATCCTCCCAATGTATAATATGGGGGAGAGGGAATCCTGCTTTTTTTGTTTTCTTCCATTAGACTCTCAAATGGTCCATCAGTCACACTTGTTTCTTGAGCGAAGCTTCACAACATTTCTTTATATCCATATGACACTGTAGATATATATTTCTCACTAGTAATCTCAAGGTGACTTTTGTATAAGAAAAAGAACTTTGGGGGGGGGTCAGTGCAGGGATATAGATGAGTGTTTTCTTGTTTCACTGACAAGTACAGGATAATTGATGGGACTACACAATAAGGAACAATTATAGGAATTGTAGGTGAAGTTAATCCAACAAGTTTCCTTGAAAGACTTGTATTGTCCAGCCATTGATAGTGTAAACATTGAAAACTGCATGTACCGTATGTCAATTACAGGGCTGTTAAAGCAAAATTGGAAGAAAATTATATTTCTCTCCATCTATCTGTAAATGTTTTGCATTTCCAAATAATCATTATGCCATTCAGGTTATTCCAGCCAAACTTGGTACATGTGTCTAGCAGGTTGCGTAGTTTTTTTTCTTCTCCTTATTTTCCATTTAATTTTCTATTATATTTTTTATGCTGCATTGGAAACAAAGTGTTGCACAAGTGGTATATAAATTAAAAGTGCTTCACCATAGGGTGCTGTCATTAAGTATTATATGAATGGAAAGTGCTGGACCAGAGGGTACTGTCGTAAGTAGTATATAAATTACAAGTGCCAGACCAGAGGGTACTGTCGTAAGTAGTATATAAATTACAAGTGCCAGACCAGAGGGTACTGTCATAAGTAGTATATAAATTACAAGTGCCAGACCAGAGAGTACTGTCGTAAGTAGTATATAAATTACAAGTGCCAGACCAGAGGGTACTGTCGTAAGTAGTATATAAATTACAAGTGCCAGACCAGAGAGTACTGTCGTAAGTAGTATATAAATTACAAGTGCCAGACCAGAGGGTACTGTCGTAAGTAGTATATAAATTACAAGTGCCAGACCAGAGGGTACTATCGTAAGTAGTATATAAATTCAAAAAGCTGGACAAGTACTGACTTAAGAAGGATATGAATTGAAAGTGCTGGACCAGAGGGTACTTTCATAAGTAGTATATGAATTGAAAGTGCTGGACCAGACAGTACTTTCATAAGTAGTATATAAATTCAAAAAGCCGGACCAGAGGGTACTGTCATAAGTAGTATATAAATTCAAAAGGCCAGACCAGAGGGTACTGTTGTAAGAGGTATATAAATTGATCATGGTGTCATGAAACTATACTCAATTTGACATTCTGTTTCTCTGTAATTTGTTTGTGATCTTGAATGATCTTTGAATGCATTAAACTGCTGTGAGAACTTTCCATCAATACATTATATTTAGTCTTGAGTCGTGTTTGCATTTTGCAGGTGATTGCGTGTCAGGAGCGTGACCAAATCAACAAGTACAAGCTTTGCAGCAATAGAGCTATCATTACAGGAAGGACTCTGCCAAATGGTAGGTAACCTGCCAACAGTCATAGCAGTTTGTATTCTGTATATCTCACATGGGGTGTGGCAGTTTAATTTTGGCTATACTGGCAGAGAAAGCAGCAGCAATATGATGGCTGTTTTAGGATTAAAAAAGTATTGGTGTGGAGATTTAAAGACATTTTATTTGTATTTAATTGGTGTTGGCAGGTTAATCTATTGACCAATTTAGTTGAAACCTGATTAAGAGTTTTATCTTTTTTTTTTCATTGTGTCTTCTGACGCTTAAAAACTGAGAGAAAAAAACATTAATTCACTGTATGGTAGTGTTTAAGGAAACATTAGTGATAGTCCAGTTGCCTGTGGGTAGTAAAATTCCTGTAAGATTAATACTTACTAAAATTTCATTTGTCATATTACTGGTGAAGTTATTATTGACAGTCATCAGAAACTTCTTAATCTACTAGACCTTCTGGCCGCAAAGAAATCTGTTGAATTCTAGGCCTGTATACACCATTATAATTTTCACAAGCCAATCTGTTGTAGAAAAATTTTGAGTGATACATTGAAATGTTTGAAATTTGGAGAATGTTTAACCACAACTGCTGAGGACTCGGAAGTATTTTTTTATGTTTTTGTTGTACTGCTCAGCAGTAGCAGTGTACAATTTTTTTTATACCTTATTGAAAAATGGTCCATTATACAAAAAAAATTTGACGGCCTTAGAAGGTCTTGTTAGGATTGGCAAATCTGCCTGTGCTTAATACCCTCCCCCGGCTTCAGAAGAATAACCTGGAGCCACATCCATATCTCACCATGTGGTTGATACCCCACTGTTCAGAAGAATAACCTAGAGCCACTTCCATATCTCACCCCATTGTTCAGAAGAATAACCTAGAGCCACATCCATATCTCACCATTTGGTTGATACCCCACTGTTCAGAAGAATAACCTAGAGCCACTTCCATGTCTCACCATGTGGTTGATACCCCATTGTTCAGAAGAATAACCTAGAGCCACTTCCATGTCTCACCATGTGGTTGATACCCCATTGTTCAGAAGAATAACCTAGAGCCACATCCATGTCTCACCATTTGGTTGATACCCCACTGTTCAGAAGAATAACCTAGAGCCACTTCCATATCTCACCATTTGGTTGATACCCCACTGTTCAGAAGAATAACCTAGAGCTACTTCCATATCTCACCATTTGGTTGATACCGCACTGTTCAGAAGAATAACCTAGAGCCACATCCATATCTCACCATTTGGTTGATACCCCACTGTTCAGAAGAATAACCTAGAGCTACTTCCGTATCTCACCATTTGGTTGATACCCCACTGTTCAGAAGAATAACCTAGAGCCACTTCCATATCTCACCATTTGGTTGATACCCCACTGTTCAGAAGAATAACCTAGAGCTACTTCCGTATCTCACCATTTGGTTGATACCACACTGTTCAGAAGAATATCCTAGAGCCACTTCCATATCTCACCATTTGGTTGATGCCACACTGTTCAGAAGAATAACCTCGAGCCACTTCCATATCTCACCTTGTGGTTGATACCCCCACTTTGTAGAAGAAGAACATGGAGCTACTTCCATATCACACCTTCTGGTTGATACCCCCACTCTTTAGAAGAATAACCTTGAGCTACTTCTATATCACACCTTGTGGTTGATATCCCCACTTTTTAGAAGAATAAAGTGGAGCTATTTTTGTTTCTTATCATAAAGTTAATACCCCAACAAATGATTAGTTTTAATCATTATGAGCATTTGATCATGACTTTGAGCAATATGATCATGTCATTGTTTTCTGATGTTGAACAATTTCAACATTTTATTTCAGAAACGGCTGATAATATCAACATGAGCACCGTAAACCACACTGTATCCACAAATCAAACGGGAGAAGTCAAGATTCACTGGTCTGACCCACCACATCCCAATGGTTTAATCCTGACATATGAGATTGAGTACAGCAGAGCCAATATTAAAAATGTAAGCTATAGATATAGTTGACTATGACAGCTGTTTTATAATATACAAAAATAAGGAATGCAGTTCATACCATTGCACTCACCTATAAGTCGAGTCCAACTGCAAATATATACCTTGATTACCATCTCATAATGCCCAGGCAGATCAGGGTCTATGTTGTTTTGTGTTACTGATTACTCTCAACAAATTACATTGACCCAAATATGCATGTGCATTATGCAACAGCAGATCTGCGTTTGCACAGTTTGCCATTAGACCTTGACTTGTAAGCAAATACATAGGTCGAGTGGAAAAAATCTAGATTCAGTGGTGTGAGCCATTATATCACATTCCATATTTCTCACCTGTGAGATTGATTACAGCAGAGCCAACATTAAAAATATTATCAATGTAGCTGACAATAATGTCAGTTTTAACACAACTTTTAACAATATTGGCTACATCATGTGGAGGAAATGGGAGTAATGTGCCTTTCCCAAGAATATCCGACCTCGGCAGGTATCAGAATGTTGACCCTTGGATTACACATTCAGTGCTCTTCCATCCGAGCTACTGAGGCTGCCATGTTTAAGTTGATAACTAAGCTCTTAATAATTACCATCAGTAAAGTCAGAAATGTATTTTAGAAAAGATGGGAGAGAGACTAATGTAAATATATTAATTTATTTTTGTGCCAGTTACATATAGTAAGAAAGCACCAGTGTGTAGTTCATAAAATATCTATATTGATCCATGAAAAGGCTTTTTTTAAAGTAGGTAAGCAAATGTGTTTTTTGTAAGGAAGTATACATTGAGCCTCAGACTTTGCTTACATCTTTTTAATACAAAATTTAAATTAATAATAGTTTAAAATTGCAAATTTTATGTCAAACATGTTTTGCAGGAAGCTGATTATTTCTAGTTTTGACTTGAACAGTTTGTCATTTTTGTTAACGTACTGTATATATTAATATTCCCTAACTTGCATAACATGATTTCATATGAATTTTATTAGTGAAGAATAAACAATAATGGTATTATTTGTCTAAAAAAACAGAAATATATGATTTGTAAGTTGCGAAAATCAATGGTTTTAAAGATGAATTACTAAACTTAAAGGCAGTGAAACCAAATTTTTGAGTTATGCAATTTCAAGTTACAAGAACTCTCATGGGAATGCAACAGTCATGCAAGTCATTGGTAGCTGTAAACCAAGACAAGCACATAGATCTGCTGTCACATAATGCCGTAACAGATCTAGGTTTATGCAGTTTCTTAGGAGCAGTCAGTAAAGCAAGTGATAGAGACCCTGATGTGCCAGCATATTAGGTAATGACATTAAAGCAAGTGTGAGCAATATACAGCCTGCAGGCCAGATGTTATCCATTACCTTGTTTTAGCCGTTAATTTATATCCTATGGTGTGGCTTTAAAAATTACTAATCCAGTCTGTGCCCTGGTGGAAATTGACCATGCATGGATTGGGGTCTATGTTGTTTGCAGTTGCACTTATAATTGATATTTTGGTGGGGTTTTTTTTAGAATTGATTGTTTGAATATTGAAATTATTCAGCCTCAGAGATTAAAAGACTTGTTGCTTTGTATCATTGCTTGCCTGCTTAGCCCAAATGCAAACTATATATTCCAAGATCTGTTGCATAATGCACTGGCAGATCTTGGTCTTTGGTTAAGTATATTTGAATGAATTTATATTTGATTTAATTTAATCGTTTGTTAGTTTTTTTATTATTTTTTATTCCATTCCATGCTATTGTGTAATGTAACTTTATTTACTGGAATAGAGTTCAGTTCTGATTTATTTAGTTTTCAAAGTAAACAACTAATAATAGAAACTAAGTATCTAATGCTGATCTAGTTCCTGACCTTGATTCAGAACTAGTAAGAGTAGTAGTAAACAACTTTTTAAAAAATTCTTTCTCAGAGTAAGATTCATAAAGTGGAATCTAGACCATACTTGGAGTATGTGACAAATAACGTGTTTATTGTTACGAACTTTTGGTTTTCCCAGATGGATGAACTCATGACCTCCATCCAGGAAACTGTTTTGCATTATATTTAGATTTATTAATGATGTTTTGAGAAAGAATAGTTATTCTTGCCTTAACACTTGAGAAGTTAAAGTGTTTTATGTTGTGACCAGTTTTGGGCTAATTTTGTTTTCTTCAATTTATTTGGATTACAAGTTTGCTTTCCCTGGAAATACTAGTGCTCTAAATTAATTCTTGGACAGAGACATTTGTTGAAATTTAGACAGAATTTTAAAAAAAATGGAATATTATTTTCTGTGATTCATCAAAGAACTGTTGGCACATCATTACTACTCTGACCACAGCGTACATCATCACCTTTCATTTTGGATTTCATCTGGATTCGAGCTCAGTTTCATTGGGACTTTTTATTACTAGGACTTCCATTTTTTAATTCTTGGATTATTTTTGGATTTGATTAGTAAAACCGTAAGTTCTTTTTCTCATTTTTACATTGTTTTTCTAGGGAAATGAATTATTTGTTAAATTTTACAAAGCTTTTTTGTCTTTACTGTTTTCATTTTTCTTTTGTAAGGGCCTAAATACATAACACTTTGCAATTAATTAGGAATAATCACTACATCAAAACAGACCCTGATAGGTCAGTGCTTTATATGGCAGCAGATCAGGGTCTATGTTGTTTGCAGTTGAATTAAACTTTCAAGTTTATACAGTATAATCATATACAAGAGAGAAAATCATGTGAATATTGACAGTTTATGGAATACTTAGAAACTGTGCTTTTGATCATTTAGATATTTTTTACAAAGTTGGATGAACAGTGCATCTGGGTATAATGTTGTTCATGACAGCCATGATAGTGACATGTTATGAGCTTCCCAAGGGTTAATGATGTCCCCAAGTCTGAGGGATTTCCCAAATGATGAGGGATTTCCCCAAGTCTGAGGGATTTTCCAAATGGTGAGGGATTTCCCCAAGCTGAGGGATGTTACCAAGGCTGAAAGATTTCCCTCTAGGCTCACAAATTTTCCTAAAGGCTGTATCATTATTCCCAAGGCTGAGGGATGTGCCCAGGGCTGAGTAATGTTCCCAGAGCTGAGGGATGTTCCCAGGGCTAAGGGATGATCCTAATGTTTTCTGCAACTCTTTGTGCATTAAAACACACAAGTAGAGTATTTAATGATTGAAATGACAATAATCATGTCTCATGTGCCAGAAACTGATGCAAGTGAAGTTAATAGTAATGATATGAGAAAATTGAACAAAATTATTGGAATCCATGGTTTTACCTGTATTATTAGAGGAGTATTTGTATACCGACGGGCAGTATAGTGAATGATGACATCTTCTTAAAGCCATGAATCCTACAGTAATGAAAGTAATATTTTTTTATCAGATAAAGCCAAACATAATCTGTATCCCACACAAGACGTATCGAATACATGGAGGGCATACTTTGGATAAACTGGAACTTGGCTTCAACTACACCTACAGGATTCGAGCCACATCATTGGCAGGAAATGGTTCATGGACAGAGCCAATGTTCTTTTATCTTCCCCCAGAAGGTATGTTTATCATCATGGTTTGAATTGTATCTTAATAATTTTCGGTCTTTGTAATTATGGTGTCAGTCCAGAAATTTATTTTATAAACTCATATTAAATGCTGAAATATTCTTTATTTGAGGAATGCAGTTTAAAGTCAGTTATTCATGATGTAACTCTAAGTTGGAACATGTTCAGTCCTGTTTGTCAATAATGGGATAAATCTCCGCTGCACTTTAGAATTTGCCATTTTAATTACGTGTACAGTGCTGCGTTTAGAGTGTGTTTGCATAAGGTACACATTTTTCTGAAAGCTTGGTACAGAATTTTTAGTCATGGATTGTTTGTGGTGTAATGATACGCAGTTGGTGCAAAAATTAATTTCTAAAATGTCATATATTTTTATGGCTAATTGATAGCATCCTGGATAAGGTTAGTATTTCTAAGAAGTCTAAATTTGCTTTGTCTTGCTTCATTTGGTTTGGGTGCTGAAATAGTATCTAAAGATAACTTGGTTGTGTTTTCGGGCATGTGACTGGATCTCGTGGTCAAGTCAATTATTGACCATAGTGAAAAGTGTCAACCTCTTGTCTTCGTGGAAGACTGATTCACAAGAAGTGACAGTTTGACCAGTATCTCTAGTGGTACATCATCGTAATTGGATAGTTTTTAAAAAAATACATTAGTAGCACTGTAATATTCCTTGGGGCATGTCCAAAATGGCAGATATAATTCTTTTCGCTTGTTCAGTGATCTTGACTTTTTTTTTCAGTTCTACTTTTCATAGACTAGATCAACTTATGGGATGACCTTCTCATTCTTGTCTGTTGTTCAATATTTGTCCATTACCGCAAGTTGCCCCTTTCCTAAACTACTTGAAGGATTGCCATGAAAGTCTACAGACATATACATGCCAAGGTCTGGTTGTTCCTAATTGAAAATTGTGTTGCTTGGACATTCAGTATGGCCACCACAGCAGCCATCTTGAAAATCTTGTTATTACTATTTCCGAATGAATGACCATATCAGCATGGGAATTTTATTAAAAGACTTCTTATGATACCTGCTTAGTTCTGAATGAAAATGGTACCAGTCTAATGTCCTGCTTGGTCACTATGGCAGCTATCTTGAAAATTATGTTGTTGCTACTGTTTCGAAATGAAAAATCATATCAACATGGGGTCTTTACCAGAAGTCTAAGTATGATATCTAGTTGATCCTGAATGAGAATGAGGCTGATTTGACATCTGTTATGGCTATCACAATAAATATATTCAAAATCTTTGTAGCTAATTCTCCTGAATGGATGGTAATATCGACATGGTATTTTCACCAGAAGTCTTATAATAGTTTCTAGATGCGTCTCAAGGAGTGTAACTCATTAATACCATTACTAGGTCACTATGCTCTGATTTGTTATGCTCAATTAATCTTGGTATTTTCAGCTGTTTTGTTACAGCCTCTGTATCTTTAACCATGTTAACATCTAGACTAACTTTGTTTCAGCCTTGTACTGAAAAATACTATGTTGATGAATCATGGCATAACTCTGAACAAGGAAGTTAGCTCCCTTTGCCTTGGTATCAATCCTCCATTACAGTTAATATATTATTCACTTCTCCAAATGTATCCATGCAGGAAAAGAGATTCATGTTTACAAGTAAATGCTTTGTTTTAAGATTTGTGTTTCAGCCTGTTTTGAAATTTGCCAATAAAAATGAATGTTATTTCTTTTCTCTTTTTTTTTTGTTCCACAGAAGCAGGCGTTTCCTACTTGACGATCATTGCTATTATTGTACCTGTCCTGGTTGTAATCGTCGTGCTAATCATTGCAGCTTCATGGTGGTATTTTAGAATACAGTAAGTTCACCAGATAAGGAATTAATGTAGCAAGTTTCACTTCAGTGCAGTTTTTCCTTCTCCCCTCACTTCTCCTCCCTATCCTCCTTGGTATTAATGCATGTATGAAATCTTGAGTAATAAATCTCTGTTGGAGTGCTAGACACGGATGTTGTCCTCTGATTTTATTTTTATAACATTAAAATTTAATATCAAACTTTGCTTTCAGATGGAAAATTCTAGTAAATATTTTTTTCTTTCTTTCCATACATAAAATATGGTGAAACTTATGATTATAGGATAACCTTAAAAATCACTGGTAACTGCAAAGCACAATGGTATAACTCTAAAAATTAATGATTGTATACCAGTCTTAGTGCTAGTAGGACATTTACAAGATAATAATTATATTCTATCGGTTCATGTGGTTACCATATACACTCAATACCCTGACAACCCTAATAAGACCGTCTCAGGAAGGCATTGATTTTTTTTCTTCTGTTTTCAGGCATGTGTAACAAAATATCATGTACTTTCGTTGTAAAGTTGGAAAACGTGATTTAAAATGTTCAGTATTCGAAACTGATAAAGTAACCGTAATCATGTTCAACTGAAAAGTTAATAAAATACATGTAGACCTTATTTACCTCTAGTACATTTGCACAAACTTCAGTTCCAGACCCTCTGCAGCTCAATGGCTTCTTGCCATCTCTTAGCTTGGCACAGTTCTTGGAACGTTTTTTGGATTTTATACAATGGCAGTTGTGTCTTCCACAATGAGAAACACTCAAATTGGCATGTGATGTCCAATAAACATAATTGTGTCCCTTCCTGCTTTTATATACAAGAATCTGAATATTCCTTTTTTCTTCTGTACTGATTATTAATACTTTTTCAAAAGGTTTATTTTTATGTTTTTATCTTCAACATATATTGCTTGTTGGATGCCAATTTTAAAAATTTCTATAATCATCAGTTTGATCATGAAGATGCTTTGTATGAAAAAATGTCTGGTTCCCTGACTAACTTGGTTAAATCTAATATGAAACCTGGATCCAAATCAAACATGGACGAGCCAGTTATCCCAATTTTACTGCAACAATTTAATCTTAACAAACTGCACAGACCCAAATCTGCCATCGCATAATGTGACAGCAGATCTGGGTCTGTGCATTTTGCAGTTGGACTCATAATCGAGTATGTTCAGTGTAGGGATTTAAGAGATACCTTTGCAGGAAACTTGAGCATGGAAAACTGTCTTGGAAAAATGTAATTTATTTGGAAGATGTCATAAGTATCATATTGGGAATGACTTTTATGTTTGTGCTGGGAATTTTGATTTTAATACCTGACATTTTAGACAAAGTTTCTTGATCCCACATTAATGGAGAAATTGGGCAAAGTGGTAACTTTTTTGGTAACTTTTTTAAAAAATCTACAGTGTGTTTTCGTTTTTGTTTTTCATACACATTTGTCATGCGAGTATTGGACATGCATGCCCTGGTCTTTTTGTTGTAAATATAGCAAGTTTAACTCAAGATTTGTGAATGGTAGTTTTTTGAATGCTGCACCTCCAGCTTTCCAGCTGGAGTCACATGGATTAATTCAGCTTTCATCCCAAGGAAATGGAAAGCCGGACCAAGGCAGAGGACAAAAAAAGTGAAATTAGGTGCCTTGAGTAAGCATTGAAATTAGTTGTGGGTGTTAGATGGTCAAGATCAAATCTGTAATGACAATCATGCCACTTCTCACCTTCGAGATAAACAAAAGTAACATATATTTGTGAAGAAGAATCACATAAGATCATTTTAATGTTATGCACACAAAGACAATAATTTCAACTACCCCACTTTCTCGATAACTCGCTAATCCACTTATAACGTGGGTAAGGCAAGGATCTATGAAAAAAATTTACGAGAAAATACCCCAAAAATTGATCCCTAATTGTTGTACTTGAAGAAAATTGCTATCAAAATTGGTAACTGAAACTTTGATTTATCTCTCGTTTTATCGTTGAAAACGGTGGACAGGACATGGAAATTTTAATCAGCATTATGTTACCAACTTTTTATAAGAAGTCATATAATATGTTAACATTTCCTTTCCAAATAAAATTTATTGTACACCTTAATTAAAGATATTCAAGGAAATTTTGATCTGTGAAGAGTAAGTACAAATTAATTTTTTATGAAGTGAAACGTGTTTTAGTTCTATCTTTTAGTTACTTTTAATGCAATATGTCATTTTGTATTTAAACATAAAATGTGTCAATCTACCGTAACTTCTATATCCAGGAGTGTTTCTTTGAGAACCTAATAAAGTGCTGACTGTGTTCTGATATCTAACGGAAGTATTTCTTGTATTGTTGCACTGAATTAAAAGCAGTTCTCCTTTGTATTATCACATTAATTGGTGTTTTTTTTAATCAAATAAATGGGGTGGAATAAAAGAAAAGTCAGAAATCATGCAATCTAGAGACCCTGATCGTATTTCGGGTGAACTCGTTTCATTTGATCAATCAAACACTGCTATAAATGCTGTTGTATATGTAATATAATTAAACTACCTTAAATAATTTAATCAATCATAACTGTGATCAAAGATAGCAAGGCAACCAAGCAAAATGAATACTTTGTAAAATAGAACTTTGTTTCACAGATGCAGACCATTCATTGTAGGGGAAATGAGTTTTAGGGAATTCCTTAATTGGCAATTAGAGATATCCTAAGGATGATAAGAAGTTTCACTGTTACTTGTGATGAAATCACGGCATCAGTATTTTACTAATTGAACAATACAAAAATTGAGTTTTGATATTGACGATTGACGCAAAAACAAAATGTAGCTAGTTTTTTAAAAAAGGTTTTCCTCGATGTCTAGCAGATTTTTTGCAGGTCCCTCATTAACTTGCACTCTTACTTACAGTGCGGTCTATGTTTTTGGACCCCATTGTTCACAAGTTATTGAGGGAAAGTTTTATGTCAGTTCAGAAGGAACTGGAGCAGAATGTATCTACGTGATGTAGATAATTCTTCCTTAATATGCAGATACAAACTGAACAGGCAAAGACCAACTGCTATTGTGACTTCAGCTAAGCACCTCGTACTATCAATAAGTGAATACTGTCCTTAACATTTAGCCTCCATTTTTTACTTGAAGTAAGTGAAAACTGTCCTGGGGTCTAAATACATAACATTAACTTGAGTCATATTTACAATAAGAATGTCAGTAGCAGCAGTACACTGTTGTAATGTTCATTACCCACTTTTCAGGTTGAAGAGGGTACCCGATACCTACATCTCTACAAATGCAAATTACTACCCTGGCTATGATGGTGAGTAATGATATCTATTATAGTTTTAACGATTTTTAATTTTATATAGATAAAGCTTTATAATTATTTAGATTTTTGTGTGTGTGTGTGTGTGTGTGTGTGTGTGTGTGTGATTTTTAATATGGCAGCAACCCCACTTGTAAATTTAAGAAATGTATCAGTGTATATATCTGTATGTATCATATTACTGATTGATTATCATGATGCCTGTCTACATGTGACATTAAATTGTTTCATTCCATATGCTGGGGCTTCTGACAACAAAATACATGCTGGGTTTTTATTTCGGAGTTGGGGGTTGGCAGCAAATGTTAACAGTGGTTTTTGTGGTTATTTCAGTGTATGTTCCTGATGACTGGGAGGTGGACAGAGACAAAGTCAAGCTTCTCCGTGAACTTGGGCAAGGATCATTTGGCATGGTCTATGAAGGGGTTATCTGTGACCTAAATGGCCAGGAGAAGATCAGAATTGCTGTAAAGGTAAACATAACACCATTGTTGGATGCATTTATTGCAGGATTCACACTAATTTTGCTAGATGAAATCAGTCTGAGAAATCAACCAGAGTTGCAAATAATTTTTACAAGTCCTGTCTTTATTTCTTTTTGAAATCTCCCCAATTTATTTAGAACAATTTTACCCTTTTTATTCACCCATCAAACGGTCTTACATGATGATGTTGTCTCCCCGTCCATATGTGTGCTTGTCTGTTATCAATTTTGTTCCTGCACGGTAACTCAAGTTGTCCACTATCTACAGTTACCAAAATTTATAAATTGCTTGCAATTGGGGTAAGGAAGAACCTTACTGATTTCAGTCTCAAAATCTAAAAGGTCAAGATCACTGGAAGAAGAATGGTTTTTGCATATCTTGATTTCACCACAAATGTTGTGGCTGGCTGAGATAAGGAAGAACTTAATCAATTTTAGATGGAAAATGGCATAGGTGAAGGTCATTATAAAAAAAGAAAAATGTCTTCTCAAAATTTAAGTTCATTCTACCATAACCAAACTTAATGGATGACTTGCAGTTGGGGCAAGGCAGACATTTATTTTAGAGTCAAAAAATTAAAGATCAAGATTGGTGAGACTTGTAGAGTAAAATTGGTTTCTGCACAACAGTCTTAGCGCTGCATGACATCTCAGACTTTGATGATGGATTGCACATGGTGGGAGAAAGAAGTCTGTTTATGTTTGGTTCAAAAGGTAAAAATCACCCTGACCCAAAGAGAGAAAAAAAGGTCTTTTCTGCACACATTTTAGTTGTCTACATAGACAACTGCTAAACACGGAGAAGGCCTATCATGTATTCATAGTACTCTTGTTCCAAAATGGAGAGTGGAGGCTGTTCTCCCCTCAAAATTTTCACCTATGGGATAGGTTTTATTTAACATTGCTGCTCAGTGATATCTTCAAGTGCACAGAACTTTTTTATTTATCATATGCAGTCAGATATGCTATGTTTTTAAATCTTTATTTTTATTTAATATGTGTAATGTCAAATCATGGTGTCATGACACAGTGAACAGCAAAGGCATAATGAGGAAGGGATAAAAATGTAATTTTAAGTTATTTACATTTTGTGGTTTGGAAATAAAAATTACAATTCATCTTAAAGAACAGTTGGTCATCTAATTTCATATGAAATTAAATACAAATGTATGTTGTGACATGCAGATATTGTGGCATGGTTTCATAAACTTTTTTTAACGTTAATTATTTATAAATTCAGCATGTGAATTTCAAGCGGTTTTGTTTATAAAATGCACATGCGTAATTGTTTGATGGATTAGATCATTGTATTGCTATATTATTTTTTTGCTGTTCAGGATTCTACCATAAATGAACCTTATACATGGAAATGTAGTGCACATATCCCATCCCATCAAACTCTGATATTTTCAGACTGTGAATGAGAATGCCACAGATTATGAAAGACTGATGTTTCTGAAAGAGGCCTCTATCATGAAGTAAGTGCCAGAATCCCGTATTTCTTTGCTGTTTTTCATGAGTTTGTATAGAAAGACTGAGCATATATAATGTCGTCTGCCAGTCTGTTCATAGCTCACTTGTTACTGTTTTTGTTTTCAGACAGTGTCTTTGGTTTTATGTCATCATCTTGCTTGACCAAACTTTGTGGATGTTTTGCTCTTTTAGTGGGAAGAAACCTGTTAATTTAAAATGGTTTATGCACAATGATATTGGTTCTCCATGACAAAGTAAGACCAAACTTGATGCTTGGCTTGCACTAAAGGTAAAGAAGAAGCTTATAGATTTGAAGATAGAAAGGACCAAGGTCGGGATCACAAAAGAAGAAAAATGGTTTCTGTACTTTACCATTAATTCCACATATCTGAATTGAACAGAACTTTGTGGATGGCTTGCACTTGGAGTGATCCTGTTGAATTTTGGATGAAAAAGTGAAGGTTATCATAACTGAAAAAGGAAAAAAACTTTGTACAAAAAAAACTTGGTTGTTGATCATGTACCTTCACCAAAGTTTGTGAAGGTCTTACATTAAGTGAAGTAAGCTGCCCATTGATTTTGGAACCAAAATGTCAAACTTTGAGGTTATTGTGACTGAAGAGAAAAAATGCATTTTGTGTTTTAACCTTGGTTGTAGTGTAGGTTAATTGGCCAGCACTTAGATTGGCTTTTAGGATAAGAAAGAAACATCAAGATTTTATTGTCTAATGGTCATGGTCTTGGTAAGTCTGAGAAAAATAATGCTTTCAGCATACCATGACCAAATAATGTCAAGGTCATTGAGATATGTCGGTCAAAAATCTTCAGAGTCAACTCTGCCTTTGAGTTCCTCCATAGAGAATGATTAGGCAGAAAGCACCATTCATGGTACTCTTTACTGCCTTCTTTCTGTTTCCAGGTGAGGCTTTTTTTGTTTCCAGATGAGGCCTTTTTCTGTTTCCAGAAGAGGCCTTTTTTGTTTCCAGATGATGCCTTTTTCTGTTTCCAGATGAGGCCTTTTCCAGATAAGGCCTTCCTCCTTGTGACATTCACTTTTATGTGAAAAGCATATAATGCAGACTTAATGACATGTTTAAAGAAAAGCTCATACTTTTCTGTTGTCTTTTTAAACAGCATAGCTGCAAATGTGAGCTACATGAATATTTTAGCATTATATGCCTTTTCTTAATTTCTGCTACATAAAACTTTTCTTTGTTGATTTTGTAGGTATTTCTTGGATTTGGAAGAAAAAGAACATGCTTTTGGTCAATTTGCAAATTAATAATGCTGGTCATGATTTGATACTTTATTTTAAATTTGTTTAATAAGGAAAGATGAAAGAGGATTCTGAAACGATCATTATAAAATATAGAAATATAGGAAATATGTCCAAAGATTGTGTAGAAAATTATGAATGCTGTCAGATTTTTATTAATCATTATGGACAAGTTTTTCTGTTTTGTTATCTTACAAGATTATTGGTGTGCTTGTGTTTAGCTTACTTCAACCAAGTAGAAGAGAGATTTTTACTGCCTCCAGCATTGGCATTGGAACACATTAAACATGTACAGCCTCAGTGCATCAGATCCATTCTTTCTTCCTAAGTTCTAGACCACAGTTTCTAGCATGTACCCTCCAGGATATGGACCAGCTTTATACCTGCATGCAAATTCATTGTTCAGTTCTTGTGCTTAACTTGGGCACCCCATATACCTTCTGTTACACCTGAAATCATAAAATTTGTGAGAGGATTCATATTAACAAGTACTGGACCATTATCACAAAAGTAGGTCACTGTAACCGATATTTTGTGCTTCACTGATCTTAGTTATTTTAAGTTGATTTCTAATGCTCATTTCCATCTAGAATCAACAAAAATGATGACTTTTTGCATCATACCACACGACAAGAAAGTCACCATGACCTGCTTCATATACATCCTTGCCAAAAGAGAAAGTCTTTTATGCCAGTGCATTTGGAAGTAAGATATGGATTCAGTGGCAAACTTTCCATATTAATGACTTTAAATTGTATATTTTGAAAGGATACCACACTAGGTTAACTGTATATTATATATGTGAATAGTTATATGAATTAAATCAGTGGACTGCATTTGGTACAGAAATCTGGAAAATGTATTCTGTATGTATTGGCAGCCTAGTCACATTGGTAGAAAGGGTAATTAAAGGGCAGATAAAAAGCTGTCACCTGCATAGTGACTTTAACTTGTATATAAATTAGCATGTTGTATAAACATTATCAAAATATTTGGAATGAATACTCTACAAGCTTTAAAACATGGGCCATTATTTGGAGAGAGGCAGCCCTCATACAGAACAAATCACAGACATAAAGTGTGTACCATGCTCATAGAGATTTGCTGAACTTGAAACCATACACACTTTGTTGTCAGCAATGGAACACATTCTTAATGAGTATTTTGATTTTGACCCATTGAGACAGATTTTATGATTTGAACTTGTTTTAGAACATATTTTTTATATAATACCTCAAGCTCTTGAGCTTTGAAAAGATGGGGGGTTTATGTCAAAGAAAATTGGTCTTATTATTTTAGGCCATTTGGGGTGGGTAAATAAACATATCTGTTTTATATGTCTTAAAAGAATGTTTCCATTTTTGCCTTTTATCTTTTCTCTTGTTGGACTAGATTTTCATATTTATAAGGTTTTATCTAACTGAAGTTTTTCCAACTTTTACCATGATATATTTATAGTTGAGCTTTGTACCATTACTATATAGCCACTATTGTGCTGAAGTTCCATTGAACTTGATACATGTATACATTTATTTATAAGAGCTGTCATTCCAAGGGTACACAAAGCATGTGACTTCTGCCCAATAAAATCATGTTTCTGAGAGTGGACAATAATAATAACTTCAGAAAATATTAGAGAAAGAAAAATGAAAAAAAGAACCCAAATATTCTCAAGCTTGTGTATACTCATTGTACGGCACTTCTTTGATATCATAGAAAAATCGAGATCACTGTATTTTGAATTTTATGCATGATAATGTTTACAGTGGCTGCTGGAGTCTTAAAAGTTTTTTAGGGGAGAGTTATATAAGCATTGATTACATTGTTGTTTGTTTTTTTTAAGGGCATTTGAGTGCCACCATGTTGTGCGGCTAATTGGAGTAGTGTCCAAAAGTCAGCCAGCATTGGTACTGATGGAACTAATGGCCAAAGATTTGAAGAATTACCTGCGGATGCATCGACCAGATGAAGAGGTACGCCATTTTAAGATCATTAAAATCAAATGACATCCTTCAGTCTATTTCAGATTTTTAGTTCACCTGGTCATAAGGCCATGTGAGTTTATTATTTTACCCATTGTTTATTATTTGTTTTTGTGTCATCTATCAACAGTTGTAATTTTACCGTCTCGGTATTCACATAACAAATTTCAACCAAAATCAGGACAGTGCATCCTGTCCTTAGGGCCTTTCAGTTTTATTGCAACAATGCCAACCCGCAATCAGATATGACCACCATTACTAAAAATCACTGAAGAGATTTGGACAGAACTGACAGCATCCTGGCTTGAAGACCTTTCAGATTTGGACAGAACTGACAGCAACCTGGCATGAAGACCTTTCAGATTTAGACAGAACTGACAGCATCCTGGCATGAAGACATCTCAGATTTGGACAGAACTGACAGCATCCTGGCATGAAGTCCTCTTGAATCCAAGGCAAACGCTCTAACCACTATGCCACCGGAGCCTCTTTGTTAATATGTTAGTGTTGAAATGTGGCGTATAACATCATACTAGTTAATTTTATTATCCAAGAACATCCTATGAAGAAGCACTTGTTGTTTGATTTTGGGCCCTGTGACAGTTTTTACATATTTTCTACTGCCACCACCTTTTTTAAAGTAGGTCAGGTTGGTATTTGCTCAGTTTATCTCACCCTTAGTAGAATCATCAAGAAAAGATTTTTCCTTATTCAGAATGGATGCTGGGTGACAGAATGGTCAAAGGCACTTGCCTTTGCAAATCAGTCACATATTTCACCTCTGTCTGCACGAGTTCAGATCTTGACCCAGCCAAACTTAGTATGTGAGAATGCTTGCCAGTAGCTTCCCATGGAACCGCTCCAGTGGCCTAGTGATTAGAGCATCCACCTTGGATGCAGGAGGTCGTGGGTTCGATCCCCAGCTGAGTCATACCAAAGACTTACAAAAATGGTACTAACAGCTACCTCGCTTGGCGCTCAGCATTAAGAGGTTAGTGTTCAGACTGATCGGCCTGGTGTCAGAATAATATGACTGTTTGGGACATCATGCTACACTATCACTATAAACTACCACACTGCAAACATTGTAGCGATATGACTGAAAAATTGTTAAAGCTACATTAAAAATCCAAATCACACACACACACACAGCTTCCCTTGGGTCAGTGGTCCAGGTTCTTCTTTCACCAAATATACTTACTGCCATGTATAGGCTAACATGTGCTGAAATATGGCATTAAACCCACCAAAAACTGAACCAAAAAGTATCCTTTTTGGGGGCGGGGGGACTCATTATTGCTAATGTTATCTTAATTGAATATAATATTATCATTAAGTAGAATTTATCATCTCATTTAGTAGCCACCATAGCTCAGTCAGTAAAACATTAGACTTAGGTCTTGGGTTTGATGCCCACCCATGTCAGGCTGGATCAGCTGACTTTATGTTGTTAGGAAAGGCAGTTAGCGTCTTTTTCCTTTGGCATGATATAGTCACCAGTGAGTTAAAAGTGCTGTTAAAACCAACATAAAACAAAATTATCTTTTTAATTGATAATATAATGGAAGAGTTCAAGTGACCTATCCACTGCCTTGGAAAATATTAAGGACTTCCCAAACCACAAGCCTCAGTTGTAGACAAATAGTAGCCAGTCAGTCTCACAATAAAGAAGGCAAAGATTATTCCTGGAGCTGTCCTAGCCATCAGGTTGAATTATTGTAACATTATTAAACTATCCTATTTCCAGCCATCAAGTCAGTACTGTTTGACATCGAAGTCAGGGTTTCATCTTGTACTCTGAATCGATGTAACTATGGATTATGTTGTTGAAATTTTTTCTTTCAGTACCAGTAATATATTATTTATGAAATATAAGCGGCAAAATTAATCACTTACTGGTTTTATGATCTCGAGTAGATTGTGAGCCACAAGAAATTGAGAGCATACTAGGAGGACAATTTTTGCTTGTGGTAGAAATATTATTGGTTGTCCTCTTTAAAACAACAATCACCACTTCCGTGTGTTTGGTGTAATATAAACTTGCCAAGCTTGAATCTGCTCTTCTCAGGCAAAATCACTCAATTTTAGGCCTTATAAAATAACCTTTATATTACATAGTAATTTTTAGATTTGATAGCTCTAAAGTATTTATTGCTGTTTGTGGCTGAGCAACATGAGTAGAATATATATAGCAAATGGAGCAAAGTGCCTTTTCCAAGGGTGCATTTTGGTAGCCAAATGATGTGGTAGGGTTAGAACCCAGTCTGATGGTGTGGTAGGGTTTTGAACCCAGGCTGATCATGTGGTTTTGAACCCAGACTCTGTACCCTTTTAGGCACAATTCGGGGCACAAACAAATGAACCACCATACCATGACTTCTGCAGCCTACATGCAGGAGAGTGCATCAGGTTGATTCTACATCCAGTCAGTAATTGAAAGTTATTTTGAAGACACTTAAGTTTAAAACATAATACCTTGGTGTCTAGAAATAGAGGCAGAAAAATAAATACTTCCAAATAAATTTATTCTCGACCTGGCATAGCTTTTTACAAGATCTTTGCTTTAGCTTGACTTTTTATGCGATTTTTTTTTCAACTTCCCAGGATAATGAAGGTCGACCACCTCCCACTCTGAAGATGATTTTACTGATGGCAGGCCAAATTGCTGATGGAATGGCTTACCTAGCAGACAAGAAGTATGTGCACAGAGATTTGGCTGCCAGAAATTGTATGGTAGCAGAGGACCTCACTGTAAAAATTGGAGGTAAGGTTTGGTGTCACTGTTGTTTCTAGAACTTCATTGTCAGACATGGAGACCATTACAGTTTCAAAATAAGTCACACTGAAATGACACTGGTTTTTTTTTTTTTATGATGACCTTGAAACCAGTGCTGATTTGTTTTTAACTGCCCTCTCTGTGTATGCTGAATTGTTTTAGAAGAATACAGACTTTCTGGGCCAAATCCATATAACAACTACAAAACGTATTTATAATCAGATTGCTGTGAAATTGTACAAAGTGGTGCATATATGCGTGCAGATTGCAAGCACTAAAAATGTTGGTGAGACTGATATGTGTTCATGGTTACCATAGCAACCAAATAGAGAAAATGGGTGGAAAAGTAATTTTTGACCAAAAGAAATCAAATATAGTGTATACTTTTCCATCAAATTTAGTCATTCTGAATGTGTACATGGACAATTTGTTTCTACATATTACATATCCTCAGTTCATTACTTTTAGGCCTTTGCTAGATAATTACAACTTTACTTTCAAACATGTCTCTACTTTTCAGTATGGTAAAATATTTAGATGATGCAGTATTTATGTAGTTATTATTCACAAATTTTCTACACATAAAACATAATTCCATTCACTTATATAGTTCATTGATAAGGTACCAATACTAACCATACTGAAAATGATAAATAATTATAAATTTAGTTTAGTTGCCATAGCAACCAAAAAGTAATGTTATTGTTTGAAAGGTTTAAAAGACTGTTAAAATAATATTGTTGGCAGAATCTTTTATCCAATTAAATACAGCAATCATTTTTCAAAGAACTCAATGTTATCAAGTTGTTTAAATTATGATGGTAAAATAATAATTATCATAATGTAGAACAATTATATTTGTCATGTTTTAGGGTGAAGAGAATGCTGTATATGCAGTGAAGTCAAACTAACGGGAAACTAGTTATCTCATTTGAAAATTGTTGAAAGGCAGATGTCTTAAGGATTTTTATGTAAACATCTCTATAAGCAATTACTGTTGGTTGCAAGAATAAATTTGATTAATACAGGTATCTATGTATACATCTGACAAATGTAATAACTGACACAAAATCCATCTGCAGGTTTGTTATCGACTGCAGTGGACTATATTATTTCAGCACATCATGTAAATGAAACAAATATAAATTTTTCTTTCAAAATAAAATAATAGTTAAAAGAGATTTCACACATGGAATTAACGACTTTTAGGGTTATTTCTAGACTCATACTACATAAACTTTTCTTTTTGCCAGCATCATTACTAAATCTTATGTACATCATAACTTTCCTTTACTATTTATTAACATGCAGACAGAATTTGATTTCTTTAATAGCTTTTATAATTAATCCATTCTTTAATATATGACAGCAAATATAGTTTCTGAATAACTTGCTTTGAAACTCGAGTTGTTTTAAATTCTCATTTTTAATACATCTTATAATGTTCAGCAATTTTTGGGGGGTGGGGTGTCCCTCTTTTGATCTTTTCAGACCATTAGAGTTTGGCCCACCTTCCTAACTGTAGTTGTACCCATAGGCTTAGTGTATTTGTCCAAGGTGAATGCTAGTCCTTACAGTTTTCAAGTTTTGGTTTGTTTTCTTCAGTTATTTTTGGGGTAGCTTGTATGGGTTGTGCCTGTGTGCTTTCTCATGTTGTATATTTTTTTGTTTGTTTTCCTTAAGAATTTTTGGGTGTAACTTGTATGGGTTGTGCCAGAGCGCTTTCTCATACTGTATTTGTTTTTATTGTATGTTTTGAGTACTTTCAGACCCTCTTTTTCTAAATAAATTATTCATTTCCACAACTGTCACTGGCCTACCAAATAGACATATTTAATTCTTTTACATTCAGTATCATCAGATAGAGCAATATTATCACAGCCATTAGTTTGGGTCTTCTCATGACACAAGAGTAGTGTACCAGTTTTCAATTATATATGGTAATGAAACAGCCAAAAAATGCCAGTGTGCTACAGAGTTAGCTCTTTGAACTTTACTGCCAGTGAGGCAGAAATAAACAACAGTAGGAACACACTGAGATGGAGCTTAAAACACTGGGGAGCTCTTGTGTCCAGCACATATGCATGATAGTGATATTGGTTATCAGGTATTCTTTAGAGTGGAGCTGTATATTTGAGAGGCCTATAAGTCATTATTACCGAAAATTAACATAAATGTTTCTCAATGATTATAAATTATAGAGCAAGAGTTGTGAGGTTTTCAATGATAATTAATAATTGCAGATTGCCAAAAATATTTGAAATTAAATTTCTCAGCAACAGTCTTAACACATCTTAACTTCAATGTTGTCAAACATTTGAGGGGAGGGGGAGTGATCAAGCTTTTTTATGTTCATTGGCCTGCCTCAGAAACTGTCCTTGTTAAAACAAAACAAAACTGACGATGAAAAAAAAAAAAGATTTCTGCTGGGTCGAAAGTTCAGATATTGGATGTAGGTCTTGATTTTTAGATTCCAAAGTCACATACATTTCACATTGCTGTCATAAGAGTGGGTTAAATTAAGAAGTGAATCTATCTCTCTCTTGTCCATTTCTTTTTAAGCTTGATTGTTGAGAGAGAAAGAGAGAGATAGAGAAGCAGAGCAAAATGAACTTTATAATGCGATAGAAATTTTGTGATTTTTATTTTTTTTAAATGATAGGCAAGGAAGAATACGTTGGAGTTGACACTTGACACCCCACCCCACCCCACCCCGTAAAATGAATGATTGGTCCCTTTCAAGCTAGTACAATTCTCACTCCTGATGATACAATGTATCACCCAATATCAGAAAAGGCTCTGCACATGACAGACTCATTGATAAACTTAGCTACTATATAGTTTAAGCTCAATTTAGTGGAATTTTTAAGTTGTTGCTGAATGGGATGGCCATGTTACAGCATTTATATATCAACACGCGATAGTGTCAGAGCACTTTCATATCAGCATGTGGTATATTCCTGCAGAAAATTAATTCTCAAATTAGGAAAACTCTCCGTATTGCTATTTATTCCTCCACACAAAGCTCTAACAAACTTTATTCTAATTTGGACTATTCCATACACATATACAGTAATCAGTGCCAACTGGGCACGGGACAGCTGTGAGACTGCAACTATTAACAGCCACCATATTGTTTACATCAATGTCCACTGTTGAGAACAGACTTTCCTGGGCAAATAAGTCGGTTTCATTATTTGTTTCACTGATGTTCTGTTACAGTGATGCAGAGCCATGATCTTCAAAACAATTACATATGCCGTCTCCCAGTTATTATTAGCACACGATTAATGATTGGCCTAGAATGGACATCCATACGTCTTTGTCCTGTGCCATAAAAATAGGGTATCTGCACACAGAGCTAGGTGACATTTGACCATAAATATATGGTTCCCGCATATGCAGCCAGTTGACGTCACCCATAAATATATGGCTTTCACACTACTAGGGTTAAAATAGTGAATTACAAAATAATGGCACAGTGTATGAAAATACTGTCTTTGAGGTAAAATCTGGATCTTGGTTTGTCTGAGTTTGGTTAGAATCTGGATTTTTCATATTATATTCATTTTATTTGGTCAGGAAATACACTGCGAAGATGTGGTCAGGGTGGAAATCATCCACAAATTGTAAAAGTTTGTTAGAGAACTCGCACCGAATTCTTTTTTAACAATTGATAAGTTATAATGTAAGGATGCTTAGTTTATCAAAATACCTCTGTCCATTCAAAAGTTTGCGGACATAAGTTAATCCAAAAGAATGCTGGGATAGCCCACTAACTATTTATATCAGAAAAATGTGTACGAGATGGGTTCTGCAGTTGATGTCCGTTCCTCCTCTTTTTCTTATGTAGTCTGCTATCAGTTTTCAAATGGTAGGATTATAGTCCAATGTTGGCAGAAAATTACTGATTCTTTTCAACATCAAGTCAGTGATAGTTAAAAAAGCAAAGTGGACAGCAGAAAAAGAAAATAATGGATGAAGCAGAGTTTCTTGTTAGACAGGATGATAATTCTAAAATGATATCAGACGTGTTTTACATATTTTTTATGATGATGCAGGGACAGATTTTGGTTTCTCTTTCTTCTTACGTTTGCACTGGAGTGCTTATTATACATTAGACAAGCCTGAAAATAACTTGACTATACTATGGTCCCTTACAAGGTGTCTCAACTCGGTCCTTTCTATAAGTCATGTATTTAGTACAGTCTAGCAGTTATGTATTTTGTTACAAAATGTAATGGGAATAATGTCTACTTATGTACCCCATTATAAAGTGGCCACCATATAACACCATGCTTTTAAAGCTCCTTTGAATACTGTTGTAAAAGGGGTTACTATACCATTGGAAATTACTTGTGATACTAACTTGTAACAATTCTTGTTCTCCTCAGATTTTGGAATGACAAGAGACATATATGAGACAGACTACTACAGAAAAGGCGACAGAGGTCTGCTGCCAGTAAGGTGGATGGCTCCAGAGTCTTTGAAAGATGGAGTCTTTACAAGCATGTCAGATGTCTGGTAAGTATCCCAGGGCCAGTGATTTTCATGAACAACTTTGATTTCTTGTTTTACGAGGCCAGGTTTCATTTGAAGTTATAACAATCATGGCTTATATACTGTGAAAACAATACAGTGTCTTATTAAGAGATTGTCTTAACTACTGTTTAAAATATCATATATGGCAAGAAAAGATGAAAATAGAGTCCTTCTGATGTCTAATATGGCAAACACGGCAGTCATTTTGAAAATCACTTAATGGATGGTCATTAGGGTTGTCACTGAAAGATTTGTTACAATGTCTAATTGGTCCTCAATGAAAATGGTGCAGAGTCCAAGTTTAATCTTGCAACCAAGGTGGCAATCATAAAAAGTTTGTTATTACTAATTCGCTTGATCCGATGGTCATATTGACTTTAGGTTTTCATTACATACTTCTTATGATGCCTCCTTGGGTCTAAATTAAAATGATGCTGATCTTGCTTCAATATAGCTGCAATCTTAAAAAACTTACCACTACTCCTTATCATGTTGTGTTTGTCCTAAGTGAAAATAGTACTTCCAATATGGCTACCAGATGGTCTCAACACCTGCAAGTTAAAATGAAGAAACTCTCTTATGTTAGACTCTAGTCAGTGGAGCATCGGTCCCTTCGAGGGACTCTGTATTGTGTGCAGTGTTAATAAGTAACTTGGTTTAACATGTGAAATGTTTGATAATGTGGTTTACAATTTTCTACCAGAATCAACTGGATGTAGTGTTTTCTCCAGCTTTCTACCTTGGGCTGCCTGGGTTGCATTTATGAGGCCCATTGTGGCATATTAAGGTGGCCTTGATTGTTTATTTAGTTTTATGTATTAAGTTGTTTATTATTAGCTGTTTATTAATCACAATTACTTTATCCTGATGTTCCTTTCACTAAATTCCTGCTAATAGTTCTTTTTGATAGCTAATTGATGTTCACTTAATCTTCTTATTCACCATCCGACTTTCTAAAGATAAATTAGACTTTAAAAAATAGCTTCATCAATTTCTTTTCAATTGTTGCATGGTTGTTAACCAAATGAAATCTGTTTTTGAAGCCAAGCTTTATTCAGGATATAAGTATTGTAATTATTCCATTTGCATTTGCATTCTTTATGTTGATTATGCTGTACAATTTACCATTGTATTGGCACAAGATGTAGAAGCAAGGTCCCCATTGTCATTATAATTAATTTTGATTCATTCAGTTCCTGTGATCTCTTAATAATGCTTATGTTAAGATATGGCCATCAGTCATTAGTATATTCATTGATTAAGTATTCAGGATGAAAAAGTGAAACATGCTTTAACTATTTACAATTCATTTGCTATCATTGCATAAAAGTAATCACATTCAGTGAGAAGCTCTTGATGGATTACTAGACTTGCCTATCAGAGCACAAGCTTGCAAACAATATAGACTGCTGTTTTTGTGTGACTTTTATGATGGATGCACAACATTTTGAAGTGTACAGTGAAAGAAGGTGAAAGGTCACTGCCCGAACAGCACTAATCTACATAAATTTCATGATGGATGCCCATCATTTTGAAGTTTACAGTTAAGGAAGGTGAAAGGTCACTGACTGAAGAGCGCTGCATCTGCATAAATTTATATGATACGGGACCTTGTAATAGCTTATTGTATGTACCCATGTATAACATATGACCTACTGGGAATAACTCTGATCCTCCTTACATAATGCATTGGTAGATTAGGGTCTACACTGTTAGTTCAACTTTGTATATGAATTTAACATCATAGAGCATAATCTGCCAGGGCATTGTGCAAGGGCAGATCTGGGACCACACTGTTTGCATGTACTTGCACCTTATAAATGGATAAATATGACAAGGAGAGGGGAAACTATTTGTAATGAACCTTTACTGCACCAGAGAAGTTTCTTCTTTAAATTAGACCTTTGTTGTTTTATTTTGTTTGGGGATTTTTTGGTGGGGAGAAGATACAATACTTAAATTTTTAACTCTAAAACATGTGCATTGTATATTCAGCCTCTTATAAACAGGTATTACTGTGAATAAAATGTTAGGTTTAAAGTTTTAAAAAAGTTTGGTACAAACATTTTGTTTTAAATGACATCTGTATTTAATAGAAAACCTATTTTGCAGGTCATTTGGTGTGGTATTGTGGGAGATGGCTACCTTAGCAGCGCAACCATACCAGGGCTTGTCAAACGAGGATGTCCTCAGATACGTTGGAAATGGCAGGATAATGGAGAAACCTGAAGGATGTCCAGAAAGATTGTATGTAACTTTAGGGTTGTTCATTTCAACTTAATGGATTGAGGCAGAAATCTTTTCATTATCCCCATGCTACCATAACTGCTGGGGGGAAATTCAGGAAACTTTGTGGTTTTGCTGCTCATGTGTTAACCATTTGTGAATGGTGTGTTGTCCTTTGTTCCTGCCTCTGCATTGAATTGGCGGTGGGGGCAGATCTACAAATACTTAATTACAGTGATATTCATATTTGGCAGTTGTAAAAGGTCACAAGCATGTTATATTTGACAAATTTTGCATGATGACCATTTTGTCTCTGAGTATGCAGTGTGATGGTATATGCTTTAAATATGCATAAGAACTGGTGGGTGGATGTGTGGTCTAAAGCACTCACCTTTACTGATCACTGCCATATCAACTGTCTGCTTGGGTTCAAGTCATGGGCTCAGCCAATGTGGGTATATGAGAAAGCTTGCCAGCAACTTCCAATGGGTCAGTGGTTCTTCCTCAGATTTCCCCAGGTTTATCTTCCACCAGTTATACTGGCCACCATGTATAGCCCCTATTGTGCAGAGTAATGGCATTTAATCCAAAAAAACAACAACAGTAAGAACCATGGGGATTTGCTGTTGTGATACATTGCAGATGCTCATATCTGATCTTTTGTGCATAAGCTAAAAGCAAGACACGGGTATCACTTCTGGTGGTGATTTCATTGTTGTTAGTATGAAAAGCATTAAGATCTTGTAATAATTTTTTTTGCAAAATCTTGTATTTGTACTTTCCATCATATTGCAGTTCTTTGGTGAAAACGTTTTCTTTTACACATGTACAGAATTAAAAATTGGTAGTTACAGGAAATAAAGTGGGAATTTAATCATTGATTACTATGTAATATGTTGTTCGATGACTAAAATAACCAAGAATATGCCCACATTTAGGTAATTTCAACAATACCAGAAATTGCATTATACTTGACAGCTATATAAATTTTCTCTTTACAGGTATGACATGATGTTAATGTGTTGGAGATTCAGACCCAAACAGAGACCTACATTTAAAGAAATAATTGAAATTCTTGTGCCAGACTTGGACCCAGTTTTTAGAGATGTGTCTTATTTCTTTAATGAAGGACAGCTTAAGTCAGAAGAAGTGCAACATAATGATTTGAATGATATAGATGATGATGATGGTCCTCATCTAATGGAAGAGGAACTGGACGATTCTAACATCCCCTTTTTACCAGTGGTGACAAAGTCCCAGGATCAGGGAGTCGAGTTGGATGATCTGTTTCATGACCCAAGTTACGCTTGGCAGCCTGATCATTCTAATGTAGGGGCAGAGCCATGTGATTGTACACTAATTCAAGAAAGGGACCAGGCATGTGGGGGCTTACCCCATAATATAATCAGTGCAGCCCATAATTCAAACCCAGCCAGTCCTAACAGTGCAATAGGAGCCATGGACAATGGCTCATCCACCGAGGGCAGCAAAGATAGCAGTAAAAGTAGTAGTAGCAGTTATGCCATGATGAATGGATTATCTGTAGCTAACGGTCATTTACCGATTCAAGTCAGAACTACACCTTGTTAGTACACAATAAATAGGTGTGGTAATTGGATTCAGGAGGTTCATATTACAACTCAGAATTATGTGTCGGCGATACAAAACAGGCTGATAATATTAAGTCTGATTGATTTGAGTTAGTGTAACTTGATTTATAAGGGAGCTTTAAATTCAAATCTGTACAATGACAAGTCTTCATCACATGATTAACAAAGCTGTAATATATCTGAGTGTCACAGGATGTGAAAGTGATGTATTTTAATACAAGTTGGTGTCACTTGATTTACAAGTGATCTACGTGTTCAGATCTGTACAGTGACAAGTCTTCATCACATGATAACAAGGATTGGATATGAAAGTGTATTATAATACAAGTTGGTTTCACTTGACTTGCAAGTGATCTAAAGTGTTCAGATCTGCACAGTGACAAGTCTTCATCACATGATAATAAAGGGCGGTAATAGAAGTATGTGTCACAGGATGTGATAGTGATGTGTTGTAACACAAGTTGGTGTCACTCGACGTACAAGTGAACCTTTAGTCCTTAAATTGATGAATTACTCATCTGCTTGCAATGTTAGAGATGTACAATATTCACCTGGAGAAAAAGGCCATACAACCTTGTTTTATTCACACACAGTACAAACCCATACATTTGTATAATTGTTTTTAATCATTTGAAATGCGTGGAAACAAAGATCAGTATGGAATTTACTTTAGTGAACAAAACCAGCAAACAGTGTTACTGAGAAGCTAATCAAAGACGTTTATGTTTAGAAGTTGTGCAATTAGACACAAGGGATTTCCATGGATTAAGTGTGAAATGGAGACGACATTCATTTATGGAGTACATGATACAATTACTGTTAAATGGTTCTTTCGGGTGGCAAATTCTGTGATGTTAGATTATTTCAGAGTGAGGCAGAAAAGTAGAATCTGGTATAGAAAAATGGTATATTTTTTTTTTTACCAATGCTCTAAAAGTTTTCTTAAAAATTTGAGGTTTAATTGATAAACTAAACAAAAATGTGATAACTGACAATCAGGGTTATAGGTCGGTGACTGGAAGCATTCCCCAGCATCAGTATGGACCCATCTACATTTTCTGGAAGCTTCTTAAACAGACTTGGTTCTAGCTATATAGATAGAAACTAGGAAATCAGAAGAGAGGGTCCATGTAATTGCATAGAATAAAGGGAAACATTGTCTGGAGAACTGTGAATGGTCTTTCTTTAGTCCAGTTGGAAGCAAACACCCAATGCAAAAAATACATGTATAGCTTAGTTTCAGAACATGCACTTCTGGATTGTGAAAGACATAACGGTTCTGAGTGTATGTTTGTTGAATACCCAATCTGTAAAGGGTTTTAACAAAAACATATTTAGCATGAAGGTAAGATAACTTATATAAATTGTAGATTTAAATTTTTTGTGTGGTTGGATGTTTATTTATGTAGATTTTTATGACCTGTACACAAATTGCACAGCAAAACAAACAACAACCCCATTGAATGTAATGAAATCATTGCAAAATCATGAAAATTAGGTGTTCAAATATGTCAAAATTGGACATTCAAGAATCAAATGTGGAAATTTCCATAAAGTTTTCCAATTATGACAGTTGGGCTGTATTCAAAGAGATGGTTCATCATATAATCGGGCCCTGAGTGGCCGAGTGGTCTAAAGTGCTCTACATTACAGATCACTGCCATCTCACCTCTGTCTGCATGGGTTCGAGTCTCGGATTCGGCTGATATGGGTATGTGAGAAAGCTTGCCAGTAGCTTCTCGTGGGTCGGTGGTTCTTTCCAGGGTTTTCCCGGGTTCTTCTTCCACCATTAATACTGGCCACCATGTATAGCCTATCGTGTGCTGAAAAATGGCGTTAAACCCTACAACTACAACTACATCATATAATAGATGGTATATCAATGAAATGTGTTGGGTCTAAAGTCTTGTAGCCTCTTGACATTTTGTTTTTTAAAAATAGATTAGGTGGACAAATAATGGAAATCGCTTTTATTGAGAAAAATAAATCTGTTACTTTTTACAAACACGCAATCACAGTTATCTTTAAATTGGCCAACAATTGAAGAAGTTATCTTTTTTTAAGCGGTAAGAAGACTTTTGTGTCTGTATGGCATGAGGAATGTTTACATGTAGTTTCTAGGTCTACTTATAAAAAACAAAATCGCTGATTTTAAACAAACCAATGACTTTCAAACGCACATCCTCACAAGCAGATTATTTATAAGGCAGAGACATTGGAAAACCCAGACCCGAGATGTGGTGGCAAATTAAGTTAGGCTCCTCTGGAGAAGATATACACAATCCTTTACTACTACTTGTGAGTTTGTTTTAATGGAACAGTATTAATGGAAGTTTTTATGCACATGGTGTCTTGGTAGATTGTCTTCAAGAAATGTAGACAGGATCATAATATGATGAATGTTTGTTTCGCATGATGTCTTCAGTCTGATATAATTTACTTGGCTACTGAAATGTATCATGGAATTAAGAAGTTTACAGACCTGCCAACCCTTATGATTATGCCGTAATTTTTGTGGAAATGACCTTTTAAAAATGGACTTACGGAACAAAAACACCAATTACAGTAATAAAATTGTTGCAATTAAATCCGGATACTGGCTTGCCCATGTTTCATTCTGATTCTTGTTTCATATTACGATCAGGAGACTTAGTCAGGGAACCAGATTAACTTTACAGGAGTGACTTGGATGCTTTAAACTGCAAATATTTTGTGATTCAAAACATCTGCATGATCAAGCTGATGCATATTTTCTAAAAATTGCATCCAAAAAGTGATACTTTTCATGATGAAAGGGACATTAAACCTCTTTAAAAGTTTAAATCAGTACAAAAGAAACTGCAGTTTGTGAAACGACACTGATGTAATTAAGGTACCGGTATACTTTACAAACTTTTTGTTTGCCATTGCTGCATCAATTCTTAATCACAGATCTGGACTTAAACAGCTTAACAATAGCAGTACATGATAATTTCTTACACATTACTGAAAACTGGTCCTACTTGCCAGAAAAAACTGATTGCCTTACTGAGAAGGTCTTTTTAGGGTTGGCAGGTCTGAGTTTAATCTTCTCTTTCAGTCACTGTTTAAAAAATGTATGCAAATCATTGGCATAAACAGAATCATAACTTGACAACAAGGAATTCTTTGTTAGATTGCAGTATGGATAGCATATTTATTGTCATAAATAGTGAAGCGATGAAACAGATCATACCCTTTAGGCAACAGCCATTGGTAATAAAAGGCTCTCTCTCACAAAAATGTGTACAAGGCAGACCTTGTTAACCCTGTTACACCAAAAGTATTTTGATTATGACAAACATGAATTTTTATTCTTCTGATTGTAAAATCTAAATATATGCTCATTTACATTATACATGTGCTTTCATTGTTGATAAATCAATTTTCTTGACTAACTTGTACAGTTATGGTGCAGATTTTTAAAGTTGAAGCAAAAAGTAATATGTGCTTGAAAACAATTTAAGTTTTGTCCTGTAATGATAGTTTTGTGCCATTATCATAACACCCTTCATGTACTAATTGTAGTGTGCAACCATCAGATAATCAAATGGAAACATTTTTCAATACATGGTAAGCATTTTTTGTCACAGAAGAGAAAATAAATTGGAAAAAGTGGTAATTTATGCCCATTTACTTTGCATTCAAATATATGTACATATGATGTGAATTGTGAGTGGCATCTCCGCATATGGAGATGCTTTTTAAGAATTTATAAAATCGAGTGAATTAGACAAGGGCAAAGTATGTTTACATCTACATGAGGGACTGACCCAGTATTTAAGAGCTCCTCAGTCTGGGAAATGTCTTTGTTTCTCAGAGTTGATATGTTGAGGGCAAATGTTGTGTTTATAATGTAATTTGTGTAGTAGTTTACAAATGCATAACAGTTTATTCATATAAATTATTTGCACCTGTTTGATCTTTGTTTGATAGCTTGCTCTGTTTGTTCAGACTATTAGAGAAATTTAGTTTGGATTTACCCTAAAATTGAGGAGCCTTAAAAGTACATGTCCTGGGTAGCTATGATATGTGATACATCAGACATTGATGGTGTAAATAATTTTCATATTATACAGTCATTTGATTCATTGGTCGTGATGATGTGACTGATTTAGCACAGCAAGGAGTGTATGTGAAAATATGAATGCTGTATTGTACATTGCTAACTTATTCAGTCGGAACCATTCACATTACCAGTTTTTAAACATCCACCGTAAGGTGGAACATGTTGCTTTATGATGTTTGTCCATCTCTCTAGTACATATTTCTTCTCAGCACAGTGACTAAACGTTTACCACTCTCTCCAGGTACCAAACTTGCTAGATGTTTCCTTTTTGGATGAGAAAGAACCCTATCAGTTTTGTGGTCATGGTCACAAAGTGAAAGAAGAAAAATAGTTTTCACACAAGAACTCAAAATGTCCATTGTCTATAATTAACAAACTTCATGGATTGATTGCACTTGGGGTATGAAAGAATCCTATTGATTTTGGAGTGAAACAGTCAAAGTTAATATGTTTTAAATTATAAAAATGGTTTCTGCACAATGACTTGGGGTTCTCAATCATCAAAATTTACCAGATTGTGGATGACTGGCACTTTGGCGAAAGGAAGAAATTTATCAGTTTGTGGTCAGAAGCACCAAAGGTCAAAGTCGCTGAAAGAAATGACTTCCACACGCATTAATATTGGCTGTACATCCATACCTGGACTAGATTTTGGGGGGAAAAATTTCAGTCAGTAAGGTCAGTGACTAATGTCATTGAGACTAAAGATATTTAAAAAATGGTTTCTGCACAATAGCATTAGTTTTATATTACAGACCTGGACCAAACTTTGTGGATGGCAGTGAAGCCTATCAATTTTGGAGCATGACCAGATGAAGAAAAGTTGTTTCTGTGCAGAAATTTAAGTTATCTACTTATGGGTCTTTTAAGCATGGTTACTCGTATTATATGTATTTGTTGATCTTGGCTTTGCTAATGGTTGTTTTTATGTATGTAGATTTTATATTGTGAATTATTTGTTCCTTCTAAGTGGTTGCTTCATTATCTTCTCCATAGGCAGCTATGCATGGGTATCTGAAAATTGTGTGAAATGAATAGAATATTTGTGGATTGTGTCCATTTTATGATTTGTGTAATTATTAATCCCTAACGTTAAGATCTGTGCACATGTAAGATAACGTTAGCTTTTGCATTGCACAACATGACTTTCTGCTTGTAACATGTCGAATTCTTGCAACCTTATTAGGAACTCTCATAACTTATGGATATTTAGCAAAGATTGAGTGTTTGAGTATCATTGTGATGGTGGAACATTGATTTACAACATTTACACCATTCATTTAATTATTTCAAAAGTAAAATTCAAAACTACTCGGAACATCCTCCAAGTCTTCTGCTGAAAACACCCAACATTCATCTGCATGAAAAAAATAAATTCATTCATCCTACATACCAAGCAAAAATGAAGGGGAAAAAAATCACAACTCTCAGAAGTATTTTGTTCTCGTTATCTTTTGTTAATTTTGTTAAAAGTATTAAAATCCACTGCAGGGCTATGTTGAAGGAGTCCAGTTTACTGCTGTGAGTAAATTAAATATTGTAAATGAAAATTTTACAAAATGTTTAGAAACAGATTTGTTGAATCACTGAAATACATCCCTTATCATATGCATGGATCTTGTGAAATCTGTGACTTTCTTAATGTAATGATTTTGTTCCATATTAAGATTTGAAGAAATCACTAAGTTGCAAAATAAAGAATTTCATCTTGTTCCATTTTAGATACATGGATGGAGGGACCATCCCAGTTCAATACATGCATTTAGCAAGTACAGTATATACTGTAGTATAAGTTGGAGCCAACTCCAAAAAGCTTAAATCCAAATCTTGCAGTGCCAGGTTTGCCAGAAAATCTGGATATTACATTTTGTTACTACTAAAACAACATAGACCATAATCTGCTGGTGCATAAGGTGACGGCAGATTAGAGTCAATGTTGTTTGCAGTTGGTTCTTATTTGTCTGTGGTTGTAAGGTTAACAGCACAATCAATAATTTTCATCTTGCTCAATCAAATTTCATTAGCCCAGTTTGAAGTTTTCTGTATGTAACCACACTGCAAATGGCTCGAGTGTGAAACATGTTATGTATTTGTCTTCAGTTGACTTGGATCAGACACATTTACTATGGTAAATAATCTTGTGGGGCAGGGACATTTTCTTTGACTTAAAAATGGATATATATATATATATATATATATATATATATATATATATATATATATATATATATATATATTCATTCATTCTATTTAGTATATAATTAGATAAGCAAATATTGTTTTATGCAAATATCTTGCAAAAATCAAAAGGTTGGTGGTCTCTTAATATCATTACATAGTACATAGATCAGATCTAGACTGTATATGACCATGGGTTAGAGTATATTTATTGGATTTTCTCAGGAGATGATTCTTGCAGGATCATTAAAACTCATTCAGATTTTATATTTGCATATTTTTATTTCTTGTTTTCATGTTGTCTTAGTTAAAGACCTCATTTTAAGTTTTAATTCGATGACCTCATTTTTTGGGTTTTACTTGAATAGATGTGATTTTTTTTAGAAACAGTTCTCATTTTATTCAGAGGCATGGGTTTATCAGGTTATTATATCTTGTGTACCTTTTACTTGAAAAAAAATGTACTTTATTTATGATTTATCTTGTAGTTTATACTTACAGCAGAAACTGAACATAATTTTTTGAGGCTGACCTATAATAAAGTTTTAAATAACTGTTAATTAGAAATCTTAATCAATTAAATGCTTGTGTCTTGCATTTATAGAGGTAAAGTTATACAATGCTTGTAGTATTGATTTTCTATCCTGTCTTACACTATAGCAAATTCATATATTGATATGTCTTTTAAAATTAGTTAATGCAAGCTTGTCAGTCAGCCAGTGAATATGGCTGTTTGCTATCCACACGGCTCTTTTGACAATGCATATTGAAACGTTGCATTATATTGAAGGAATTTAGCACAGGTAAGAACATTTAAAAATGTTCATCATTTCAATTGCGCTGAAATTGTTTGACCTACACAAGTAAGAAAAAAACGTACAACAGTTCTCTGGGTAATTCATTCATTGACTTCATGTTAAAGGAAAGAACTATGAATGCTGAGTCAGTTGAAACTTGTATTCCTTGATTGGTATCCTTGTAGTATGTAAACCCAACTGCTAACAGCATAGACCCAGATTTGTCTGCTCATGAATCAGGGTTTGCATGGTTTGCATGAATCTATAGTAGAATGAAGAGGATAGACCCTGATTTGCCAGTGCATTTAGTAACACCAGATTTGACAACATTCTGTCCACAGTTTGGTGTGTATTTCACAAAATTGATGTGACATGTTTGTAGCAACACAATGGCTCATTGCTTTTGTACTAGCTGGATAGGTGAATAACATGGTTGGCTTAATTTTTAAGCTTGAAGTAGGTCATATTTTAAACCCTTTTTTAAATTTGACTGTTTTTAACTTAGTTTTTGTTATTAGCTCATCTTCAAGCAGGTGCTTGTTTTAGAGTTTGTGATATTTGCAAGTTTATGTGCACAAGTGTTAAATGGGAATGACTGGGAAAGAATGTGATAGTTTGCGACTTTTGTGTTAAAGTTGGAATGTAAATAAAATAGGTACACATGTACACACATAGGCACTAACAAAAAGGATGTAATTTGGTGGAAAATTTAGATGTAAAATATGTGATGCATACAGGTAGTTATATATATGTAAATAATCATTGCCATCTTACCTATGTGTTTCCTCTCATTATGTAGTGTCTTTGGTAGTGGGAATTACTGTTCGTATGTGCTTGCCTGTTTTTCTGTCTCCATGCATTTTCTTTTTATGACATTTTCACATTTTTACGTTAGGACAAAAATAATAATTATTTTCTTGTTTATGTTTACCTGAATTACTGCACAGTTTTCAAGTCCAGTAAGCATCAAGAAATATATTTGGCCTCTCATGATGAGAGAGCCCCTTGGTAATGACCATTTTCCTTCCATCCATCCATCGTTCAATCTGTTGACACTTTTTGTAACCATCAAAATTTGGCGGTACTTAATTGGATGCCCTATTTGCTTGGTGAAGTTGCCTAATACATTTAGATGTGGATTTTAAGCATTTAGTCTTTTATGTTATCCTTTTTCTATCAGTTTTAAATTACCACTACAGAAAATCCTTGTAACCAGCAAAGCTCAGGAGCCATTCAACCCATTGTGGTACAATTTAGTATGTACATTGTCTGTTAGACTTTGATGTGCATTTTATGGGTGGACACTTTTGATAGAGCTTTGACCACTGACAATTAAATTCATATCTACTCATGAAATGATGCGTGTAACTAGTATAGTTCAAGGACCATCTCAACATATTTTAATGGAACGTTTTATCGATATTTTCTGAGTGACCTAAATTTGCATTTTGGTTGTCTTGGCCACTACTCCATTTTAGATAGAGTTCTTTTCAATCAAAATTCTTGTCTCCCCATCAAAACTTGGAATATTGCTTGCAAAATTGGCATTGTGTAAGAACCATTCAGATAACATGATGGAATTTGGCAAGAACAGTTCCTCTTAGTGCTTGATGCGCCTTTATGGACTTTGTTTTATTGTCACCATTGGAAAAGAGTTGTGGCCTTGTCAATCAAGTTCATATCTTTACATGTGATGTTGCTTGTGATGAGCATAGTTCAACAGTAACTGCTTTCGTAATATTGTGAGGAAGTTCTTAGATATAGATGAGCCTTTTGGGGTTTTTCTTTTTTCTTTTCTTTCTCATTTACTCCATTTTAGTCAACATTATAGCCCTTGTCAGGTAATTTCATGTCTAGAGACTGTTCTCAGAATGTATTCATGTGACTCTGGGTCAACAAATCCAAAACGAGGCTATGATAGGCACAGCTTTATTTTATGTTGCAACAAGGCATTCATTTCCATGTTTATAAACTGAAAATTAAAGAGAAAATTATTTTAATAAACAGATTAACAGAATATCCCATACATAAAATGACAAAATTTTATATTGTTTAGACATGATTCTTCCCTGTTATGTTTACTTTATCTAATGTCTGCATTTACATACAGGGTGTTAAATCCATCTACTAACACCACAAAAATAATATTAATTATAATCAATGAGGAAGGTCACATAAATAAGGGACCAATTTGTGTGTTTGGGGGCAGGATGCTTTGATTCTCTCTCTCTCTCTCTCTCTCTCTCTCTCTCTCTCTCTCTCTATATATATATATATATATATATATATATATATATATATATATATATATATATATATATATATATTAATGGCTTTCAAACAGTTTTGAACAAATAATCCTGCTGTTTTGTGGGTAAATATATAACTGCCAGTCTGTTATTGAAACAAAAAAATGTGTTCATATGAATAAAATTGTATATCCATATTGTCAGTTGACCAATGATGTTGTATTGAGTTCAGAAAATAAAAAATGTCATTTAAAGGGAAAATCCCAGTTCCTCCCACCCACAGGCACTAAAAGCAGCAAGCACCATAACAACAACCAGGTTGTGCACTTCTGATACAAATTAATACATGTACCCAAAACTATTTAAAGTACACCACAAAGTATATACTGGTGGGGGTGGTGGTTAAAAGGGCAGTTTGTGTCACTATGCATATTTTGTAAATGTTTTATTCTGACCGCGTGTTTTGACCACAGTATTGATTGATCATTGCTGTACATTTAAACCATACCTAATCAGAAACAAAATCCATGTTTTAAATAGTTTTTTTTCTCTCTATCGTTAACTTGTATTTTGTGCACTGTAGAGAAAAAGGACACTCAAGATAGGATGTAAATAAACTTACGTTTAAGAGAATGGACATATCTCTCTACTGTATTGAATCCTTTTGTCATCTGTTCCTTCCCTGAACTGCTGGAGACACCCATGATGAAATTCTCAACGAATGCAAACAGCTCAGATCATTACTTGATGTACAGTAGGATGCCATATTTTTTCTTGATCTGCCTAGCTTATCCTTGTTTTCGCAATACATTATTATTCATTAGGATCTCATTAAGAATGGCCTATACATTAGATGTTGTTTGTATTGAGGAGTCCTTGAAGGAATGGGATTTCATTCCACATCTTCATCTGGAAGAGTTATGGCCCCTGAGTGCCCATATTCTTCAAACTTGGGTTTCTCAATTATGTTCCTCTGTTTCATCACTACAGAACCAATTTGTAGTGAGTGGTTGCCCTTTGTTATGCTAATTGCTCAAGTTGATTATGTTACTTTTAGTAGTAAATTGAAAGTACCGGTAAACCCATATTGGACATAAAAGGGGAATTCTGTTGCTTCGCCTTAAGATTTATTTACATAATGTTCCAATTAACTCCATTTTGTTGTGGATAACTGATGGTTTGATTATTTTTATATGAAAATTGCATATTCTTACCATATGTACTATGTTATAAGTAGGGTTCAACTGCAGAAACGGAGACCCTCATCTGCCATTGCATAATGTGCTATTAGATACAGGTCTGATTGTTTGTTCACTGATAACTCCATACAAGCTGCATTGACCTAGATCTGCTGGTGCATTATGTGATGGAAGTTCTGGGTTTGTATAATTTGCAGATTGATTTCGCTTACAAGCAAGTGTATATGGTACTGTATTTTCCATGTTTAGTTAGGTATTTGACTCCACTTACAAGCAAGGATATGGTACTCTATTTTTTATGCATAGTTCGGTATTTGACTCCACTTACAAGCAAGGATATATGGTACTCTATTTTCTATGTATAGTTAGGTATGGCAAGTTGAAAGTGAGTGGTTTCAACAATAATGATAATACTTACTTGGTTTTGGAGAGAAAAGGAAGATGTTAATAGTTTACACTTTATAAGAATACCTACTGAAAGATGTATGTGAAGTGTTTGTCATACTTTTTAAATTATTGGAATTCAACAGACATCTTGGCGGGGGTTATATTGGTCATAAGTTTCAGATCAAAACATTCTTTGTTTGAAACCATTTTCAAGTTTGACTTGTGGAAATTTAATTACAGAAAATGAAATGGAAAATGTGAAATATTCACTTGAAAATAAAAATAATGTTTGACTCACTGCGAAAGGTAGTATGCTAAATTGTAAACACCATATAAACTCTAAACACAAAGTATATCCATTCCGTTATGAACATTTTCCTTTTCTACCAATTCCATTGTTTAGAGAGTTGAAAGTTGAAACTTAACTAGAACATATATCTTTCATGTATTGGAGAAATAATTGTGGTATGAAACGAAGGTCTAGTATAACCAAGAGAATTGGATTGCATAAAATTGTTAAATTTCATTTGTAGGTTTAATATTTTTCCTTAATTCTCTTCAGCTTTCATTTTTTTCTTCAGTTTCTCCTCTTGACGGGGAGTCATTAATGTTGATCTTTATCATTTCCTTATTGATTGATTATTTTGCATGTACATGCCCAAATTTATGTATGTATCCTGGTATCATCATATGGAGTAGATGGACTGGATACTTGCCTAATTGAAATTTTATCTTTTTACCTGCACACCTAGTCATAGCTTGCTCTTCAGCAATGTAACTTTGCTTTAAACTACAAAAGTCAGATGAAACTAATACGCGTATGTGAGGAAAATGTTATTTTTAAAATGTAAAATGTCAGTATTTTCTGACTCTTCTTTACAGACAAGTTCGTTTATAACACAAAGTTATAACACATATTCAAGCATATATCACATGCTATAGGTAAGATAACGTTTAAATTTTTTTATTTGTTTGTTTTATAAAGATTTGTGTAAATTCAGTTAGGTTTATTTAGGCTGGACAATCCAGGAGTAAATCTCAAGCTAAACATCACTGGTCTAGATCATATTTGCTTTGTATCACTCAAATTCTGTGTACCTTTCAATTATGTAATCCATTTGCAGTTGAAATTGCACTAATTGTGTGTGTTTGTGTGTTGTTCACTGGACCATTGGCTTATCCTTTGTTCAGTTCAATTGTATTCGTATGATTGAAGGAAATGCACATCTTTAAAGGTTGAATGATATGATGTCCTATCTGATCATTTATATTGAACCATTTTTGTAGAAATGCTGAAATTACCAAAGTAAATAAATGTAAATATTGATATATTTAATGAAGTGCATGTGTTGTTTTTTTTTTGTGTTTTCATCATTTCTGTTAAAATTGCACAAATTTGAGTGTGAACCGCTCTGGTGGCCTAGTGGTTAGAGCATCCGCCTCGGATATGGAAGGTCGTGGGTTCGATCCCCGGCCGAGTCATGCCAAAGACTTACAGAATTGGTACTAACAGCTTCCTCGCTTGGCGCTCAGCATTAAGAGGTTAGTGTTAGGACTGGTCAGCCTGGTGTCAGGATAATGTGACTGGGTGGGACGTGATGCTACATGTCTGCGGCATGATGCCCCAGTACTAGACATTGCTATAAACGGCCACACTGCAGACATCGTAGTGATATGACTGAAAAATTGTTAAAGCTACGTTAAAATTCCAAATCACACACACAATTTGTGTGCAGTCATCTCTCTCATAGCCTTTCTTTCTTTCCACTTTACACAAGCAAATATCCTGCAGTTGTCTTACAAAGAACATGAAGATGGACTTCTGCTGTATCATCAGCATAAAATAAAGAAGGGCTTATGCCATTCAGTTACTTCCCTGCCATATACTAGCAGGGATATAGTGTTAACACATATCTGTTCATTATATCCTGCCTCTTCTCATCAGACGTGAACTCTTTTCTGCTCAGTATCTTTACAATAACTGTACAGACTGGAACCAAATTTTGTATTAGGCTTTACGTTAAGACGTACTATATGTACTTATATGTTGAATCCAACTATAGCAACATAGAGCCTGATCTGCTAGAGCATCATATGACAGATCTAGGCCTGCCCATTTTGTAGTTGGACTTGAAAGCAAGTATGTACAGTAAGTCATATTTAATTTGCACCATTAGTAGTATGATAATTGGCCTTTTTGATTTTTTCTAGATCATGGCCTCTATCCCCTATGACATTTTAGCAAGAAAGCCACATGCTTTGTGCATTAGCATTAATACAGAAAAGTAAAGTGACCAAACAAATGTCCAGAGTCATATAAGATAAATGCAGTACGCATAGTAGTAATTGGCAAAAACTACCTTGGACAATAGACCTGTCTTTGAGATTTTGATGTGAGAAGTTTTGTTATTTTCTTTTTATTCAATGTTTGTTGTGTGCAAATTTGCAATTGCATGGTTTCTTATTTGTGCTCAGAGTTGTCAGAGCTAATCATTTTATCCTCCATTGCCAAATAATTTAGTTACTGATTGTGTTTTGACTACATTGTGCTGATGAAGCAGTTCTGAATAGACACGTATTCATGAATGTAATCATATCAAAATTAATTTGCTAGCACCACCAGTCACCGGTGACTATTTATATAGCCCCGACAATACTTTTGACTGGTGCGCCTGTGATGGTTGTCATGGTTGGGATACGTGTTACACCAAGACCAACGGTTGCATCGGCACGTCCACAAATGGCATCTACGGCCAAACCCACGTATTTATATTTCACAATCAGCTCGGTTCTCTTGGTGATCTCACCTCAAAGCTGTTGCTTCACTTTATTTTTTCACGTTGGTAGCACTGAGATTCCATTGTAGTTCTTCTGTTGAAAATACGATTGCGTAGTACAGTTGCTCAGCCGGCAGATACTGTCCTGACTCAACGTCCATATGCAGATGTTCTTCCAACCAGTTACCCATTTTAGAATGCTTTGGTGGCCTAAGTGGCTAAAGCGTCCACCTTGGATGAGGGAGGTTGCAGGTTCGAACCCCGGCCTAATCATATCAAAGACTTATAAAAATGGTACTAGCATTTGCCTCGCTTGACGCTCAACATTAAGAGGCTAGTGTTAGGACTGGTGTAAGGATAGTGTAACTTGGTGGGACATGATGTTACATTTCTGAGGCATAATGCCAAAGTGCTAGACATTACTATAAACTGCCACACTGCAGACATCGTAGCGATATGACCGAAATTTTTTTAAAGCTACGTTAAAAATCCAAACCACTCGCACATATCATTTTTACTGGCACAGCTGTCGCACATAGAAAATATCTTCTCGGGAATATTTAAATTCCGTACTAAGTCGCACAAATTTTTATTTTTTATTTTTGCGTTTACTCTCACGCACTGGTCTTACGTGTCTACATATGACTATCATATTAAATTTCAGATCTCTAATGTACAGTTTTATCGTCAATGTTTCACACCGCAGATCTACAACGTGCCCAATGTGTTAACCGATTATAATGACATGGAAGATACACGGGTACCGTGGGTGTAATTGATAACAAATCACCCATTTAGACTGTTGGTGAAAACCCAAATAGGATTTAACCCTGAACTGCTACATCTCCAACACCTGTGTCTGTCATTCAGACCTGCTTTCACAACTACCACTGATGGCGGCACAGGCTAAATTAATCTGGGCCGTTGAGGTAATTCTGGCAATGTCAGGCGCGATATGATATCCATTCCATGTCGATCCTGCAATCAAAAATTTATTACGAGTATGGTCAGGAATATCTTTGGGCTAACTGTTCTCACTGATGATTGCCTAGTGTGAACTAAGTATTGCGGAGATTCTATTGTCTGAGCATAAACGTCATGTATTTTTCCAGGTTGTTTGGAATAACACTTGTTAGTGCCTATGACGATGATGCTACTGCTAGCACTATTAGGTGACTATCCAATATGTCTGTAACAATGGCCATCTTGAAAATGTTGGTATTGCTACTCCTGAATGAATCGTCAAATCAAACGGGGCATTTTTTGCTAAACTCTTGAAGGATCATGGTTTACCTTTGTAAGTGAGAATGAATTGTTTTTTTACTTTCCTGATAACAACGAACAACGGCGTTAAACAGTGAACAGTTCAGCAAAGAATTAATATATTGCTGAAGATGGCAACCGTTTGTATTTGATGTAGAATGCATCAACAAATCAACAAGAATCCTGCAGACTATATTCTGCTAAAATGCCCTGTTTGTGATTCAAGGAACATACTACAGTCACTGGTGTTAAGAAAGCATTTAGTAATATAGCAAAATGCAGCTATGAAAATATAGGTAAGTTTCCACCTGGTCTAGGTTAGCTTTTCCGTATAATCTGAGTTGCACAGACGATGATCGCTTTCCTCTGGGAATGATTACACTGAGATGAAAGGAACTTTGTCTATAAATTGTGTTAACGAAACGTTCGATGAGGTACATGTGGAGACGTAAGCGATAGTCTCAATAGCCGCCTTGAATTATACTTCAAATTAGAGCTCTCTAATTTTTTACACAAGAATGAGAGCTGTTTGTGATTATATAATGATTTTACGCAAAATGAAGTCGAATGAGGATAGCCTGCTTGTGATTAAATACTGATCTTACACAAAGCTGACCGATGGCTAGCCGCCATAATGGTAGCAGGTGATATACTGATTTTACATAAAAATGTTGGCAGAGCTCTGGGCTGATGCTGGTGGTTATATATTGAGTTTTGATTAAAACGCAAGTGATTCTGCAATCAGACATTGAAACTTACATACCATGGCTTGGAGAGAGTATCCTACCTACAATATGTATGAAGCAAGCGAGCAAGAAGATGTCAGACACTTCCTGCGTCATAAAATTCTAACACAAAATCCAAATAACAACGGCTACCTTCTGATTGCATTCGCCAACATAGGAAAATTCGAGAAATTAGTTAGCACGTATCGTTTTGTTTTTGAGCGGTGGCATGGTATTATATCAATAGACGTCATTATATATTATATCAATGGCAACAGGTCGAGCAATCGAGACCTTAGTAACTGCATCGCGGAAGACGAATAGTTTACGTTGCGAGATTCGAAAACATAAGAAGACAGTTCGTCCAATACGTGCAATAATATCGATTCTGGCGAATAAGAAACTTTTATGTCTATATTTACAGCCGATAGCTCACTTGGCACCATTAGGCGTTTTAGCAGCTATATAGGGTCTGAAAGAAGTCTTATTTGCCAATTCGCGGTTGCTGGTATTCGTTTTCTATTGTGGCCGCTGCATTTGAGTTTAATTGCTGTCTTAAATTATATTCTTCATCCTCTATTTTGTTTTTGCTTAGATGAAGCTCATCTCCTCAAGAACACATGATGATACTATATCAGCCACATTGGTTTTGAAATGACAATGGGATTGCGTATTCACGCCGTCGACCATAATGTGGCGCTTGTCATCGTAGCCAGATAGCCCGATTTTATTTAGTGTGATTTTACTTATGACCTCGTAATCCGATTGAAATGTATTCATTTTAATATATTGTTTTTTTCTCCAGCAAGTGCTGTCCGTATACATGATACGTATTAATATTTTTCACAACTTTCTTTTTAATCTCGTGGCACGTTTTTCTTAATCGTCTAGCAATTTCAGCAAGTGCCTTTTTACTTAACGTAGTTACGTATTCTCTAGCAGGCATATGATCCTTGTGAATTTTCCAACAATTCCTTTTGTTGCTTGCGTCATAGTATTTGCTAAGTAGATTGCTGAAAAATCAAAATTTTCTCGCTTAGAAAGCATGTCGTTATACACGTTTTCCGTCCTGATTTCATTACCCAGCAAATCAGTATCAGCTGGTCGCCATATTTCGCTTCGATCGTATTATGATGAAATTCATACATCAAATTACTTTGACAAGAACAACAAACTCAACATAAATTTTCTTCTAAGTTATATATTTATTTTTCTCATGTAGATTGAGGATACTGCTATGTTCTGGTCGAAAATCTTTATTGAGACAAAGCCTGGGTCGGCCACTAGGTTACGTCGTTTACTAATTCAATATTGTCTTGTTTTCTATTGTTTTCCAGAGCTTTTCCAAAACTGAATTATTACTTAGCTTGAAAAATCCAGTTCGAGATCGTTTGTTGCAGCTGCTCTCCTTGTCGTGTTGAAATCATCACGAAGCTTCAGCTAAACTTCCTCCCGGAGTTTCACAACACGGCCAATTATAACAGTTTCCAAGCCGAGGCACTGCATCAGATTTATGTAGTGGACGAGGTAGCTTGTTTTACCAAGCATACCAATTTTCGCATCCTGAAATTGACGATGCCGAGAATTTTCTTTAGCGCTGTTGAATACGTACTGGGCATTGGGTCATATATTGCCACAGTTTCTGATACGAGTGGATAATCATTATGCACTTCGAGAACACAGACTGTGTCATCATTACTACCTAATATTTTTGGTGTAAAATTTTCTGTCGGCATCTAAGCAAAATCACCCATAGGAAACTTTTGCGATATAGCCCAATAATACAAATTAGTAGGATATAAATACATAATATACTTGGTCACCTGTCTTTCGTCATAGCCAGGCAGTATTTATTGTTGACTACAACATGTCTCTTTGCGAGGACAGAACTGACAACACTTATTCCGTTTTCGATAAACTTGTGCATGTGAATATCTGTGAGCAACTCTACCTTGATTTTTTGTTATCAAATTGACAGCAGCCTCTCATGACAGTCCTGGACAAAAATAAAACTATGCAGGATCCAGCGTGTAAAATGACATACATATATCATAGGTATATATTAATAGATTCCAGATGAGGGCAGCTCAATATATCGTCGCAGAAGATAATAAAGTTAGATTGGCCTACAGTCAACACAGATGCCATCAAGAAGGAATACGTGGAAAAATATTCTAGTGCCAAAGTTTTGCAGGCTGAGACGAGCAATAATTTTTCTTAAGGTCACTTGCTATCTACCAGCCAAAACTCTCGCATCTAGTATCATGGCAATCAGATGCTTCTGTCTGCGCCAGGTGTGTTGTATCTGCGCGAGGTGTGTTGCCGTTATCTGGCGGAACAAAGACATCCATGGGAAAAATAATATTTCAAACATGCTGTTGACACTGGGGAGACAAATAAAAAATATATATTGATGAAAATTTCCGGGCAACTTTATTTTGCCAAAGCCACCTACGCGCTTGCGTATTTTTTGTGTCAACCAAGAACTAAATAATGGCACTGCAATGAGATTTCGTTACACGCCAAACACGTAGAGATCATTTGCGACAGATTAGCCCACGGCAGCCACTAGCTCATTGCGTCCAGAGCTGCCAGCGGTTTCAGGTGTGTGGACAGTGTTTATGGACAACGATTTCTGTCTTTCATGATGTTAAATATTCACATAGCATTCAGCAACAATAAGATTACAGGTTTAGTGACTCCAAGAAGCACTGCAATAAACAGTATCTAGATACAACGTTCGGTCCGGACTGAGACATATCAGTGGATAATCCAGCGGGTATACTGGAACGATGAATTATTTGTCTAAAAGTAAATCACTATGTTTTACTTTTGAATCTTAAACAAGGCGGATTTTGTACATATAACATATGCGGTGGAATACAGCCCAATAAATATTCAGGAGCCAGAAGGGTTCAGAATTTGGAATAATGTTAATGTTCCTATATTTCAGTACAGCTGATATAGACAAAAACAGCACAGTAAAAAAAAACAATATAGGCGTGCCAGCGGACAATACAGATGATGTAAGAAAATAGTAGATTGATATTAAATGCATAGATTACTATCGGACATATTTCTTCACTGTCGTGTAATGTTCTGAACAGAAGTGGCGTTCATGCACAAGCTTCGTCCGAATACTCAAGCATCTTTTAAGTTTTCTAAGTGTTTGCTGGCCACATTCCATATTCAACAGCAAGAAATGAGTGGGCGACTGCTGGTATCTACAATAATGTTTGGATTGAGATAGATTTGACAGCGGCGTTATGCATCTGTCGTTTTGCTGGGGGCGGGGGGGGGGTAGGATGGTTAGCAGCGAAATTATAAATAACTGGAGACTGGAGGCCTCTAATGATGCTGTCATCTGAACAAGACTTTTACCAAGCACATACAATATAGGCTTTGAAATATATAGCTATAACATCCCGATTCCAAGTAATGCGAAATGCAAGGAGTTTCATATATTTTGTCTTTCTGCAATACCAATAAACCCTGGTCTTAGTTACTTTTAAATATTCACGCTCGATGATATTTTGAAGAAAGAACACACACACACACACACACACACACACACACACACACACATATATATATATATATATATATATATATATATATATATATATATATATATATATATATATATATATATATATATATATATATATATATATATATATATATATATCAAGAGTTTTTGAAAATTGGGAGAGGCATTATGAGACATAATATGACGATGTGCTCATAACCAGCTGAGCCAAGAGAAACCGCAAATTAAGTATCGGTACAAAAAATAATACCGCAAAAAAAGAACGCCAGGGAAGAAAAGACCATAGCGAGATTACCATGGTTGTATGGACGAGCGAGACAGACAGAACGAAAAATGTGAAAAGTTATTTTAAAATATACTGGGAGAAAGAGTCAGCAGAAGGAGATTTACAGAGAACTTGGGTAAGATTATGATGACGTAGAAACTACACTGCAAGTAATAAATTTGTCTGATAAAGAAAATGGGGAACCATATTCTTTTGATGACGTCTGAAAAAGAAATATTGCAGCCACGAGGAATAAATTCAGTTGCTAAAACCTGAGGAACAAGAAGTAGAGCCAGTGAGATTTAAGAACCTGTGAAATAGACGGCAGAAACTTGTTATCACGTCACGAAGTATAAACACTATTACAAATATGACAGGAATGTTCTTTCCGCAGCTCTTGAGAACGTTGGAAATTTATCTCTAGAGAACAAATTAGAGCTTGCAGTACCTGACAGCCAAATAAACAGCATACCAAGCAGAAACTTTGCCGACGCAGAATATCCTGGTGATGAAATAACTGGCCATATTTATTATCGTACGTTCAATATGACGCCACATGAAGTTTTAATTTAGAAAACTGCGAAAATATCTTAAAATTTATCATGGACAACATATATGTTGAGCTGTCATCTATTTTGCAGAAAACGACCGAAACTGCAAACATTAATAATAACAAAATGAGAGAGCTACAATCTGCTATCACTTTTCATTAAGACAAAGACTGACTGCTAGGTCAGTATGCTTAAAGACAGAAGATCCTCTACAACAGCGATACCACAAGTAAACTTTCTTGATACTCCAGAAGTACCATAATGTGGTAACGAGACGCAGACAATGAAGATGCATTACATTATGTTAATAGACAAAGTGCCAGACTTTTTTATTCAGTTATGATTAGCAAATTTTGTGCTGAATATCAACCACAGCCACAACCTAAGCCGCAGCCACCACATCTAAGCCGCAGCCGCAACCTCAGCCCAGAGTAAACACTAAGCAAAAAATCTAGATGGCTAGTGTTATGTACCGTTCATTTTTTTAATGATGATTTTAAATTGTAAGGTCCTACCTGACTTGTGACATTTTTTTAAAATAAACAATATGACACACAGCTAATATTTGACTATCTTTGTAGATCATATATTAAGATAATTATTAATTACAAACATGTTTTTTTCTGTTTGAGTTCTAGATACAGCCTTGATTCTGGCCTTAGAAGGTTCCAGAAACGATCATTTTACAGATTGGAGAAAGTTTCCATTAAGACGAGAGTATTTATAGAAAATGGTAATTGCGACATAGATCAAGTGGAGAGGTATATGAAGTTGTTTTACGTCGGAAATTACTCATTCGTCATTCGTATCTTAACATCATTCTTTAATGGAATCAATTTTAGCTGTGTTTCAGTTAATATTTGAGAGGAAATATTTATTCAAATTATTCATTGGAATTATAAACTGCTCACTGATCATATTCGGACTAAATCACGTTTTTGTTATTACTGTGATTCATTCAAGTGAAGTATGTCACCGTGATATGTCAATACTGTTAGCACATCAACACTTCCAAACTACTGGCACATTCGCAAATTAAAAATGGGAATTCATTCTAAATACTAATATTTTTGGACTTGTGACAGAACTTTAACGACTATATGGGATTCAACTTACAATTCTGTAAGTTCTATTTAAATTTTCACTGAGTTCATGGGAAATAAATTATTTGTTGAATTTTAAAAACCTCTTAGTTTTCGCTCTTTTCTGTTACTTAGTTTAAGACCATTGAGTCATAACACTAGATATGGATATGCTTCACTATCCTCCTAAATAATTGCCAGCAGAAACTAAAGAGAAATGTTGAGGCAATCTATAATTTATACAAATATTATACAAGACATGAATACAAAGCAAATGTTCTTTCTGCATCGCTTGACTATAATAAGCCGCTGGCACACACACAAGTTTTTCCTTCATATTTATACATTATTTATAAAGTGAAAAAAAAAAGCAATTTCATAATTCCGGCAGGAGCTACTGTTGAAAGAAAAGAATCTTTTGTATGATATGACTTGATATTGTGGAAAATATCAAGAATGCTATGGACGCCAATCGAGAACGATAAGCTAATGATGTATTTCAGCAGAGGTTTGTGTGTGTACGTGTGATTTGGATTTTTAACGTAGCTTTACAGTATTGCAGTTTATAGTGATGTCTAGCACTGGGGTTTCATGCCGCAGACATGTAGCATCTTGTCCCAGCCAGTCACATTATCCTGACAACAGGCCAACTAATCCTAACAAAAACTTCTTAATGCTGAGCGTCAAGTGAGGCAGCTGCCTGTACCATTTTTGTAAGTTTTTGGTATGATTCAGTCGGAGTTCGAACCCGCGACCTCCCGCATCCGAAGCGGACGCTGTAACCACTTAGGCCACCGGAGCGGTATATATTCAGCAGGTGTTCTGGATCTATAGCAGGTTTTTGGACTATAAAAAGTGTAATTGGCTGAGGCATATTATTTAATCAAACTGTATTTTCTACGAGAAGCTGTCAACATTAATTCACTGGTTGCAGCAATTAAATATGCTTCGGTGAACCAAGTATTTACTGATATACAAAAGAAAACCCATTTTATTATCCAATGCACCAGAAGCTAATCATGAAAGCCAAATTAGAAAACATAAAGTTCAACGCAAGTTTTTTTCAGAAGGTTCCAAGGAGAAAATTTAGATCTAAGACGCTTTATTAATGCTGGTCTGGAAGAAAGACTGCAATCACAACATGAAGCAGAAAAGCCACAACCCGAATTCCTGTCACGACAACCTGAAGCGCAAACGTCTTCAATTGACATGAAACAACCTGAAATTCTGCCACCACAACATAAAGCTTAAGCTACTGAGCACAAAAGTTAACTAAAATTAGATATTGCATATGATGCGGCTTGATGTTGATATCAATTCGCTTGTTGTAACCATTAAATATGCAGAAGCAAATTCAAACAACCAGGACTTTACTGAGCTATCACAAAATAATTTCTTCACGAATTTTCCAGAGGGCCGTGCTGATAAATAAAATAAAGCTGTAAGAAAGAGATTTTGAAAGCAGCTTCTTTATAAAGATTTTAGAAGCAAATCCAACTTTGTTCAAACCTATTAACGCAACGCTTGCCATGCATGAGCCTTGATCTGTAAAACAAGTATTGTATAGGCTTTTTTTTAATTCCAAAACTATTAGCAGTCACAATTGATATTATCACCAATGAAATTACTGCTTAAAGAAAGTTTATTGATTAAGAGCGCTTGTTTTTGTTGACAACATTTCTGCTAGTGTTAATCGCTGTAGGTGTTGTTGGCACATGTGTTTTTGATCTTCGCTAGCCTAGGTTCCGATATGTTAACCCTATCTACACCTTGGCGGATTGAGCAAATATTTTAGTGCTTTGTCCTAGCGACATGTATTGGACTTCATGAGTTGTCTCTCTTAGTAGGTAAGGCCAGCTAGCAAAGAGCGTACAGTGGGTTCATTGTATATCGGCCAAAAATGGTGGAGGCCATTGATTTCAAAATGATTTTTTGTGTAAATTTAACATCGAAAATATGAATACTTACCATAGAGAAGCTATTACAGGTGTATTTGCTTATTTAAGAGTCCAGTCAAGTTATGTGCTCCCATTGTCTCGATCATGTAGGAACAGTATTCAATTTGAACGACTTAATTTTTTGATTGGATGAGGTGGCTTTATGACATGTTCTATATTCCAGCCTATTGGAAATTTTACCTTAGCGTTGTATGAGTTATAATATGCGGCTATTATTCTGTTCGAGTCACTACATTACTGTTGATTTTTTCTCTCTCTAATTCGTATGCAATCTGCCGCAATTTTGAAATAGCGTGATTGATAGTTTTGTTTTGATTTTTGATCGGGGGGGGGGGGGGTCAGTGTAAAAGAGAGAATAGCTTGCGTTCAGGATAACATATTGTGATATCATCTATCAAATCTGGTTAGTCTTGGACACCCGTGATAATGTAGCATTGTTCTATTTATTTTTTGTGCATATCATTTTTTAGTACATTCGCTTAAATCAACAGTTTTAAACCATCGTAGTCAGTAATGAAGCCTATGATACCCATTTCGACTGGGTGTTTCTCACATCAACCGTAGTCTGTTACGAATTTTATTTTACATACTGGATAAACTCTAAGTTGGATTAGCGAGCACTTGCAAAAAAAACCCCATGTCTACAAGCAGGCCGTATGCTGTTATAAACGAGACTTCTGAGCCGGAATATACTTATGGAAAATAATAATGCTTGCTGACATCTCTTACATAGAGACATCTAAATTCCAGAAACTGAATTTTATTGCTGCTACTATGTAGACATCTGGGCTGTATTTGAAGCCATCAATATTTATGATGCAGATATTGTTGCCCATAACTTTTTTGCCTATGGTGATCCCAATATACTTTCTTATAGTGGGCTCAGATAATGTCCTCCAAAGGCAAGGCATGATTTAATCATGCTTGCTTTTTTCCGAGATTTCTCCAAACTATGTCTACAGCTGATGCAAATGGGCAGATACCAAGACCATGGGAAGGTCAGAGGTACCTACCGTGGCAGGTATAATAAAAGACAAGCAGCTGACTTCTGTTGCATCTAATACGATCTCACGAAACTCTCTAAGATAAGAATCATGTCTATTATGTTTCTACATAGACTCTTCAATTATACAGCGTTTTTGTAAAATAAATATACAATCATCCACAAGCCATTCCAACATTTTTATGCAAAATCAATATATAAGCTATCATCTGCCATTATCTTTCAGCTAGCCAAGTCTTCAGTTTTGAGTACAATGATTATATAATTACAAGCAGGCTATCGTTATTTGACTTAATTTTTGTATAAAATCATTACGTAAGTATCATTTAGATGGCCCTGATTAGTAGTGTAGTAGCCCTGATTAGTAATATAGTAGCCCTGATTAGTAATATAGTAGCCCTGATTAGTAGTATAGTAGCCCTGATTAGTAATATAGTAGCCCTGATTAGTAATATAGTAGGCCTGATTAGTAATATAGTTGCCCTGATTAGTAGTATAGTAGCCCTGATTATTAGTATAGTAGAAGGCAACTCCTGAGAACACCACTTACGTTTACCCAAGGGCTAACTAAGCTTTATCCAATAACAACATCAGCACACAAAAATTCCTTTTCTCTGACATGAACTGGTGATGGCATCCTCCTCCTCCTTGGAAAGTGACCATCAGCTGCGCAACTCAGATTATACAGAAATGTGAGGGAAGACCATGTGGAAACCTACCCGTGTTTTCAGATCTGCTTTTTATTATACTCATTGTGACATGCAGTTGCTAGAAGTGGGAAGTACTTCTCAAGGTGAATCTATCCAGCATGCCTAATGAATTTCAGGCAATTAATGGACAAGAATACTAAAAAAAAACGTATTCATTCACTGTTAAAAGAACTGATCACTTACATGTTTTGTTGCACTAAACGGTACTTTCTGCTATAAGTACACCAAGTTTCATGACAGGCCATACATATTCTGAGAAATGCACCAATGCAGTATCAAAAATATGTCATTGCAACCAACTCTTAGTGGTTGATTTATATTTACCTACCAATGAGTCCAAGTCCAACTGTCAGCTTTCATAAACGTACATTCAAGAAACAGGGCTAAATTTTAAAATGTCAGAATCACCATGTTTACAAGCCCAACCACCATAACAACAAGAACAACTATGCTGTACACCTTTGTGTGATCGGCAAGTCAAGGTTTATGCTTCAGCATGAATGTGGAAGGCCATATAGCATTAACCAAGTCTATCAATCTAAAGTGTTACCCACGTCTGTACATCTGTAATGGGTGGCCCGGGTGGTCCAGTGCTGTAAGGCATTCGCCTTTACAGATCACGGACATTTCATCTCTGTCAGTTTGAGTCTGAGTATCAGCTCATCCATAGTGGGTATATGAGAGTGGGTATGTGAGAAAGCTTACCAGTAGCTTCCCCTGGGTTAGTGGTTCTTTCTGGTGTTTTCTCAGGCTCTTCCTTCATCAAATATACTAGCTGCCATGTATTATACGCTGAAAAATGGCATGTCTTAATCCACAAAACCGATCCAAAATATGCAGTGTTATCCATGTCTGGTATTCCTATTTACAGTGTTACCTATGTCGATTCATCTATAGTGTTATCCATGTGTTTCCATATATAGAGATACCCATGTCTGTCCATCTATAGTATTCATGTCTACCTGTTTATATCATTATCCATGTCTGTCCATCTATACCCTTACCCGTGTCTGTCGATCTATAATATTAGCCATGTTAATCCATCTATAGTGTTACCCATGTCTGTCCATCTTTGGTGTTACGTATGTTTGTCCAACTATATTATTACCTTTGTCAATCCATCTAGTGTTAGCCATGTCTATCCGTATATAGAGTTTCATCAATGTCTATCCATCTATTGTTACCCATGTCTATTAATCTAGTGTTACCCATATATGTTGATCTATGGTATTATCAGTGTCTATATATCTATGGTGTTACCCATGTCTGTCCATCTAGTGTTACCCATGTCTATTTGTATTCTTACCCACGTATATTCTCTCAATTTCTAACATTATGCATGTCTGACTATAGCGTTATCCATGTCTGATCTGTCCCTCTGTCAACATTACCTATGTCAGTTCTCTCAATCCATAAAGTTATCCATGGTCTTACCATCACAAGATGGTCTAGCTTTGCATTTAGTTGTTAACATCACAAGATGGTCTAGCTTTGCATTTAGACCAGTTTTTCAAACATTTTGTTTACTTTGGTGTCATATAATTTTGTACAAAGATGAGTTTAGTACAACAATAACCTACACAAGTTAGGTTGCTGTGACACACTTGATTGGCTGGTTACATTTCATGTTCTTCAGTCTTGTTGGCTAAAAAGTCTACTACGACACCAGCATGCCAGTTAGGTCACTGTGACCTATATTGAATGCCTCATAATGCTGACAAGGAACTATGGTTTGTATTTGCCATTCTCTCCTGTATTATGTAACTTCTAATGTGAATCTTGTGTTTTTTTGGTGTGCAAATGACTTAAAATGGATTAAGTTCAGTTCGTCCTTTTAGCAGCAGGGAGGGCGAATCCTACAAGTTTTCAGGCAAAGGGAGGGCGAAATAAGCCCTTTATAAAACCGCGATGACGCTTTATGTAAATTCAATTGTCGCCGTCATTGTTGCCCTTTGTTGTCTTTGCCCTCCCTGCTGCTTCCTGCGAAAACCGATGTGTGAAAAATTATCCAAAAATCGTATCTAACCCGACTCGATACCGTGTCCGAGGATCATGTAAATTTATTGTTATAAATCCGTGCGGGGTTGATTGGGCATGACTAAATAAATTTCTAAACTTATTTATATCCATATCACCACTGCACCAAGTCTGATGAATATTTCGTAACGTGTGTGTATCAACTCCGTTAAACACTGCAAGAATATTACAGTTATCCCTGATCACTTTAGGGATTTGTGTATATCGCTGGGTTACATAAATCACATCAGTGTTTCTGTGTCTGACTCTGGAAAATATCTTGGCAGGATTTGATTGTTTATCCAACATCACATCATCATACAGGACTAAATTATTAATGAATCCATCAATATCATTAATACTTGGTGCTTCATTAATGTCAGTTATTAATTCAACAACATCATCACCGTTTTCATTTAATGATTTTGCACTTTCATTAAAATCTTTGAACACTTCGTAGCATCGTTGATCGTCCACACTTGGTGCTACCAAATACAACTTGTCCCACTTCATCCACTTTATTATTAAATTAAGTAACAACTGTGTCTTACCACTCCCAGATGGGCCAATTATAATCATACGAACAGAATTTGGTAGCGCTGCGTGATGCTTAACTGGTTCTCGTTTCCTTGTAGCAGAAAAGTCAGTGATCTCCATTAGAATAATATAATATAAATATGGATTTATATTGTGTGAAATGTAGAGCACGTACCCCAACAAGTGATCTAACAATTGTTACAACAAAAAATAACAGATCTGCGGTTTCGGGCAAGTGTGAGCGATGCGGTATAAAAAAGTTCAAATTTATCTCCCTGATAAGTCAGCGCTAAGTAAAAAAACACAAAAAACGAGGAGGTGATATTGTTAGGAAAATTACCAGGAGCTCCGTGGGCTAAATACCCAGGAGAAAAACATCTCCCAGGATATAATTACTGTGGTCCTGGAACCTGACTTGATATCAGACTTGATGACCAAGATCAACTAAAACCGGGTGAGTATAAGATAAATGCTATCGCTAAAGCGTGTCATGCGCATGATGTGGCTTATAAAAGTAAAAATCTACAAGATAGGCATCTCGCGGATGTGAAATTAATTCACGCGCTAAATTCCATTACTGATAAATCTTTCAAGGAGAGGTTAGCTAGTTGGTTAATAAAGTCCGCAATGAAAGGTAAATTAGCGCTAGGCGCTGGTAATTAATTATAATGGAGTCGATTTATTATTCCCCAAGAGGATACTGGAGGGGTAGCGCAGCAATTAGTAAACTTGCCAGTGCAACAAAAGTCACACGTGATACTGCTAAAAATTGGTTATCCAAACAGGCAATATGGCAAATTTATCTACCGCGTCCTAAGAAAATTAATTTTGCACATTTTGATGTTAGTGTTCCTAATGAAGTTTACCAAGCTGATATATTATTTCTACCACATGATACCGTTCGTCGTCGAACATATAAATACGCGCTAACTGTAGTTGATGTTGCAAGTAAATACAAAGATGCAGAACCGTTAACGGCTAAAACATCATCTGAGGTTGCTTCTGCGTTTGAACGAATTTATCAACGAGGACCTCTGCGATGGCCAAATCTATTACAAGTTGATCCTGGCAAAGAATTTCAGGGTGCAGTATCATCACTGATGAAGCAACATAATATCACCATTAGACGAGGGCATACTGAGATTCATCGTGATCAGGCAATTGTTGAACGATTTAATCGAACACTTGCTGAGCGGTTATTTGGATATCAATACGCGAAGGAATTCATTCAGGACAAGAGATCTCGCGAATGGGTTGCAAGATTACCAAGCGTGATAACTGCATTAAATAATGAAATAACTCGAACAACCAACATGAAACCTATTATTGCAATTACCAAAAAGAATATACCACAACGACGTGATTTTTCAGCACAACCAATACTGGGCAATGTCACTGTGAGATATTTATATGAACCAGGTGAACTTGAAGGTGGTAAAAAAAGAGCGACTGATCCTATCTGGAGCATCACCACACACAAGATATCTAATATAACTAGATCTACTGGTAGACCAGCAATCTACAGGCTGGATTCAACTGCTCCTCACGTGGATTCACACGTGAACAATTACAAGTAATTCCCGAGGACACACAATTACCACCGCGATCACTTATCTAGCACCCCTACGTCGATTACATTCAAGACAGGTGAGCATCACATTTTGTCGTGTATGACCGCGACTGTTATCTTTTCTATCTACGGTGAATTGTCTTGGATTATTCCTCGAATACCGTCACAACATTATACAATTACAGCTCGCACAGTGATTATTCTGCTGTTGCTTCAGTGTCATGATAAATTCAACATCGAGGTCAAAAACGCGATTATTATTTTTGTCACTCTGTTTGTAAACGGTGAGATTTTTTTTTTTTTTTTGATTATATCGACTTGACATTTATCGTTATCATCAGCCACTGACTCTTCCAAGACAATTCTTCGCAATTGAGAAAATCTTCTGACTCGAGACACTGCCAAGTAAACTAAGTTTGACCACTCGATTCGATCATCAACAATCCAAACAACTGTATCAGAAATAGTCAGTCCTTGAGATGAATGGATTGTCATCGCGTATCCTAGCGTCCACGGGGATTTGTTCATTTTTAGTGCATCTTCAACAACATTAACATCAACTGTGACAATATCATTTAATACTAAATTCTGTTTCTCTGTTTTCCCAGGAATATCAACATCAATATTTTGCAGTCGTGTATCAGCTGATCTATAACACAATGGCACTGGCAACATTGGAAATTTCTCCCGTTGTAATTGAAATAACTGCTGCTGAAGCGTGTCTCTGACTATCTTTCTACTTGCCACTATCAAATCCTTTGGTTTCCACGTTTTCCAAAAGTCGCTCATTGAAGTCTCTGAAATTACTTTACGCATAATTTCACATTGAATTTTATTCGGTTGTAATCTGATTAATGTTTTAAATTCCTTTAACGTTGCATCAAGAGATCTATAATCATCAGACCCTTCTTCATAATAATCTACAAAATCTTTTAACCACAAATGCGGAGATGGACCAACAAAAGGTGGTGGCTGACCGTGATCACCACACATTATCACTGCAGTATGTTTTGTTAATAGCCAATCAAGAAATATTGTTAATATATCTAACGGTACCGTACATATTTCATCCCAAATTATAACTTTTGGAATATATTTTGTTCCCATTCGGTCAGAAGTCCACACACCACCACTGTATTTGAAATAGCTGTGATAAGTACAAGAATTGACTCCTCGTTGTTTCATCTCCCTGGCGAGTCTGTGTGTAGGTGTTAGCACAATCATATCTGAATTTCGAAATAATTCAATCGCTCGAGTTGTCTTACCAGAACCCCCCGACCGTTCAAATAAACGGTTTTATGTCTGGTGATTGGATCATTCACAGACGGGGCCGACGACATTTCTGATAATTCTGATTTGCAATAATTATCTTTAATCGCAACATCAGCGGATTCACAATAACAATATAGCATTTCCTTTTTTATTCTTCACGAACTCCATGATTCATCATTGCTTGTAAAACGAGCCAATAATTCTGAATATCTTTTACCGATATAAAATGAATCCGTTGCAACTCTAACTGCAGTGTCGGGAAATCTATTTACTTGCGATAGCAAATTTATAGAAACATAAGCCAGCATCGAAGATCTTAAATGTGTGTATTGAGGTGATTCTCCATTAATGTAACTAACAATTGTGCCCAACCGTGTTCCGTCGGACAAAAAAGCGTCCTCCCGATTACAAAATATATTTCTCGCAGCGGCATCATTAATTATAAAATTTAATTCAGCATCATCCATAATCAATCGTGAGTGATGTCGTTTATGATCATATGCACCACCTTGAGAAAATTTACCGATTATTCTTCTATCGAGAACTTTTGCTGTTTGTTCACTATTGCTGAGTTTAATCTTAAGAACATTAGGATCGGTATTGTTAATGACATCCATGGTCTGATGGGGACACTCTCGCGCATATTCCTCAATGACCTCATCGAGACTGATACGCTCCGGTGTTGGTAACCAAACCGAAGTCTGCGGTCGGTATGATATGATTGCTTCACTGACCGTCAACGATACCAGTATTCGGCTGTCAAGCATATATCGCAAAAACACTGTTGGTGCCCAACGTTTCTCTGAGAAATGTCTGCCAAACCAAACATAACAAACTGGATGAAGCTCTTCAGAGAATTCAAACGAAGTTACACGAGCAAATCCTGTCAAGTCAAAATCGGGTAAAGGACCATTTATAGCAACTCGCGTCATCGAGTTCGTGGGATGTCCAAATCTTTTAAAATATCCACTACACTCGCCCATCCCAAGAAAGCTTCCCGGATAACACGCAATCATGTCTACGGAAATGATATCCTTGTGGTCATACATAGTATTCCACAAACCGCCATGTCCATACTCGACACAACTCAATTGTATATCCTGGAGAAACTCACTTCGGGTTGGCTTCCATGAATTTCTTTCTCTGGCGGCGTGAGCGGCAACACTCGGAACTGTAAAACAATTAGTTAATAACTGCTCAGTGTTTTCTGAATATCTATGTGCGAGTTTTTTCATTTCCTGTTGCAGAAATTTCGTCCGGTATAACTCACCATTAGATCTTACAAATTGATCATACTCGCCATCTTCGGAACTTTTAAACAACCACACCGACACAGGGTCGTTTTTGCTTATCTGTTTAATAAAATCAAACATATTTACCCTCCCCGGAAAACTAGGGGTTGGGGGTGGTAATATTTCACAACACGGTCCCGGGGAAATATCGTAACTGCGTTAGTCCAAGCGTGAGCGTTATGATCAATGATATTTATTGGAGCTCCGTTCCGATTATATTTCGATTTGTATAATACTTCCTCTGTTATCGTTGTTACGGTTATGGGAAATCTTAGTGCTTTTTCTAGCTCAGCAACATCGTTTATTGATGCTCCTGTATCCTTGACTTTTTCAGCCCACGCTGCTATCTTGGAACGTCTTAGATCAGTTAGACCGTTTCCGCGCA